>OY728138.1:1417453432-1418715322 GCA_963277665.1 Viscum album
AATATTTATCAATTTTGTAGGAAATTTTATTGAGAGTGACTTCCTATTATTGAATAGTGTTGTGTATTTAGATAAATGTCACTCCCTCTCATGTATAATACACAACCTCATTTACTCTCATTTAAACACTAAATAAGCCATTATATCAGTCCATACCTACAAAAATACATTCATTATATCCATTAACATTTTCTTTAGGCTTTGGTATGATAAGAAATCCAATATTGGGAGGCTTTAAGTATAATCATTAAGTTGTCATCCGAAAAAAGAGGTATCATTATTAACAGAGGGTTTTTGTTTTGTTTCTACTTACAACCCATAATAATATTTTTATTAAAATTATGATATAATAACATTAGTATCTAAAAAATACTTATATTTTATTATATTAATTTTACAATCTACCCATTTCCTCTTCCTAAAAATGGAAAAACAAACTATCATTCATGTGTACAATGAGTAACCACCTCATAAACCAATTAATGAATTTTCAATAATTGCCTCTAAGGATTATTTATAATGATAAATTTAATGTTTATATATTATATTAATAACCTATTAATCATTATGGATAATTAAAATATCATATAATTTCTTACCTTACAATCATTTGAAAAATGATAATGTTCTTCTTGTGTACGGAGGACTACCTAAAAATAAATAAATGAAATTACTTTTTTATTAGCACATCACATGGACGGAATATATAAGTGTATTTTAAAAATAATATTATATTTGTGATATAATTATTATTCTATAGTGATAAAATTATAGTTACCTTCGTTGCATCATGGTTGTTGAAAAATGGGAACGTTACTCAAGTATATGTACTACAAACTATCTCTATGATTGTAACATAACTAATTTTTTAACACCATATTTCATGGATGGTTTTAAAAATAATAATTATACATAAAAATGATAATAATTAAATGCATACTATTATTTATATGATGAAATAATAATCACTTAGACCATAGTCAACTTACCAAGGTGATTTTGGATATATTTGTTGAATATCATCAAAACACACAACATGAAATTAGTTATCTAAATAATTAAATATGACATGGTAAAAAAATAAAAAAATTGAATGATAAAATTTAAAAATGGTTCTTATGTAATTAATTAATTATCAACAATTAAATATTTAATAAGATGTGGAAAACATGTTATGAGTAGGTCTAAGGTAAAATATTTCATCACAGTTTCCCTTCATTGATTCATATTTTAATGTTTTGTACCTTATTTATTTTATATGATAAATATACTATCCTTTTAAATATTATATTACGAATCCTTAATAGATCATTTTATTTTATTTTTTAATTCATTTACATCATTAATGGTGGTTAGGATTCGAAATTTTCCACTATGGTGAGGGTTTATGATTCAATATCATTTTAATTGGGATGTTTATTATTAAATTTGCATTCAAGTAAATTATTTTATTTTTTTATAATAAACCCATTTAATATCACTATTTTATGGTTATTCATTTAATTTTTCTATAATAGAAACATTTTTCTCTCTATGGTACTTACAATAATTGAGAAAAATGTTTTTTATAAAAGACAACATTTTTTCTCTTTTTAGTCGAAAATGATTTTTATTCCCAATCCATATTTTACATGAAATATTTTATAGAATATTTTTAATATTATACCAGGATTTATTAAAGTAATTTTACCTTTGTTATATTTCATTCAATAATTTTTAAAATTAAATTTCTTATCTCTTTTCTAGTGAGGATCTTTTTTAAGTCTTATAGAAGTGTGAAAGGAGTTTTTTAAAATTTATAAAAAAACTCCAACTTTAATGAATACTCAATGATATGAAGCTTATATCAAAATATTTTAAGTAACATATCAAAGAAAATGTTTTTTTAATATTTGAGAAATTGTTTTATTTTAAGTAATTGATCTCTCTAAATAACGGTTTTCTTTAGCTTACAACTATTCTCCCGCTAACTCACTTACTCTATATAATTAATGTTTTAGAATTATTTTAAATTTTCTATATATGTATCTCTTTCTCTCTCTCTCTCTCCCACACACAAACAGACACACACACAGACACACAGACACACACACAAATATATATATATATATATATATATCCATTCCTTTGATGGGTTAATACATTTATTATGTTCATATCTAAAATTCCATCATTATAAAATTTCTTTTGATTATGATATAATGAAATATTATGTAACCATTTTCTTTCAATGGTTAAATCTTATGGTTATGCATTGTGATTGATTTCCTTTGTGTGTGGAACATAGATCATGAACATGTTATGATGGGATCATGAATATATATCTCTAGTATAATAATATAATCTTTTTCCCTATGAGATAAAATGTATGGGATTATAGAGTATGTCTTATCTTTTATGGGAATTTTTCCACCATGTGATATTTTCTAGGAGGATTGCATTAAATCATGTTTATTCCATGTTATATATTGATGGCAAATTTTCTATATTACTATGATCATATGATACCATTTTTTAATGTTACAATTCCATGTGATTACTCATAAGCCTTATATTTTACAATATATTGTTTTACCTATGACTGACATGTTATGTTTCTTTATCATGTTTATTCCATTAATTTTATTTTTACCTTACACCTTTATTGTAGGTATTCCCTAGTTTATCCTATTCATTTTTGGATTTATTATCTCATTATAGAGAACTGAATGGGAATTTCATTTATTATGTTTCCCTTCAATGTATTATGATATTTGTGTACCAAAGAATCATGGTCACACGATCTCTAGGTAGTACTTAATTGATGCTTATATTAAAAATAATATAAAAAAAATGTGTAAAAGAATTGGATCCTTATATATTATTAATGGGTGAAATATTTTCTATTACATAAAAATAATAATTATCTTCTCAAATTAATATGTATTATAATTATAATAAAAACAACAAATAATATCATCTAAACTTATGTGTAGTGACCCAAACCTAGAAGGCTCGGAGCCAGCGTCTATAATAAGTTACAGTTTCCCTAATTATAGGGAATGAAATCTCGAATTACTAAGAGTTTAGTAGTCCTGGTAAACCTAAAACATTCATGAGTATTGTATTATAAGTCAATACACTAATTACAACATATTTTTTTCTTTATAAACGATTAACTTCAAGAATAACTACATTATATCATGTATATTTCTATATATCTTTCATATTATTCCTCATAGATTCCCATGAAAAGACAAATAAAAAGGGTGAGCTCAAATTCTCAGTAAGGGTAATGTGTATTGGAAGCAACAATGAATAAAATAGAGTAATAATTTTGTTATGGTAAATAACGGAACACACATACCACATAATCAACAAACATAGAAGAAAATGTATTAACAATATAGAAAGGTAATAAATAGAAACACATGACATTATAATAACTAGATATATAAAAATAAATATAAAAAGGTAAGAAAATGAAATTACATGACATTTAATCAATAAAATTAGAGTAAAATTCATCCACATATTTTTTTCAGGTGAAACTAGCATGTATAATAAATAATTAATAAAATTGAAGGGAATGCTTAATTTTTGGATGTCATACTACACACACATGGAAACCTCTACTACCAAGATACAGCCTCTAGAAAGTTTAAAACTATAAATATAAATTTATTTAATTTTCACAACATATTTGTGTCATTAGAACTTAATGATGCATTGACAAGATATATAATATTTGGGCTCCACCCTTAATTACAAGTCTAATGAATTATTCATATCGAGTAATCTATTTAACTAATAAAAAATATGCATGATCAAATATCTATATTGAATAAAGAATAAAAGTTATTAATATTTCCCCAAATAATCATATAATTTTCAAATTAGACACTATATGTAAAATGGTATATGGTTTAGAAAATATGGAAGTCCTTTATAAATGAAATTAGTAATTTAGGGTAAATGTAATGTTTATTTATCATAAGAGTTTGACTATTTCAAGGGGAAAACAGATTACTCAAGGAAGTGAATTTGAATACTATACTATTAAAAATAAATCATAAACTATATAGAGGATTATTTAAGACTTTATTAATAAAAAATTTCTCATGAGGAGTAACAATAGAGGGTTGTTGTTGTCGATGAATAGAAATAATAAAATAAGATATTTTAAAAACATTCTTGAGGAAATAACATTTTGTTTCGAAAAACCTTTATAAAATCATTTTCTTCAAAAAAAACTTTTTAAAACATTTTACGTTAAAATTATACTTTTGAACATGAAATTTAAGCATAGAAGGAATGACATCTGGTAATTCCGTATAGTCCATAAAAGGTAATAATAATATATTTTTTTGCACAGTAAAAATGTTAGAAAATTTACTTATTCAGAAACCTATAAGAAGATTCTATTGAAAACATTGGTAATAGAAAAAAAGGGTAAAAATTTATTTATCAAATAAATTTAATTTTTTTTAAACATTTTAATAAAACATGGTTTTCAGAAGAAAATAGGGTCTCCTAATATAGTGAAAAACGAAGTCGTATTATTTTAAAAACATTTTCCAAAATAACTTGAGTATTAAGGAGTGGAAAAGATTATACTAATACTTTAATGAGGTCATGAAAAACCTGAGGGTAAAAAAATTATATTTTTTATGGAAAGAAGCTTATATAATTTCCTTGAATGGAAATACCATTGAAGGATCTCTAATGTTATTTTTGAGGAAAATAATCTTTAAACATTCCAAAGTGTCACATACCACTTTTAAATATTTCAAATAATAATCCTCAAGAATGAATAAAATTAAATTAAAATCATATATACCATGATGATAGAGGAATTTTTTATATAATATATAATAATGATAATTTTATACACCACACAAAATGAGTAATTGGTGGACATGAAATTTACATCACTGATGTCAAAAAGGGATATTAAAATACATTATCTTGCATTCGACCTGTCTCATGTGTAATTCTATTTATGGATAATAAAATTATGTAAATTATTTAATTTATTAGGAATATTTTTCATTTTAATCATAAGTTTTTTTCACTTATTACTATGTTGTATACAATAACTTAAAAATTTAAGATTATGTTGACTGTTTTTTTTGAAATTCGATTTATGTATCAAAAAAACTATTGAAGTAAAACTATTGTCAGAGGGGTCATTTTATAATATCTAAATTATTATATTAGTGAAATAATTAATGTTATATATAAATCAATTATACTTTTAAAACCAATAATTAAATATGGTTATGAAAAATAAGCCAACATTACAATTATTGAGACCATAAGTCATACGAATGAATGAGTAACATTTTTATTTTTCGATGAACGTTATAGAAGGAAGGTAAGAATTGTTATATCATTCCTGAATGATAATTATATCATAAATAATATATTATTTAATCATATATACTTATATATATAATTTATGTGATGTAAAAGGAATCACATTGTTCTGAGGAGGTGGTAGTCCACCCGTCCATGAACGACATTATCACTTTTTAAGTGTGTGAAAGGGAAATAAATAATATGATATATTATATTTTCAAAAATTTAATTATATCATGAATATAATATATACATTTTTTATGTTATATATGTTTAATTAAAACCATCCTTCTTACATTCCATGTATACTGTGAATGAATCAGATTGCTTTGAGGAGGTGGTAGTCCATGCTTCCACAAACGATGTTATCATATTTACACAAAATAGAATGTATAAGGGTATGTTTTATATAATAATTAAATAAGATTAAAGAAATAATAAATATAATAAATATCATATATAAATATAGTCTCTCTAATAATTTCGTCCATGAGAGGCGATAAAGGAAAAATGAACAATCATCATTTCATGACACGTTAGTTTGTCGTAAACGTAAATAGTATGTTCATCATCCAATAGATGGAGGTGTGTGTATGCGTGGGTAGAAACCTAATGAAAAACATATCCCATTATATTGATTATAGATGTTTTTTATATAATAATGTAACAATAATATGTTGTTGGGCAGAGAATGGAAATAAAACTAAAGATCTTAAAGAAAGATGTTACCTCATAATCCGGTAACTACTTTTTGTTTGCACCAAAGGGATTCCTTGGATTTATTTATTCTCAAGGGGAGTATCATAGGATTATGGTAGGGATTTGTATAATCCATTTTGGAATATCTTGGTTGAGAAAAGGTTCACTGAGATGTGTGTGTAATTGGGAGGAGATAAGGCCTTCTTATAGTGAAGGAGGAGTGGCAGTCTTGTAATATTTTGACAAAGGAATTATATAAACATTTTTCATAATGAAACATGGTCCTATAATGAACCAAATTAAATAAAAGGAACTATATGGTATACATATCTTTATCCAATGAATTGTTTACTATTTTATAGATCATTTAAACGCTTAATATTAATCATTAGTCTATTATTAAGATTAATTTTATCTAAATCGTTGTAATTAATTGTAATTATATTAAGTAATTTATTTTAAAATAAAATGAGTTGAAATTATCAGATATTATAAATTATAATGATTCTAATTATTTAATCCATTTTTTAAAATGAGAATCCCAAAATTGGGAGAAATTAATTTAAATTTAATCCCACAGATGGGACGATAATATATGCTTTTTGAAAAAAAATGACCAAAATTTTGATATATTTTTATAGTCAATTTGAAAGTGAAGTTAATTCTAATGAACTAAATTGGATTAAATTTTAAACATATGATATAATTAATCTTTAAAACCAATTTTAAATGTAACTTTTTCTTATAAATAAATTAGGTAAAAAATCATTTTTGAATTAGAATTTAGTATATTTCACTTTTCATTGAAAAAAAATATTCAATGAAATATACAAAAAATTTACCCTAACATAATATTTATGTTTTGATTTAAAATATGAAATTTATTTTGACACTCATAATCTATAAAAAATCCAAAAAAAATATTTAAAATAGGTTCATCATTAAAAGGTGTTAAAAATGCCTTAATACAAATATAGTATTTTATGCTTAATATTGGGTTTATTCTTATCATGTGCACATAAAATATATTTGATGAACATCAAAAAAATTTGACTAAATATTTAATATATATATTACATTAAGATCAATTCATAATTTTAAATTATATAATTTATTATGATAAAACTTCTATTTGAGCATAAAAAAAATTTCTATAAAAATATTCACTATATATTCAATTGCTTCGTATATTCATTTCTAATTAATTTCAAACCAATTAATTCATTTTATATTTTTATAAACCATAATTTTCATAAGTTAGTTATTAAAATTAATAACAACTAATTTTACTTCTATGTTATATATAATGATATTTTAATAATATATTTTTCTTCAGTGAATCTCAGTCTTATGTGAAGCATAAGATGTTGAAGAAACTCATTGCTGTGTGGAAAGTAAGCTAATTCAATTTTGTGTGGTTTAAAATCTATAAAATATATTTAATTTATTTAAAATATTAAATATATTATAAATTCATGGTATATTATTTTCCCTTATGTGATTGGTGTTGTGTGACTTACACATTATCAGATAAAATGTTCCAAAATTATATTTTTAGTTTGCTACATTCTCCCCGTGATAGTTAAATTGAATCCTCGCAATTTTAACATGATTTTGGTAATATATTTTTTGATATTTACTATTTTTAAATCACACATTATGATAAGGGATTGTAAAACATAATCTATAAAAGACAATATGGAAAGTACAGAGGTCAAATGGACTAACATATAACTCGATCTCAAAGTAATAGAACATTAGTGGAGAGTATAGATACATACATGGAGTAAAAGAGTAAATATTAATATGTTGTGATTAAAATCATCAATAACTAATCAATTGAATTTTAAATGGAAATTTTGGGGCCTCAAATCCATAAATATAAAATGAATTTGAATACATAAGTTCAAAATAAATTATGTTTTTAGGACAACATTTTATTTCTAAGTCATTTTCGTAATGTAAGATAATTATTTTACCGTCTTGGAATATATGGAAATTTATTTTCATGATATTTTGTATCTTCATCTGAGCAATTAAAACTTTTGGTTGGTCTTTGATCCAATTTCAATTCATCTCTTACTTCAAGGAATGGATATCCAAAAATTTACATTGGTTCCTAAAGCACTAAAATAATCATTTAATGGATCATAAGACCAATAAAAGAGTTAAAATTCTAAATATTTGTCTCTAACTATTATCTAATGTCAATATGGTTAATATATTAATATCTAATCATTAAACGGTACATTACTAGTTCATTATTCATATTTAATCATCAAAATTTTCAACTAAAAACTATGACTTGTTAACGAGGACATTGCGTAGATTATTGGTTAGAGTTAGACCCTTATCTTCTTTAAGTCATTGGTTCAATTCCAAAAACCTTACTAGAAATTATTTTTTATCACCTATATTACATGTTTTCCTATTCTAAAACCATATTAATATAATTTTTGAAAAAAATATGATGGAAATCATTGAAATTTAATCATCAAATAACCTACATTTTTCAATACAACCCCAATATATAAATACTTCAGCCATTAATTTACTCATAGATTCTTCGTTGGTCTTAGGAATATCTAAAATATCATGTTTATTATTTATAATCATGACACATTATCTTCAATCGAAAACACCTTAGGTTTAACCTATGATATTTATTATATATTCAAATTCTTCATAATGGTTTGTGAATAAAATGTGTATTATCATAAGCATATCCCCTGTGAGTGTTAAACTAGGTGCATATTAAATATCATTTTCATGTATGAGGTTATGCCTAGTGAGTCATGACACACCTATTTAGAGTCTTTTCTCCAAGGTAAATCTGTTATAGAACCATGTCCACATGTAGTATCTATAAAGGGGTATATTGATTGAAAGACCGAGATAAACTCTACTTTAGAAAATTTTTAGGGTGTTCTAATACACTTAACCTCAAATTATACCATAGGTTTATTTTATATAATCTATTGTTTCTTAAATCTAGTTTTCATGGTTTCTACTAAACACCCTTTGATATGAACTATAGAAACCCGACCCAAGAAGGCCCAAATCTGGTGTATGCTATTAATTACATCGCCTTGATTAGAAGGACTAAAATCTTGAAGGGATAAGAGTTTACTAGTCTTGGTAAACCAGATATATACATGAGTATTTTATTTCAAATTAATACACTAATAACAACATATTTTTTATTTTATTTTTTTTAATAAATAATTTTAATAATAACTTTATTATTTCTAGTATATTCATGCATATCTTTTATAATAAGCTTCTTGGATTCCTAGTGAAGGAAAAATAATTTTGGTGAGAAAATTTTTTTATTAAGGGTAAATTATAAGGAAATAAATAAGGAATCAATGAGAATAATAATTACAGCATGGTAAATAATTGAAAAAACATACTATATAATCAATAAATTAATAAGGAAATGCATAAACAATATTGACAAGTAATAAATAGAAACACAAGCCTCACAAATAACTAGATAAGGAAAACTAAATTTGGCAAGGTAAGAAAATGAAAACAAGTTTCATTCAATATATAAACTAATAATGAAATGCATCAATAGATTTTATCATGTGAAAATATCATGGATAATAAATAATGAATCAAAATGAAGGCAACACATAATTATTATATTTCACGTCTCAGGCATATGAAAACCTCTACTGTCACGATCTATACTTCGAATAGTTTAAAACTACAAATACAAACCCATTTAAAAATTCTAACCTGTTTTCCTTATGAGAACATATCAAGTAATCAAAGATCTATATAAATTTCTGACTCCACTCATCATTTTTTTTCCAAAGCATTCTTTGTATCAAGTAATCAAATAAATTAATAAAAAATATGCCGTATAGAATATACATATTGAATAAAGAATATGGGCTTATAAATATTTCCCCAAATAATAAAAAAACAGTCAATGTAGCCACCTTATGTAAAATGGTATATGTTTTAGGAAATATTGATATCCATGATAAATAAAATGGATAATGTAGGATGAAATCAATGTTTAATGATCATAGGGGATTAATTATTTCAAGGTGATTAACAAATGAATCAAGGAAGTGAATGTGAATACTATCCTTATCGAAATCAATCCTAAACCATAAAAAGGAATATTAATGATGGTATTAATAAAAAAATTCCATGTGGAGTAAAAATATATGGTAGTTGTTGTTAATGAATAGAAATACTATAAAAATATCATTTAAAAATAATATTTAGGAAATATACTTTTTTTCTAAAAGACCATATAAAAACATTTTCTTTGAAAATCACTTTAAAAAAAATCCTTTTTAAAAAATTACCATTTAATAATGAAATGTAATCTTAGATGGAATAGAAGTTGGTAAATTTTTCAATGTCATAGATGGTAAAAAAGAACATTTCTTTCGAATAGTAAAAAGGATATAAAAATTCCATGTTCATAAAGAAAAAAGAATATTCCATTGAAAACATTGGTTAAAGAAAAAGGGTAAAATTTGCTTTAAAAAATAATTTTAATACATTTTTACAACTTTTTAATATATCATTATTTTTATAAGAAAATACATTCTCTGAATAAATATATAAATGAAGCTGGGTTTTATTAAAAACATTATCTAGAACATATTGAGAACCAAAGAAGGGAAAAAAGATACCAAAAAATGTAATATGTCATTAATAACCAGAGGGTAGGAAAAATAAATGTTTTATAAAACTTTAGTTTTATAATTTCCTTAAATTAAAATACTATTGAAAGATCATTAAAGCTATTGTAGGGGACAAGATCTTTAAATATTCCAAAGTAACTCATACAACATTGAAACATTTTAAATCATAATCATAAATAAATAATTATATTAAATGAATGTCTTAAATACAAGTAAGATAAATTAATTAATGATATTATATATAAAAATGGAAATTATATAAACCACAAAAAGAAGTAAGTGGTGAATACCAAATTGATGTAACATAAGTAAAAAAGTGGGATGAAAATCCCTTACCTTGTGTCCAACTTTTCTCACGTGTCTTTATATTCTGAAATAATTAAAATTTGTTAATTGTTTAATTTATTAATGACCATTTTTTTATCAGAACATTTATTTCAATTTTTACTATGTTGTAAACAACAACTTAAACAATTTAGTTTTTATAGAGTGTTTAGGCCAAATTTGATTTATGTGTCCAAAAAAACATTGGTTGTTCAACTTTGGTCAAAGGGGTCATTATATATCATATAAATAATGATAATAATAACATAATTACTATATTTATACATAAATTATAATATTAAAAAAATCTATAAATATTGTTAATAAAAATGAACCAACATTATAATCATAGAGATGGTAGGTTGTATGTACACATGAGTAACATTGCCATTTTTCAATGATTGTTATGGAAGGATGGTAAGTAAAATTATATCATTATATAATTTTAATTGTATACTAGATACCATATTATTTAATCATATATATATATAATTTATGTGATTTAAAATTAATCTCATCATGCCAAGGAGGTGGAAGTCCACGCGTTTTGAAGTTATCATATTTTAAGTGTGTGAATGGGTAACAAATAAAATAATATTTTATATTTATAGAAAAGTAATTATGTAATTAATATCATATATATGTTTTTTATGTTATATAATTTTAATTAAAACCATATTTTATACATTCCATGTATAACTTGATCAAATAGCATCTCTTTGAGGGGCAGTAGTCCACACATCCACAAACGATGTAATCATATTTAAAAATATGGAAAGTATAAGTTTATGTGTTATAGAAGAAATAAATAAGCTTAAATACATAATTAATATAATATACATCATATATAAATATAGTTCCCAATATAATGGCCACCGTGAGAGGCTGTAAATGAAAAAATGAATAATCATCATTTCGTGAGGCGGTAGTTTTCCGTACACATAAATAGTGTGTTTTTTATCCATTAGATGTTGGTGTGTGTATGTTTCGAAAAAAAACTAAGCATAAAATCATCCTAGTATATTTATAATACTGGTTTGGTTTTTTAATCATGTAACAAGAATCTTGTCGGGGGTAGATAATGGAAATAAAACATAAGAGCTTAAGGGAAGATGTTACCTATTAATTGGTTAACAACTATTAGTTTTCACCAAAAGGGATTACTTCAATTGAATTAATATAGAGTAGAGGCTTTGATTATTAGTGGAGGGATTTTTAGGATCTATTTTTTTAGATCTAAGTTGATCCAATGTGGATTTAGAGGTGTGAGGAAGTGGGAGGAGAGGAGGCCTTTTATAGTGGAGGAGTGACACTCTTGGAATATTTTGATAGAGGAATTCCATTAATATTTTTCACATTGAAATTTGCAACAATAATGGACCCAATTAAATATAAGTGATTTTATGTTATAAATAATACCATAAAATTAATTTTGGACATGTTTCTAGGTCATTTTTACCATCAATATTAAGGATTAGTCCCTTATTAAGCTTAATTTTACCCTAATTATTGTAATTAATTTTCATTACATTCAATAATATTTTGGGTATAAAAATATGTTGAATATATTAGAAATTAGAAATTATTATGATTCAAAATATTTAATCAACTTTTCAAAATTATAATAATAGAAGTGGTATAAATTAATATAAATTTAATCCCACAGAAGAGACGATAATGCTGGTTTTTGAAGTAAAAATGATCAAAAGTCTGATATGTTTTTGTAGTGAATTTCAAAGTAAAATTTACTAAAATGAAATAAATTGGATTGATTTAAAACAATATGATATAATTAAAATTTAAACCAAATTTAAAATTTAATTTAACCATATAAATAAATTAGATGAAAAAGAAGTTTTGAAGTAAAATTCTGTATTTTTCACTATTAATTAAAAAATGAACCTTCAAAAAAAAAAAAAATACCCTAACCTAAATTTTATATTTCTATCTATAATATGAAGTTTTTTTAATTATATATTCTTTAAAAGTTACAAAAATTGAATTTAAAATAGGTTCTCCAATAAAATGCGGTAAAAATTTCCTTAATATAATTAAAGTATTTTATATGTAATATTGGGTTTGTTCTTATTTTGATCCTATAAAATATGTTGGATGAATATAAAAAATATTTTATTGAATATAAAATATATATATATATATATATATATATATTAAATTAATATCACTCTCTAATTTTAATTAATTTAGTATATTAGGATAAAACAACTTTGTGAGCATAAAAAAAATTTCTTTAAAATATTCACTTTATTTTCAATTTCTTATTATATTCTTTTTTAATTATTTTTAAACCAATTAATTCATTTTTTATTTTTTAAACCATGATTTCCATAATATAGAAATTAATATTCAAAACTACTATTTTAATGACTATAATATATATAATAATTATTTAATAATATATTATTATTTGGTGAATCTTGGTCTTTCATGTAACACAAGCCATTGAAGAAACTTATTGTTACATAAAATTTTCATTAACTAAGTTTTCTAGGAATTTCAATATAAGAAATTTATTTAATATAAACAAATTATTAAATATATTATAAATTATCAGGATATTATGTTCCTTTATGCGATTGGTTTTGCGTGTCATAAACGCTATCATATACAATATTCATACTTTTGATTTTTGGGGTATTATAATATTTTCAAATATGACATGAAAAAACTTCTTTCTCTATCACATCACTATTTCTATTGACTAATAACATATCCATTGAAATTCAACTAAAATATAATTCTTAATTTCAATATTCACCACGAGGTCAAACTTTTCTTCTATAAATATTATCCAACTGATGCTTCAATATATAATAATTTATTTTTCACACTATTTCACCTTGGGTTTTTCACCCCTCAATGAGATTAGTGTTTTCCCTTACTATTGAATTTTTGAATTTATTATCAGCAATGGAAAAATAATGAAATTATAATGGTATTTTTTATTGATAATAAATTCAAAGAGGGATATTGAAGATTTCAAATAAAATTCTGGTGAGTAGAAATTTATTTATTTCTAATAAAAATATTATCAATGATAAATCAATAAGAATTAAAATAGATATGTGTTGAAAGAGAAAAGGAAGATTGAATAAGAATGAGGTTGAGATATTAACACTCATGAATTTATTACCTCGAATGAAGGTATTTAGAAAGATATCAAATATACTCCCAAAATATACAGATCAATGGTTTTTGTATGATTTATTTGAAAAATAAAAGATATGATGTATTGAAATAATAAAGTTCAATATATAATTATTTATGAGATAAAATTAATGTAAAATATTTTTGATTTTGTTTGAGAGGAGGACACAATAAAAAACATGATATATAGGGAGTAAAGTTGCATTTTAAAGGGGATAATGATTCTTAAAGAAGTAAGCATATGTAAATTTTAATAAGTAATAAATTATTATGTTAGTCAGATTGAAGATTTACTTAATTAGTATTAAAATTAACATGGATGAATATTTAGAGATGATTATACTAATTAATTGATGTTGGTATTTTAGAGAAAGTGAATATATATGAAAATACTCGAACATGAGTATTTATTATGTTATATTGATTTGGGAAATTGTTGAAGAGGTTTGAATAAGTTGGATAAATAAACATAATAACTTGAGTCTATTTAATGATAATTGAGAAGAAAATTACTAGATTGATTGAATCCTATGGTTCCTCATGGTTTTGATTTTATGATTTTTGAGATAGGAAAATAATTCACGGAGCAAAAAAATTTAGGCAATACTTCAATTCTACTATATTAGCCCCAATTTCTGGTATTAATCCCTGAAATAGTGTTTTTTATATTTATAAATTGTATGGGTGAATTATGGGAGTGTTTGGTGAACTTTTGATTTGTTTTTTGGGAAAAGCGGGATGCCCATGAGCTGTGCACAATTTGCCTAAACTGTGCAGAAATCCTATAAGAAACTGTGTGCAATATCAGTTTTGAGGAAGTAGCTTCGGCACAGTGTGCACATGATTAGGGGTACTATGAGAGGAGGCCAAGAGCAGTTTTCCAAAATGTAGTATCTAATGCATGGTTTTCACACTATTTGTTTAGCCATGAAAACTAAATGTGCATAAAGATAAAGTTAGATCCTAAAAAAATAGTACCTTACTCATTTTTCCTCTAACTCCCACATATTTCTCTTGAACAGACCTAATTCGGTTTTCTTCTCCATTGAAGGATGTAGAAACTCTCGCAAGTGTTTTAGAATCAATCTATATCCATCCCTTGACGTTTTCTAGCCCGATTCTTGCTGTATGTGTCTTTATTCATCATTATCATCTTGTTTCCTTAGATCTACTTAGATATACTTATCCTATCTTCTTAGATTCTCATATCTACACCTGTTATGGGTATATATAATACTTTGGATTCCAAATATGATGATATTTGGTCTTTTTGCGGGTAGGAGAATATAAATACGACAGTTTCATAGAGAATCAACCCAATTTTCTTGAGCGTTCTTGGCCAGTTTTCAGATTTCATCAAAATAGTCGAGGTAGGTGGATTCACACTCGACTCCTCTTACTATAACTAAATGGAATGGTTTCAAATTTATTTATTTGTGTGTATTTTTTTATGAATTTTATTTTTAGAATAGTTGGAATACCTCTTTAGTAACGGTTGAAAAAATTATGTAAATCTATAAAATTGGTGCTTTTGATTAAATTACATGATTTTTGAATTTAAAATATGGATTATAAAATAGGATCTATAGGGAATAATGGTGAAAATATTTTATAAAAGGATTTCAATAAAAGGAATGATTTTATTGAAATGGAATGGTTGATTGGAATTGGTTTGTTTAAAAGGGTTTCAATAAAATAACAATTTTTTTGAAATGGTTTTGGCATAATATTTGTGTTTTTTTAACACATTTAGGAGGCTTTGTTGGAATATGCACTTGATCTTAGTTCCAATGGTGTATTGGAACATGTGGTGTATTTATCATGTGACGACATGGTAAATCAATGAGAGACATCTCATGAGTATGGAACTGTCATTACGAAGAATGCATAGATGGGTGTGTAAATAAGTATAATAGAATGGTTATGCCAAAACATAGTTGAGAATTGGATTTAAAGACATGTTTGGTTGTTTTATAAGAAGTACGAATTTTTGGAAAAAATTTTAAATAACACATGTTCACTTTTGGTTTTAAATAGTTATGAAGCTTTTATATATTTAGTAAAAACCGGTTTTGGGGAATTTTTTTATACAAATTATTTTATTTAAATATTGCTAAACTTTTTGTCCTACTGGCATGAGTAGGGAAGTCATTTGGAAAAGCCTACTGAGTTTTATAATCAACCATGATTAGGAACATTGGATCCTTTTCAGATGCTATCTTCTGGTACATGGGAAAAGGTAAAGTATCACATGTATTTAGAACCACCTTCTGTTACTCTGGCTAGTTAGTGATGTTAGAGCATAGAGCATGTGGGTAATAGAGTCATGTGGTTGTCTTAGAGTTGTTGTAGTTATCTTCCACTATTTACATTGATATTTTCTTTGTATTCTTCTATTTTACACTTGGTGTGTTTTTTTAATAAATACGATGGTTGATTTGTATTTATTTTGTCACACAAAATTTTGTGGACATTTGGTTAGTGGTTTAATTCTTAAAGGGTAAGTTTTACCCCACATGCAATGAGACCCTTTAGAATAATATGCCTGCCTTAGGAACTTTTGGGATGACACTTAAGGTCGTGTACCGATTAATTGTATTCTAAATCCAATGATAATAATTGGGTTTTTAACAATAGTATCAGTATTTTCGATCCAAATTTTTTCATTGAGACAAATGGTATCATCTTATTCCTTCCCATTCAGAATAAGTAGTCATCAGTTTTATTGGTCTTGGAGATGAAATTCATTCTTTATATTCCTTAGGTTGTGATCTTAAAAAGGAGAAAGATTGTCAGAACATGAACTGTAGAGAATAAAAATACATATCTAACCTTTTAATTTTAAACTTTTTGTTAATAGGGAGTTGGGTACATAATTATTTTGGAGACAATTATATGATATTGGAATCTCATTGTCATGGGTTTAGCCAATGAGACGAGCATGACATGCATTAGAGGAATTAAACCCCTAGGATTTCATATTTCATTAGGATCAATGATTTATGATTTTGTGTGAAGGTATAATTTTTTTAAAAAAACATAAATTCTTTTCAAATGAATGATTTTGAAAAGAGGATACCTATTGAATTTTTGAAATGGGTTGATTTACAAAAAATAGTTCATTTTAAAAAAATAGTTAAGAGTGGAAAAGGTTGTTTTGGAAAACATTTTTGTGATAGTTGAAATGATTGAATTCTAAATTATAAGTCATTAGTTATGAGAGAGTGAGACTTACCATGATAATTTTTTGTTTATAAAATGGCACCCAGTAGGCGTCATAGAACCCAACTTGAAAATCCGCATAGAATATGGTTGCACAAGAGAAAAAGGTGAGCCTAGAGATGGTTTAGAGTATCATACAATAATTTCAAGCAATGTACATGGGGAACCAGATGGATAAGCCAAGGCATTTTGACCATTCTATTTAGTTCATGAAGCAGAATCCACCCATCTTCCAGGGTGATTATTAACCCAAAAAAGAAGAGGTGTGGATGAATAGGATGAATCACATCTTTGAATTCATCTGAAAACCATTAGTGTTGAATTTCAAGATGGTGACTTATATGCTCAAGGATCATTCATGTCAGTGGTTAGATCTAGAAGTGCAAGATAAACTAGATCAAGTCCTTATTTGAGGGGATATTGAGGAACTTTTTAACAAACAATTCTATCAGCACAAGTTGAGGATCAAAATAATGATGGACTTCATCATCCTACAAAAGAAAAATCACATTGTCATAGAATATATGGGTAAATTCATTTATTTAGTGTGCTTTGCGCCAAAAGTTGTGGTGAGTTCCCCCTTGAAGGCATGCATTTTTGAATCAGGGATTTGGTAGGGGATTCTCCCGAAGATTGTGGTGGTCTGTATTATAGATTATAAAAAAGATATTGAATATAGAGATAGTGGATAAACATGATATCTCAGGATTTGTGGGATGAGGATGTATGATGATACCTCTGAGAAATGGTCAAAACTCTAATGTTGGGAGAAAGAGGAAGAGGGACACCTATTTCCAAGGTTGGAGCGGGACATAGAATTAGATGGCCTGATCAGTGAACTATCCTCCATAACCAAAGATCTATGAAGAATGCCTGCAATGTGGTTCTATTAACCACACGAAGTGAGAGTGTACAACACCACCTAGAGCATGCCATAATTGAAACAATAAGGATCATCTTAAGCCATATGGCCGCAGTTCTATGAGGTCAGGTGCCCAAGAAACTTCTCAGGTGTCACAAGCATCATATACTTCCATAAGGAGAGACCAATAGAATTAGGCTCATCTGAAAAGATGATCTTTCCATGGAGATTCTAGGAATACCATGACTTATCAGTAAGGGTAATATCATCAAGACAACAAGGATAAGAGTACAGTGATGAAGTAGTTTTATGGAGCTGTCCAAATGATTATGGTTGATCATGTTGGACCATCTACGGTGAGAGGAATGATTATAATGAATTATACATTTATGACAGTTTTATTTGATACGAGTGAATCTCATTCATTCATTAATTCTTGTTATGTTGATTTTCTAGGTTTAAAATTTGATATGATGCCTTCCATGAGTAAACATCAAACTCTACTCAGTGAAAGAGAATGTTGAGACTTTATGTGAGGATAATTTTGTGTAACTGTTGAAGGAGGTGAGAAGAAATGGGACATATCAATATTGGATATGGATGTCTAGGATATAATTATGGGTACGAATTTTTTGAAAACATTTAAGGCCCACCTTGACTATTATAGTGGAATTGTTAGTTTCAAAATCGAATATGGTTTTAAACACCTCTTCAGAGGAAAAAGGATTGTAATGACAAGTGCAACATTAATGTTGGCACTAGTGGTAGACATGATCTCTTATCAGTTTGTAGTGTTGACTTTTTCATCGAAAGAAGTGATTGAGGATACAGGTTTTGTAGAAGTTTTGGATCAATTTTTGTATG
Source organism: Viscum album (assembly GCA_963277665.1). Lineage (NCBI taxonomy): Eukaryota > Viridiplantae > Streptophyta > Magnoliopsida > Santalales > Viscaceae > Viscum > Viscum album. Next base: position 1,417,472,585 of record OY728138.1, read on the forward strand.
TGTTTCTTAAAAAATCCCAGGTTTACCAACTATAAGGTAAGCGGCGTTAAAGATTAATCTATTTTTTGGGACCAATCCTATTTATCTTTTTCCTTATAATATGGAACCAATAGAGTTAAGGTAATTGAATGTGTAGTTGGAGGAGTTTTAAAGAAAATTTTTCTTTCATGCAAGTATATATCTATGGAAATCACTCGTCGTGTTCATGAAGAAAGCATATAGAACTCTTTGGAGGTGTTTGGATTATCTTAAGATTAACCATGGTACAATAAATAATAGGTACCCAATTCCACACCTTGATGATCTATTTGATCTATTAAGGGGAGCTCAGTGGTTCTCTAAAATTGATTTATGATAAAGATATCACAAATTCCGAGTTAGGAAGGAGGATATTCTAAAGACAACATTTAGGAGAAGATACAACAACTATGAATATGTATTCATGCCTTTCAGTCTTATGAATGAACTAATAGTTTGTTTGGTATTGATGAATCATATAATTGAAAGATATCTACATTCTTTTTTTGTTGTGTTTGTGGATGACATATCAGTGTTGTCAAGGATTAAGGTTGAGCATGAGAAACACTTGGAGACAGAGTTAGAAATATTCTGAGACCATCGGCTATATGCCAAATTATCAATGTGTTATTTTTGGATACACGAGGTAAGCTTTATCAACCATGTAATTTCTAAAAATGGTGTTTTTATATATCTGTAAAAGATTGAAACTGTTATGTATTGGATACTGCCAAATAATGTCTTTGAGATATAATGTTTTGTTGGTATAGATGCTTATTACTGATTATCTGTGCATGAATTATCATGACTAGATTCACCGATGACAGGTTTGACAAAGAAAAATGCTCCATTATGATGAATATAAGAATTATATAAGTCTTTTAATGATCTAAAATTTTGCCTTACATAGGCACCTCTATTGATTTTTCCAGAACAAGGATAAGGGTACTTTTTGTATTGTGATGCATTGGGATCTAGGTTGTGATGTATTATCATGAAAGGATATCACGTGGCTGATTATGTTTCAAGGAATTTGAGAGTTCATGAGAAGAATTACCCAACTCATGATTTGGGGTTAGCTGTGTTTTTTCATGCTTTGAATACTTCGAGTCCTTATCTATTTGGTGATAAATTTATTATGTTCATGCACCATAAATGTTTGAAACATATTTTCTCACAATAGGATTAGAATATGAGGAAAAGGATATGGATAGAGTATCTCTAGATGTTCAACTATGACTTATTGTATCCACTGGGAAAAGGTAATTCAGGGGCCAATGTATTAATCAATAATTCACATGTGTAGTTAGTGAAAGAAGCTTTAGATGAATGGATGTTTATTTCAGTCCTAGATGATATGCATGTGAAATGTGAAGACCAAAGTGGTGTTGTGGTTTTCTTTTCAGTCTTTGTGGTTCTTGATTTGGTAAACATAGTCACTAAATCCAAAAAATATGATGCAAAATTCTTGGTTATGGGTTCAAAACACAATGGTTGGGAGACCATTGATGGATGAAAACTTGATAGGAATTCAGTTTTTTGGTTTAGAGATCAGATGGTTGTACCTATGGATTTCCAAGAACAAATCCTTCATAATTACCACCATTAGAGATGTTTTGTACATTCAGGAATCCAAAATAAGTATATGGCATTGAAAACACTATTTTGGTGGATTGGTATGAAATGGAAAGTGAATGAGTTCATTTAAAGGTCTTTAAAATATTAGAATGTTAAGGTAGATCTTCAATGACCAAGAGGGTATGTTTCATTCTATACCTATCCCAGGGTGGAAATGGGAGCATAAAGATATGGATTTTGTTACAAGTCTCCCAAGAATAGTCCAAAAACATGATAGAATACGGTAGATTGTGGTTTTATTTACCAATTCAGACCATTTCATTCTTATACCTGAAACTCATACATTTAAGGATCCTTCTAAAATCTATATCCAAGAATTGGTAAAGAGACGTGACATACCCGTTTCAATAGTATCTGATAGAGATCTGAGTTTCACATCTCATTTCTGGAAATCCTTACAGAAATCCCTTGGTACTGAGTTGACTGTTTGTACGGCGTATCATCATTATAATGATGGGAAATCTAAAGGGACAATAAGAAATTTGGAAGACATGATCTGAACTTGTTTAATGGATAGTTTTGGCTCATGGGATGAGAATATACCATTATTGGAGATCTCATAAAATAAAATCTATCAGACCTCGATACATATGCCTCCTTTTGAAGCATTGTATGGGCATTCATGTCATTATCTTCATTGTTCACTTGAAATAGGTGATACGCCGCTAGTTGGGACGATCATTGTCTAAGAAACAACGGAGATGATTTAGTTGATCCTAAAAAGCATAGAGAGGACTCAAAGTCCTCAGAAATCATATGTCAGTCATCATCAATAACCAATTTCATTCATGGTGAGTGATCATGTGTTCCTGAGAATCTATCCTAGGTTTGGACATCATCATTTTAGAAAGTAGGGAAAGTAATCTCCTTGATATATTTTCCCTTTTGAGATTCTGGAATGGGTTGGATAGGTGTAATATCGATTGAATTTCCACTGTGGTTCAATTCGGTGCACAATGTGTTTCATGTATATCAGTTGAAAAAGCAATAGCCTTATCCAGACCATGTAATAAGATGATATAATGCTAACCTAGAGAAAGATTCTTCATTGGTACATATCCCAGTGTAGATTGTGGATAGGAAAGAGAAATTATTGTGTGGAAATTCATCGATCTAGTACTGATTTTATAAAAACATGGTCAAATTCAGGAACAAACATAAGAACACGAGAATCAAATGAAAGAGAAATAGCTGGAAATCATTCTAGTAAACAATAGTTTCCTACATTTTGAGGATGGAAAGACCAATGGTGGGGATAATTTAGTACCCCCAGTTTCTAGTATGTAACCCTTAACTTGTTATTTTTATATTTATAATGTGTAATGATAACGTATGGGGGTGTTAGGTGAAATTTTGATGTGTTTTCGGGAAAAGGGGGATGCACACGGTTTGTCTAAACCATTGGAGCCTCCTCTGCCCGCTCACTGGATGCATCCACCATCAGTTTGTTCTTGGATATGGGCTCAGTTGATGTCTCCCCTCAAGCTCAGGGCATCCCCATGCCCCATAGTACTTCACCTACTACTGTCCCTCAGCCACCGCTCCCTGCTCCACTCTCGGGCATGGTTCAGATGACCTTGCTACCTCCATATGTTGTTGGATGCTCCTCTACTGCACCCCTAGGCCCAGTTCTTTCAAAATTGCTCTATGCGGCTCGATCTTTGGTTCTCCCTGCTCTTTCATCCTAGAGGAGTGCATCTCAGCCTTGAATGTCTCACGTGATGGGTGATTTCCTTTCCATAGAATTTCTGATGTACTCTTTTTCTAAGGTAGAGGCATGACTTAAGTGGACCTTGGTGTCTCGGTTGGGGTCTATGAAACCTCCTATTGTAGTATTCCAGTGGTTCATCCTCTCATGGGGTTTACATGCTTCTTCTTAGATTTCATCTTTTCACTGGACCTCCTTCTGCTTGGTTATGGCCTTGGAAGAATATTTCAAGCAGGTATGGTGTAGGGATCCTCATGTGTTTGGACAATGGAGTTTCATTAATTCTTGATGGTCTATGTATGTTCACATGGGAAAATAAATTCACCTTGAAATTGTTTGGATCCACCTCTGGGGGTTTCTGCTCCAGTTTTAGAATGACGACTTTCTCAAGGCGATCAGCGATGCCCTTGGAGTCTTTCTATGATCTGATGCAAGGACATCTGGCTGTTGGGATGTTTCAGTGGCCCAGATTTGTGTGGAATTAGACCCTTCATTAACCCCACTGTACAAGTTGATGATTTTGGTCTAGGAAAGCTTTTATTGTAATCAAGAGCTTTCTTTTCTAGTCTTTCCTAGGTTTTTCTCTCACTACCTTCTCTTGGAGATTTCCATCCAAGTTTGCAGGAGACGTTAGTAGGGGGATTGGCTCATCCCCTACAAACATATGGTACTCAAGGACTAGGCATTGAGTTTGTTGTACCTTTCTTCCTTAAAAACGTTCATATTGAAACCACAAATCACAGTTACACTCTAGTTAAGGTACCTGCCTCCTCTCAAACCTTCATTACTGAGTTATCCTCTCCTTTGAAAGAAAATGTTACAAGGATCAGATCATGTGGCCTTCTCTCCAATCTAGTATATCTGCATTTTCCTCCAGCTGGTCTTGTGGCCCCTACCCTCTGGTACACCTTTCTTTCTAAGGGGATGTTCTCAGAGAAGAGCTTGATTGGATTCTTATCTTGGCCATTTGGCATCTTGAACCCAGAACTCCCGCCTGAAATCTAGTCTGAATCACTCTTTTTGGTCCCTAGATGCACCTCCGTAGAGGAAATCCCCTTCGAGTGGTATGTTCCTCCGCAATCTACACATGGGTTCCAGTAGAAATCGACGGTGCTTACCATAAGCCCCAGGAGTCTAGATTGAACTCCTCCATAGTACCTCCTGGTTCGGTGCTTGTGAACTAACTATACTCACAGATCAACATCTTCACCTGGCTAGAAGGTGTCCACCCAAGAGGGTGTATGTACACATTTGAAATCAAGAATACTAAAGGATCGAACATCCTCCCATTTCATAAAGGCGAATAACTCTTGTTCCTATTCTAGAGCCTTTCCATTTCAATGATTCGAGTCCTCATTTGGAATGCCCATGGACTTGGTGCATGAGTTAAGTAATATTTTATCATAACTCAAGTCTTAAGGCATAAGTTTTTCATAGTATCCATTATCAAACATAAGCAGAGTATCTCCAAAATCGGGGAATTTGCATAGAGGTTCAAACTGCATCATTTTCTGCATGTTGACACCTATAATAGGAACATTTGGATATTCTGGCCTCGAAACTACTATGTGGAGCTCGTCCAGTCTAGGAATCAATTCAACCCCACTAAAGTGACCAAAGGAATCATTTCTTTCTTCATGTCTTCTATCTATGGAAACTATGATCCTCGTCAAATGGAGACTTTATGGATCATCTTAAATTCTTTCAACCCCGGAACACACACCAGGTTTGCTGGAGGGGATTTCAATGTCATGGCATACCTAGAGGAAAGGAAAGGCAGAGACCCTTTTCAATGGAAGGATGGCAGGGAATTTTCTCAATTCATGGCTGGGAAAGGCTTATGTGATCTTTTCTCCTTAGGGGACTACTTCACCTAGTGCAACAACCGAAGGATACCTCATAGTTCCTAGAGTTAGTTGGATAGATTCGTGGATAGAATCCATGACACCAATGTGTTCTCTAACACCACAGTAAGTCATCTGGCTCACAACATATCTGACCACTCTTCCATTTTTTTTAAATTTCATCTGGATAGGATCACCAGGAGTGGTTCCACTTCTACCATTAGTGGGTACACTCACCGGGGTACCAATAATTAGTTCAGGAAATTTGGGACTCATCCATCCAAGGCCATACATGGGTTTCCTTACATTAAAAATTAAGGAACCTCAAGTCCTACCTCCCGATGTGGGTGAATGGAATCCCCTATAAATACAGTTCCATCATTGATGCCATGAATGTGAAGGATACCCTTGATCTTTAGTTGGAACATGCATGAGATGATCACATTTTCGAGGAGCCCTCTATTAAGAAGGGTGTAGTGGTGGAGATGCTATTGTCCAAAGAACGCATGGCATAGTAATATTTGAAAATTAAATGGCTTAGAGAAGGTGATGGGAATACAGAATTTTTCCACGCCTGTATAAAGAAGAGAAGGAGTCCTATCAAGACAAAATTTCCACTGGATGATGGATCATATATTGATGATAGAGACATTATGGGGACACAGGCCTTCGATTATTTAAAGGATCTATTGACTGAGCCTTATTCCTGGATTCCAAATGGGTATACAAGAAGGGAAAATGAGATCATCGAGTTGATTCTGAGAACTATTTCATATTAGAATAATGATTATATGAGCTCCATACCTGATGAAAAGGAGGTATTTAACAACTTGATGATCCTACATCCGTATAGTGTCCTGAAACAAGATGGGTTCCTAGGATCCTTCAATTGGGCCTCATGGGAGGTGGTGAATGTGGACATTATATCGACCATCCAAGAATTTTTTATGGGAGGTAATTTTTCGCTGGTGTCTTGCACTACAACAATGGTGGCCTTTCATAAAAACAAGAATCCATCCTCAATATAGAATTACAGACTAGTGATCCTATACAATTTTCCAAAAAAGATACTAGCAAGAATCATCATCACAAGACTCTACACCCATCTTATAAATTTGATCTCCAAGGAGAAGCCTGGGTTTGTGAAGGGTCGGTCCATTCAAGGTGCCATTTCTTTTCCCCAATAAATTGTAAGATATATTCATCACAAATCTCATGTCTCCAGCCTCAGCATCAAACTAGGCATGAATAATGCAGACAACCATATGGAGTGGGGTTTCATTAATAAGGTGACAACAGGCATGGGTTTCTCCCCTGGAATGTTGATCTGGACTTCCGATGTTTCAGCCTAGCATGGATGCTGATCTTATTCATGGAAAAATCTTACAGATTATTCAAGACCACTCATGGTCCATGGAAAGGAAGCCCGGTATCTCTATGAATTTTAATCTTATCTCAGGACATCCTCATCAATCTCATCCAAATGATCAAGAATAAAAGAGAGACTCTGGCATTCCAAATGAATATGAGAGAACAACCCATTTCACACCTTATGTGTGCTGATGACACTATCATTTCCACGAATGTTAGCAGGACCTCGATTATAGGCCTGAATTCAGTACTGGAAGAATATTGCTGCTGGAGTGGCTATGTGGTTAACAGGGAAAAGAGTATTTTATACATCTCAAAAAAATGCACATCCTGGTGGAGTCAGGAGATTGAACACAACCATTCCATGAAATACAATCATATCCTAATGGTATACCTAGGGGATCACATCTCTCACAGTAGACGCCTTATATGGAATTTTTATTCTCTCAATAGAAAAATAGAAGACTTAATACTTAATGGAAAAACATGTATCATTTATTTAGTGGCTATATTGATCTCATTAATATCATTCTCTTTGCCGATACGGCCCATGCTCTCTCGAATGCTAATCCTCTGAAGGGGGTTATCACCAACATTGAAAATCTTTCGGATAGCTTCCTCTAAGATCCCCTCATAGAGGGAAAACAATATTGGGCTTCGTGGTGGAAGGTTTATAAGACCACGAAGAAAGGAGGTATTAATATCCACTGTCTTGAAGACACCCTCAAATGCATGCATACTAAACTACCACGAGAAGTCGTGGAGCAGGGTCCGCATTGGGGAAGAACCATGGAAGCACAATATTGGGTTTAACCTGTGATGGAAGGTCGTGGCTCACCATTCTGGTATAAAATATATCATATTACCTAAGAGTTATACTAGCATTTTCAATAGATTATCAGGAGAGGATAAGTCTCCTTATGGAACTACAACTAAGTAGGGTGGGTGATCGGGTTGTCCATGCACTACCCACATGTTCTGGGAAGCCTTCATGCACCTGAAATTCATTAATGTCATGCTAGATAAGGAGAAACAGGACACCATTAACCACATTAACATCTCTTTGGATCTGAATCGACGTCTGTTCACCCTCTACTCTTCATGTTATTTTAAATCCCAGGAATACCGACCCTTGTGGGAGGTTTTTCTCCTGTTGATTGCTGGATCGATATTTTATGGTCCAAAAAATTATCTTTAAAATAATTATTTCTGTTGTGGAGAATTATTAATAAGGCCATTCTAATAGATGAGAATATCTGAAGCTCTGGGACCCCTACTGTGTCTCGTTGCACTCATTGTGTTGCCAGCGACGAGGAGAGTGATGACCATATTTTCATCATAGGTGAATAGACATGTGCTATTTGGAGATTCTTTGGGGAGTTTACCGGCCTTCTTGACCAGAACATGGAAAACTCTCCTTTCTTGGATAGGTGGTTTCAATTGAACATGCAGACTCAAGACTCCCTGCCAAACAACATCAGTTCTCATGAACTTTGGATCCAATTGAACCCCCCTATAGGGGATTGATGTTTAATATTGATGGGTCATGCTTTAGAGGGGTCTTGGGCTATAGTGGTGCAGTCTACAATTCTCAAATTTCAATGGTTTTGGCCTTCTCTTCTCTCCTTGGATATGGCTCATCACTTCAGGCTGATGCCAAGGCTATGATGCAAGGATTAAGCATTTTCAAGCAACATGGAATTATATCTCATAGGTGGAAACATACTCCAAAATACTCTATGATGCACTGCATGAACACTGCCCAATTCCATGGGATACATCCTATATCATTATGAAAGGAAGGAACATGATCAACAACGACCCCATTTTAAAACACTTCTAGAGAGAGAATCATGTTGTTGATTACCTTGCTTCACTTTAGGTCATTAGGCTTGATACAGTTTCTATTCACAATGTTAAAACATTCAAACCTGAAGGGGTAAACCTCATCAGAGGGGATTCCCACAGTATTAACAATTTTATACCACCTTATGTGCCTTTCCTTGCATGTGGTCATGTGGTTATGTGGTCATGTGGACATGTCTATTTCTTTCTATGCCTCTTCTTTAATAAAAATTGAAATGATGATAATGAGATCATAAAAAATAGCATCTCACTCATTTTCTTTCCAAATCCATCATTTTTATCCAAAATGGACCTAATTTGGGATTCTTCTCCATTTAAGGTAGTGAATGTTCTCCCAAGAATTTTGGAATCAATCTTGTGTCCTCCCATGGAGTTTTCAATCATGATACTTGTGGTTTGTTCCATTCATCGTCATTATTGTCACGTTTCATTAGATCTACTTTTTATCTATTCTCAGATTATTAGATCTACACTAGTTATGGAAATATCTAATATTTTTAATGAAAAATATGATTATACTTGGTCTTTTTGTTTGTATTATAATATATCCAATGCAGTTGTGCGGAGAACCAACTTGATTTTCTGGAGAGTTATTTGTCTGTTTTCAATTTTCGTCAAAATTGTTGAGATAAGTGGATTCACTCTTGAATCATCTTATGGGAAATGAATGGAATGATTTTAAATTGATTTCCTTGGTAGAATTTTATTATTAATTATATGTTGGAAAATGGTTGGAAAACCTATTTAGTGACTGTTTGAATATTTTTGAAATATGTAAAATTGGTGCTTTTGATTAAAGTGTTTGATTCAAGATTTTAATATATTGATTTTAAAAATAGATTTCTCCAGAATAATGAGGAAGGGATTTTATAAAAAGTTTTTCAATAAATGGAATGATTTTATTGAAATTTAATGGTTGATTGGAATTGTTTTGTTTAAATGGGTTTTAATAAAAGAACAGTTTTATTGAAATGGTTTTGGAATAATAGTTGTAACGACCAAATGTTTTTCAATGGTAATTCCATACTTATAAATATGTCATAAAATCACATGAAAACACAACATAATTAACTAATAAGTTCTAGGGGACCTTTAAACATATGTTTGTCACTTCGGTGTTTGGAATTTCAAAAATCTGACGTACATGGTTGAAATCAGTATGTTATTTAGAGTCTGATAAGAAAACATAATTTTTGGTGAATAGTAACATACCCTTATGAATAGTTACATATCCTGATGAATAGTGATATACCCTAATGAATAGTAACCTTAACTATGATAATATATAAATAAGAGTCAAGTTGAAAGTACGATATACCTATGTTTAAGAATGAGTAAATGAATGTTTTAAAACTAATTTTTTATAATTAATTATAATTTTAATAATATATTAAAATAATCATATTTAGAAAATTATTTTTGAAAAATGGACTTCATTTTTCGATTCTAAACATCGAAAAATGGATATGGTGAATTTTTGGAATATTTCTGAAATACTTGATTTTTTTATCAAAAGTGAAATACCATAATTTACAAAATAACCTAAATAAGCTTATTATAGTGTCATGTATGAGATTATGGTTCTGTAAGCTTAGTTGGTTTGGGATAATATGATAAAATTACTATTATTGATCAAGGAAGACTCACTATTCCATGTCTTATGGGGAAATAATAAATTAATGAATTTAATAGTGAGAAATCCCCTCTCTCCTACACTATAAAAACCCCCTTCACTCCCTCTTCTCTTCACTCCTATCAAGACTTTTGCCTTGCCAATATTCTGCCCAAATATCTCCCCAAGATCCACCACCCATCCAAAAGCTCCTATAATCTTCAAAATACAAAAACATCTCCCCTTAAGAGGTTCTCAAATGAAGATGTCTGAAGTGGTAAATTCCTCTTTCCAATTCCTTCATTTCTTTTAAGTTCTTTTCTTTTTTTTATTTACTCACCTCCCTTAACCAAAATTGTATGATAAATATAGTAATATAAATGTACTATAATTTTTTCATGCTAATGGGATATTTCATTATCTTCCCTCTTTTACCCACCTTTTATTTTAAAGAAATGAAAGCACTGTTTGAGATGTGCCAATTTAACACATTTAAGGGCAACAATTTTTCAATTTCTATTATAATCATTAATCCTAGTCATGAAACCATTTATGTTATGGTTGAAACAGATTATTATATATGTAATATATAATATTTTTAGTTCTTTAATCTTTTTTTACAAGTGGTATTAATCTATAAATCAAAACATGTTCTTTGTAATCAGACCCTCCAATTAACAAAAACGGTTGTCACTATGGTTTTATATAATAGTTAGACTTAAATATAAGTAACCAAATTAATTTTAAAAAAATTTTATCTCCGGGATCTTCACTAATATATTATAACTTCATTTCGGGAAAACCACTTCCATCTTTAATGTTTATCCGAACTTGAATATAAGTGAACCGATATTTTAAAACCATGTAAACAGACGAGCCTGAACAATTAAATTGAGCATTATAACTAATCAGGAAGGCCTTTAATGAACTAAAAATGGTTATAATAAATCAATTAAATATAGAATAAGTTATATAATTATTAATTAATTGGCCTAATTGTTTATTCAGTTATTTGATAACAAGTGGAGAACACCAACGTATTTAAGGTAAGGGATCCTCTCCTTTTAACTCTTAATCAAGATTGTTCTCTATGATATGCCTTTTTTGTGTAATAAAACGTGATGGGGTATATTTTTTCACCTCCCCCATACTTCCATAATGTTTTATAAGTGATGAATAACCTTTTATCTCTCTCATAAATCCCTCTTAGTTACACCTGATACCATGTCGATAAACTATAATGGATTGTACCCGAACGTCCTTTATTCCATCGGGTTGCTATATATTTGTTTTTACCAAGACGTAGTTGTTTTATATTTTTATGTAATACTTATAAATTATATTTATATTCTAAAAAATCATGTTCCAAGATCCATATCTCATTCTTTTTCGGTGATATATATGCTTTTAAGTGAATCCCTCCTCGATACTTCCCAATAAGCACACTCGTTTTAAAGGAACATCCCGAATTTTTACCCAATTTCAAGTTAACTCTATCCTATAATTTAAGACACCATTGTATTTATAAAATCAGTATTATATTATTAAAACCTTCTTGGTTCAATTATTGTTTTATATAAAATAATGTTCTCTTAACTATTTTAAAATCTCAACTGTATTTTCCTTAAAACCGTACAAAAATGTTTTAATGCTAATGTTTCTCAAATACATTTCTTATATGTTGTCACTTCTATTTTTCACCACCTAACAAGTTATATTCCTATATTACTTTATTAACTTCAATGAATGTTCTAATCCCTTTCTTTCAAGGATACATTCATGATACACTCATTGGTTATTCTTTAGGTTATGATTGTGGTACCCAATTCTTTCCATGGGTATCCTTATGTTTATAAACAATTGATAATGTATGATTATTTATGTTTATGTGGTTAGAATATTTATGTGGAATGAATATTCGTGAAAATTTTTAGATGGGTGCACCCAGATAGCGCTCCAATGCATTGGGTAATGTTTTGTCTCATGAGATGCGATATGAAACGGGATTGTTGATTAGCCTTGACCCATAATAAATAATTGTTTTATAATTCTGCCAAATTTGTAAGATTCCATGTTTATATGAACCCAAGGTTATATGATATGATTTCATATGTTCCATGCTTTGGATGTCTTTATTTCATGCCTCCTAACCCATGATCTTAAGATGTACCCTTATGTCCATTCCCTTACTAGGATTCTCAGCTCACCTCTTTGATCATTTGTTCCCCAGGGTACCCTATGCATATGTAAGGGATAAAAGGATGTTAGGAGATCTTTATAGAGATTAAATAAAGAAGTGTTCTTTTTCCCCATGGTTTATGATATATTTACCTAGTCTTCTAAGACACTATATTTAATGATCCTTGGATTGTACTCTGATGATAAACTATGCTTAGAATCATGTAATGTTATATGTAAAAGTCTTGGGTTACTATAGTTGGTATCATAGGATGGTCTAGTTATTTTTGAATATTAGGAATAGAGAACATTAGTGAGAACATTAGGGATGATACTAATTATTAGAAAAAATTCCTAAATTTTGGTGAGTATTTAGTAAATGGCTTATTAAGAAAATACATCCTTGTCTGGATACGAGCAGGTAGAGGCGGCTCTAGCATAGTTGTATCTAGGATTATAACCTGAAAACACAATTCTGAGGTAGAATCGAATGAGAACTAGTGAATGACAATGGTCCTTTTTTCACTCTTTGTTACAACACTCCCAAGGGATATTCTTTGGTAGATTCACGATAATAGTACAAACAATTATTAAGGGACACAAAATAAGACCATATGAATATAAGTTAAAAAAATAGATTGAGCATAACCTAGATATAAACCTAAAGAATCACATGTTAGGATATACTTATTCTATATAAGTTTATCCTTTTATATTGAATTTTTCCTTTTTATGCTCAATAAATAAGTATTCAAGACCATTAATTAAACATTTTTTCTTAGTTTATGGTGGTAAATATAAGAACACGTTCCAACAACTAATGTGATAGTCAATGTGATGATTTCCCTAATAATATGCCTAATATGAAGGGGGAGGCTACTCAAAACATCATGATAGTACTTGCTCAGCTGCCTCGAGTTATGAATAATAACTTGAATCAGGCGGAACACCCACCTCCTCCAAGGAAAGAGAAAGTTTCCGTATAATCCTTCATGCGGAAAGGCCTCCCATGTTTAGTAGATATTTTGATCCCCTCATCACAGAACAATGGATTAACTCCATTTAAAAGATATTTTCCATCTTCTAGTGCTCAGAAGAAGAGAAAGTTGAACTGGCGGTCTATCGTTTTGATGGGGAAGCTGATCAGTCGTGGACACTGATCAATAATACAAAGTCCTAAGAGGAAATTGATTCCATGGATTAAGAAGAATTAAAAAGGATGCTTTAAAAAAATATTTTCCTCAAACCCTTCACCTCAAGATGGAAAAGAGAGTTCCTTCGATTCAAGAAGAAGGAATATGAGTCCATCGGAGCGTATTAGGAAAACTTCACAGGGCTTGCATGTTATGCCTGTGGCTTTGTCCTGAACACCGAAAGAAAGGTGGATCATTTCTTTATCAAACTAAAGCCATGTATATGAAAAGTGTTGGAAATTACAGACTTCGATAGTTATGGGGTTATTTTGCATTGTTCCCTCAAGGTTGAAATGGAGATTGGAGACTCTCAGTGGTCTCGTGGGACCAGTGACAAGAGGCAAAAAATGGACAAAAACATGGGTGCTTCACCGAACAAATCCCATGATGGAAAAAAGTCTGAATTTCCCCCTTGAAAATTTTTGGAGATAAACATCCTAGTAACTATACAAAAGGAATCAAGAATTGATCAAAATGTGTAAAGGTTGGTAATATGGCCATGAACTGCAGCCGATATGTGATTAATCCCACTAATGCGGAAGAAAAAAGAAAGGTTGATGTAAACACTCATCCAACAGTGTAGTGTCACAACTACAAGGAGCATGGGAATTATGCGAACAATTTCACTAAGCTTAGGGATGTCAGAGGCAATCAACAATAGACTCCAAGGAAACAATGAAGGGATTATGCTATAACTACTGCTGAGGTGGATCCAGACAACTATGTGGTGACAGGTATGCTAGTTATTCATTCAAGAATAGTGAACGTACTATTTGATTATGGTTATACACATTCTTTCATATCATGTAGGTTTAGTAGAACTATTCACACACCACCTGAAAATTTGGAGAAAAGTTATCTATGAGAACATATAATCGGGTAATTATTGCATCCATGGTTTATTACTCCTCCCTAGTTAACATTTGTGGACGGAACCTCCCATCAAATATCATCATACTTTCATTAGTGGAGTTTGATGCTATCTTGGGAGTTGATTGGTTGTCTTTATACAAATCCAACATAAACTTTAGGGAAAGGGAGAACACTTTTCACATCCCTAAGCATCCTCTGATTCTTTATAAGTGTAAGGAGGAAGATGAATCTCCTTTAGAGTCTTTGTCTCATGTTTGGATATTGGCTCCTTGTAAGCAAGAATATCTAGCTCAAATGATTGATATAAAGGAGAGAATCATGTTTGAAGACATGCCCATCGTGAGATATTACACTGATTTATTCCCTAAAGAGTTGTCTGGTGTTCCTTCTGATTGAGAGGTTGATTTCTAAATACAATATATCCCTGGATCTCTACCTATCCCAAAGACACCTTAAGAAATGTCCTCCAGAGAGTTGGAAGAGCTGAATAAGTAGTTATAGGAGAATATGTAGAAGGGTTTTATACGCCCATGTGCTTCACCGGTTGGTGCTCCAGTCCTCTTCGTCAAGAAGAAGGATGTATCAATGCACCTTTTCATTGATTATAGTGAGATCAATAAAATCATGGTATAGAACAAGTATCCCCTTCCATGGATATATGACTTGTTTGATCAACATCATGGGGCCAGTTATTTCACTAAGGTGGACCTTCATCCATGATATCACTAACTAAAGGTTAGGAAGGAATATTTTCCCAAGACATCCTTTAAAACAAAGTATGAACACTTTGAGTTCATAGTGATTCCCTTCAGACACACTAATGATATATCAATTTTCATGCATTTAATGAATAGAGTCTTAAGAGAATACCTTGACCAATATTTGGTATTTATTGTTGATATTATAATATACTACAAGAGTAAGGAGGAACATAAGTGTAAAATCCCAGGTAAATAAAGAATAAAAAAATTTCATATTTTTTAATATTTCAGAATTAAATATTAATTTTACTTTAAAGGGTTTGCTATGTTCGATAGCATACCCGATACGCAACAAAGAGTTTCTTTGAAATCTTACATTGCACACTAGTAATAAAATAATATTATTTTAAATGTTAGTTAACACGTATCCATTGTATTATCAGGAATGAATAGAAATAACTAAAATATGATTATATATGTTTTTTAAATGTTTTTACATTTATCCAATAAAGATAAAGTCTTGAAATATGAAAAGAATTCAATTTTAGGCATATATACTCTAATTTTCACTAAAGGTCGACTTATCGCCTTTTCATGGAGAACCTTCTATAAAGATAGTTTTGGTCACTCTTATACTTTCTATTGGACCAAATAAAATACTTCTTTATAATCGGGATATCAAAATTTACTTTGTGTAGATTTTGGTAATTTTCTGATAAAGTTCATTTTTATAATGAATAGTGAAAAATGTTGTATTTTAATTCAAAACCTATTTTTAATATAATTTATTTATATGATTAGATTATCTTTTGAATTGGTTTCAAAGTGAAATTAGAATATATTTTTACCATTTAATCCAATAGTGGTCATTGGAATTAATTTCATCTTGAAATTGGACTAAAACTAGTGTCAATCGTTTGATACTTATTGTTTAATAAAAACATGTTATTTCCTCTGACAGTAGGAATTAATTATTAAATTAATTAATGTAACTTATATGTTTTGAATTTTTTAAAATATACATCATTTTTGAATTTGGAATCTCAAAAAGCACCTGGGGTAAATTTTTGGTAATTTTCGGAAAAACTTCAAATTTTGATGAATAGTGAAACCACTAAGTGGTAGATAATGAAACTGTTTTTTCGTTTAAATGAAACTTTACCACTTCTATGATTTTAATTTCAAAAATACAACATACATGGTTTTCATTAAGAAGTAAAATGTGGTTCAATGGGATTAAAATAATTTTTTGGTGAATAGTAAATTTTATGTTTATTAATCGCGATTAGAGGTAATTAGTGTAATTTAAGGTAAGAATAATGTTTTAATAATATTAATTAAACCTTACACATGTCCTAACCTTATTAGATGTGTGATGGCCGACCAATAAAATACATGGGACAACTTGGGGACCCCATGGAGCCACTTTGGAAGGAAAATAACATTAATATCTTTTTATTTAATGTTAAGGTAAAAATGTCACAAACATGAGTTGTTTTACTAAAAAAAAATTTAAATGGGGTTATACAAGTCATATTTTTGACTATAAATATTCATTATAATGATAAAAATATTTCCTACATCATGATTTTGTTTATAATCTTTAGACATTAAATAAATTAAATTATTTATGGCACCATGATGATGCAGCGATTACCACATTATAAAACGATTTGAATAAAATGAAATGATAATGTAAACTCTAAGACCTACACATGTCAAAAAACTATTGGATGTGTGGATTTAGAAACCTTATCACCTTATCCTATAAATATATAATTGTGGGACCCTTTTTATCAGAAAATTTTTTTATAAAAAAGTATCTTTTCTTAACTTTCCAAGAGTGCCCCTCCTCTCCTCTTATAAAAGGCCCCCACCTCTACCACCTTACCCACACCACTCAAGCCTTTGGTTCGGCCAAGATCTGCTATTTCTGTCTCTAAAAATCCCTCTCTTACTCCTAGAAGCCTCACTTTGGGCAGAAGTCATCCCAAGGAAGCCTTTGAGCTCAAATCTAATAGAGTTACCCGATTTTAAGGTAATGTCTTCACTTGTGTTCTTTTGTTTTATTTTGCTTCTCCAACCCCCTAAACTCTTTTTATTCATTTCTTTTGTAACAAATACAGTATCATAAATATACTAGGATTTTGTTATGAGAATAATTAGAGCTACACTTACACACACCTACATATAATGGTTAAAGAACATACTGTTTCTGTGGATGGAGAATTTCTGCCTCACGAAACGATGATTGTTCAATATTCTTCTAACACCTTCAATGGTGCCCATTAAGATGTCACTATATTTATATATGATATATAATTTGTTTATGTTTTCCTTAAGCTTCTGTATTTTTCATTTATGTCATACATTTGTGGCTTCCATTATGGGTATACACAATATCTTCATTTTAGGAAGTGCGGACTACCGCCCCCTCAAAGTGATTTGATTCGTTAATGCCATACGTGGGAAGTATAAAGGATGGATTTAATAATATTATATATGATATTATAATGGAATTATAATATACCTTTTTATCATTATGATTTCACTCCATTAAAGTATGATATCGAAATGAAAGTAGCGTTCATGTGTACGTACGGCTTACCGTCTCCATTAACGGTGCATTTCATTTATTATCCCCAAATGTAATGTAATATTATAAGTACATATATATAATGGATATATATGATGTATGTTACATCTAAATGATGAATTTAAATCTGGAATTAAAATATACATACCTCTCATTTAGTTTCCATTAATATGACATAGAAATGAAAGTTGTGTTCATGTGTACGTACGGCTTACCGTCTCCATGAACGGTGCATTTCATTTCTTACCTCTAAATGATTATGTGATATTATAAATACATGTATATGATAGATATATATGATATATATGACATCCAAATCAGGAATGTCATTCTTGATATAAAGAACCTTTGACCACACGAACAACATGTAATTGTAAGAAGTCCACTTTCGACATAAGAACCAAATATCGACAAAACAAACATTATTAACTTAAATGATTACATAATGTTTATAACATGTAAATAAATGATATAAAATGAATAATAAGCTTGAAAAATCTTCTTAAGAAAGTAGAAATTATCTCAAGATTATTATTCAGGACGTTAAAGAATGATCGAGTCAAGTCGGACACGAGGTAAGGGACTTCGTCTCTATCTCCTTTCATTGAGGCATATTTCGTTTTATACATAACTATCTTTTATACAGTGTATAATCCCTTTTGACTTTTACTTTTATACAAAAGGAATCTTTTTCTACGAAGCGTTTTACTAAATGAAAAAAAGAAATGTTTCTTTTAACATACACGGTGACAACGACCTTTTCCGCCGCCGCGAGTTTTATTTGGTCTTTGGCTTCCTCAACAAGCCATGATGTTTTTAAAATGAAATAAATACCACATAATCTTTTATGTATTTTGGTATTGAAAATGGTTTTTATAATGGCTTTTTTATGTCAATATATTTGAGTGATATATTGTTATCAAAGTGTGGAAATTTTTTCTTTCCATTATATTTGTTTTATGTATTATGATTTTATAATGGTACTTGGACATTTGACAGGTGGTTATGTGATAAACCATATGATGGGTGGTGCCGTGAATACCAGGATGGGTGGTTACGTTATAACCTCCAATGCATTGGGTATGGAAGTCATCCGTATGGCTATTCCATTATGTATGTATGGAAGTTGGCCGTATGGCTATTCCATTAAGTGATATGTGTGGAATTCGACCGTATGGTTATTCCACTTAAGTATGTTTATGTCCCAGGTTATCATTATATGTTATGTGTTATTTATATGGGTTTTATGGTAATCCTTTGGTTACAAAAGGTTAAGTAATGATATTTTATTCAGTGAAGAGTTTTAACTACTTCATGAAGGTGAAGGTAGTACTTTGATAAAGTATAAATGGTTTACTTGATGATTGAAAAACTAACAGTTTTCATTCTTTGTGTATCCCTTACTGATCTTTTTATGCTCACCACAAGTTTTTTTGAAATGTTTTTCGCAGGACATAATGTGGAATAGGGTTAAGGATGGGATCAAGAAAAAGTAATGCTATTTAAAACATGGAAGTAGACATGTTTCTTTTTAAGAGTTTTTATTTTATATAAACTTAGTCTACTTTGTAACATTTTGAGATGTAGCAGTTATGTCCTAATTCTCTAGAACTCTAAACCTAAAAATATCCTCAACGTGAATTATTCATTTAATTCAATATTAAGTAATTTTTAATGCCAGGGCCTTGTAGTTGGTATCAAAAGTCAGTTTAGACAACTTTAGGAGTTAGAAAATTATTAAATTATAAATTAATTTATGGTATGACTGAAATGATATAGAATTTAAAGATTAACATGTTGCTTTACCTAAGATATTTCTGTGTTTAGAATGGTTTTCTACAGAGGAAACAAGGCAGCTATGTTGGGATGACATCCGGAGGAAGACAACCTCCCAAATCAGCAACCTGAGATGGTCGGAATTGGAACTGAATAGTTTGTTGCAGTGATGGCACAGTTGACTCAGGATATAAATGGTGGTTGTATCAATGCACGAGATCAGCCTGATCAACCACAGAGGAACATGTTAGTGGTGGAACATTTTATGTGGCAACATCCCCCATCATTCAGAGGATCATCTGACCCCATGCAAGCTGAAGGGTGGATTAATGCACTGGAGAATATTTTTGATGTCATGGGGTGTTCAGAACATCAAAAGGTTAGTCTTGCTATTTACCGTTTTGAAGGTGAAACTGATCAGTGGTGGTTGATGGTGAAAAATATCAACTGGGGGAAAGCAGCCAGACTACAAGCAGAAAGTGGTGGTGAAATCCTTTGCAACAACTTCAGTAGATGTTGGGACATCGAATGAAGTGGTATCAGGTACACTATTTGTTTGTTCATATTATGGCAATGTGTTGTTTGATTCAGGGTCTACACACTCTTTCATTTCTGAGAAGTTTACTAGTAAATTGGAAATTCCATCTCAAGATATGAATCCTGAACATATGGTAAAAACACCCGAAGGGAACGTTGAGACAAAAAGGAATTATAAGAACCTTCATATCCTTGTGTGCAGAATGAATCTACCAGCAAACCTTATTGTTTTTCCTCTAGTAGATTTTGATGTTTTTTTGGGAATGGATTGGCTTTCTGTTTATCATGCTAAGATTTTCTGGAGAGCTAGAAAGAATTTTTTTTCATAAATATTTTCAGTTTGTGTACAAGAATGAACCCTTGATTTTGATAACATATCAGGAAGTTGAGAAACTAGTAAAAGATGGAAATGAATGTTACCTTGCACATATTGTTTGAAATAAAGGAACTGTTCATATTAATGATGTGCCAGTGGTAAATGAGTATCTTGATGTTTTTCCTGATGAGTTACCTGGTATTATTCATGATCGGGAAGTTGAATTTACTGTTGACTTGGTTCATTATTCTAAGCCAATTTCAAAAACCCCTTATCGAATGGCTCAAGTTGAACTTTTAGAGTTAAAGAAGCTATTGCGGGAGTTATTAGATAAAGGTTTCATTCGACCTAGAACATCACCATGGGGTTCTCTTGTCTTGTTTGTTAAAAATAAAGATGGTTCAATGAGACTTTGTATTGATTATAGTTCCTTGAATAACATTACTGTTAAGAACAAGTATCCTTTGCCTCATATCGATGATGTGTTTGATCAGCTCCAGGGAGCTCAGTATTTTTTGAAGATTGACTTGAGGTCGGGGTACCATCAGTTGAAAGTAAAAGAAGCAGACGTTTCAAAGACTGCGTTCCAAACTAGATATGTCCATTATGAATTTTTAGTTATGACTTTTGGGTTAACCAATGCACCTGATGTATTCATGGACCTTATGAATAGAATTTACCATGATTTCTTGATAATTTTGTAGTTGTTTTCATTGATAATATTTTGGTTTTTTCTAAAACTAAAAAGGAGCATGAAAGTCATGTAAGGGTTATCTTGCAAACCTTAAATGAAAACAAACTGGATGGAAAATTCGGCAAGTGTGAGTTTTGGTTACAATAAATTTCTTTCCTGGGTCACATTATTTCAAAAAATGGCATAACTGTTGATCCTACTAAAACAAAAGTTGTTGAATAATGTCCAAGACCCAAAAATGTAACCAAGATCCGTAGTTTCCTTGGTTTGGCAGGTTACTACCGAAGGTTTGTTGAAAATTTTTCACTGTTATCTAGTCCAATGACTAAGCTTACTCGGAAGGGTGTTAAGTTTATCTGGACAAAAGAATGTGATGATTGTTTTCAGGAGTTGAAAAGAAGATTGGTGAATGCTCCAGTTTTGGCACTTCCTTCTAGGAATGGTGAGTTTTTTATCTACAGTGATGCTTCGTTGAAGGGACTTGGTTGTGTCCTTATGCAAAATGATCAGGTAATTTCATATGCTTCATGTCAATTGAAAACTCATGTGGTAAATTACCCTACACATGACTTGGAATTAGCTGCTGTTGTTTTTGCTTTAAAAATTTGGAGGCACCATTTGTATGGAGTAAAGTGTGAAATATATACTGATCACAAAAGTTTAAAGTATATATTCACTCAGAAATAACTGAACATGAGATAGAGGAGATGTCTGGAATTAATCAAGGATTATGATTGTACAATTCATTACCATCTGGGAAAAGAAAATAATGTGGACGATGCTTTGAGTCGAAAAAGTAATGCTTCATTAACCATGATACATTTGGAACGAGATCCATTGGTTTTTGATTTGATGAACATTGGCATAGAAGTTCTTAGTGCAGGAAGTTATTCTGTTTTGTTTCAGGTATCAGTGAGATCATCTCTATCAGACAGAATCAAGCAAGCACAGAAGAAAGACAGTGATTTGCAGAAAAATGTAGAGCTGGTTCAGAAGGGTAAGTTACCTGAATTCAACATTGATAATGATTGTGTTTTGAGGTTTGGGAAGATATTATGTGTCCCTGGTGATTCAAAGTTGATGATTGAGTTGTTATGTGAGGCTCATAGTTCCCCGTTTTCAGTTCATCCTGGCAGTACTAAGATGTGCAGGGATCTGCGGGAGTATTACTGGTGGGATGAAATGAAAAGAGATATTGCTAATTTTACTATGAAGTGTTTGACATGTCAACAGGTTAAAGCAGAGCGGCAGTAAACAGAAGGGACACTTCAACCTTTACCAGTTCCAGAGTGGAAATGGGAGAATATATCTATGGACTTCGTTGTGGGATTGCCTAAGACACCTCGAGGTAGTAATGCAATCTGGGTTATTGTTGATCGCATGACTAAATCATCTCATTTCATTAACATACGAGAAAATTTTTCCCTAGATTAACTTTCCTGTTTGTATCTTTAAGAGATAGTCAGGTTACATGGATTTACTCTCTCTATTGTATCTGATCGTGATCCCAGGTTCACTTCTAACTTTTGGAAAGGCCTTCATAATTCGTTGGGTTGTGAATTAAATTTTAGAACAGCTTTTCATCCTCAATCATATGGGTAATCAGAACGAACGATCCAGACTTTGGAGGATATGCTACGAGCTTACTCTATGGATTCTCAGGGATGTTGGGACCAACATCTTTCTTTGGTTGAGTTTTCATATAATAACATGTTTCATTCCAGTATACAGATGGCACCATTTGAGGCATTATATGGGAAGTGGTGTCGAACTCCAGCTTTTTTGGATGAAGTGGGTGAAAGGAAGCTGATGGGACCAGAATTGGTAGAAGAGATGGTAGAAAATGTTCAGTTGATTCAGAAACACATGAGAACATCTCAGAGAAGACAGAAAAGTCATGCGGATAACCGGAGGAAGGATCTATCTTTCGAGGTAGGCGATCATGTTTTTCTCAAGGTTTCTCCATGGAAAAGTGTGATGCGATTTGGTATTAAAGGAAAGCTGAGTCCAAGGTTCATTGGACCATATCAAATTCTGGAGAGTGTTGGATCAGTTGCATACAGAGTGGAATTACCTCCGAGTTTATCTCTGGTACACAATGTTTTTCATGTTTTGATGTTGAGAAAGTATATGCTAGATTCATGTCATGTTTTGAGCACAAAGGTAGTTTAGTTGGAAGAAAATCTCTCTTATGAAGAACAACCAGTCCAGATTCGTGACCATAGAGAAAAAGTGTTGAGAAATAAGGTAATTCACCAGGTAAAGGTTTTGTGGAAAAACAATATGGTTGAAGAGGCAACATGGGAATCTGAAAATGCTATGAGGGATAAATATCCCCACTTATTTTGATATGTGAATTAAATTGCAACGACGCAATTCCCAAAAGGGGGGAAGGATGTAACATCCCAGGTTAATAAAGAATAAAACATTTTCATATTTATTAATATTTTTGAATTAAATAATAATTTTACTTTTAAGGGGTTGCGATGTTCGATAGCGTACCCGATACGCAACAAAGAGTTTCTTTGAAATCTTACATTGCACACTAGTAATAAAATAATATTATTTTAAATGGTAGTTAACACGTAGCCATTGTATTGGCAGGAATGAATATAAATAACTAAAATATGAATACATATGTTTGTAAAATGTTTTTAAATTTATCCAATAAAGGATAAAGTCTTAAAATATGAAAAGAATTCAATTTTAGGCATATATACTCTAATTTTCACTAAAGGTTGACTAATCTCCTTTTCATGGAGAACCTTCTTTAAATATAGTTATGGTCACTCTTATACTTTCTATTGGACCAAATAAAACTCTTCTTTAGAATCGGGACATCAAAATTTACTTTGTGTAGATTTTCGGTATTTTTCTGATAAAGTTCATTTTTTTAATGAATTGTGAAAAATGTTGTATTTTAATTCAAAACCTCTTTTTAATCTAATTTATTTACATGATTAGATTATCTTTTTAATTGGTTTCAAAGTGAAATTATAATATATTTTTACCATTTAATCCAATATTGGTCGTTGGAATTAATTTCATCTTGAAATTGGACTTAAACTAGTGTCAATCTTTTGATAATTATTGTTTCATAAAAACACGCTATTTGCTCTGACAGCGGGAATTAATTATTAAATTAATTAATGTAATGTATATGTTTTGAATTTTGTAAAATATTAAACATTTTTGAATTCGGAATATCAAATATTGCATAGAGTAAATTTTTGGTAATTTTCTGAAAAACGTCAATTTTTGATGAATAGTGAAACCACTAAGTGGTAGTTAATGAAACTGATTTTTCGTTTAAATGAAAATTTACCACATCTGTGATTGTAATTTCAAAAATATGACCTACATGGTTGTCATTAAGAAGTAAAATTTGGTTCAATGGGATTAAAATAATGTTTTGTTGAATAGTAACTTTTATGTTTATTAATCGTGATTAGAGGTAATTAGTGTAATTTAATGTAAGAATAATGTTTTAATAAAATCAAATGAACATGACACATGTCCTACCCTTACTGGATGTTTCATGGCCGACCAAGACAATCCATGGGTCAACTTGGGTACCCCATGGAGCCACTTTGGTTGGAAAATAACATTAATATCTTTTTATTTAATGTTAAAGTAAAAATGACACAAACATGAGTTGTTTTACTAAAACAATTTTTAAATGGGGTAATACAAGTCATATTTTTGACTATAAATATTCATTAGAAATCTAAAAATATTTCCTACATCATGATATTTTTTTTATAATTTTTAAACATTAAATAAGTTAAATTATTTATGGCACCATGATGATCAGCGATTAACTCATTATAAAACGATTTAAATAAAATGAAATGAAAATGTAAAATCTAAGACCTACACATGTCAAAAACCTATTGGATGGGTTGGTTCCGAACCCTTATCACCTTATCCTCTAAATATATAATTGTGGGACCCTTTTTATCTGAAAATCTTTTTATAATAAAGTATCTTTTCTTAACTTTCCAAGAGTTCCCCTCCTCTCCTCTTATAAAAGGCCCCCACCTCTACCACCATACCCACACCTCTCAAGCCTTTGGTTTGGCCAAGCTCTGATCTTTTTGTCTCTCCAAATACCTATATTAATCCTAGAAGCCTCACTTTGTGCAGAAGTCTTCCCAAGGAAGCCTTTGAGTTCAAATCTAAGAGAGTTACCCAATTTTAAGGTAATGTCTTCACTTGTGTTCTTTTGTTTTATTTTTCTTCTCCAACCCCCTAAAAACTTTTTATTCATTTATTTTGTAACAACTACAGTATCATAAATATACTATTATGTTGTTATGAGAAGAATTCGAGCTACACTTACACATACATACATCTAATGGTTAAAGAACATACTGTTTCTGTGGATGGTGAATTTCTGCCTCACGAAACGATGATTGTTCAATATTCTTCTAACACCTTCAAAGGTGGCCATTAAGGTATCACTATATTTATATATGATATATAATATGTTTATGTTCTCCTTAAGCTTCTGTATTTTTCATTTATGTCATAACTTTGTGGCTTCCATTATGGGTATACGTGATATCTTCATTTTAGGAAGTGCGGACTACCGCCCCCTCAAAGTGATTTGATTCGTTAGTGCCATATGTGGTAAGTATAAAGGATGGATTTAATAATATTATATATGATATTATACATGAATTATAATATACCTTTTTATCATTATTATTTCACTCCATTAAAGTATGAGATAGAAATGAAAGTAGCGTTCATGCGTACGTACAGCTTACCGTCTCCATGAACGGTGCATTTCATTTCTTATCCCCAAATGTAATGTACTATTATAAGTACATATATATAATGGATATATATGATTTATGTTACATCTAAATGATTAATATAATTCTGGAATTTAAATATACATACCTCTCATTTAGTTTCCATTAATATGACATAGAAATGAAAGTAGTGTTCATGCGTACGTACGGCTTACCGTCTCCATGAACGGTGCATTTCATTTCATAACTCTAAATGATTATGTGATATTATAAATACATGTATATGCTAGATATATATGATATATATGATATCCAAATCAGTAATGTCAATCTGGTTATAAAGAACTTTTGACCACACGAATAACATGTAATTGTAAGAAGTCCACTTTCGACTTAAGAACCAAATATCGACAAAACAAACATTATTAACTTAAATGATTACATAATGTTTATAACATGGAGATAAGTGATATAAAAGGAATAATAAGCATGAAAAATCTTCTTAAGCAAGTATAAATTAACTCAAGTTTATTATTCAGGACGTTAAAGAACGATCGAGCCAAGTCGGACCCGAGGTAAGGGACTTCGTCTCAATCTCCTTTCATTGAGCCATATTTCGTTTTATACACAACTATCTTTTATACGGTGTATAAACCCCTATGAATTTTACTTTTATACAAAAGGAATATTTTTCTACAAAGAGTTTTACTAAAAGACAAAAAGGAATGTTTATTTTAATGTATGCGGTGACAACGACGTTTTCCGTCGCCACGAGTATTATTTGGTCTTTAGATTCCTCAAGAAGCTGTGATGTTTTTAAAATGAAATAAATACCATATACTCTTTTATGTATTTTGGTATTTAAAATTGTTTTTATAATGGATTTGTTATGTCAATCTATTTTAGTGATATATTGTGATCAAAGTGTAGAAATTTTTTCTTTCCATTATATTTGTTTTATGTCTTACGATTTTATAATGGTATTTGGACATTTGACAGGTGGTTACGTGATAAACCATATGATGGGTGGTGCCGTGAATACCAGGACGGATGGTTACGTTATAACCTCCACTGTATTGGGTATGGAAGTCATCCGTATGGCTATTCCATTAAGTATGTATAGAAGTTGGTCGTATGGCTATTCCATTAAGTGATATGTGTGGAAGTCGACCATATGGTTATTCCACTTAAGTATGTTTATGTCCCATGTTACCTTTATATGTTATGTGTTCTTTATATGGGTTTTATGGTAATCCTTTGGTTACAAAAGGGTAAGTAATGATATTTTATTCAGTGAAGAGTTTTTACTACTTCATGAAGGTGAAGGTATTACTTTTATAAAGTATAAATAGTTTACTTGATGTTCGAAAAACTAACAGTTTTAATTCTTTGTGTATCCCTTACTGAGCTTTTTATGCTCACCCCACGTTTTTTTGAACTGTTTTTCATAGGACTTAATGTGGAATAGGGTCAAGGATGGGATCAAGGGAAAGTCATGCTACCTAAAACATGGAACTAGACATGTTTCTTTTTAGGAGTTTTTATTTTATGGAAACTTATTCTACTTTGTAATCTTTTGAGATGTAACAGTTATGTCCTAATTCTCTAAAACTCTATATCTGAAAAGATTCTCAATGTGAATTATTCATTTAATTCAATATTAATTAATGTTTAAGGCTGGGGCCTTATAATAAGGATCATTTAATACTATGTTAAATACTTTTCGAAGGTAAAATTTTTATGCAATGTATAGTAAATGTGTGTTCTAGATGGAGGTGGTATCATTCTTGGGGCATGTTATCACCAGCAAAGGGATATCTATGGACCCTTAGAAGACAAAGGAAATTGAAGAGTGTCCTAGGAAAACCTCTATAACATAGATCCATAGTTTTTTGGGTCAATCTGGGTATTATTGAGGATTCTTGAAGAACTTTTCATGATTGTCAAATCCAATGACCAAGCTAACATGGAAGGGAGTAAAGCATTTCTGGACACAGGAATGTGAAGACTGTTGCAAGGAGTCGAAAAAGAGGATTATTACTACGGCAGTACTCACACACCCTTCAAGTAGAAAACTCTTTGTGGTGTATAGTGATTCTTCTATGAAAGGCTTAGGTTATGTACTAATGAAAAATGATAAAGTGATAGCATATGCCTCAAGGAAGCTGAAAATACATGAGCAAAACAATCCTACACATGATCTGGAGTTGGCAGCGGTGATCTTTGCATTAAAAATCTGGTGGAATTATCTTTATGGGGAGAAGTGTGAGATATATACTGACCATAAGATCGTCAAATATATATTCACATAGAAAGAGCTTAATATGCACCATCAAAGTAGATAAAGTTCATCAAAGATTATGACTTCTCAATCCACTACCATCTCGATCAGGCAAACATGGAAGTAGATTCTCTAAGTAGAAAGGATCCTATATCTTTATCAATGATGAGAATTTAAAAGGATCCGATATTCTTAGATTTTCAAAGGATAGAAATGAGAATCATTAAGGGAAGAACATCATCAATTTTTCTCAAATAATTTCTCAACCATACATCTGGGATAAAATAAAGATGCTCAAAGAAAGGATGTGGAACTTAGGAATAGGGTGGATGTCATTAAAAATGGGAAATCCTCTGATTTCAAAATTAATGAGGAAGGAGTTGTATGATTTTGGAAATAATTATTTGTACCATCCAATCCAAAGATTAAGAAGGAAATTCTGAGTGAAACACATAGCTCAACCATTTCTATCCCCCAAGGGAGCACAAAGATGTATCAAGATCATTGAGAAATCTTTTGGTTGGACAATATGAAAAGGGATATTGCTTAATATACAACAAAGTGCCTGGTTTGTTAGCAGGTGGAGGCTGAGAGAAGAAAGTCTAAGGAGATGATGCAACCACTAACCATACCATCATGAAAGTGGGAGAACATTACCATGGTCTTTGTCCTCGGGATTCCAAGGAAATCTAGAGGAAATAATGCTATATTGGTCATTGTGGATCATCTTACAAAGACTGGTCATTTTATCGCGGTTCGAGAGGAATTCTCATTAGATCAACTCACACAGATTTACATCAATGAAGTGGTAAGGCTAAATGGAGTACCACTATATATTATATTCAATTGTGATATGAGATTCAATTTGATGTTCTGTAAATGTCTCCAGCATGCTATGAGAACTGAACTAAACTTCAGTATGGCCTAACATCCTCGAACTGATGGATAATCTGAGAAAACTATTCAGACGCTTGAAGAAATTTTGAGATAATGTTTTATAGAATTTAAAAGAGGATGGGACCAACATCTTCCACTGGTTTAATTCTCCTACAACGATAGTTTCCAGTCGACCATCTGAATGGAATCATATGAAGCCCTTTACGGGAAAAGGTGTAGAACACCGGTGTGTTGGGATGAAGTCGGTGAGCATAAGATGGTAGGACATGAAATGGTCAATGAAATGGTAGAGAAGGTGAAAAACATTCAGTAGCATATCAAGGCAGCCCAAAGTTGACAGAAGAGTTATGCAGATAACCATGGACTCGACCTTGAGTTCAAAGTTGGTGACATGGTATTTCTACGCATATCTCCATGGAAGAAGGTCATGAGGTTCAGAAAGAAAGGGAAGTTAAGTCCCAGGTACATCATCCCCTTTGATATCCTTGATCGAGTTAGAGCTGTGGCCTATTGATTGGAACTTTCACCTACTATGTCGAAAGTATATGATGTATTTCATGAATCCCTCTTAAGGAAGTACATACTAGAACCTTTATATGTACTCTCTTCAGAGGTGGTACAGTTGGAGGATGATCTCTCTAACGAGGAGCAACCAGTAAAGATCTAGGATCATAGAGACAATGTTCTACACAACAAGAGTACTCATCTGGTCATGGTACTATGGCTAAACCATAAGTATGAATAAGAAACATGGGAATTGGAGGAAGCAATGAAGGAAAAGTACCCACACCTATTTGTGTCTTAAAAGGTAAGATGAAATTTCGAGGGCGAAATTTCTTAGGGGGGGGGAGAATGTAATGACCCAATGTTTTTCAATAGAAATTCCTTTCTTATAAATATGTCATAAAATCACATGAAAGCACAACATAATGAACTACTATGTTTTATTTGACCTTTAAAAATAATATTGTCACTTCTGCATTTCAAATTTCGAAAATCCGACATACACTGTGGAAGTCAGTAAGTTATTTAAAGTCTGATAAGGAAAACATAATTTTTAGTGAATAGTAACATACCCTTATGAATAGTGACATAACCTTATGAATAGTGATATACCCTAATAAATAGTAACATTACCTATGATAATATATAAATAATATTCACTTTTAATGTATGATATACCTATATTTTAGAATGATTAAATGAATGTTTTAAAACTGGTTTTTGATAGTAAATTAGAATTTTAATTAAATGTTAAAATAATCATATTTAGAAACTTATTTTGGAAAAATGGACTTCATTTTTGGATTCTACACATCAAAAAAAAGTCAGTTTATATTTTTGGGATTTTTCTAAAATACTTGTATTTTTTATGAATAGTGAAAGACCATAATTTAATAAATAAGCTAAATAAGATAATTATAGAGTCATGTAGGATATTCTACTAATGTAAGCCCACTTTGTTCGGGATCACATGATAAAATTACTATTCTTGGTCAAGGAATACTCACTATTCCATATCTTGTGGGGAAATAATAAATTAATGAATTTTATATTGAGAAATCCCCTCTCTCATCCACTATAAAACCCCCCTTCACTCCCTCTTCTCCAAACACCCATCAAGCCTTGTCCCTTGCCAATATTTTTTCCCAAATCTCCCCCAAGATCTTTCCCCACGTCCAAAATCTCCAAGCCTCTTAAAAATATCAAAACCTCTACTCTTAAGAGGTTCTCAAAGGAGGAAGTCTCAAGAGGTAAATTCCTCTTTCTAGTTGCATCATTTCATTTAAGTTCTTTTCTTTTTTGTTTATTTCCTCACCTACATTAACCAAAATAGTATGATAAATCTAGTAACATACATGTACTATAATGTTTTCATTCTAATGATATATTTCATTATCGTTTCTCCCTTCCCCACCTTTTTTTGAATGAAATGAAAGCACCTTTTGAGATGTGTTAATTTAGCACATTCAAGGACAACAACTTATCAATTTATAATATAATATTTAATTTGGGTCATGAAACCATTTATATTATGTTTGAACCATATAATTATATATTTAATATATTCTATTTTTTGTTCTGTAAGCTTTTTTGTACAAATTATATTATGTTATAAAGAAAAACATGTTCTTTGTAATCAAACCCACTGATTTACAAAAACCATTGTCACTATGGTTTTATATAATCGTTCGACATCAATATAAGTAACCAAATTAATTTTAAAACCATGTAATCTCTTATATGTTAACTAATATCATATTACTTTTTTTCTGGACATCCACTTCCATATTTCAGGTTTATCTGAACTTTAATATAAGTGAACCGATCTTTTAAAACCAAGTAAAAAAAAAGACCCCGAACAATGAAATTGATCCTTATAAATAAAAAAGAAGGCCTTGAATGAACTCAAAAGGTTTATAATTAATCAATTACATATATAATAGGTTCTATAATTATTAATTAATTGGTTTAATTTATTTATTCACTTCTTTGATAACATGTGTAGAACACCAGCATATTTAAGGTAAGGGATCCTCTCTTTTTGACTCTTAATAAAGATTGTTCTCTATGATATGAATTTTTTGTGTAATAACATGTGATGGGGTATATTTTCTCACCTACCCCATAAATCCCTAATTTTTTAATAGTGGTGAGAAATGCTTTATCTCTCTCTTCAAGACTTCTTAGTTACACCTGATACCATGCCGATAAACCGCAATGGATTCTACTCGAACTTCCTTTATTCCTTCAGGTTGTTCTATATTTCTTTTTACCAAGATTTAGTTGTCTTTTATTTTTATTGAAAACTTTTAAATTATAGTTATATGCTCCAAACTCATGTTAAAAGATCCATCTCTCATTCTCTTTCGAGGATATACATGCTTTTAAGTGAATCCCTCCTCAATAATTCCCAATAAGCACACTCGTTTTAATGGAACTTCCCGAATTTTTACCCTATTTCAAGTGCACTCTATAATATATTTTATGACACCATTGTCTTTATAAATTCAGAATTTTTATTATGAAATCCTTATTGGTTCAATTCTGGTTTTTTATAAAATAATTTCCTCTTTACTATTTTTAAAGCTCTATAGTATTTTCCTTAAAACTGCACAAAAAGGTTTTAATGCTAATTATTATCAAATACATTTCTTATATGTTGTCACTTCTATTTGTCACCACCTACCATGCTATATGCCTATATTACCTTATGAACATCCATTTATGTTCTAATCCCTTTCTTTCCTGCATTCTTTCATGATACACTCTTTCGTTATGCTTTATGTCATGATTGTGGTACACAAATCTTACCATGAGTATCCTTATGTTTATGAACGATTGATTATGTATGATTATTTATGTCGAAAGAATATTTATGTGGTAATAAAATTAATGTGGAAAAATTATTCATGAAAATTTTGATATGGGTGCACCCTGATAGCGCTCCAATGCATTGGGTAAAGATAAGTCTCATGAGATGTGATGTGAAACGGGATTGACAGTTAGCCTTGACCCGTAATAAAATGGGAAACTAGATTGGCGATTATCCTTGACCCATATTAAAGAAATGGTTTATGATTCTGCCACATTTATATGATTCCATGTTTATATGAACCCATTATTATACGATATTATTTCATAAGTTTAATTCTTCAGATATCTTTATGTCATGCCTCCAAACATATGTTCTTAAGATGTATCCTTATGTTCATTCCCTTACTGGGATTTTCAGCTCACCCCTTTGTTCATGTGTTCCCCAGGGTACCCTATGAATATGTAAGGGCTCAAAAGAAGTTAGGATATCTTTATTGATGACATGGTTGATCGACGAGAGATTTCTCTTGAGTATGGAATTGTCATTATGATGCTTACATAGATGGATGTGTGAATAAGTGTAATGGAATGGTTATTCCAAAACGTTAATGAGAAATGGTTTTAATGCTTTGTTTGTTGGTTTTTATGGAATTACAAATTTCTAGAAAATTTTTGAAATAGCACTTGTGCACTTTTGGTTTTAAATGGATTTGAAGCTTGTTTATATATAGTTGAAAACTGTTTTGGGAAATTGTTTTATGTAAAATATTTTTGTTTAATGTTTCCACCTTATATATCCTTGTGGAATAAGTCGAGAAGTAATTGGGGGGAAAACCTACTGAGTTTTATAATCACCCATAATTTGGAAATTTAGTGATTTTGTAGATTCTATCTTCTAGGACATGCTAAAATGTAAATTATCACACATATTTAGCATCACCTCATGATACATGTGCAGTTTGGTGATGTTGGAGCATGGGTCTTCTGAAGAATGGAGTCTTGGGGTTGTCTTGGAGTTCTTGTAGTTATCTTTAATGGGATACATTGATAGTTTCTTTTTCAACTTCTATAGTACACAGGGTATGGTTTTGTTATATGGATTTTGGTTGAGTTTTCTTGATTTTATCATGAATAATTTAGTATTTATTTGTTTAGTGGTTTATTTAATAAACGATCAATCATCCCCCAAATGGATTGAGACCCTTAAGAATTTATTTACAACCTTTGTTGCCTTGGGGATTCGACTTAAGGCCTAGAAATGATTCATTGTATTGTCAATCCAATGATAATAAGGGAGTTATTACATCTACACTATTTAAGTTTCAAATTGTAATAGGAAATGGTTGAACATGAAAATGCACCAAATAAGATCCTCCTTAGTGAAGGACAAATATATAAATTATTGGATTAGAACTATAAGGAAAAGCATGTGTTGGAGAAACGGTAGAGCACCACTATATGGGATAACATAATAAATATGGTTAGAGCATTGGTCTAGTACCGAAAAAGAAAATTAGTTAGAGTTGAAGTATTTTACCTAAAAATGTAGGGTTATTCTCATTGTGTAGTCTTATGTGGGAGATATAATATTTATGTTTTATTCATTATTTTAAAAACATTTCCGTAATAAATTTTAATTGTTTCATTTTTCCACCGTCATTCCATTCATAATGGTTTTCATATATGTATTGTGCCATGTATGAGGGTATAATTCTTATAGAAACCCATTAATATAGGTCTTTATTTTTCATCATTTAGAAAAATTAATCATTACATGTTATAATAATATCATAACACCAATAATGTATTTTTAGGCTCTTTGAGTACTAGTTACATAGGAAATGTATTTTTACAAACTTGTGAATATTTCTTTAAAATTGAGCCATTCTAGACTCTCTTATAGTATTATAATAAGTTATACTCATATTTATAACATATTGGATAGAAACATAAGAAAATGTGTGAGCTTAAATGCTCAGTAAGGGAAACACTGATCAATATTTCATCATAGGTTAGATCATGAGCATATAAGAAAACTTGAGCAGATGAGAAATATATTATTAAAAACGAAATGTGACAAGAGGAGTATCCCATGATTCATGGTTGAGGGACATGTAATCTCAACTAAAGAAACATATAAATTGGAAATTGATAGAGGAAACATGAGATAATAAAAAAGATCTATTGGGAATGATAATAGTTATATTATATAAAGATATGTAAAAAATAATAAGTAACTATGAATGAAAAATAATCAAAGGAAATAAATATATAGTGGTTGAGGTATCAAAATCACGTGACCCATTACACAGTGGCTTAGTAATTACTTATAGTGATCCATTATAACATGATCATCATAACTTGTGGTTTGAAAACATTGGAAAATTGAAACATAAATGACTAAATATTTCCACCCAAGTTTACAAGATTCACCTTTCTTTTCGGAATCCTACCCAATGACCATATTAAGGTTGTGTTTATATACTCTTAGAAGTTTTTTGTTATTATAAAGGTGAAACATTCTTTTTGGGATCCAAGATTATTATAAATTCATTATCTAGAACACTTATCATGGAGTAGTATTAGGATGGGTGACCTATTGGGATTTTTTCCATGGTGTGAGTATGTTTTTCCAAATCACATTAAAAGAACATTTATTATCTTGTGGGGATATTCATTAGTCGAATAAGTGAATAAGATGGGTAATAAAATATGGTGTGCTATGAAGGAAACCAAGGTATTAATGTAGACCCATGTTTTCACATTACATGGATTATGACCTGAGGTAATTAAATCGTGAAACAAGGCCTATTAGTAACTGGAGTACCATAACTATTGGTCCATTATTGATTTTAGTATCAAAACAAAAGGTACATTATTGACTATAGAATCAAAAAGATGACCCATTCTTATCTCGTGAGATATAAAACCTTATCCACTACATTGGGGGATGATATGGGAATCCAACCATCAGTCACCATGCATAGGTGTGCCACGTGAAATCAATCATTGATTATGTCCTAAAGTACCCTTGCAAATAAAAAATAATTATCTCCAAATTTCAAGATTGTATCACCAAAATTGAATTCAAGAATATAAATTATTGATAACTAGAAATTTAATAAAAAAAATTATACTAACATATAGATTATGGTTCATGATAAATAACTTCAATAGAAATAAAGTCATTAGAGATATTTTGGAAAATGGTTGAAAAATTATAAAAGAGTTTTTATATAACAATTTTAACTTTTGTGTAGGTTAGGGAGTAACTTGTGAATTTGAAATGTAATTTTTATAAAATTCACTTTAATAAAATTGAAAATACATAATTTTTGAAATAAATATATTAAAATAATCATCAATAATGAATCCTAGAAAAAGACATGAAATTTTCAAAATCTCAAATGAAAACATTGGAAAAAATTCACATTTAAAAATAATATTCAATAAAAAATACCTGAAAAGATATACTGGTTATAAAAACAATCGTGGTGTGGAAGATAAAATATATATTTTTAAATGATGGAAAACCTTTTTCAAATATTTTGAAATACCTTAGTTGAAAACCCATAT
The DNA here is from genome assembly GCA_963277665.1 of Viscum album. Lineage (NCBI taxonomy): Eukaryota > Viridiplantae > Streptophyta > Magnoliopsida > Santalales > Viscaceae > Viscum > Viscum album. Next base: position 1,417,508,338 of record OY728138.1, read on the forward strand.
CATAAAATGAGTACCAAATAATCATTTTAAATAGAGAATTTCAATATTAAAGTTACATGTTATACAGTATAATTTGGTTTCCAATTATAATACAGTACATTTTTGGAAAGGAAACTATAGTGAAGGTAGGGAAACTACTGATAAATGGATTGGGAATTATTTTCAACATTAATTAATTTTGGAGTAAGAAATTCATCTGGGTAAAATAATTTAATACAAAATTATTTCCCCCCTTACAGTTTAAGAAATGATCATGAAATATGATATTAGTGTGGAACAATAAAAAATTATATGATAGAGGTTCAGGAGGAATCATTCTAACTCAATGAAGTCAGTTATGTAAATAAAGACCCTCACAACTGTGGTATAATTTGTATCAAACCCCATCTAAATATATAACATATTATGGATCTTAAAACCCCATTAATTATATGAATATGGAAGAATAAATAAATTCATTTATAATCACAACTAATCAAATATGTCATATAGTACAATATGAAAAATGTCTCATTAAATAAAATTTTAGATAAAACCCACTTACCTTAATTCTCAACATCCACTAAAGTGAATGAATCTACTTTATAAAAAAATAACTGTATTAATAACCTTTGTTAACATTATTAAAATCTATAGTTTTTTATAAAATTCAGTTATAATAATTTATTATGAATTAATTAGTTTTTATAGCATATTTTTAACAACAGGTGTTATTAACATTAACAGATTCATGATTGTTATATGATGTCTATTTTACTACCCATTAGTTCATAACAATAACTGTAACACCCCAGGTAAATAAAGAATATGACATTTTCATATTTATCCGTATTTGTGAATAAAATATTAATATGCCTTTAAAGGGCACGCTATGCTCGATGGCGTACCCAACACGCAACAACGAGTTTCTTGGGAATCTTACGTTGCACTATAATAATAAAATTATATTATTTAATATGGTAGTTAACATGTAGTCGTTGTATTGGCAGGAATGGATATAAATAACTAAAATATGATTATATATGTTTTTAAATATTTTTACATTTATCCAATAAAAGATAAAGGCATAAAATATAGAAAGAATTCAATTTTAGGCGTATATGCCCTAGTTTTCACTAAAGGTTCACTTATCGCCTTTTGATGGTGAACCGTCATTAAATATAGTTTTGTTCACTCTTATACATTATTTTGGACCAAATAAAACTCTTCTTAAGAATTGGGACATCAAAATTTACTTTGTGTAAATTTTTGGTATCTTTCTGATAAAGTTCATTTTTTAATGAATAGTGTAAAATGTTGTATTTTAATTCAAAACCTTTTTTTAATATAATTTATTTATATGATTATATTATCTTTTGAATTGGTTTTAAAGTGAAATTAGAATATATTTTTACCATTAAATCCAATAGTGGTCGTTATAATTAATTTCACTTTGAAATCAGACTTAAACTAGTGTCAATCTTTTGATACTTATTGTTTTATAAAAACACGCTATTTGCTCGGACAGCGGGAATTAATTATTAAATTAATTAATGTGACTTATATGTTTTTAATTTTGTAAAATAGACTTCATTTTTGAATTCGGAATATCAAATATAGCTTAGGGTGAATTTTTGGTAATTTTCTGAAAAACTTCAATTTTTGATGAACAGTGAAACCACTAAGTGGTACATATAAAAACTGATTTTCCGTTTAAATGAAATTTTTCCATCATTGTGTTTTTAATTTTGAAAATATAACATACATGGTTGTCATTAGTATGTAAAATTTGGTTCAATGGGATGAAAATAATTTTTTGGTGAATAGTAACTTTTTTTCCTTAATCGCGATTAGAGGTAATTAGTGTAATTTAAGGTAAAAATGATATTATAAAAATATGAGAACACCATGACACTTGTACTACCCCTATTGGATGAGTCATGGCCGACCAATAGAACCCATGGGTCGATTTAGGGGACCCTATGGAGCATCTTGGTTGAGATAATGACTTTAATGCCTTTTTTTTATATAAACGTGAAAATGACACTAACATAAATTGTTTTCAAAAAAAAAATTTAGAATGGGTTATACTAATCATAATTTTGTCTATAAATACTCTTTGGATATAAAAAAAGATTTCCTACATCAGGATATTTTGGTTATAATTCTTAGACATTAAATAAATTAATTTAATTATGACATCATGATGATGCAATGATGACCTCATTAATTAACAGTTTAAATAAAATGAAACGATAATATAAAATCTAAGACCTACACTTGTCCAAAAACTATTGGATGGGAATATTTCGAAGTCTTATCATCTTATCTTCGAAATATATCAATGTGGGACCTTAGAAATTCGAAACACTTTTGAAAATAAAATAATAGTTTCATGATTTCCAAAAGTGCCCCTCTTCTCCTCTAATAAAAGGCCCCCACCTCTACCTCATTTCACACACTCCTCAAGCCTTTGGCTCGGCCATCCCCTGCCCATTTACTCTCTCCACATACCTCTCCTCATCCTAGAGGATTCCCTTTTGGCAGAATCTTTTCAAAGGAAGCCTTTAGGCTCAAATCAAAAGGAGTTACACTTTTAAAGGTAATTCATTCTCTCATGTTCATTTGTTTTATTTTGCTTCTCCAACCCCCAAAACTCTTTTTATTTACTTCTTTTGTAACAACACCAGTGTCTTAATTATAATAGGATGCTTTTATAAGATTTATTCGAGCTACCCTCTCACACAACTACATAAAATGGTTAAAGAACATACGGTTTCCGTGGATGGCGAAATTCTGCCTCCCGGAACGATGATTGTTCAATACTCATTTAACACCTTTAAAGGTGGCCATTATGATGTCACTATTTTTATATATGATATATAATATGTTTATTCCTTCCTTAAGCTTATTTATTGTTCATTTATGGCATACCATTATTGTTTCCATTATGGGTAAACACGATATCTTCATTTTAGGAAGTGCGGACTACCGCCCCCTGAAAGTGATTTTGATTCGTTAATACCATTTGTGGGATGTGTAACGAATAAATTTAATGATATTATATATGTTATTATACTGGAATTATAATATTCTCTTATATCATTATGATTCCATTCCAGAAATACGAAATAGAAATGGAATTAGCGTTCATGCGTAGGTACGACTTACCGTCTCCATGAACGGTGCATTTCATTTCTTACCTCTAAATGTGATGTAATATTATAAATACATGTGTATGCTGAATATATATGATATATATGTTATCCAAATAATTAATATCATTCTGGATATAACGAACCTTTGACCAAATTAACAACATGTAAGTGTAAGAAGTCTATTTTTGACTTAAGAACCAAATACTGACAAAATCAACATTATTAACTTAAATGATTACATGATGTTCATAACATGGTATAAAAGGAATAATGAACTTAAAAAAGGATCTTAAGCAAGTAGAGATTAACTCAAGTTTATTATTCAGGAGATTAAAGAACGGTTGGGTCAAGTCGGATACGAGGTAAGGGATCTTACTCCTCTCTTTCTTTTTAAGTACACTCTTTTATGTCATTCCCTATAAAGCTAATCTTTCTTGTTATTGGGATGTTATTTTATATTACACTTACTGTGATTTTTATGTTCATGTGATGAGAGACCCTATTCTCTCTCTTCAATCCATTTTGGAAGTTTTGAATGGCGCCGTTAGGCTGCCGAATTTTCGTAAGAGATCTAACCTCTCTTTTTCTTTTTAAGTACTCTCCTTTATGTCAATTCTTTTAAGCTCCTCTTTGTTATGTTGGGGGATGTTCTTTTATATCCCTCCTTCTATTAAAATTAAGTTAATATGATGAGATACCCTATTTGATCTCATAAATCCATTTTTGTAAGTTTTATGTGGCGCTGTTAGGCTGCCGAGTTTTCGTATGGGATATTTCATCTCACTTTTATTCTCGTGAGATTTATGCTACATTTGCCACAATTTCCTTTTAGTGGTGTATGTACTGCCCATTATTCTACTCTTTGTGTAATATACTTTCTTTTATGAGTAGTTACACCAAGGATTTATTGTCCTTCTTTCATGGGGTGTATGTTTCGAAAGAAACCCAAGTCGGTAAGGGAACCTTTCACCCTCCTCTTTTTTAAAAGACTTCTTTTGTTGGGTTTTTTAATTTACATATTATTATGTTGGGATATGTTCTCATATATCCTTATTGATGTAAATTATATGTCCATGTGATGAGATACACTTTTTATCTCTCATCAACTCATTTTGATATTACGCCGTTAGGCTGTCAAGGGAACTTCTTAACCCAATTTTGATTTCTTTGGGTTAAACATGTAGTTATTGAATATGTCATCCTTTGAATATGTGTGAATGAAATTTGATTATTTTACACTTAATATCCACTTATATTTTGTGTATTCTTTTGTCGCGCATAATTATGTAATTGATTTATCCTTAAACCAAGGATACCGTCATTGTATGGGACTTCGTCTCAATCTCCTTTCACTGAGGCATATTTTGTTTTATACACAACCTTCTTTTATATGGTGTATAAACCCCTTTGACTTTTACATTTATTCAAAAGGAATATTTTTTATACGAAGTGTTTACTAAACGACAAAAGGGAATGTTTTTGTCCTATATATGCGGCGACAACGACTTCTCTGCCGCCGTGACCATTATTTGAGTTTCGGCTTCCTCTACAAGCCATACCTTGTTTTTAAAAGAAAAATAAATACCATGTTTTAATTTTCTTTTATTTTGGTATTGAAAATGGTTTTCATAATGTTTTTATATCAATGTGTTGTTTTGATATCTTGTGATTGAAAGGTGGAAATGTTATATTTCCTTTATGCATGTTTTATGTGATACGATTATGTTGAGGTTCTTGGGCATTATTATGAAGACGGGTGGTTCCGTGATAAACTAAGGGAGGGTGAGCCCGATATAGCTCTCCAATGCATTGGGTAACGCGAAGGAGTCAAACGTTAAGGTTTCTCAGAAGAGATTTTAGGGAATATACTGTGATGGGTATTCCAAACGTAACCAAGAGGGTTACTCCCTACGTAAGAATGTTATGAATGCCTCAAGTTATTTTTATGTCTTATGATTTCTAAGATTTATTCATGATTTGATGAGGTATGTTAAAGTGCTTATGTTTTATGGGTAAAGTATGATTTCATTCTTATGTATATATGAACTCATGTTTCCTTTCCATAATTTTTATAACCCTTACTGAGATTTTTATGCTCATCCCAAGATTATGAAATGTTTTTCATAGGTCAAGGGAAAGGTACATGATGTGATGATAGTGTCAAGGATGTGACAAGAAATAATCCGTGTTTTATTTTAAATATGTTTCTGTTGATGGGAAGAATGAATATTGTCTTTTATGTAACAACATTGTTTAAATGTGGAATGTAATGAAAGTTTCATGATCTAATTATCTAAAACTCTAAACCTAAAAAGATCCCCAATGTGTAATCTTGTAATAACTCAAGATTAAGTAAGGTTTAAGGCTGGGGCCTTATAGTTGGTATCAGAGGTCGGTTTAGACAACTTTAGGGATTAGGAGTTCTTGTGAGACACATGATTAGTCCCAATATTTATTATTTCAGTTAAATCCTTGTTTTATAACTTTTTTCAGGTCATGTAAAATCAGTTACGAATGGAAGGAGAAGGATCTCAAATGACATTCCTATCTCTTCATGATGACATGCTTGCAATAATTATTGCAAAGTCATCTTCGGATGATTGTGAAACTTTTTGTAGCATACAACTCACTTGCAAGCAGTTGTTTGAGATATCAAACACCTCCACTATACCTCATTATCATCGTGGATCATGGGTTGTTTTTAGACAAATACTATTTTCACAATATTCTCATATTTTCAAGAAAGGTAAATATTATCAAGGTATTTTCAAATATTTTACCTTATCACAAGAATTTGAAGCATATTATGATTTTAGAAATGGTGCTGAGGAAGGAGACCCTTGCCCAACCTATTTATATTTGCTTTTAAAATACAGTCTCACATCACATACTTATGGTATTTTAAAAGGACCAGTATTAGAAAGTTTCAACTCAATTTCGGTCTGACTATTTTATAGAAATCAGGTTTTATCAGATGTTTTGGAATTATATGTCATATATGATTATTTTCCATAACTTTTTTTCTGTGAACACCCATATGAGCCATGTTGTACGAGGTGTATTTGGATGGAGGAAGCAAATGATTTTGAAGGATCTCTAAATCATTGTTGTAATGCATGGGACTTCTACCTACGTGAGCAAGATGACGATGAAACCGAGTGGACGCCATGATCAAGGTATGATGTTATTCATTTTGGGAATCGTTTTATTTTATCTTATGGTGGTGAAATAAGACTTCAAGAATTAAGATGTTGAGATCGTAATGAATTTGGATGAACATTAAAGTTATAAGGAAACGATTGAGGTTAAAACATGTTAGGGTTATTTTTGGAGTTTTATAAAAAGGACAACATGCAGACTGTGTGACAACCCGTCGCGTCGGACAAAGCTGTGGGAATTGAACCAACAACCAATGTGTGACTGGTATTTATCGCCTACCACTGGACTATGTGAAGTCCCTGGTTAGTTTGACTGATTCTTTTTAGTTATATGATTTTATGAATTAAGAGTAAGTTGATTTTGGGTTATTTATGAAAATTATTAACCTATCATGGAGGATATGTAATTAGGTTAATAACTTTTCAATACGAGACTTTAGGAGCAACTAATGTTGTTTGGAGATAACTTTTACGATTTAACTTGGAAGACTATGTGACTAAATCCTTCAAATATTTGGGTTTCAATCTTAGATTGGTTTACTTTGAAGAATTTTATGGACAAATTGTTTATCGGATGGTCCTCATTGAACTTTGGGTTTTTTTGGAAAAAAATTGGAGATTAAGCATAGATTTTATTTTTAATGGGTTATCCTTTTCTGGATTATCTGACCTTGTACTAACCTTTTTGGTTTTGGTTTTGGTTATAGCCTAAAGACATGGTATGTATATAGTTCTCTTTGGTGGATTATGTGATTCTATAGAAGTTGATTATAGTACTCTTAATGTGAACAAGTCTTCCTAAATACTCATCTTATGGAGAAAATATGAGTTTGTGTAAAAGTTGAAAGTCAACATGATAAGTGATTATGTTTCCCTATGAATAAATTACTCAATAAAAAGTAACATAAAACAACAATGTTGTCTATTATCTTTTCCTACTGGGGAATCGAATACCGTTTAACCCATCACAAGTTTGTGATTTTCTTGTGGTTAACTTTCTCCTAAACATGTTTTCTATCACTCTCCATTAGAACATGACCCTATGTTTTCTCCTCCATGTCCATATATTTCTACATGGAATCCTAGTATGGGTTAACTCGGGTGACCTTTGTACTTATCTTTCTTTATTTTAAAGTGATTGTTTTACCGACTCTTGTTCCGATGTGGGACTTTCAAGGATGTTTCCAAGCTCAATTTTAAAAATTGCGAGGACGCAATTCCCAAAAGGGGGGAAGGATGTAACACCCCAGGTAAATAAAGAATATGACATTTTCATATTTATCCATATTTGTGAATAAAATATTAATATGTCTTTAAAGGGGACGCTATGCTCGATGGCATACCCAACACGCAACAACGAGTTTCTTGGGAATCTTACGTTGCACTCTAATAATAAAATTATATTATTTTAAATGGTAGTTAACATGTAGCCGTTGTATTGGTGGGAATGGATATAAATAACTAAAATATGATTATATATGTTTTTAAATATTTTTACATTTATCCAATAAAAGATAAAGTCATAAAATACAGAAAGAATTCAATTTTAGGAGTATATGCCCTAGTTTTCACTAAAGGTTCACTTATCGCCATTTGATGGAGAACCGTCATTAAATATAGTTTTTTTCACTCTTATACATTATTTTGGACCAAATAAAACTCTTCTTACGAATTGGGACATCAAAATTTTCTTTGTGTAAATTTTTGGTATCTTTCTGATAAAGTTCATTTTTTAATGAATAGTGTAAAATGTTGTATTTTAATTCAAAACCACTTTTTAATCTAATTTATTTATATGATTATATTATCTTTTGAATTGGTTTTAAAGTGAAATTAGAATATATTTTTACCATTAAATCCAATAGTGGTTGTTGGAATTAATTTCACTTTGAAATCAGACTTAAACTAGTGTCAGTCTTTTGATACTTATTGTTTTATAAAAACACGCTATTTGCTCTGACAGCGGGAATTAATTATTAAATTAATTAATGTGACTTATATGTTTTGAATTTTGTAAAATAGACTTAATTTTTGAATTCGGAATATCAAATATAGCTTAGGGTGAATTTTTGGTAATTTTCTGAAAAACTTCAATTTTTGATGAATAGTGATACCACTAAGTGGTACTTATAAAAACTGATATTCCGTTTAAATGAAAATTTTCCATCATTGTGTTTTAAATTTTGAAAATCCGACATACATGGTTTTCATTAGTATGTAAAATGTGGTTCAATGGGATAACAATAATTTTTTGGTTAATAGTAACTTTTTTCATTAATCGCGATTAGAGGTAATTAGTGTAATTTAAGATAAAAATGATATTATAAAAATATGAAAACACCATGACACTTGTCCTACCCCTATTGGATGAGTCATGGACGACCAAGAAAACCCATGTGTCGATTTAGGGGACCCTATAGAGCCTCTTGGGTGAGATAATTACTTTAATGCCTTTTTTTTAAATAAAGGTGAAAATGACACTAACATAAATTGTTTTACTAAAATAATTTTTAGAAGGGGTTATACTAATCATAATTTTGTCTATAAATACTCTTTGAAAAGATAAAAAGATTTCCGACATCAGGATATTTTTGTTATAATTTTTAGACATTAAATAAATTAATTTAATTATGACATCATGATGATGCAATGATGACCTCATTAATGAACAGTTTAAATAAAATGAAACGATAATATAAAATCTAAGACCTACAATAGTCCAAAAACTATTGGATGGGAATATTTAGAAGCCTAATCATCTTATATTAGATATATATCAATGTGGGACCTTATAAATTCGAAACACGTTTGAAAATAAAATAATAGTTTCATGATTTCCAAAAGTGCCCCTCCTCTCCTCTTATAAAAGGCCCCCACCTCTACCTCATTTCACACACTCCTCAAGACTTTGGCTCGGACATCCCCTGACCATTTACTCTCTCCACATCCCTCTCCTCATCCTAGAGGATTAAATTTGGGCATAAGTCTTTCAAAGGAATCCTTTAGCCTCAAATAAAAAGGAGTTACACTTTTAAAGGTAATTCATTCTCTCATGTTCATTTGTATTATTTTGCTTCTCCAACCCCCTAAACTCTTTTTATTTACTTATTTTGTAACAACACAAGTATCTTAAATATACTAGGATTTTGTTATAATATTTATTTGAGCTACCCTCTCACACAACTACATCAAATGGTTAAAGAACATACGGTTTCCGTGGATGGCGAAATTATGCCTCCCGAAACGATGATTGTTCAATACTCATTTAACACCTTCAAAGGTGGCCATTATGATGTCACTATTTTTATATATGATATATAATATGTTTATTCTTTCCTTAAGCTTCTTTATTTTTCATTTATTTCATACCATTATTGTTTCCATTATGGGTAAACACGATATCTTCATTTTAGGAAGTGCAGACTACCGCCCCCTGAAAGTGATTTTGATTCATTAATACCATATGTGGGATGTGTAAAGGATAAAGTTAATGATATTATATATGTTATTATACTATAATTATAATATACTCTTATATCATTATGATTCCATTCCATAAATACGAAATAGAAATGGAAGTAGCATTCATGCGTACGTACGGCTTACCGTCTCCATGAACGGTGCATTTCATTTCTTACCTCTAAATGTGATGTAATACTATAAATACATGTATATTCTGAATATATTTGATATATATGTTATAAAAATCATTAATATCATTCTGGATATAACAAAACTTTGACCAAATTAACAACATGTAAGTGTAAGAAGTCTATTTTTGACTTAAGAACCAAATACCGACAAAATGAACATTATTAACTTAAATGATTACATGATGTTCATAACATGGTATAAAAATAATAATGAACTTGAAAAAGGTTCTTAAGCAATTAGATATTAACTCATGTTTATTATTCAGGAGATTAAAGAATGGTTGGGTCAAGTCGGATACGAGGTAAGGGATCTTACTCCTCTCTTTCTTTTTAAGTATACTCTTTTATGTCATTCCATCTAAAGCTAATATTTCTTGTTATTGGGATGTTATTTTATATTACACTTACGGTAATTTTTATGTTCATGTGATGAGAGACCCTATTCTCTCTCATCAATCCATTTTGGAAGTTTTGAATGGCGCCGTTAGGCTGCCGAATTTTCATAAGAGATCTAACCTCTCTCTTTCTTTTTAAGTACTCTCCTTTATGTCACTTCTTTTAAGCTCCTCTTAGTTATGTTGGGGGATGTTCTTTTATATTCATCTTTCTATAAACTTTATGTTAATATGATGAGATACCCTATTTGATCTCATAAATCCATTTTTGTAACCTTTATGTGGCGTTGTTAGGCTGTCGAGTTTTCGTAAGGGATTTTTCATCCCACTTTTATTCCCGTGAGATTTATACTAAATTTGCCACAATTTCCTTTGAGTGGTGTATGTACTGACTATTATTCTACTCTTTGTGTAATATACTTTCGTTTATGAGTAGTTACATCATGGATTTATTGTCCTTCTTGCATGGGGTGTATGTTTTGAAAGATACCCAAGTCGGTAAGGGAACCTTTCACCCTCCTTTTTTTTAAAAGACTTCTTTTGTTGGGTCTTTTAATTTACATATTCTTATGTTGTGATATGTTCTCATATATCCTTATTGATGTAAATTTTATGTTCAAGTGATGAGATACACTTTTTATCTCTCATCAACTCATTTTGATGTGACGCCGTTAGGCTGTCAAGGAAACTTCTTAACCCAATTTCGATTTCTTTGGGTTCAACATATAGTTATTGAATATGTCATCATTTGAATATGTGTGAATGACCTTTGATTATTTTACACTTAATATCCACTTATATTTGTTGTATTCGTTTGTCGCGCATAATTATGTAATTGATTTATCCTTAAAGCAAGGATACCATTATTGTATGGGACTTCGTCTCAATCTCCTTTCATTGAGGCATATTTTGTTTTATACACAGCCTACTTTTATATGGTGTATAAACCCCTTTGACTTTTAAATTTATTCAAAAGGAATCTTTTTTATACGAAGTGTTTACTAAACGACAAAAGGGAATGTTTTTTTCATACGTATGCGGCGACAACGACTTCTCTGCCGCCGTGACCATTATTTGAGTTTCGGCATCCTCTACAAGCCATACCTTCTTTTTAAAAGAAAAATAAATACCATGTTTTAATTTTCTTTCACTACTGGAAAACTAACCTTTACCAACGGTTTGGAACCGTTGGTATAGGCCTCCAAACCGTTGGTATAGCCTATACCAACGGTTTGGAGAACCGTAGCCACGTAAGCCGTTGGGATAGGTCTATACCAACGGTTTTCCGAAAACCGTTGGTATAGACCTATCCCAACGGTTTTGGAAACCGTTGGTATAGGTAATATGAAATCTATACCAACGGTAATGGAACCGTTGGTATATAAATTCCAAAAATAAAACATCCGCTGGGATTTGATCCCAGGACCCCTCGTTTATAATCGAACGACTTAACCACTAAGCTAACATCACTTTGTAAACATAATTTCATAAATATATATATGTATTATCATAATTATTTAAAATTTTGATTCATATAATGTTCTCGGTTAGTAGAGCTGGAAAAAAATTAAAGAACCTATCCCAACGGTTTTCAAAACCGTTGGGATAGCACTTTCCCAACGGTTTTTAAAACCGTTGGGATAGGTTTGGGTGGGATAGCCCTTTCCCAACGGTAATGGAACCGTTGGTATAGAAGTGTTGGGAAAGATCATCTTTCCAGTAGTGTTTTATTTTGGTATTGAAAATGGTTTTCATAATGTTTTTATATCAATGTGTTTTATTGATATCTTGTGATTGAAAGGTGGAAATGTTATGTTTTCTTTTATGCATGTTTTATGTGATACGATTATGTTGAGGTTCTTGGGCATTATTATGAAGATGGGTGGTTCAGTGATAAACTAAGGGCGGGTGAGCCCGATATAGCTCTCCAATGCATTGGGTAATGGGAAGGAGTGAAATTTTAAGGTTTCTATGAATGGATTTTAGGGAATATACTATGATGGTTATTCCAAACGTAACCAAGAGGGTTACTCCCTACGTAAGAATGTTATGAATGCCTCAAGTTACTTTTTTGTCTTATGATTTCGTTGATTTATTCATGATTTGATGAGGTATGTTAAAATGCCTATGTTTTATGGGTAAAGTATGATTTCATTCTTATGTATATATGAACTCATGTTTCCTTTCCATATTTTTTATAACCCTTACTGAGCTTTTTATGCTCATCCCATGTTTTTGAAATGTTTTTCACAGGTCAAGGGAAAGGTACATGATGTGATGATAGTGTCAAGGATGTGTCAAGAAAGAATCCGTGTTTTATTTTAAATATGTTTCCGTTGATGGGAAGAATGAATATTGTTTTTTATGTAACCACTTTGTTTAAATGTGGAATGTAATGCAAGTTTCAAGATCTAATTCTCTAAAACTCTAAACCTAAAAAGATCCCCAATGTGTAATCTTGTAATAACTCAAGATTAAGTAAGGTTTAAGGCTGGGGCCTTATAATAACACATTTACAAGATTATTCATGGTATTAAAATTGATATGTTATATTTATTTATAAATCTTTTATCCCATTTTATCATTTTATTTATTATGCTGTGTGAAAGTGATATTGGTGGCTTCTTATTTTGAAAATTTTAGCAATTGAAGATGATATTTTAATAATAAGTGAAGTACATAAAATAACCATTAAAAACCATAATATAATCATTATTTTCTTATTAAAAATTAATTATATTATTGTTTTAGTTTCATTAGTCAACCATGATAATGTATTATATCATTTTTCATATAGATTGATAGACTAACCCAAAAATAAAAACTCCATAATTAATATATGAGTATGGTTTTGAAAAGGGTTTGTTTTAGAATAATATAATCATTAATAAATATTTATGATATTATTTATATATTATTTATTATTTTAAACATAATTTTATAGTTTTAAATAAATAAGAATGAAACTATATGAAAAATGAGACGTGCTATCTCATAGAGGCAGTAGTCCACACATATGCATGATTAGCATTTAAAATTATCATTAATTAAGAGAGAATGAAGGTGTATAATAAATTATTATTTAAGAATCATGTTTACATTATTTAGAAAATACTTATTAATAAAATTCATAATTTTTACTTTTCTTAAAATGAGGCAGTGAAATAAAAAGCATGTTTTTTATTGAGGTGGTTCTCTACACGTATACACAATCGATTTTTTTTCACACTGGATTGAATGTAATAAATAATGATTCAAATATTATAATAATAAAATTTATAATTTTTATTAAAATTGAATTTATAATATTTTAATGTATTTTTATGGTGGTAAAGGAATAAAATATGGAAGAAAATTGATATAGAATGACACACTTACGTAGAGGAAATTAATCTTCTCTTAGAGACAACATTTATTTTGAAGGGGATTAGGAAACAATAAGGACATCATGTATCAATATAGTGGGATAGAGTTCCATGGGAAGTAAAATTGTCATGTTTTGAGATCAAATTTTAAGGAGTAATGGTTCCATGATGGGGTAGAGGTGTGCCCCTTTTATAAGTGAAGAGAATGGTAATTTTGGGAGAACCCATTACTTTTAAATAATAGAATTTAACTATTCAAGGGTAAAAGGTTTAAAAAGATCACAATATGAATTGTATAAAGCTTTAGGACGATTAGATTCTCGAACACTATTTTCTGAGATAACATTGATTCATTTAATGTTAGAATTTTTTCTATATATCCAAAATGTGTGTATTTTATAATTACTTTTATTGATTATTTTGAATATTAATAAACTTATTATCACAAAATGATTGTTCATATGTGTTACATAGTGTGTGATAGTAAACCTATAATTAGTTGTTACACTAAAAGGTTATATCAGTTTCCTACTGTGATGATAACCCACGCATGCCACAATATAATTCTAAAATATATTTCATATAGTCGAAAAAAATCAAATGAAGGACAAAAATGATATAGGTAATCAAGGGTGGAGTCTTATCATAATCTATGTAACTTTTTCATGGCGTATGACCTTAGTAATTTCTAGTTTAAGTGATCTAGAGAACAATACCCACCAATAAAAAATATATATTTATATGCATCATTGGGTGTTCTTATATGTGGATGTGTGTATTAATTCTTATAATTTAATATTTTTGTTAATGGATGATATGAGTGATATAATTTGATGTATGGATGTATAAGATAATAAAAGTTGTTTGTAATAATAAAAGATATATTGGGGCCATCATGAGTAATATATCATTAATGAATAATAAAATAAATTATTAGCTTCACCCTCTCTTTAATGGATGTTGATATATCACTTCTATTAAAATGATCCAAATTAATAAAATCCATAGCCATGAATCAAATGAGAATGTTCAATTATTTAAAATATAGAAAAAGAGGCATTAAGCATATAGATTGATGGCACAAGATCAAATCCTTCTTGATTAATGATATCATGATAATGTCATTATTTTACATAGTAGTAATCCGTATGAGGTTATTTATCATTATTACATTAACATAATTCTCTATGGGTTCATTTTCATGTTGGTAGATTCTGCCATAGGAATTTGAGTTTCTTTGCCTAATTCTAATGAGAAAGAGTCCAAGAGGGCCGGTTACATAGTGTGTCCAGAACCTTAATTAAATAATTATAATATTTGTTATTTAATAATTTAAATAAACATCATACCATCACGTGGTTTAATAATTATTCATATATTCTTGATGTAATATATTCTATCAGTGGTTATTCTAGAGAATTTTCTTATGTGATGAATATTTAAAATAATATTTACTTGATATTTATTAAATATAATATGTATTTATTAATTTTTAAATAATGAAGTGATACACATTTCATAAATAAATAGTCAATATTCAAGGATACATAAATATTTTGGTGGAATGGAAGGCTGAGTTTAATGGTATGTTAAGATATAATATTTATTAAATATTTTTTTAATAAATGACATTGAACTAATTTTTGAGTTTTTCACATATTAAAAAATAATAATAGTAATATTATTACTATCCATAGGTGTTCTTCATGGATTTATAAAAATAAAAATTGTTCATATGTAATTATTATTTTCGAACACTACAGGTGTATAAACACAATTATTTATTTTTATTAATTGTTTTTTCATTATTTGTATTCACCAAAAAATCCAGAGAAAACTCCCAATGACCTAGTGAGATCCCTTATACAATAACACTATCAATAAAATAGTCCAATTCTCATCCACCTTCAATTAACGATGTTGTGAACTGGCTTGGATACCCAGGTACCATGATACTCATGCCCAACCAACATAACTCGAAGGGAATTCCCAATACCCCTGGGTTTGATACTAGAACCCTACATCATGATATATAAAATTGGGAAAAAAATTTACATCAAACATAGTGGATGATAAATACACATATCACTGTGTTCAAAACTCATCAATGAGATGGTACCAGAAAAAAATAGGAATATCAAAACCCAAATTGTATTCCATCAATGTACCAATAAATAGACAAGACAACAAAACATCTCATAGGACACATAACTCAAATCCCAAAGTGATGTAGAACATCAAACTCCTCCAACTTGTGCTTTTCCTTTACTCAGACTTAGTAGAATAAAATATATAAAAGAAGAAAAAAAGGTAGGGTGTGAGCTATAAATTTCCATAGGGTCACATGAAGTGTTTCATAATAAAATTACATAATGATAAATAAAACCCTCCATTTAATTTCAAATCAAAATAGTCATGGGAGTAAAAATGAATATTTAATAAAAAATAAAATTTATTTCAATTTGATTGAAAAACATTTCAACTTATAATAAATAAACATTTTATATAAAATAGTTTATATAATGTAATATTAATGAGTAAAATAGATTTATATCAATAGAATATATATCAATACAATCACAAATAGGAACCATAGTCATTTTCCTTCTAGAAAAATAGTTTTTATTTATGGGATCCTCACACATATCATATTATTGATCAAAGATAATATTTGTACACACATCCCTCAAGACCATGCTTAATAGGACCCATGAAAATCTCATCAGGGATACGATCTTTAGAAATAGGTTTTTGTTATATTTTTCATCTCCAATAAATTTCTATGGAATTACCATCAGAGAATAATTATAAAAAATAACCCACTAACTACTCAAGTGTACATGTGAGAAAATAATCAATCCACATTGGTAAAATCATTTCAATTTAGTTTAAAATAAAATTTTCCCATTTTCAGTTTCAATAAGTCAACATCATTTCAAAACCAAAGAATATGTTTTTCATCATTTCATGTCTTTTCATAAAAAAACCAACCATAGATTTTTTCCAATTAAATTTAATCCTTTTTTCTCAAAATTAATTCATAAATCCAACAATTGGAAAATAAAGATCAATTTTAAAATCCATTGGAATTCTCGGTTTTCCCAGAATCTATACCATTTGAATTTCAATTCCAGTTCTCATAAAAATGGGTTTTCACAATTCAATTGGATCTAATATCAAAAAATAAGAAATTCAGGGTTTAATAACTTTTTCAATCTTAAACATAACAACATAAATTTTTCACATAATCACAAAACCATCAATAACACTCCCATATAAAACAATGCCACAAAAGATCTAGTAACTCAACCTAGAATCTTGATTAAAAAACACATAGTTTAGATCCATAAATCCCAATATTATATATCAATCACCAAGGATGAAATGAGAGATAGATAGAGAAGATACAAGGATACCGCTTACCCAGAGATAAGAACAACAATAAAAATGACAGTAAATCAATGAATGGATGATCTAAAGGGATTGGAGATCTCCAAAATTTCCTAAGAAGAGCCTCTATGAGGAGAGAAAGGAGGCATGGTGAAAATAAATAATAATTTTATTCAGACTTCCTTCCTAAAATCAACACTCTAGAGTTTACATATAATATGACCCAATTACATGTCATGTAATTTTTGATTCCCATGTATTCAAAAAAAAACCCACCGTAGTTAATTAAGAACCCAATTTTTAGTATTTACACAGGGTGTAAACTATACACATCATGTGGCCTTACACTATTTTACCCATTTAACGGAATCTATTGGGATATGATTACATGTTTTGTAGCCACATTACATGTCATGTAAATCCCCAATAGACTAAAAAATCTATAGGTTTTCATGATGAAAATTCCAATAAATCTAGAATTTCACTATTATGAGAATACTCTCAATTTCTTATTATAATTAACTTTCCAATGAAAATTGAAAACCAAAGAAAAGTTAAAAAATACCTGATAAAAACATAACAAGGTATTAAAACCTCCGCATTATAAATTTGTTTTACCCCATTAAGCATATCATAGAGCTTCTATTTAAAAAATTTGAGGCCAATTACCTATCATTATCAACTCACACTCCCACGTATCATGAGAATAAAAACCATGCTACCATATCACTCAAACAGAAGATATCATCCTCCAAAAAAGTACATTGGTCTTAGAATAAACTATCCCAACATGATGCTTGGTCACTAATAAACTAAGATCAACGTTAAGATAATTATATAAAAAAACATTAGACTAATATAAAATATACTTAAAGATCTAATATACA
Organism: Viscum album; assembly: GCA_963277665.1. Lineage (NCBI taxonomy): Eukaryota > Viridiplantae > Streptophyta > Magnoliopsida > Santalales > Viscaceae > Viscum > Viscum album. The sequence goes on from OY728138.1 coordinate 1,417,526,323, forward strand.
AGAAGTACATTATTTATTGATGCAAAATATGGAATATTTTCTAAATAGTAATATAATTTCCATACCTACTCTACAGAAAAAGGTCTGACAATATGAGGATAAATATTACCTTGCGTCCCAAGTAACTGATGACCTAAACAAGCTAATGATTTCATTAAATCCTGGTCACCCACTGAAAAATCCAACAGTGTACACCGCTGATCAATATAAGATTTATACCAGATCTATTCCATCAATATACTCCCATTAATCAACTTAATCATTATTGTCTTCTCTTAAACCTAGATCAAGCCAAAAAAAGAAATTTCATCGATATCTGAACAAAAAAATATAGATTTATAGGGATTACCATAAAATGCCTCAAAATAAGTCATCCTGTTTATGGACTTTTAAGGAATTTTATAAGAAAACACAACCCATCCCAAATGGTCATTCCAATCTCCACCAAAATTATGTACATAGGAATAAAGCATATCCTCAAGAATCATTATTTCCCACTCAATTTGGTGATCTGTTTGTGGATGGTATGTCATACTCAAATGAACTTAATATCATAGGGCTTCATATATGACTATATAAAAGTGAGAAGTAAAAGTGGGATCCCAAAAAAAGACTATAGTATATGAAACTCTGTTAAATTGAACAATTGTTCTCATATAAATATTTCCCAACTCCTCCACTTTGGTTGCATTATGAATGTGTATAACGTGGTATGATTTGGTCAGACTATCAATCACAAACCATAACTCAGTATTCATTTTCTGGTTACTTGGACACCCAACCACAAAGTTCATATAATTATCACCCCACTTCAATTTCGGAATGTTATGTCACTGAAGAAAACCCAAAGGTCTCTGATGCTCGGTCTTGAACTGTTGGAAAGTATATCAATTCATAATGAAGTCAATAATGTCTCATCTCAAACCTGGACACCATAATTATCCTTGCATGTCATAAAACATATTTTTGGTTCTTGGGTTTGCATTCCACTAAAAATTATTGAAATACACAATCAAATCAATCCTTATAGAAAATTTTACAACATACCATTTCTAAAATGACAAGATACCCTCCGTGGAGTGAGTCCACTCAATAATGGACCCCCCATGATAAAGGGAACTATTAATTCCATGGAATTCATTATCGAGTAATATTCATGAAGAACCATCTCCATAAGGGATTTTTTCAACTAGAAACTAATCAAGATAACCTCATCCCCTATTTCTTAAACTCCAATATTAAAATTTAAAAATAAAACCTCACATTAAAGTCTTATGATTATTCTTTAATAGTCTAGGGTGGAAGATTATTGTTCAGCACAACAAAAATAACAATCCATTTTCAAAGGGTATAGTTAATACCAAAATTTCATATATAGAAGGTACTCTACTCAATTCATCTAGATGAGATTTAGAAAAAAAATTAGAGAATATATAACTCAAACTCTTGTGGTCAGAATACCTGATAAAAATTTCTATAGAAAGGTAATTCTTCCAACTCTTATGTGCATGCATTAAAGCTGAAAATTTAACATTATGGGTTAGATAATTCTTCACATGTGGCCTAAGATATCGAGATCCATAGCCAATGAATTGATATCACATCATACGAAATCAGATAAAACTGAAACTAGATATATCATAGAAGACCAAATAGACCTTCCCTAACTTTGGAAGAGACAACAAAAATGCAGAAGTAAAAAGGGATTTTAGATCAAGAAAATAATTCTGAAATTTTTTGTCCCAAGAAAACCTTACTCTCTTCTATGATAGAGTAGTCATCGGAGAAACCAACTTCAAGATATACTTTATGAACCAATGATAATATCGAGTTAAATATTAGAACCTATGAACCGTGAAAACATTACATGGTTTCTCCCATTTCGTAACATATTTTACCTTCCATGGATAAATTGAAATACCATGTTCTAACACCAAGTGTCCCATGAAAATCACTTCATGAATCGAAAAATTACATTTTAAAGTCTTGGAATAAATTTTGTGACTTAATAGTTCTAGAATTTATCAAAAATGATACACATGATCCTTTTATGACTTGGAGTAACCCAGGATTTCATAAAAAAATACAATAAAAAATATATCAAGAAAATCATGTATAATATTTTTCAGTAAACTTATAATGTCTATATGGGAATTGGTTCAACAAAATGGAATGAAAAGATACTCATAATAGACATACCTTCTCCAAAATGTGGTATTATAAATGTCATATTATCTTATTCTCAGCTAGTAATAACCATACAATAGTAACCTCTGAAAACCACTTCACCACTTTTAAGTGGTAAAACATATCATCAATCTATGGAAATAGATACATTTTCTTTACAGTGTCTTGATTGAGTTTTTTATAACCAACACATATTCACAGTGTTTTATAAGATTTTTTTGAAAAGAGAATAGGTTCTACCTAATGTGAAACACTTAGTCATATAAATTACTTCTCTAACAAATCATCCAATTGAGTTTTTATATATTTTATTTCAGCTTCATCCATGTGGTATGAACGAGAAAATACTAGTTGATTACAAAGAAATAAATCATCAAAAAACTCTACCTACCTTACAGGTGAAAACTAGATATTTTATAAGTAAATCATTGGGGAACTTTGAGATGGTTGGAGGGAGATCACTACTCAAGGATTACTTATCTAAAAGAAAAAAACACTGATATCACTTTCCCCCACTTCTTTTATGAAGGATCATCTCTACATGACCTCAGGTCCAATTCTCCCTAAAAAGCACAACACACCCCACCAGTCTCTATAAAGGAGTATCGTTAAATATATACATCTATAACTGAATTAATAACAATAATACAATCAATCATTAATATTGCATCAAGAGGTTTCATGTTGTGAACCATAAAATTCCAAATAAACTCGATATATCATAATGAGAAAACGCAAGCAGAAAAAATACCTTCATCTTTATTTATTTTTAGGGGTTTCAGAATATGCATCACATAAGATAAAAACTATATATAATGATTTATAAGATTTATAATAAACTTTGAGTTAAATGAATGAGATTTACTAGAATCATATATAGTGTTCCTTAAAGATGAAGATATAGTTATGGTACCTCTCACAGTCACTGGACCCACATCTTCTTTCTCTGCTGACACTTCAAGTGTGAAAAGTAGTGTCCTTTGAGATTCTTATGGTTGTAACCCCTTAGATATTTATGCATATGATTTAAAAATAATAATTTTTGGTTCCAATGATCTCATTCCACTACTTGGAGTAGAATAGATATAAAATAATTTCATCATGTGTCCTAAACGACCACAAGAACAATATATCCTAGGTTCTTTAGTTAAAACCTGTTTTGAATTCCCAGGATTTTTACATTTGAAGAAAGTCAATGGGACTCTTAAAATAAATACAATATTTATAGAATAACCAATATGTAGAGATCCAAAATGAGACACATCATTATTTTTATTTCCTTTTTCACAACTAACTGAACTACCACTGGGAAAAAAAGAAACTGCAATCAACTTTAATATAAAAGTTAGATCATGTTAAACCATAAAATCCCTATTAAATATGTCAATATAAGAAGAAATAATAATCAATAAAACTTAATAATGAATATCATATCTAATTCTCATATCGAATAATTGAGTCCTCATCTTTTCTTTTGATATAATATAAGGTGAAAATTTTACAATCTCAGTGAATGAATTTTCATATTATATAAAGATCTTGTTGGACTCCTCCAATATGAGAAAAAAAATATCCTTAGATAGTTTTATAAGTTCTAGACAGAACTATTTAGTGAAAATAAATTTTAATTCATTCTATTCTAAACCCTATTGATTCTTCTATAACGACCAGAACGTTTTGAATGATATTTGATTCAAGTAATAGTGTGTTATATTATTCACAACAAAACCATGTTTTTTATGAAGTTAATATAAATGGATATTTCATCATATATATTAATAATTTATAGGACCATTGGTCAATTATGATCATTGGAAAAAATTACCATTGGGAACTATACTCTTGATAATAATTTTAATGTTATCAGAAGAGATCATAAGAAAATTTTTGACAAAGGATAATTGATACAAAAAGAATATTTGACAGACTAAACCAGTAGATTTATACCATATGAGGACCATTTTTTAAAGATAAGAAGAGTGGTTTAATCACTGGGGTTCATCCTTGATAAAGAACTAATTGATATTCCAAAATTTAATCTTGATGAAAATCGTATATGGGAAAGTTCACGTTGTGGATATTACCACTCAGTCAATGTTAGATGAGGAACCCCATGAAACTACCACCATTTCACACTTACTATTAATTAGAGATTATGTGGGTGTAATAAGTGGTTATGTTTCCCAAAACTTATTTTGTAATTCTTTTTTTAAAAGAGATTTTTATTGCATCATTTCTGTTTTAATAATAGTCTATCTTAAAAAATTGAGGTCGAATTTGATAAATTGATTTCTCATACATAAATTATAATTTCTAGAAATTATATATATATATATATATATATTTGTAATAAAATATTATATTATAAATAATAATGATTTTAAAAATATGTTTTTAAAAGAAAACTATCATTTAAATACAAATGATTAAATATATTATTTCTAGTTTCTGAAATTTTAATAAACATTTGAATCCATTGTGATTTTCAATAAATATAGATTTTTTATATAAAAGTTATAATTATAATATATAGAAAATTATTATGACAAAATAGATATCAGTATTTAAATCATCATTAAGAAATTATGTTAGGGTGAATTTATGATAATTTTCTATAATACTATATTTTTTTAAGATTAGTAAAAATACTATTTTATTTTTTCGGTATGATAATGACTTCCTAATTATTTAATATTGATGTAATAAATTATTAAAAAAATCCAAAACATAATATAATTTATCACATTACTATAATGTATTTTACTTGATATTAATCAATATCCAAATATATAATTTAGTTTTTGAATTCTTGAATGGAAACGTTAAAATTAAAAAAGTTGTTTATTAAAAACATTAAATCTCCTTAAAAAAATAAGTCATATTAATTGATATATGACTCTTGTGGATTAAAATAAAATAATAGTTGTCCCAAGTGTTTATTACCATGAGAAAATTCAGTGGGACGTTCCATTATTTTTCATTAACCTCTACCTGGTTTTCTAAGGCCATTATTTAGAAGTTAAAAAAAAATCCACTAATTATTAAACAAATAACCACCCATTTATCCACTTACATTCAATAACATTTCATAATAAAAAACTATATGAAATTTTTACCTCCAAATTATTACTTTCAGGTTATCCTCAATCCCCCACTTCCCCAATCCTCATGTTTTAGGAACTACTCCTCTTAGTAATGGAAATGTACACTTCTTTTTCCATTCAAATTTCCTATTTATGTGGTGTGTAGTTATAATTTATAAAAAAAAAATTCTATACTATTTATGTTTTACACTTACTCTATTAAGAGTATTTTATTAATGATAAAACCTTCTCCCCACTCTTTTTAACAATTTCTAAAACCACATTTTATGTGTGTTGTGCTGTAAATTTTACTTCTCAAAATTTGTCTCTTTTCCTCAAGAAATTGCCTTAAATTTTCATTATGTTACTACCCAAGAATATTTATTTTATAGTTTTATTCACCAATATTTAGAAATAATATATTTAATTCTATTATTGAAACATTTAAAACTTCTATTTCCTTTCCCTAGGTTATAAATTTCATTAAGATATTTTCTTTAATTACTTTTCAAAACGCCATGATATATATACGAAACTCTTTACTAATATTGTACAAAAGATATTTATAAAATGGTTAATTAAGATATATGTAGATCAAATTAATTAATAAATATTATACATGATCCCTGATAGCACTTCAATGCATTGGGTAAATAAATTTATCTCTAGAGATGACATGTTTTATGAAACCCTGGTGAATATCCATAGAATTTTTTTTTGAATCTTCGGTCAAAAATCCTAGTGATATGATAATGAAAATATCATAAAAATTTTATATAAAATTTTAATTTTTTTTATTAATTTGTTTATTATTATATTCCCCTTTTCTTTTTCTCATTCCTTTATGATATTTCCAATGTGTTTATTGATTTTCCCTCAATATCTCATGAAAATTGGTTCTCTTATTTTTTCTTATTGGGCCTTATTATAACCCTTTCCTTGGATGTACATCCCTAGGTTATGAGATATATTAATATTAATTAGGATAAACCAAAAAATAATCCTTTTAAATTTTTTAGAATAATTTTTAATATTCATATATTATGTACCTTTTCCAAGAAACAAAACTTCAAAAGATCCTCTGTTTGTGCCATGTAAATGAAAAATTATTTAATAAAAAGGTGGGAATCCTTATCTTTTGTAATACCATGCAATACATAAATATAATTATAGGTCCCTCAATCATAATGGTATCACATTTTACTGTCATAGATTCTATATTTTACAGAAATTCAATTATACACCTTATATTTCTCATCCAGCCCTCATTATCTTGAGGATCATTCCATCCCCAGAAATAATGTGGTATCTGATGATGGAACTCCAAAGAATGATTCTAAGATTAATCCCTATGAGGTTACATAACTACATCTTAAAAAATTATGGGTGCAGGTTCATATCTTAGATCATAGACAGCCTGAACAACAACCTAAACTAAAGTCCGGTCTAGAGGTGTATTTTGTCATTATTTTTCATCAAAATCCTCATACAAGATTCTACTCACATGAATTATTAGTGGAATTATTATACAAAACATCAAAATTAAAAATTAAAGTAATCATAATATTACTCAGATCAATACTAAAATAAGAGAAACAGGGAAATCAACTCCATCTTATAAGAAAACAATATTTGGATTTTGACCTATCCAAATCTAAAGTGGGGAAATGACTAGAACAAATCCTCAAGATTCATTCATATGACTAACCATAGTGAATTAAGGTTCATTATTATGAGATATGGATATGAAATAACTCAAAACTACCACCTAACACCTGAAATGATCTGTCAACTACAAATTTACATCAAGGAATGATTCCCAACTTGCACCGTTGATACGATTTTTTCACAAACCAGCCCAGGTAACATGGTACCCTAGTACCTGATTCAGCACCGATATAGACCAGAGGGATTTTTTGATCCTCAATTGTTCATGATAGAAAAATATATAGATATCAAATAGTATTTTACTTAATGTGATTCTTGGGGATATTAAAGGAGAAAAACACAAGTATTTGGATCTGTCATGCTAGCACTAAAATATTCCTTTGAGGTTGTTTAGAGGATCATGGAGAATGTATAGATCACCAATAGAGGGAATCTATACTCGGTTCCTATAATACAATGATGATATGATGTAGAGAAATTTTCAGATTCATCAACCATTAATTAATTTATCATGAGGTAATTCCTTATTTTTTTTAAATTAATTATAAATAATATGTGATGATCCTAAATTTTGGTTTCAGTGTTCAATAATAATTTAACCTTTCATTCAAATACATTTCCCTGAAATTTATTGTTTATGTACATCTCAAATTAATCATCGATTAGAAAAAAAAATTATGAGTTGGGAATGCCCCATCTGATTATATACTACACCAATAAACTTCAAGTGTTATGCATGATGTATACTTATTATTTATTATTATTTAATGTTAATTTGTTGTTTTTCACATTTATGGTTTTTTTAATCCTTTTTAATCATTATTTAATTATAATTTAATTATAATATTTTATTTATCTTATTTATCACAAATTTAATCAAAATTTATTAATATTTTCAAAAAATTAAATTCGAATAACTCATGCTGATGTGTCAAGCATTATATTCAGTTAGAATACGAGTACACACCATGTAGCCCATTGGTACATTTCATGTACCAAATTTCAGTTCACCATGATCTAATTTAGAATTAATTGGATCCATGTTCAATTATTACACAAAATGGGTGTTTAAATACAATGTATATTAACCGTGCCAAAATGGAGAATGGTAACCCAAACTATAAAACATGTAACATCAATACAAGATGTGTAGTCTGTTAGTCAAATATGGTAAATTCATTCTCTTACATAGTCTATAAGACTGGTGACCATCCAAATCGGAGGCCACTCAACCTATATCCCATTTACACACCAGGTACTCCATTATTTTCATGGTTTTGTTATACATTGAGTTCTTATTCATGTTCTATAAATAAATGGTGAGAAATATACATATCATGTAGTTGGATTTTACACACTGTATATATTACTATATTATTAAAAATTTAAATATAATTTATTATACTACTAAACCTTATCAACATTTATTTAGTGTTTCATTGATTTGACTATTTACATACCATGTGATGGGTTTTATATATTTTAAATGTATAATTAATTAGGGCATAATATTTGGAACTATATATCTAGAATAATCATCATACTAGAATAACATTATGAAAATTGAAACACAAAAGGATGCATAAATACCATGTGTTATATTTTTAATTTATTTTACTAAGTTCATTCCATGAAATAATGTGATAAGTTATTTATTCCACATGTAACACTTGTTAACAAATTACCAATATAATATGTGCTCGGTAGTCCAGCTTATTACTCCCTGTGTTTCCTTTAAGGTACAAGTTTTTTACATAGATAAATTTAAATAAATGAATTTAATTTTCTAATAATTATGATGGTTTATAATATAAATAATTTATATATGAAAATTAAGATAAAATAATTGATTAAATAATGTGGATAATTAATTGATTTGATAATGATTTTTCTTTAATGGGAATGATTTGATTTTAATGTTATTTTTATTTAATCTATAATTAATTTCATGTATATGGATGATCTTGATAATAGTCGTAACCTTTATATTTTACTATTTTACTATAAATTTATTTTTAAATTAAATGTATGACATGTTCATTAACTATACTCTCATTATGTAGGGTCATGATTTCCCATGGTTTCTTTTAGGTAAACCCCTTAACCGATCCTTTTGTTCCCCTAACTAGTATTCGAGTAAAAGATTAAATAATGGTTTGAGATCCTCATATAGTGTTGGTGGTTCATATAACATCCTAGACCTAATTATCAAAGATCCATTGGATTTTTATTAAATAGGAAAAAGATACAAGGAATTGTATCATAAAGGACCAAATAGATTAGAAATCCTTGTAAAATTAATACATACATGATTCACAAATTACAATTAAAAACAAATTGTATAACATAATTATTTTAGAACTCCAATATTATCCTAACCTAACTCTCTCTATCAATTCTAATAATCATCTTATCATCTTGAGGAAAAATAAAACAAAGAAGGGTTTAGTTCATATGCTCAATCTGGGAACACGTATAATAGAAGCTATCAATAATTATCATAAAAACATCTCAAGAAAAATATCTGAAAAACATGAAATTTATTTAATAACTCAATGATCATATGGAATGAATAAAATATTTTAAAATAATTCCTTAGAAATTATCACATGAGGAAGTAAACTTAACCATGGATATTCTACTAATCAAATAATGACATGAAAATCAACAAATAGTCTCAAAATGATAGAATGAAAAATGTCAGACATCTAAAAAATTCTATCAATTATTTTTCCAAGACAACAAATATAAATGGGGAAATAATAATCCAATACCAAATTTAGTTTGTCTCATGAGACCTATCAATGTATTTTGGGATTATAGTAGGCCACACCCAGCACCTGTTAAAAAAATTCACAAAAACTTATGGAATTACAATGATTGAAAAATATCCTTTGAAAAATTTAAATAAAGAAATAAAAATTTTGTTTGTTTATGAAGGATATGAATTCCATTCATGTCATAAATTTTAAAATAGTTATTCCATTCACCATTTTGTTAAAATCCAAATGGGAATTGTTCAATAAGTGACACGTAGATTCCTTTAATTTTTATTGTAGAATTTAAAATATGGTTACAAAAAAATTTAATCAATTTTAGAAGGTTTATTTTTTAAAAAAAATTATAGAATGACTGGACATAGAAGTAAAATATTCCCCAGTAGATACTTAAACATAAACCACCCCGAATGAGATTTTGAAATAACTCATAAAAAATTTGTAATCAGATGAATCATATTCCAAATGATAGAATAACATTTAAAAAATATTAAATATCATGATAATAAATAAATTCATGATATAAAATGTAAAAAGGGTTTTATATACACATCATAGATTATTTTATGGAATAAAATAAAAATATACCCCAATGAAATACAATTTAGATAAATTTCTATACCAAGATCATATCATTGAAGTCATAATTATTAATATTAATCGATTATGTGTATTCAATATAAATACAAACAAAAAAATTTAAATACAATATAGAAGATAATAAAATTTCATTTAATACGTAATCATAGCATGAAACAATCAATAAATTATTAGTTTAATCTAATGAATTAAAATTGATTTAATAAATCCCTTAACTTAGGTATGAAAGTGTTCATCACTTTTAATTAATGTACAGGTTAATCAAATTATATTCATAAATTAATAAATTCATAAACATTAACATATATATTTGACTATAATAATCTTCTTAAGTTCATTTATTTCCCTTTTTATGACTTATTAAGATCAATTACGTCATTCTATGACTGTTCTCTTTATGATTTCATGGTTGATTCACTTTTGTAAAGTTATCGATGTTTTTGAAAAATAGAAATAAAACTACAGAAGTTAAATAAAATGTTATTAAAACACATAAATAATTTTAAATGGTCCCATATATCATTTTTCCTAAAATTATGTTGATTCAATGGGAAAAACATTAATGATAAATTTATAGTTTATTTTTGCTGTTTTTCAGACCATCACAGACTTGTTTAATGTTATTTAATATTATAGGTATATATATTAGTTCCAAATCATTAAATAAGTTATAATATACCTATTAAATTATAATTTATGAAAAATAATAGATTATTATTGGGATTTAAGGAGATAATAAAAAACTAAAAAACATTATCCGTGGAGACGGTTTACCGCCATAATTTGGACAATGGTTTTGTTTCATTTAATAAGAGGAGAAATGAAAAGTGGTGTAAAGATGATATTCCATTTGAAATATGAAATTATAGTATATTAATGATACAATTTTTATTAATCTTTTTTGTATTATTTTGTTGATTAGAAGTTATATGAAAAAAGTAAATTAAGAGAGGTGGTTTGAGAAAGTTACCTTCTGAATATCAGCTCTTGAATGACCCCTTAAAGATCATGTCGTTAGTCTTTCGATGAGACCCGTAGAACATGGAAATGGGGAGAGTGGGATGGAATTTCTTTTTGAAAATACTCTTATAGATTAAATCATTTTTAGTGGAAATTAGGTGGAGAGGGGAATTGTTTATACTAGAGAATGTGTGGTTATAAATGATCAAAGAATGAATATTTTATTTTAAATCCAACGATAATTGGGTGGAATTAATTCTAAATTTTATTGGTGTTAATTAATGTTGTAATTTATTTTTAAGGTATATGAACACATAAAAAACAATCTAATGTTGTAGTTTGTAGGTATTATAAGCTTTTACTATTTAACTTTAACCTGTTTTATTATTTTACCTGTACTACAGTAAATCTTTTTTTACCCTGATAAAATATTTAGGCCTAAAAATGAAAATGACCTTGTTCCATAATTTGAATCTATTGATTAAAATATTGAATCCATTTAAATTTATTCAAATTATAAAAGTGATAAAAATTAATTATAAATATGACACATGTATAACTAATAAATTTTATAAAGTTTAAAATCATGGTTTTTAAAATTGATAAGCTTGTGTTTATTAAGGTAACAGATTATGTATTATTTCATTAATTAGATAAATTTTGATCAATAATAAGGGTTAATAAATTTGGGATCATGATTATATAATAATTATTTCATTAGAGTTATGTAATTAAAAATAAGAATATTTTCACTTTTTGACATAAAAATTAACTTTTTTAGAAAATTACCAATAAAATGACACTAATAAAATTTTTAAGTATTGATTCCAAAAATGGATTTTATTTTTTCAAATAATTTTTATAAATTTTTCCAAAAATAATTATAATTATTTTATCACTGAAATAAATAAAAATGAATTTTTGAAGAAAACATATATTTGAAGAATTGAATTTCTTCACTAAAAATTATGTGTTCAATTCCAAAGAATAATTAAATATATTTAAAATATGAAAATCATATATATTTAATAATATAACTAATATTATTAAAACCATAATATTTAATGGATATTTTTTAAAAGTCATGTTAAAATAATAATATTGGGGAGTTTATTTATGCTATGTGTTCGGTGTAACGTAAGCTATATAACAGTGTTTCAAAATCTTAGGGTGTTACACTTTGAAATACATCAATAAAATTTTTCCTTTTAATTTATACATTATATTGGTAATCATGTAATTTACATTTGTAAATAACCATACGGGAGTCCCACATCATACAATGGGTAAATAAAACATCCTCTTAAAAAGGGGGAAAGGAAAATGTGAAGGTCACAAAAAACTAAGATTTCATATAGGGGAAAATTAATGGTAAGTGAAAATATAGACATCGAATGAAAATAAAAATATCATGGTTTTGTGGAGAGTTCTAGGGAACCTGGTCATTATAATTTTTTCCTCACAAAACAATAAATATGTGATGGGTTATGGGGATATTAGTTTCCTGTTGTAAAAATTAAATAGATAACATTTTTTGTTCCAAAATAATTTTCATAGAGTTGAGACATTATTTTTTCAATATATATAAATTGCTCAAGAAATAAACATAATTGTTTTAAAATAATAATATCATCCTTCAGTTGTGATTTGATCTATTTCCACTTCACTTCTTATGCATCGAAATTGATATTCAACTTAAATTTTTCATGTGAGCAGCCCTTTTATTGAATGATAAGATCCAAATGTCATTCCTTTGGACTCAAAATATTTACGAAAAATAAAATGGTTAGAATAAGTTATAAATAAAAAATAATTTTGTAACACCCCATGCTTCAATGGTACATTTCCATTTAAATAATGCAGTATCTTGCATTGTATGCAACCTAGAGTTTTAACTCACCATGGCCAATCAAACTAGCCGTTACGAATTGTAATACCCACTTTTTTGAAATTTTAAAAATTATATTTTTTTAAAATGGACTTAATTTTTGGATTTGGAATATCAATATTATCTTAGGGTGAATTTTTTGAATTTTATTAAAAACATTCAATTTTTGATAAATAGTGAAAACTCTGTGTTATTGTTTAAACCCAAATTTTATTTAAATAATTTCTTATTTTATTTATATAAAGTCAAATTAGATAAATAATACCTATATTAGTTTAATGTAATTCATTGGAGTCATTTTTATAATAAAATTAGAATTATAAAATTTTATAGAACTTTTGACACGGTTGACATTAGTATGTAAAATGTGGTTCAATATGATGAAAATATTTTTTGGTGAATAGTAACTTTTGAGTTTTATTTACCACAGTTAAAAGTAAATAGGGTAATTAAAGGTAAAAATTATATTATAATTTCCCTAACAAATGTATTAATTCTATTGGATAAGTTTAATGTGACCAAAAACATCCTTAGGAATAAAATATGATCCTTTTGGTCCACTTGTATTAGATTAAGACATTTATTATTATTTTATTTAAAGAAGAGTTAAAAGTGTTAAATTGAAAGTTTAATAAATAAACCATTTTAATATAGCGTTACACATAAAATAGATTCAACTATAAATATTCATTATAAATCTAAAAATATTTCCTACAGAATGGTATTTTATTTACAATATTTAGACATTTAATAATTAAATTTATTTATGACACAATGATGATGCAGTAATTAGATTATTAATGAAACAATAAAATAATTGTAATTATAAATATCCAAATAAATGTAAATTTATAATTTTGATGAATTAAAATAATTTTATAGGTTAATATGACATGTTAGTGTTGATTAAATGAATTGTTTTCAAAGTAATCCAGTTGTTAAGACATTAACGAAAATCAGATACTAAATAGTGTCAAAATTGACATAAATGTGTTTAAAAAAATACTATATTATAAAATGATATAATAGTCGTAAAAATTAAAGGTTCAGTCAAAGGAAATATATAATAATATATATGTCATTAATGAACCACTTGGGGTTCTATTTACATTTTTTAGTATGTTTATTGACTATATAATATAAGAATACAATGAGACATAGTAAATGTTAAACTATTTAACCAAGAGTTAAATCTAAAAGATAAGGTTAATATGGTGACCTAAACCAATGTAAAACCTATTGGTTGAGAGTTTTTCAAACCATAACCCCCCCTTATCCTCAAAATAAATCACTTTGTATCCATTATGAACTGAATATAACTATGTAATAAAAAAATATTTCAAGCTTTCCTAAAGTGATCATCACCTCCCTTATAAAAGGTTACTTCCCCTTATCTCAAAATAACACCTCAAAAGCCATTTGGTTCGGCCAAACCCTACTCAAATATCCTCCAAATTACCCTCACTTGAACTTATAGTCCATACATTGATCATAAATCCATCCTAAGCATCCCTTTTGATCAACTCAAAAGGAAACACCTGAAGAAGAGGTGATAATTCCACCACCCTCTTTAAAGTTATTTCCTTATTCCACCTCCTCTTTATTTGTTTTTTTGATACCAAATTAATAAATATAGTAACTTCAACATATTTTTATGTTATAATAAATATGGTAAAACAATATTCATTATTCTATCAATCCTATAAATGAAAATGTCACCATACGTGCGTACATACAGATTATTGTCTCCACGCCGTGGTGTAGTTTGTTATTCAAACACATCATTATTTGGATTTGTATAATAATGAGTATAACTGAATTAAATGATAAATATAAAATTTTATTGATTTTTTATATATGATATACCATCCAATTATATACAATATAACCATCAATATAATGATATTGTCTGTCATGCATACGTACAGATTATCATCTCCATGAACGCGATGAAATTCATTCCCCATCTTAATAAGTAAAGAATAATTTTTATTTTATGATTAAAAATAATTTTTAAGAACTTAATATCTTTCTGGATATGAATCAGATACATCCTCTAAATAAAAAACATGGCTTACATAACCAATCATATTAAGGAAACCGAATCAGTTAACAACTGAAATGATGATACTAATGAAATATTATTAACAAAGCAATATTAAAAGATCATATATGATTCATATTTATGTATGTGGTTATTTTATAATTTAATAAAAATTATTTAACTATTATACAGGAGGTTAGAGTAACCTCGACCAAGTAAAAGTACATGATAAAGGGTTAACGTCACAATCTCTTTATTATCCGAGGTTGTTTTTACGTAAATATCTACTAGGACCTCTTTATCATCCAAATATGTGATTCTGAAGAATGTATTGAATATAATTTTTACTATTTACTAGAAAATGGGTTAAAGACTTTTATTCCCTTATTTGACCTTATGTGTTTGGAAAGCAATCATTCAATCATTTTCCAAATAAGGTACTTTATTACCTTTTCGACAAAATTAAGGTAAGAATGTCTTTTTTAACATATAAGGCGGGTGCATATATTTTCCGCCACTATAACATCGTTGAATCTTCCCATACAATATTATAAGAATATCTTCAAAATAAATGTTTTATTTTATAATTATGTAATGTTTAAATGGTTTCAAAATACAAAGAGATAATTCTCTCAAATAGTTTTGATTTCATCTATGTCAACATCTTTGATAAATTTTACACTTGTTTGATGTTTATTTATTATGAAAAAAACCATCCATATTATATTTAGGGATTTGTGATATTCTTGACTATGGATGTGATATTTTTATACCATTCATAGTTTATGGATAATTCATTTACATTTCATATGATAGTTTTAATATGATTGTTTATGTAATATTTAATACTATTCATTGTGGAATGTATTGGACTTAGTAAGTGATGGGGTAATCCCGCTATTACTCCTCGGTGCATCGGTAGATCTCATGAGAAAATTATAAGGGGATTTGGCCATGGAATTTCTCAATTTGATATATGATTTTTGCTAAGGCCTTAATCATTTTTAGACATCTTGTCTGACGCCTTGAAAAGATGGTTTAGAATGTCCCGCATTATACATTCCCTAATTATGAAAATAATTTTGATGGTTCCTGTGGTAATTCGAGTAGTATAATACACATGACAATGTTTTATTAGTAATTTATTTACATATCTCAAATTCATTCCATAAAGTGTTCAAGATTATTATTTTTAAAGGCAGTTGTTTTCAATTATTCATCATGCCAAATGTTTATGTTATCTTTGGATTTATTTCACACTCTTACTAGAGTTTGAGATCACCACTTTCATATGTTTCATTTTCCCTGGATATGAAGACGTTAGTTAAGAGTGACTTGTAGGAATAATCTAGGAGGGTTGGATGTTTCTAATGGAATTAATTAGTGTTGTATTTCTTTTCAAGTTGTAATGTTGAACTTATATATGTATCTTGTTTCAAATAATACTAAACCGGTCGGTCATTCGAGACATGATTCCTTGTATCATGCAAATGTTATGTAATAATTCACTGAATCTCGGTAACTAGGGTCGGGGCATTATAGTTGGTATCAGAAGATGTTTAGTACAAATCGTGGAAGCAAGATTTAGAAAAACATTGACTAGAGAATGATACCCTAAGATAGACTTTGCGATTTGGTATAGAAGATCATCCTATAATTTTAGAAATATAGATATTTTGTGAGTTTACAAAGCAATAAATCCCTGTCGGGATATGAGCAGGTAGAGGCAGCTCTGGCACAGATGTTCCTAGGGGTAAAAACTAAAAACACCGCTTTGATCTTGACTCGAATGAGAATGGGTGCATGACATCAGGCAATGCTGCACTCTTGGTTACCACACTCCCATGGGATATGCTTAGGATAATTCTCATATTCTTTACAAAACAGTATGAAGGATTTATAAGTATATAATTACACAAATAAATTTTTTTTGTGATTATGGATTATATCCATAAACTGTTTAATTTATGTTAAGGGTTTTACAAGTTTGGAATTATGTATTGTGATTCATAAACTAATCGAGTGTATCCTATTGTTTAGAAATGGTGTCTAGTATAATTAATGGAAACCATATAAATGCACATAATCCATATAGGGATTTCCCTCCAACTAAATATAATTATAGTGGAACTGGGGATGCAATTGGTGCTGATCAACTTATCGCCATACTGGGACAACTCACTCGGGTTATGAATAATAAACATACCTGTATGGATCACACTGATCCACAATGTGGAGGATCAATGTTAAACTTCTTCATGAGGGAAAAACCAGCAACATTAAATGGGACTAAAAATCCATTTGTAGCTAAGAAATGGATAAGTTTCTTAGAGAAAATATTCCATGCTTTGGGGAGTAGAAAAAGGGAAAAGGTTGTTATGGCAGTTTATCGCCTCACCGGAGATTTATATCAATGGTGGTCATTAATTGAAAATACAAAGGATGATGAAGAAGTATCAAGTAATGTTATGGAGTGAATTTAAAGATATTTTCTTAGAAAAATACTTTCGTCATGACCATCGAGCGGATATGGGAAGAAAATTTCGGAGTCTAAGGAAAAAAGAGGACGAGAATGTCACCATGTGTGAATCTTACTTTATAAGGTTATAAGGGTATGTTGTAGATTATATAAGAAACCCATTAAGTAAGATTGATCATTTCTTTGATGGGTTAAAACCATTACTCCATCGAGTATTACTCTCGTAATATTTCTCATTATACGAAGATATCGTCTCATGTGTTATCAAGGAAGAAAAGGAATTTTCTAAATCTTACGACTTTAAAAAAAATCAATAGAAGAAGAGATCCACTGAACACTCTGGGAATTAAAATAAGGAAACAGGGAAGAAGGCAAGAGTTTAATTTCCACCCTGTGATAATTGTGGAAGGAAGCACCCTGGTTCCTATATAAAAGGAAATAGAGTATACTACAAATGTGGACAGAAAAGGAAACATTACTGGTAATTTTAAGGTGAAGAAAGAAGTTAACAATGTTTAATGCTACAATTGCAGTAAGATGGGACATTATGACTAGGAATGTCCTAAGAGCTAAGGAATGCTACCTCAGAAAAGTCCAATGGATCAAGACCAAGCTTATGCGATCACAACTACTGAGGTTGAATCTCAAAAGATATAGTGGAAAGTAATTTAATGATTTTCTCAAGTTTAACCAATGATTTATTTGATTCTAGATCATCTCATTGTTACATATCTTCAATGTTTGGTAAGAAAATTAGATATTTTCAATTTTATTTAACAAGGGAGTTTTCGGTCAAAACTCATAAGGGAATTATCATTACAAAAAGGTTTTGCGAATCAATTCCCATTAGGGCATATAAATGTTCTTTATTTACTGATCTCATCATCATACCAATGATTTAATTTGATATAATCCTGAATATTTATTGGATTTCTAACCATGATGTGGAAATTTATTGTAAAAATAAAAGAGGTTACAATTTTCAATGATGATAAAAAGTACCTTATCTTTAGAGGAGAAATGTCACCATCTAATTATTATCTAGATCCACCCTTAGTAGCTCTACTAAATTAAATTATTGGGGAAGAATAGAGTGAAATAACTATGGGAGAGGAAAGGAATGTTCAAATAGAGGATGTACCAATTGTTCAAGAATATGTTGATTTGTTTCTAGAGGATTTAGCTTTACATCCTCAAGAACAAGAAATTGAGTTTTCTATTGATTTAATTCTTGTTTCAAGGCCCATATCGAAGAGCCCTTATAGAATATACACTGTGGAATTAGTGGAACTAAAAAACAACTAGAGGAATTTACTAATGAGGGATTCATTCACCCTAGTGTTTCTCCATGGGGAGCCCCAGTTCTGTTTGTTAAGAAGAAAGATGGATCTATGAGGTTGTGAATTGACTATACTGTGATCAATGCTATAACAATAAAGAAAAATTATCCCCTACCCTGCATTGATTATTTATTTGATCAAATTCATGGAGATTAAAACTTATCAAAAATTAGCAGTCGATCTGGATACCATCAGTTGTGCACGAAGAAAAAGACATTCCAAAGATAGCATTTTGAACCAGTTATTGGAATTACGACTTTACTATAATGCCTTTTGGACTGACTAATACACCCTCTGTCTTCATGGATCTGCTGGATATATTTTTCAAGGAATATCTTCATGAATTTTTAGTTGTATTTATTGATGATATCTTGGTATACACCAAAATCTATGAAGATCATGATAATTACTTGTGCACTATTCTAAATACTCATAGTAGAAATGAATTACATGGTATGTTTAGCAAGTGTGAATTCTCACTTCAGGAGATTTATTTTCTTGTACATATTGTCTCTAAGGAAGGAATGCCTATTTATTATTTAAAGACCAAGGTAATCCCAGAATGGCCAGCACTGACAAGTATAAATTAGGTACACATTTTTAATAGTTTATCAGGTTATTATTGGCGGTTCGTCTATAATTTTGACAGATTGGCTAACCCATTAACCAAACACACATGTAATGGGGTTAAATTTTTTGGGTAAAATTGTGTGAAGAATGTTTTGAAGAACTGAAGAGAATATTAGTCAATGCTCTTATATTGACTCTACCATTGGGGAATGATGGGTTTTTTATTTATAGTGATGCTTCAAAGAAAAGACTTGGGTGTGTCCTTATTCAAGATGATAGAGTTATTGACTATGCATCACAGAAGCTAAAAATTCATGAGAAAAACTATCCCACTCATGATCTTGAGTTAAAAGCAGTAATCTTTTCTCTGAAAATATGGAGACACTATCTCTATGGTGAAAAATGTGAGATTTATATTGATCACAAGAGTTTGAAGTATATTTTCACAAAAAAAGAACTCAACATGAGGGAAAGGCGATGGATTGAAATACTCAAGGATTAAAATTTTACTATACACTACCACTTGAGTAAGGAAAATATGGAGTTAGATTCTTTGAGATGAAAAGATCATGAAGTTTTGAACAAGATGAGATTGGAAAGGGATCCAATGTTTATAGATGTAGTAAAGATGTAAATGGGAATAATCATAGAAGGTGAAACAACAATACTTTTTCAAGTGGTTGATAAACAATCTTTACTTGAAAGGATAAAACGTTCTAAGGCTAATGATGAAGAGTTTCTAAAGAAAATTAAAGTTGTGAATGATGAGAGATTGATCCAATTCATATATGAAGATGCGATTTTAAAATTTGGGAAGAGATGTTGTGTTCTTGACATACCTGATCTAAAAATTGAATTTTTGGATGATGGTCATTGCTCAAATTTATCTATACAGTATGGTAGTACTAAAATATATAGAGATTTGAAGGAAAATATTTGGCGGGACAACATGAAGAGGGAGATTGCAGAATATGCATCAAAATGTATGATTTTTCAACAAGTGAAAGCTGGAAGGCAACATCCTGGTGGATTCATGCAACCTCTTCCCATACCTGAGTGGGGATGGGATGATATTACAATGGAATTTTTTATAGGGAAACCAAAGACTCTCAGAAGTAATGACATAATATGGGTCATTATTGATTGTCTTACCATGTCTACACATTTTCTTGCAATAAGGGAGGATTTACAACTTGAATGTTTAGCAAGAATATATATTAATTAGGTTGTAAGACATCACGGTGTACCCTTATCGATTATTTCTGATCATGATCCCCATTTTACATCAAGGTTTTGGAAAATCCTTCAGAAATCGTTAGATACTGAACATCATTTAAGCACTACCTACCACCATCAAACTAATGGACAATAAGAACATACTATACAAACATTAAAAGGCATGTTGATATCTTGATCACTTGAATTTCAAGGTATTAGGAATCAGTATTTACCTATAATAGAATTTTACTTTAACAATAGCTCCATTCATGTATTCATATGGCACCATATGAAGCGTTATATGGGAAGAGATGGTGCAGACCAACATGTTGGGATGATGTTGGTGATATAAAACTCATAGGCTAGGAACTTTTTGAGGAAACAATGGAAAAGGTGATGGTTATCCAAACCCACATCAAAGCATCTCAAAGTAGGAAAAAGTGTTATGCCGATAATAGAAGGAAGTATTTGGAATTTCAAGTTGTTGATCATGTTTTATTGAAGGTATCTCCATGGAAGGGAATTATATATTCTGGTAAAAAGGGTAAATTGAGTCATAGGTACATCGGACCTTTCGAAATTCTGGAACGAATTGGAGTTGTAGATTACCGTTTAGCATTACCACCAAGTCGCTCCAAATGTCATGACATGTTCCATGTATCAATGTTGAGAATATAAATTCTTGAACCAACACATGTAGTCACATATGAAGAAATAGAACTGGAACCCAACCATTCTTATTATGAAGAGATCGTCAGAATTCTTGATACTAGTAAACAAGTGCTAAGAAATCGGAGGACTCATCTTGTAAAAGTTCTATGGAGAAATCCTAATATGTAGTGTTTATATTCTTTCTTGGTGGAAGTTTTTGTTATTTTCATTGGTGATCTCATTCCGAGATGCTGGTGGATGTTTTTCTGGATCTGGTGGAGATTTTTGATGCAACCGATGACATCAGTTTTGAACAAACGAGGATGGAAATGACGGTCTCAGAATCGTCGATGGTGAATTTCAGTTTTTTTGATGTTCTAGTTTACGGTGGCAATGATTATGTTCTCAAATGAAGTTTTTAATGATGGAGAATTTCTTGATGATAGAGTTTTTGATCGACACTGGTGGTGAGTGGAGGCCGATGATGGTGGTGTATCAGCATTATGTGTTCCGATCATCGGCTCCGATGGTGATGTACAATGGCGACAATGAAGGTGGTTTACCGACATTGACGGCAGAAAGTGGCGAAGTGACCGGCTATTTCAGTGGTCACAGTTCGAGGCTCCTTTGGTAGGGTGGATTCATGATGTTAGTCAATACATGGATCAAGGAGGGCACGTGACACATGGTGGATCTGGTATTTTGAATTTTGAATGTTGTGGAGTTTTGCAAGGCCGTATTGGCAGTATGGGATCTGCAATGTGATTAATTTTGAAATTTGAATGTTGTATGCTGTAATTTTCTTGTTGGGTTGAGTTTTTTGTTAGGGTTTACAATTACCCCTTAAAAGTGTCAGTAGAAAATAAAAACAATATGGATTTCGGAAAATCATAAGATGGAAGAGGCAACGTGGGAACCCAAAGAAAAAATGATGAAGAACCACCAAAAACCATTTATGAAGTTATATTATTTAAATTGTGAGGAAGAAATTATTTGATTGAGGGGAGAATTTAACACCACAAGATTTCATGGTAAGTTTCCCTTTGAATAATGCAATAGCTTACATTGTATGCAACTTGAAGTTTTAACACACCACGACCAATCAAACGAGTCATTATGAATAGTAATTCCCAATTTTTTAAATTTTTTAAATTTAATTTTTCAAAATGGACTTCATTTTTGGTTTAGGAATATCAATATTATCTTAGGGTGAGTTTTTGGCATTTTTCTAAAAACGTTCAATTTCTGGATGAATAGTGAAAAACACTGTGTTATTGTATAAAACCGAATTTTATTTAAAAAATTATTTATTTTATTATTTTGAGTAAAAATAGACACATAGTACCTATATTAGATCAATTTAATTCATTGGAGTCTTTTTTATAATAAAATTAGATGTATAAAATTTTATTGAACTTTTTACTCTCTTTTACCCAACTTCTTGGTGCATTTGAAAATTTACATAAAACATAATTTTATCAGTTCTGTGAGTTGAATTTCAAAAATCTGAGATACATGGTTGACATTAGTAAGTAAAATGTGGTTCAATAAGATGAAAATATTTTTTGGTGAATAGTAACTTCTAACTTTTATTTACCACGGTTAAAAGTAAATAGGATAATTAATGGTAAAAATGATATTATAATTACCCTAACACATGTCCTAATTCTATTGGATAAGTGTAACACGATCGACACAACCTTAGGAAAAAATTTAATCCTTTTTCCCACTTCGATTAGATTAGGATATTTATTGTTATTTTATATAAAGAAGAGTTGAAACTGTTAAATTCAATGATAAATAAGTAAAATATTTTTAATATAGGGTTACAAAGAAGATAAATTCGATTATAAATATTAATTATAAAGATAGTAATATTCCCTAAATAATTATATTTTATTTATAATTTTATGACATTAAATAATTAAATTTATTTATAACACAATGATGATGCAGTAATTACCTTATTAATGAAAAATTGAAATAATTGATATTATTAATATCCAAATAAACGTAAATTGAGAATTTTGATAAATTCCTAAAATTTTATAGGTTAATATGACATTTTGGGGTTGATTAAATCAATTTTTTTCTATGAAATTATGTTTTTAAGACTTTAACAAAAATCAGATACTAAATAGTGTCAAAATTGACATAAATTAGTTTTTAAAACAAATACTATATTACTAAATGATATAACAGTCCATAAAATATACGGATATGCCAAATGATTTATATAATAACAGATATGTTATTAATGAACCACTTGGGGTTCTCTTGGAATTTTATAGTATTTTTAGTAACTATATAATATAAAAATACAAGGAAATGTGGTAAATGTTAAACTATTTAACCAAGAGTTAAATCTAAAATATAAGATTTATATAGTGACGTAGACCTATCTAAAACCTATTGGTTGAGTATTTTTTGACCCGTATCCATAATAACCTCAAAATAAATCATTTTTGATCAACTAGAAACCAAATATTATTGTATAATAAAGGACTATTTCAAGCATTTCTAAAGTGACCCTCACCTCTCTTTTAAAAGGGTACTTCCCCTTCTCTCAAAATCACACCTGCAAAGTCACTTGAATCGGACAAACCCTGCTAAAATATCCAACCAACTACCCTAACTTATATCTAGAGTCCTTAATTGGATCATTAATCCAACCTATGGAGACCTTTTTATCAACTCAAAAGGAAAAACCCGAAGAAGAGGTAATAATTTCACAACCCTCTTTCAGGTTCTTTTCTTCTTCCAGTTCCTATTTATTTGTTGTTTTCATACCAAAATAATAACACCAGTACCTTATACATACTATGATGTTATTATAAATATTTTACAACCATATTCTTTATTCTATCCATCCTATAAATTTCAACGTCATCATACGTGTGTATGTACGACATACCGTCTCCATGTCGTGGTGTAGTTTGTTATTCAAACACTTCATTATTTGGATGGGTATAATGATGAGTATAACTAATGTAAATAATAAATATAACTTGATAATGATTCTTTTTATATTATATAACATCAAATTACATAACATTTCAACAACAATATAATGATATTGTCACTCGTGTGTACATACAGATTACTATCTCCACAAACACCATGAGATTCATTCCCCATCATAATCATTCAAGAATAATTTTCCTTTTATGATTAAAAATAATGTTTAAGAACTTAATATTGTTCTGGATATGAATCAAATACATCCTATCCATAATAAACATGGCTTAAATAATGAATCATATAAAGTAAACCGAATCAGTTAACACGAGAAATGATGATACAACTGAAATAATATTAACAAAGCAATATTAGAAGATCATATATGATATCGTATTTATCTTTTTAGTTCTTGTATAATTTAATAACAATTATTTAACTATTATATAAGAGACTTATGTACCCTCAACCAAGTAAATGTTCAAGTTAAGGGTTAATTTTGGAATCTATCTATTATCCGAGGTTGTTTTTACGTAAGTATCTACTGAGACCACATCATCTTCCACATCCATGTTTCTTAAAAATGTATTTCACTATATTTTTAATATTTACTAGACTATGATTTAATGTCATTTATATCCTTATTTTACCTTATATGTTTTGAAAAGAATCATTCCATAATTTTCCAAATAAGGAACTTTATGACATTTTTGACAAAATTAACGTAATAATGTATTTTATAACTTATACGAAGGGTGCGGCTATCTTCTGCAGTTATAACATCATTGATGATTCCAATACAAGCTTATAAGAATATTTTAAAAATAAATGTTTTCATTTAGAATTATGTTACTCTTAAATGATTTCAAAATAGAAAGAGATATTTTTTCTCAAATATTTTCAATTTCATCAATGTCAACATCCTTTGATAAATATTACACTTATTTGAAGATGATTTATTATGATAAAAATATTCCATATTGTATTTAAGGTTTTGTGATATGTTTTACAGTGGATGTGTTATTTTTATACTATTCATGGTTTATGGTTAATGTATTGACATGTTGAATTCTAGTTTTAATACGAATGTTTTTGTTATGTTTAATCCTTTTCATATGAGGAATGAATTGGACTTAGTAAGTGATGGGTGGAGCCTGTTATAACTCCTCAGTGCATCGGTAGGTCTCGTGAGACAATTAGATGTGGAATTTTCTAAGGCCTTTACGGATTTTATATATGGTTTTGGTCGAGGCCTTAATCATTTTTATATGTCTTGGATGAGGCCTTGATAAAATGTTTCAGAATGTCCAACATTATACATTTCCTAGTTATGAAAATAATATTGATGGTTCATGTGGTTATTCGAATAGTAGAACATGCATGATTATGTTTTATTATGGAATTATTTATGCATCTCATATTCCAGCCATACTGTGTTCATGTTTATTATTTGTAATGGCATCTGTTTTCAATTATTCATCATGCCTAATATTTATTTTACCTTCCGTTGTATTTCTTACTCTTACTAAGTGTTTGAGCTCACCCCTTTCTTATGATTAATTTTCCCAGGATATAAAGAAGTTATTTATGAGTGAGTTTCTGGCATAATCTAGGAGGCTTGGATGTTTCTAATGGAATAAATTAGGGTTTTATTTCATTTAAAGTTGTAATGTCGAACTTATGTATGTATCTTGTTTCCAATAATACTGAAATGATTAGTCTTTCCGGACATGTTTCCTTGTATCATGACAATGTTATGTAATAATGTACCAACTTTGGGTAACTACGGTTGTGGAATTACAAATATCCAAACACCAACTTAATCAATTCCATATATAGTAAATTATATGACACATCCAAAATATATCTATCCAAATTCCATGTCAAAAAAATTGAAGAAATGTCACTAAATTTAAAAATCAACATAACATTATATTTACTCAACAAAATAATGTAACTCTTAATGTCACATAACAAATATATTAATACATTGATCACTATAAAACCATAATGAAACATGTATTCTACAAAAAACTGAATCTTTAGATTATCGATTATATTCCTTAAATCCCATCATTTAGTAAACCCTACAAAGATAACATGAACCATCAAATCATGGACCAATTTCATTATCTCAAATAATCTCACAAAAAAGTAACTATTTCATTACTATATTATAATCTAGAAAATATTTAGGGTTATCCTCCCCAAATCACATGTTTTCCAAAATTTCAACATAAAATAGAATCACTTATCTTGGTTATTAGTATAATTCATCACAAGCTTCCAAATCCTCAAAAAAGAAGTTATATAGTGACCCTATAATTTAACACATATTATTACTTGATTTTAATCATAATTAACCATCAAATAAAATCACAGTATTTATAACTCTAGTGTATTTTGAAGATTAAGTAGAATATTAGAAGATATGAAATAGAAATAAATACATGTTTTATTTAAACTTCATAATGAGATCCTAATTAATTTGAGCTCTTAAATCTTCTGAGGATACCCTGGGGAATAAAATAACAAATGGATGAGATAGATAAACTAGTAAGAGAATAAACATGTAAATAAAGCATAACACACGAGTTAGAAGGAATAACATGTTAATATTAAAATGAATATAGCAAGAATAATCATTTAGAAGAATAACATAAATAATGGGATCATGTAATAATGGAAGCAAATGTATGTGGATGTAACATATAACATGGTATAAACAAGAGTTAAGGATAATTTTCAAGACTATATCACATGGTGTACAAAGTCCCATAATTTAATTAAGTTCACTCCCTATCCCAAAATGATATCACATGAGACTAAAAATTACCCAATTCCTTTGATCAGTATATGGGTTCACCCATCTTAACATGTTCATTCATATTTTTGCCACATGAAATATCAATTATATGAAATCAACATAAGGCATGCCCATGGAAATAAATATTTATTGTAATAATGACCTAAAGAATAACAAAGGGGTGTATCGTAATAGTGTATAAGGAAGAATTTATTTAATGAATACTTGGTAATTAAGAATGGAAAATAGTTATATATCATGATAAATTACATCCAACAGAAGTGAAAATATGTAAAAGGTGTGATTAAGAAACTTTACAAATGAGCCACTTCTGTTCATTTTATGGAAAAATATCAAAGAGAAATTAAGGAGGACAAAATAATAGTTGTTTTCAAAAAACCATAAATTAAGTAGGATAATTTTTCATGAAAAATAAGTTATTTTATGAAAATATTGGTGGATTAAAGTTTTTTTGAGTGTGTGTGAAAGAGGGTAAGAAAATGGAACGTTCCCTTTAATCGGGCTTCCTCTATGAGAGGAATTGAATAGGAAACCCTACAAAACATAAATGTCCCCAAAAATGAATTAATTGATATAGATACAAGGTTCTAGAAAAAAATTTCAAAAATATATAAATATAAAGAATAAATACCTTTATGAAAATATAGAGAGACCAGAAACTGAAGGAAAACAATTGTAGTACATAGAGAATCCCATACCTTATACCTGAATGTGTTATGAACATGAACATAATGTACTATATAATAAAATTAGGTTCATTGATAATTTAATTCATAACCACATCAACATATATTTTATTTACTATAAATTTATTATGTTCATTTATAGAAATTCTTATGTGTTATAGAGTTTGTTTTCATTGTTCTGGGAGAATTTGTTTCACGGATTTATGATCCATTCAATTTTGTATAATTATATAAGTTCATTTAAAAGTAGAATAATTCAGTATAATTGAAATTATATGGTATTAATCACTACCATAAATTAAAATGTTACCATATATCATTTTATTTTTTACATTATAATGATTCATTAGATAAAAAATTAATGAAAAATGATTAGTTTATTTATCCATTTTTTTATAACCATCACAAACTAGTTTTGTTTTAATTAATATTAAGTTTATATACTAGTTCCAAAACATTAAATACTTTTTAATCCACATTATAATATTTTTTAATCATAAAAATGGTTTTACAATCAACCATGAAGGTGGTATTGAAAAATTAAAACATGTCGTCCATGAAGGTAGTGAATCATCAACCCATGGATGATGTTTTCATTTTTAGAAAAAAAGAGAAGAGAAGATATTTGGTGATTTATTTTCAATTAAAACAATAAAATTAAACTATATATAAGATATTGGAGTTGTCATCTAACTTTGGATAGAGTAGGTGATGAAAAGATAAAAGAATAATAGAAAATAAATGGGAAAGAAGGTGAGTTGTACCTCTTGAATATCATCTCCATGAGAACCAACTTAAGGTAGTTGAAATTGTATTTTGGAGAGACCACCAAGTCCAGGACATGGGGAAGAGACTTGGGAGAGTTATTGAGTATAATTTATACAACCTTCATGGATTTGGAGGTGTGAGTTGAAGTGGTGGTTTGGGATGGTATTTATAGGGGAGTACATGGGTGTTTTTGATTATTTTATTCATTTTTTTATAATTATGGCTCAAGACTATAAATAGTGGTGATTAATGGGACTAAGTGCAATAACTAGTGAATGTGAGTATGAAATAATGTGTTCTTACCTCATACATGCATCTTACATGACCAAAACATTTATGTATCTTCCTTAAAATGTTAAATACTATAAATTTCCATTTTTCACTGCCATAAAAAAATTCAACTATTTTAGAAAAAATCACAAAAATCCCCATAACCATTTTTTGACATGTATATTTCAAAAATGAACACAATTTAATGAAAATAGTGTTTTAAATGTGGGATATTTAATTTTAAATTAAAATAACTATTTATTGGAAAAATACATATTTTAATATTACAAATGATTGTATGACTCTTTGAAAAAAGTAAGGTCTCAAAAAATAATATTATTACTATAACATAAAAAATAAATATTTATTAATCTATTTTTTGAAAATAAATTGTCTTTAAATTGATTATATTAATTATATAATTATAAATGAACATTTATGTTTTTAAAAAAATACCAACACTTAATTTAACACATTTAAAACATTTTTTACTTCTTCCATGATTTAATATATCATATTTTCATTTATAAGATACCTATTTTTTATACTATCATATGTGATTTTACTATTCTGTTGGCCATGTTACTATTCATAATTGTCATATAACTATTCAAATGGTCATGTTACTAATATATGGGTATTGGCTCATTAATTTATATGACTAAAAATTATTCAAATCTTAATTTATGTGAATAATTTTTAGATTAGGTTCTATATGTGATGTTTGTATATTATACAATACATTAGAATGATATGAAGGGAAATTTCATTGATAAAATTCTAGTTCATTACATTCTTCACCAATTATGAAATTTTTCCCACAAAATATAATTTTATATACAAAGGTAAACATAGTTGAAAGTACTTATACCATATTGCTTCACCTAGTTCCCATGTTGCATATTCATACTTACGGTTTTTCCATTTTGCTTTTATCATATTAGTATTCTTTTTGAGTTGAACATGATCTCTATGATCTAAGATCTTCATAGGCTTCTCTTCATAATATAAATCATTTTCCAACTCTACCACCATTTAATTCTGTACATGTGAGGGATCTATTATGTACTTACTCAATAGTGATACATGAAATACATCATGTAATTGAGAAATGTTTGGTAGAAGTTCTAGTTGATAAGACACAACTCTGACATAATCAAGAATCTCAAAGGGGATGATATACCTGGTACTTATCTTTCCATTCTTTCCAAATATCAATGTCCTATTACATGTAGATATTTGAAGGAATATTTTATCTCTAATATAAAACTCTAAATCAATCAATAGTTTTCATAAAATATCTTCTTCCAAATCTAATAATATTTTGTTATATTTTTAGATGGCTTAAAACTTATCCTTAATCTATTTCACTATATTGGGTCGATGTAAAATTATTTCTCCAAGTTTATCCTAATATGTTGAAGTTCTACATTAGTTCCAATATAGAGATTATGTCCATTTGAATACTCGAGTGGAATCATGGTTTGTATGGGAACTCAACCAATGTGAGATGATGATGTCATCAACATTTAAATTCCACTCAGTATGATCTCAACATTTCCTCGAGTGTCGGAATAGTCATATCATATTGTCTATTAGTTTATGGGTGATGGGATATGCTGTAATTCAATTCATTACTCAAATAATTTGGAATACTTCTCCATAATTTAGATGTGAACCTTGGATCCAGATAATTTTTGATCAAAAGTGGTACCCCATGCATCCCCACCACATCCTTAACATATATAATGGAGAGTTGTTCAAGGAAGAAATCTTCTTGAATAGTAATGAAGTGGGAAGTCTTGTTGAGTTGATCAAAGAAAACCAATATCACATTTTTTCCATTGGATGTTTTTAAAAGACCAGTGAAAATGTTTATATTGACATTATCTGATTTATATATGGGTATAAGAAATGGTTTCATCATCCCATTATACTTTTTTAAATCTTCTCTATCTTTGTAACCTACCATACACTGTAAGATATACCCCACAATTTCAGTTGTTATATTTTCATGCCATATGTTTTCGCAAATATCACAGTACATCTTAGTACTTATATGATGGATTGAGAATTAAGAGCTATGTGGATTATACAATAGATCATTATTTATATTATGTTAAAATGGAAAACAAATCCAATTCCCAAATAGAATCACACCACCATTATCGATGAGGAACTCATATAGATTTTCTTCCATTGTAGATTTCACCTTCTTTTGTAGCTCTAGATAATCCCATTGTGCCTCATTGACCTTATCATAGATATATGGTCAGTAATTCATTTGAAAAAGGTAATATTTATTCCCTACTATTATGACTTCCAAATCCATCCTTTACATTTACTGGAATACGATATCTTTCTCAATCCTCATCAAATATAGAGTAACATGTTATTTTCTACTAAGAGAATTAGCTAACTTTTTTTACCTTCCCGTGATGATAGTAAATAGTGTAATCATGGTACTCGATTATATTTAACCATATCGTCAAACACATATTGATATCATTTAGTGTGAAAAGATAATTTTTCTTCTTGTGATCAGTATATATGTCACACTTCTCACCATAGAGGACGTACAACCAGATTCCCAAGACAATAATCATAGCTTCAAGCGTCAGATTAGGTATCAGGTAGTTATGCTCAAGGGTATTCAACTTTCAAGAGGAGTAGTCTATCACATGACCATTATTCATGAGTATGAAACCTAGAATTATTTTCAAATCACCACTATATATCACAAATCCTTATCCACATTTTTTTATTGGGAGAATATGTAAAACAATTATCCTCTTCTTGTGATCCTTAATGATTTCATCACATTATTCTATCTGGACATACTTTACCCATTTACATGTTAACTTCTTTATTGGGAAATATAATCATGAGAAATTACTAAAAACCCATCGGTACTACCAATTAATTCCATGAAAACTATGGATATTAGTTACAGATGATGGCCCTGGCTACACCTTAATTAACATTATTCTATAAGGGTCCACATATATTACTTTTCTAGTGATAAGATTCCCCAATAATGATACTTTCTCCATAAATAACTCACATTTACAATAATTTACACATTGTTTCTCCCTTCAAAAACTATTTATCCCAATATTCATGTACTCCACATGATCATTCTCTCATTAGGAGTATATTATAGTTTGATTGATAAATACTACAAATTTTTTTTGAGTTATTCTCTAAATACTATGTTTATTATGTCTATGAAATGTTTTGAAGAATTATTTATTCTAAAAGGAATCACTATGAACTCATAGTTCACATACCTTGTTTTAAATGATATTTTCGGAATATATTTCCTCTTCACAGTTAATTGGTGATATTCTCACTAAAGGTCTTCCTTTGAGAAACACTTATCCCCATGTAGCTAATCTAAAAAATAATCTATCCATGAAAGGTGATTATTTTTCTTTATCATGATTTTTTGAGCTCATGATATCCAATAAAAATGGGTATTGATTTGTTCTTGTTCTTGATTAAGGGGACTAAAACACCCCATGTGGATGCACTCGGGTGTATAAAACTCTTGTACAAAATCTATTGTAACTACTTCTTTAGTTCTTACAACTTAATTGTGTCCATTCTGTAAGAATTCATTGATATTGGA
The DNA here is from genome assembly GCA_963277665.1 of Viscum album. NCBI lineage: Eukaryota > Viridiplantae > Streptophyta > Magnoliopsida > Santalales > Viscaceae > Viscum > Viscum album. The sequence goes on from OY728138.1 coordinate 1,417,558,928, forward strand.
AGATATCTAGGTTTAAGTTCAATCACTAACTCAGACTCCTAGTTATGAGGAAGACCAGTCAATTTTTCATGGAACACATCATTTTATTCTCTCAGAATGGGTATCTATTCAAGTATGGTTACATCATTTCCCTCAATCATTTTAGCTTTATATGCTTGCTCAAAAGGGAATAATATTCATAATTGAGATAATGACTCAGAATGGGATTCATCCTTCTCATTACACTTGTACAAAATTGGAGGACTCCTCGAGATGTGAAGAGTGTTATCCCTTTATTATGAGTTGATGATAGATTTATACAAATATAACCCATCCATTCCCAATATAGAAAAAAACTTGCCGAAATTATGTATGATAATATTTACTAGGAGTATTATTCCACAAATATTAACCAATGTGGTGTTATATTCATTGGATTAAATAATTTCCCCACTAATAATTCACATAGATAACACAACATCTATATCTTTAAGATATGTTTGAATAGTTCTGTTAATCTTTCAAGATATGAAAGAATGTGTAGTACGAGAATCAAATAGTAAGTTTAATATTCTTGAATGATCAACCTAGATACCTATCTCGACATCATTGTCGAGATCTACCTCAGTATTAGTGATAGAATATTACATTCCATTCTACCTTGGGGGTTGTTGTTGATTTCCTCTGAGAACCTGTGGATTAAGGAATTGGATCACATAATTTCTTTTCTCCTTGTAGTTAAAACACTCCACTATATGCTGAATATTGGTATGGACCTTACTTTCTTCTTATAAGTTAGTGGGATTATTGGAATCCCATTAGAAAATATTATTCTGATAACAATATATTCAACATTTGAAGCATCTCCTGATTTTCCATAGGTAGTTTCTAGGATGCTTCTTCCCAAAATTTTGACAAGATGGATGTTGGTTATTCATTTCATAATGTGATATATCTGTTGATCCTCATATTTTAAACACCATTTTCTAATTTTTATATCCATGCCCATGAGACCAATGAGGATATCTGATCTCAATTTCATCCTTTAGGTCACATTGGGAAATCTATTCATCACTCTCAAAGTCTCCGATTTTCAAATCTTTGTATAGACTCATCATTATTCCACTGAATAAGCGATCCACCTTTATTTAAATGCTATGGACAGATCCAAAGGTATGTCATGATGGCCTTGTAAAGTTTACCTCATACACCACGATAGAATTGTCTTCATTTTTCTTCAGTCTAAGGAACTCCCTTTCTATATTAAGTCACACTACTTGAGTAAAATATTTATTGAAAAGTATTTTTGTTTAATTATTCCTATTCCATGGATTCAATTTCGGCCTTATAATTATAGTTCATGATCAATTTCTACAACTGATAAGCTTCCCCATCCAAACGATAGACCGCAATCACAACTTTCTCCTATTCTGTGCATTAAATGATTGATAATAACATATAACATCTCAATGGATATAACTCATTGTTATATGATTATAGGATCAAAATATCCACTAAATATTTAATGAATGTATCTCATAAAGGACTCCATTGAAACTTAATCATTCTTATGAGAAGTATTGTGTTCCATAGGACTCAATTTTTTATTCATAACTTGATCCAATTGAGAATGCGCTATCCTGAGATTTTTTTCTCTCATTCCCATAATATTTTTCATTTAATTATGTAAATAATTACATTTCCTATCATAGTGATTATTGGTATATGTACTTTTATTTCATTCCATTAACTATGAAATGGGACATAGGATTTGTAGGGATTGAATTCTTTACAAATATGTACCGCAAAATGAAAATTCTAACATATAAGGAAAAACTATAAATGAAAAGTATATCATATCTTGTGTTTGAAAAAGTTTCAATCTAGGTTATCCATGGTGATAGAATTATCCCTAGGGTTTGTACTAATGTTTTTCGTCCTATTATCCAAAAAAACTAGAGCATCCTCTCATACCAACTACAGTGACACTATCCTTTTATTCATATTATTACATGATGCTAAGAATAATTAACCATCACATAAAAACCAAGGATCATTAATACTACCATATTTTGAATATTAGGTACATACTTAGAATGAATGAAACCAAAATAAATACATATTTTATTTTCAAACCATAATGTTCTCCTAAATTTATTTTAGATCATACATTTTTATTGGATAAACCGGGGAATAAATACACAAATGGATGAGCTAAAATCCCAGTATAGAAATAAACATGTTAATAATTCATAACACTTGAATTAGAAGGCATTATAGAATGACATAATCAGTTATTTAAAATATAAAACATATATAAGAATAATATGTAGAACATGATATCACATAATCATGGAAACATAAGAATGTGGAAGTAATATAACATTAACATGATTAAAGGTCAAATCCCTAGGTTATATCACAAGGTTGAGAAGTCCCATAAAATAATTAGTTTTAAACCCTATCCCAACATGATGTCTCGTGAGACTAAACATTACCGAATGTATTGGAACACTATCTGGGTGCACCCATCATAACATATTCACGAATTTGTGTACCACATTAAGAATAAAACATAAGGAATAAAAATAAGGGTTTCCAATGGACTTAAATGAGTATTTTAATCATGTCATCAATATTAATCATGTTTTCTATCATAATTATGTTCAAGAAATAATGGTTTTTAATTATACATGGAAATTCATAATGTAAAATTGTCCTAGATCATGATAAATGATGTACAATTGATGTGAAAACATGTAAAAATATTTTTTAATAAACATTATATATAAGAAACATCATTATGGTTTAAAGAAAAATTGTAAATTTATTAAAATATTTGTGGTAGATTTTGTAGTGTACTTTAAAATGGGTAAGAAATTGGGAAGTTCGTTTTAATTAGGCTTGCTTATAAAGAGGAATTGAAAAGGGAACCTTATAAAACATGTATGTATCCATAATTAAAGGATCAATTGAATATTATATATAATTTGGGAATATATATACATAATTTTTAAGATGTATATAAGAATAAATAATAAACACATTGGTGAAAATAGTAAAAATTGTTACTTGAAGGAAAAAATAAAGGTTTATAGAGAATCTCTTAACTTATATCTAAAAGGGTTTGGTACTTGTAATGAGTGTCTGAGATAATAAAATTATATTTATTAATAATTTAATTCAGAACCTATTTAAAATATATATTTTTCATAATTTTATTATGTTCATTTATGGGAAATTTAAATGAGGTATCGAGTTTATTTTCATTGTAACAGGAGCGTTCGTTTCTGTTAGATGGTATGTATAAGTATGATATACTCTATAATACCGAATGTACGATCGAATATATAAACCTGAGATTCTCAAATACAAGAGAGGGGTAAATTTTATACTTTAAAAATCCCTAACGAAATTTTGCATAACCAAAATTCACAACACCTCTATGTTCTATTATCTTGCTTGATTTCAGAAAAGTGAATCCAGAAATGAAACATAACAAAAATTTACACCAACTAAGATTCTACCTTAAAGCGTATATAATCCTATAAAATCAGAGTACATGTTTAAGGATGTATATGAATGTTATACTTTACTCAATAACTAAAATACACACCGAAAAACAAAATATTACAAGTAGCATGTAATAACTATTTTAACCCAAAGATGAGGGTATCCAACAACCCTGGATAAGAGGTCCCTTGATTTATACTTTCAAAACGTCTGTCTTACCCAAACCTAGGTAAGCCCTCAATACGAAGATTGATATCTATCTTGCTATCCCCGCAAGCCCTTGATTTGTAAGGAAATCGGCACCTCGGACTTCACAACCTGAAGTCTCTGATTTCAAGGAAATCAAACCTCGGCACTAAGTAAATGTGTACGAATCAAATATTGAACAAGTAGTTCAAAAGTTTCTGCATGAAACCTAAGAGTTTATAAGAGTCTCTCACTCTAGAAGTCACTTATGAATGTTATGAGCTTTAAAAATTCCAAAAGTCTCCAAAAGTGTCGAGCTCTTTCAAATGATCTCCTATTTATAGGCACGGTTACAACGGTCAGATCCCTCCTCCAACAGTCATATTTTTCCTTGAATTTCATAAGGACATGCACACGAGTCACTCAAACAATGGTTAGATGATAACTGAAAGCACAAAATCGTTTTATAACAAAATGAGTGTAAGTATAACTAAAATCTGATATTCAGAATGTAAGAAAATGATTGTTCAATGTCTAACCAAAATTGAATTCGGAGTCTACAATACAAGGATATTCGGATTCTGCTTTATAGGAATTGGGAACCTGAATACTATAGAATTCTGGAGTATGAATTTCAAGGAAATTCAGAATCTAGTTTCTCAAGAATTCAGAACCTGAACTTACAAGGTTCAGAGTTGGAGTTCTTGAGAATTCGGAGTCCAAACTAATAGGAGTTTGGAGTCTGAATTCAGAGAACTCGGAGTCAGAACTTATACAAGTTTGTAAGCAGAATTCGTATACAGAATTTGGAGTCACAACTCAGAAAGATCGTAACTAGAATTTATATTCAGAATTTGGAGGCAGAACTCAGAAAGTTCATAACCAGAATTATGATTCAGAATTCAGAGTCAGAACTCAAAAAGATCGTAACCAGAATTCTAATTTAGAATTCGGAGTAAGAACATTGAAGAGTTTGTATCCAGAATTTTGATTTAGAATTCATTGTAAGATCTTTGAAGATTTCGTATCTAGAATTTTGATTCATAATTCATAGTCAAAACTCTAAAAAGTTCGTAACCGGAATTGTGATTCAGAATTTGGAGTCAGAACACTAAAGAGTTCGTAACCAGATTTTTGACATTTCGGATCCTAAAACAGAATGCTTTATATCTAAGTAATTATAGGATTCCGAGGTTTTGGTTTCAATTTGAATTTTAAACTTATAAATATTTTTATATGAGAAATGAAATCATGGTAAAGTTAAATTTCCTTAGGGAAGTAAATTTTTCCTTATAGAGGTAGAACAGAGGGTAAAATTAAATTTTTCTTAAGATAAGGTGTTTGTGATTTTCAGAACAAGAAGGAATCATGAAGTCATAAGGAAAGCCTTAATGACTAAATAATCTCCCCCATGTATTATGGAATGGAAATGTCATAGGGAAAACCTTATTGACTCATCAATATCCCCCTTTTTGGAAAGCACAAACATCCTTACGAAAAAAATACAAGGACTTAGGAAAAATTTTACTAAACTTTGGAAATAAAACTTATCTCCCTTTGTTTATAGACAATGGCGAATAAGAATAACTCCCCCTTAGGTTTTGGAACACTAAGGATCGTATTCTAGATTTATGGAATGATAAGTTTCATTTAAATTTGGAAATATTCGAAATTAGAACTCCCCATTAAATAAACTCCCCTTACTTAGGGATATTTCTTCTTTACATAGAAATATTTTTTCTTCTCCCCATTAGAATTATTTTTCCTTCTCCCCCTTTGTGATTTTCAAAAAGATTTTGAGGGGATGGAAAAATAATAATGTACCTGAAATATTAGCATAAACATCCTAACAAACTAGGAAACCATAATTTCATTAAGATTGAAATAATTTGTTTAAGGACAAACAATTACAACAAAAGATCGTATTTGGGTCTATTTTGTTTCTTTTTTCCTTGGGCGTCATCTTCTTGACAATGGTTTTCAGCTTCTTGAATTCCATGTGATCTTACTCATCTTTATTCTCTAGAGCTTTGATTCTCTCTTCCTGAGACTTAAGAACATCTGCTTGAGCCTTCTGGAACTCATCTTGCTTTACAAGCTTCTCTTCAAACTCAATCTGGAGATCTCTATCCCTCTTCCATCTTTGAGATACAGAGTTCAACTTCCCATTCAAGTCTTTCACCTCTTGAATATGTGTATCTTGTTCTAGAATTAGTTTTTCCTTAAATCTATTTGTAAGATCCTTGATTTTGGTGTCTTCGGAGTCAAAATATTCCTTGACATCTTCTTGGAATTGATTGAGCTCACTCATTTCTTGTACTGTCTTCTTTGACCAGCTGGCTATCTTCTTACATGACTTTCTGTGAGCTTCGTAGCCTATGATGTAACGATCCAAAGTTTTTCAATGCAAATTACCTTCTTATATTTATGTTATCAAATCACATTAAAGCACAATATAATGAACTACTAAGTGATAAGTGACCTTTAAACATAATACTTTCACTTCTGTGTTTGGAATTTCAAAAATCCGGCATACACGGTTGTGTTCAAGATGTTATTTGGATTCTAATAAAACAAAAAATAATTTTTGGTGAATAGTAACCTACCTTAATGAATATAACATACCCTGATGAATAGTGATATACCCTAATGAATATTAACCTTATCTATGGTGGTATAAAAATAATATTCAAGTTGGAAGTATGATATACCTTTATTTTAGAATGAGTTAATGAATGTTTTAAAACTTGTTTTGATAATAAATTATTATTTTAATTTAATATTAAAATAATCATATTTAGAAAATTATTTTCGTAAAATTAATTTCATTTTTGGATTCTACATGTCGAAAAATGGTTAGGGTAAATTTTTGGGATTTTTCTAAAATACTTGAATTTTTTATGACTTGTAGAATCCGATAATTTACAATAAATGCTAAATAATGGATTAATTGAGTCATAGATGATTCTATGAAAATGTAATACCACTTGGTTCAATTTTACACAACCCATTTAATATTATTGGTCATGGAATACTTACCATTGTTTGTCTTGTAAAGAAATAATAAATTAAGGATTATAACATCATTAAATTCCTCCTCTCCTCCACTATAAAAACCCCCTTCACTCCCTCTTCTCTCCACTCCTCTCAAGTGCCAAGACTTCTCTAAATTCTTCCCAAACCTCTCCCTAGTGTCCTCCCCCACGTCTAAAAGATCTCAGCCTCTTCAAAATACCAAAACCTCTCCCTTTAAGAGGTTCTCAAAGGTGGAAGTCTCAAGAGTTAAATTCATCTTCCCAAATTTCATCTTTTCTTTATGTTCTTTTCTTTTTAATTTCATTCCTCACCTCCCTTCACTAAAACAGTATGATAAATCCATTAGCATAAATGTAAGGTAATTTATTCATTCTAGTTGTATATTTCATTATCCTCTCTCTTTTCCCCACCCTTTTATTTGAAATAAATAAAAGCACCGTTTGAGATGTCCTAATTTAGTACATTCAAGGACAACAGTTTACCAATTTCTATTATTTTCTTTAATTATGGTTCTGAAACCATTTGTGTTATGGTTGAACAAGATTATTATATATTTAATATATCCTATTTTTTGTTCTGTAACCCTTTGGTTCAAATGTAATTAAGTTATAATGAAAAAAAAACACTTTCTTTGTAATCAAACCCACCGAATAACGAAAACATTAATCACTAGGGTTATACATGTAATAATTCAATATCACTCTAAGTAACCTAATTAAAATTAAAACCATGTAATATAATGGTTATGAACTATAAAATGTATCTTCAATTCGGGACAACCACTTTCATCTTTCATATAATCCAAACTTGAATATAAGTGAACTGATATTTTAAAGCCAAGTAAACAAACGACCACGAACAATGAAATTGGAGCTTTTAACTAATCAAAAAGGATTTGAATGAACTAAAAAGGGATATAATAATTAAATTACATATATAAGAGGCCCTGGATATATGAATTAATAATACTAATTTTTTTATTCAGGTCATTAATAACAAGTGGAGAACACCACCTGATTGGAGGTATGGGATCCTCTCCTTTTCTCTCTTAATCAAGATTGTCCTCTATACTATGCCTTTAAATGTGTACAAGAAAATTATGGCGTATGTTTGAGGACCTCAACCATACATCCTTCTAGATTTATAAGTGATTAGAAACCCCAATTACCTCTCATCATTCCCTCTTGGTCACACCCGACACCATGCCGATAAAATCGTAAGGAATTCTACTCGAACCTTATTTGTTCTTTCGGGTTGCCTTATCATTCATTCAAAGTGGTGTTATCTTATATATATATTTGAGTCTTATGACTTATGGTTATTTGTACAATATTCTTATATCAAGACCTTTTCATCATATTCTTTTTAAGATATACAAGATTTTGAATGATTCCCTCCTTAGAACATTCCAATAAGCCAACCTGTTTTAAGGGGACTTCCCCAATTTTTACCCAAATTTCATGTTCACTATATCCTCTATTTTAAAGATCCATTGTCTTTAAAAAATAATTATTTTTATTATGGAAACCATTTTGGATCATTTATTTTTTTATATAAAAGAATTTTCTCTTTTCTATTTGAAAATCTCTAGAGTGTTTTCCTTAAATCCGCACAAAAATGTTATAATGCTAATGTCTCTAAAATAAATTTCTAATATGTTGTCAGTTATGTTTGACACCACTTATCATGTTAAATTCCTATGACCGTCCATGTATTTCTAATTCATTCCTTATATGTACACTTTCATGATATTCCCATTGGTTATGATTGATGTCATGATTGAGGTACCCAATTCTTTTCATGGGTACCATTATGTTTGTGTATGGTTGAATATTAATGATTGTATATGTGGTAAGAATATTTATGTGGAAAGGATATTCATGAATATTTTGAGATGGGTGCGCCCAGATAGCGCTCCAATGCATTGGGTAAGGATAAGTCTCATGAGATGCGATGTGAAATGGGATTTGCGGTTAGCCTTGACCTGTACTGAAATGGGAAATGGGATTCGTGGTTAGACTTGACCCATACTAAAGATATGATATATGATTCTGCCACATTTATATTATTCCATGTTTATAAGATCCCATGCTTATATTAAATGATTTCATCAGTGTCATGCTTTTCATATAATTATGTCATGCCTCCTAACTCATGTGCTTGAGATGTATCCTTATGTACATTCCTTTACTAGGCTTTTTAGCTCATCCCTTTGTTCATGTGTTCCCCAGGGTACCCTATGCAGATGTAAGAGCTCAAAGGAAGTTTGAAACTCATTATTGAGATTAAATAAAGAAGTTTTTTTAGTCCCATGTTTTATGTTATATGTACCTAGTCTTTCAAGACACTAGACTTAATGATCTGTGGCTTGTACTATGATGATTAAATATAATTAAAATCATGTAATGTTTTATGTAAAAGGTGTGAGTCTCTATAGTTGGTATCAGAGGATGGTCTAGTTATTTTTGGAGATTAGGAATAGAGAACCATAGTGAGAACCTTAAGAATGAGACTATGTATAAGAAAACACTCCTAAATTTTGGTGAGTATAGAGTAAGTGGTTTATCAATAAAACACATCCCTGTCTGGATACGAGCAGGTAGATGCGGCTCTGGCCTAGATGTATCTAGGGGTAAAACCCAAAAACACCTCTTTGAGCTAGACTCGAACGGGAACTGGTGCATGAAAATGGGCCTTGCTGCACTCTTGGATATGATGCTCTCACGGGATATGATTTGGTAGATTCACGGGCATAGTACAAACCATTATTAAGGGACAAAAAAGCCCACAAAAATATAAGTTATGAAATTGATCGAGGATAGCCTAGATATAAACCTAAGGAATCACAAGTTAGGATGTACTTCTTCTTTAAAAGATTATCCTTTAATGTTCAAATATTACTTTTTATGCCCAATAGTTAAGTATTCAAGACCTCTAATTATAAGTTATTTTTCTTAGTTAATGGAGGGAAATAGAAAAACACGTTCCAACAACCAATGTGATAGGCAATGTGATGATTTCCCTAATGACATGCCTGATGTGACGGAAGCGGGTGCTCAAAACTTCATGATAGTACTTTTTTAGCTGTCTCGAGTAATGAATAATGACTTGAATCAGGTGGAACGTCCCCCTCCTCCAAGGAAAGAGCAAGTTATTGTAGAATCCTTCATACAGCAAAGGCCTCCCATGTCTAGAGGGTCTTCTGATCCCCTCCTCACAGAACAACGGATTAACTCCATTGAAAAGATTTTCTCTATCCTCTAATGCTAGGAAGAAGAGAAATTTGTTCTGGCTGTCTATCATTTTGAAGGGGAACCTGATTAGTGGCGGACACCGATCAAGAATATGAAGTGCCAAGAGGAAATTGATTCCATATATTGGGAGGAATTCAAGAGGATGTTTTTGAACAAATATTTTCTTCGAACCCTCCATCTCAAGATGGAAAGAGAGTTCCTTGGACTCAAGAAGAAGGAAGATGAGTCCATCAAGGCGTATGAAGTTAACTTAACAAGGCTTTCAAGGTACGCCTCTGGCTTTTTCATGAACACCGAAAGCAAGGTGAATCGCTTCTTTAGTGGACTAAAGCTGAGTCTATGAAAAGTGTTAGCAATTCGAGACTTCAACAGCTATGAGGAGATTGTCTGTTGTTCCCTCAAGTTTGAAAAAGTGATTGGAGACTCTCAGTGGTCTCATGGGCCCAGTTACAAGAAGCAGAAGATAGAAAACAACTTGTGTGGTCCATCAAACAAATCCCAGGATGGGAAGAATCCCAACATTCCGCTTTGCAAAAATTGTGGGAAGAAGCATCATGGTTACTGTCTGAGGGGAACCAAGAATTTCTTCAAATGAAGAATGTTTGGTCATCTGGCCAAGAACTGCCAAAGGGATATGAAAAATCCTGCTAATGTTGAAGAATAATGGAAGTTTTAGATCAACACTCAGCCTGCAGTGCAGTGTTTTAACTGCAAGGAACTTGGGCATTATGCGAACAATTTCCCTAAGCCGATGGTTGTCGGAGGCAATCAGCGACAACCTCCAAGGAAACAAGGAAGGGCTTATGCTATCACTACTGCTGAGGCGGAGCCAAAAAACGATGTGGTGATAGGTATACATTTTATTCATTCACTAATATCCAACATACTATTTGATTCTGTTTCTACGCATTCTTTCATATATTGCAAGTTTGGTAGAACTATTCAAACACCACGTCAAAATTTGGAGGAAATGTTATCTATGAGAACAGAGAATGGGGAAATAATTGCATCCATGGTTTATAACTCCTCCCTGGTTAATGTTTGTGGACTGAACCTCCCAGAAAATCATTTCATGCTTCCTTTAGTGGAGTTTGACGCTATCTTGGGTATGGATTGGCAATCTTTGTTCAAGGCCAACATCAACTATCGGGACAGGGAGATTACTCTTCACATCCCGAAGCATCATCTAATTCTTTACAAGTGCAAGGAGGAAGATGATTCTCCTATTGAGTCTTTGTCTCATGTTTTTATATTTCTTACTTATGAGCATGCATACCTAGCTAAAATGATTGAGACAAATGAGATAATCTTTCTTGAAGACATGCCCATCGTGAGGGATTAAACTAATGTATTCACAGAAGAGTTGCATGGTCTTCCCACTAACTGAGAGGTTGAGTTCTTAATTCAAAATATCCCTAGATCTCTTCCAATATCAAAGACACTTTATAGAATGGCCACCGTAGATCTAGAAGAGATGAAGACGCAGTTACAAGAGAATAGGTAGAAGGTTTTTATACGCCCGAGTGCTTAATAGTGGGGTTCTCCAGTCCTCTTCATCAACAAGAAGGATGGATCAATGCTCCTCTGAAATGATTATCGTGAGCTCAATAAAATCACTATAATGAACATGTATCCCCTTCCACGGATAGATGACTTGTTCGATCAGTTTTGTGGGGATAGTTATTTTTCTAAGGTGGACCTTCGGTCGGGATATAACCAACTAAAGGTGAGGAAGGAAGATATTCCCAAAACTACCTTTCAAACAAGGTATGGACACTATGAGTTCATAGTGATTCCCTTCAGACTCACTAATTCTCCAGCAATTTTCATTGATTTAACGAATAGAGTATTTAGAGATTACCTTGACAAATTTGTGGTGGTCTTTATTGATGATATTCTGATATACTCCAAGAGCAAGGAGGAACATGGGGAGCATTTGGAAACTGTGTTAAAGACTTTGCGAAGGGAGAAGTTGTATGCAAAGTACAGTAAATGTGAGTTCTGGATGGAGGAAGTATCATTATTAGGGCATGTTATCACTAGGAAAGGGATATCTGTGGACCCTTCCATGATGAAGGAAATTGATGAGTGGCCAAGGCCAACTTCTGTACTAGAAATCCACACCATAATAGGTCTATCAAGGTATTATCAACAATTCATGAAGAAATTTTCACGATTGTAAAACCCAATGACCAATCTGACATGGAAGGGAGTAAAGTTCTTCTAGACACAAGAATGTGAAGACTCTTTCAAGGAGTTGAAAAAGAGGCTTATCACTGTGCCGGTACTCACACTCCCTTCAAGTGGAGAAATCATTGTGGTGTATTGTGATGCTTCTAAGAAAGGACTAGGTTGTATGCTAATGCAAAATGATAAAGTGATAGACTATGCCTCAAGGCACCTAAAAATCCCTGAGCAAAATTACCCCACACATGATCTGGAGTTGGCGGCTGTGATCTTTGTGTTGAAAATCTGGCGACATTATCTCTATGGGAAAAAATTTGAGATATATATTGACCACAAGAGTCTCAAATATATATTCACGTAGAAAGAGATTAATCTTCTACAATGAAGATGGATAGAGCTCATCACGGATTATGACTGCTCAATCCACTACCATCCAGGTAAGGAAAACAAGGTGGCAGATGTTGTATGTAGAAAGGATCCTGCATCTTTATCAATGATGATAATTTAAAGCATCCAATCTTCTTAGATTTTCAAAGGATGGACCTGGGAATCCTTAAGGGGGGAACATCATCAATCCTTTCTCAAATGATTTCTCAACCATCCCTCATGGAGAAAATAAAGGTTGGTCAAAGAAAGGATGTGGAAATTCAGAAAAGGGTGGAAGCTATTAAAAATGGGAAATCCTTCGATTTCAAAATTGAAGAGGAAGTAGTTGTAAGATTTCAGACACGATTATGTGTACCATCTGATCCAGAGATAAAGAATGAGCTATTGAATGATGCACATACCTCGACCTTCTCAATCCATCCTGAGAGTACCAAAATGTACCCTGATCTCCGAGAACACTTCTGGTAGGATAACATGAAGAAGGATATTGTGGAATATATATCAAGGTTCTTGGTATGTCAGCAAGTTAAAGCTGAGCGACAAATGTCCAAAGGTATGATGCAGCCATTTCCTATACCCATGTGGAAATGGGAAAATTTAACAATGGACTTTGTCATGGGTCTATTGAAGACATCAATGGGAAATAATGTGATATGGGTTGTGGTTGAACGACTCACCAAGACATCCCATCTCATTGCTATTCGGGTAGATCTCTTAAATAAGAAACTTGAAAAGTTATATGTGAAGGAAGTGGTGAGAATGCACAGTGTTCCACTCTCAATTTTCTCTGACCACGATCCATGTTTCACATCTAAATTCTGGAGGAGACTTCAACATGCTTTGAGTACTGAATTAAATTTCAGCATGGCCTATCACCCCCAAAATGATGGCCAATCTGAAAGGACTATTTAGATGCCTGAAGATATGATAAGATCCTGCTGTCTTGAATTCAAAGGTGGTTGGGATCAGCATCTCCCATTGGTTGAGTTCTCATACAACAATAACTTCCACTCGAGTATTCAGATGGCTCCATATGAAGCTCTATATGGAAAGCGATGTAGAACTCTAACCTGTTGGGTTGAAGTTGGAGAAATAAAGCTACTTGGACCCGATCTTGTTCAAGAGATTATAGAGAAGGTTCAAGTCATCCAGAAACACATCAAAGATGTTCAAAGTTATAAAAAGAGCTATGCTAACAACCATCGAAGGGATTTGGAGTTCGACATTGGAGATAAAGTCTTCCTTCGAATATCTCCATGGAAGAGAGTCATGCGATTCGTGAAGACAGGGAAGGTAAGCCCATGGTATATTGGCCCCTTTGAGATCCTTGACCGCATAGAAGCCATGGCCTATCAGCTTGCACTTCCACAGAATATGGCCCGAGTTCATGATTCTTTCTACATATCACTCTTGAGGAAGTACATAACTGATCCCTCACATGTACTAAACTCAGAGGTGGTGTAGTTGGAAGATGATATCTCCTATGAGGAGCAGCCAGTAAAGATTATGGATCATAGAGATAATGTTCTACACAACAAGACAACCCATCTTGTCAATGTGTTGTAGAGGAACCATATGTTTGAGGAAGCAACATGGGAATTGGAGGAATCAATGAAGGAAAAGTACCCGCACCTGTTTTTGTCTTAGTATGTAAAACGAAATTTCGAGGGTGAAATTTCATAAGGGGGGAAGAATGTAATGACCCAAAGATTTTCAATGGAAATTCCCTTCTTATATTTATGTCATAAAATAACATGAAAGCATAACATAATTAACTACTAAGTGATAAGTGACCTTTAAACATAATATTGTCACTTATGTGTTAGGAATGTCGAAAATTCGGCATACATGGTTGTTCTTAAGATGTTTTTTAGAGTCTAATAAAAAAATAATTTTGGTGAATTGTTACCTACCCTAATGAATAGTAACACAACCTTATGAATAGTGATATAGCCTAGTGAATAGTAACTTCACCTATGGTGGTGTAAAAATAATATTCATGTTGGAAGTATGATATACCTATATTTTAGAATGAGTTAATAAATGTTTTAAAACTGGATTTGATAATAAATTATTATTGTAATTAAATATTAAAATAATAATATTTAAAAAATTATTTTTCAAAAATGGACTTCATTTTTGAATTCGACACATCGAAAAATAGTTATGGTAATTTTTTGGGATTTTTCTAAAATACTTGAATTTTTGATGAATAGTAGAATTTGATAATTTACAATAAATGCTAAATAATGGATTAATTGAGTCATCGAGGATGCTATGCTGATGTAATCCCACTTGTTTTGAATTCACAAGACCCATTTACTATTCTTGTTCATGGAATACTTACTATTCTTTTTCTTGTGAAGAAAATAATAAATTAAGGATTATAATATCATTAAATCCCTCCTCTCCTCTACTATAAAAATCCCCTTCACTCCCTCTTTTCTCCACTCCTCTCAAGATCCATGCATTCTCTAAATTCTGCCCAAACCACTCCACAAGGTCCTCCCCCTAGTCCAAACTATATCACCCTCCTCAAAATACCAAAAACTCTCTTCTTAAGAGGTTCTCAATGGAGGAAGTCTCAAGAGGTAAATTCCTCTTCCCAAATTTCATCTTTTCTTTTATGTTCTTTTCTTTTTAATTTCTTTCCTCACCACCCTTCACCATAATAGTATGATAAATCCAGTATCATAAATGTACTATAATTTCTTCATGCTAGTGGTATATTTCATTATATTCCCCCCCTTTATTTGAAAGAAATGAAAGCACTGTTTGAGATGTTCTAATTTATCACCTTCAAGGACAACAATTTATCAATTTCTATTATTATATTTAATTATGGTCATTAAACCATTTGTGTTATGGTTGAACCAGATTATTATATATGTAATATATCCTATTTTTGGTTCTTTAATCCTTTGGTTCAAATGGAATTATGTTATAATGAAAAAAAACACTTTCTTTGTAATCAAACCCACCGAATAACAAAAACAGTTATCACTAAGGTTATAAATGTAATAATTCAATATCACTCTAAGTAACCTAATTAAAATTAAAAGCATGTAATCTAATGTATATTAACTAAATAATTTAACTTCAATTCTGGACAACCACCTTCATCTTTCATATAATCCTAACTTGACTATAGGTGAACTGATCTTTTAAAGCCAAGTAAACAAACGAGCCCAAACAATGAAATTGAACCTTATTACTAATCAAAAAGGATTTGAATGAAATAAACAAGGGTTATAATAAATCAATTAAAAATATAATATATTCTGGAAATTGAATTAATAATCCTAATTTGTTTATTCATGTCATTACTAACAAGTGTAGAACCCCACCAGATTTGAGGTAAGGGATCCTCTACTATTCTCTCTTAATCAAGATTGTCCTTTATACTATGCCTTTATATGTATACTATAAAATGATGGGGTATGTTTAAGAACCTCCCCCATACTTTCTTAAGGATTTATAAGTGATGTGAAACCTCATTTCCCTCTCATCAATCCCTCTTGGTCACACCCGACACCATGCTGATAAAATCTTAACGAATTATACCCGAAGCTTGTTTGTTCTTTTGGTTTGCCTTATATTTCTTTCAAAATTGTGTTATCTTATCTATCTATTTGAGTCTTACAAATTCTGGTTAGTTGTACACAATTCTTATATCCATACCCTTTCATCACATTCTTTTTGGTATATACATGATTTTAAAATATTCCCTCTTTAGAGCTTTCTGATAAGCCAACTTGTTTTAAGGGGACTTCCCCAATTTTTACCCAAATTTCATGTTCACTCTATCATCTGTTTTAAGACACCATTGTACTTAAAAAATAAGTATTTTTATTATGAAAACTTTCTTGGTTCAATTCTGGTTTTATATAAAATAATGTGATCTTTTCTACTTGAAAATGACTAGAGTTTTTTCCTTAAATCCGCACAAAAATGTTTTAATGCTAATGTTTCTAAAATTCATTTCTATTATTTTTTAACTTATGTTTGACACCACTTATCATGTTATATGCCCATGAACGTCCATGTAAATATTATTCCTTCCTTATATGGAAACTTTCATGATATTCCCATAGGTTATGATTGATGTCATGATTGAGGTACCCAATTCTTTTCATGGGTACCCTTATGTTTGTGTATGGTTGAATATGCACAATTTTATATGTGGTAAAAATATTTATGCGGAAAGGATATTCATGAATATGTTGAGATGGGTGCGCCTAGATAGCGCTCCAATGCATTGGGTAAGGATATGTCTCATGAGATACGATGTGAAACAGGATTGGCGGTTTTCCTTGACCCGTACTGAAATGGGAAACATGATTGGTGGTTAGCCTTGACCCATAATAAAGATATAATTTATGATTATGCCACATTTATATGATTACATATTTATAAGATCCCATGTTTATATTAAATGATTTTATAAGTTTCAGGCTTTTAATATAATTATGTCATGCCACCTAACTCATGTTCTTGAGATGTATCCTTATGTTCATTCCTTTACAGGGATTTTTAGCTCATCCCTTTGTTCATGTGTTCCCCAGGGTACCCTATGCAGATGTAATAGATAAAAGGACGTTAGAAGCTCTTTATGGAGATTAAATAAAGTTGTTTTTTTATTCACATGTTTTATGTTATATGTACCTAGTCATCCAAGTCACTAGACTTAACGATCCTTGGCTTGTACTGTGGTGATTAAATATTATTAAAATCATGTAATGTTTTATGTTAAATCCTTAGGTCTCTATATATGAGTAGTGTTTTGAAATCTAATTCTATCTTGACACACTTGTCCATTATCATGGACACCAAATCCGATTTTTGATTAAGAGAATGGTGAAGCATCTGGAACCGAGAGTCTATGCTTGAAAAAGTCGGAATGGACCCGACAAAATTCTTCAATGATTGTTCAAAAAAATCATAACCAAGCAAAGATGATTTAGAATCCGAGACTTTACTTGGTGATGATTGTTTTTCTAGATCAAAAAGATTTCTCTTTGAAGTTCCTTCAACTTACTTCTTCTTCACTATATATTTTCTATGACTATCAACAAACGCCTGTTTACCCTTATCAATTCTCAGTACGACTTCCTAATCAGGGGATTCATGCTCGCAGTCAGATAACTGAACAACACTATCTTCATCTACCTCTTATTTATGATTTATATCCTCAGCATCTTCTGGGAGAATGAAATCACGATTTATAATTTCTTCTTCAGGCAATTTATCAACTTCTTCTCCACCTTTCTCTTCACCCTTCTCGTTATCCTTCACTTCATCCTTCTCCGGAGTGACATGATTCGAGGACTCGTCTTCAGAAGTCTGGAGTGATAATTTTTCAGATGGGGTTCCCTTATCTTGATAATCTTCAAATTTCTTTAAAAGGTCATCTGTGTTATCAGCCCCTTATTCTTATTCTTCTTCTGCCTCTTCAACTTCTTCCACTTATTCAACAAGATTTTATTTAGGTTTTTCCAGAGTGAAGAAATTCTTCCCTGGAGTCCCAGGTAAAGGCTCTATCAAGAAATATTGTGGCACCAGATTATTTTCTGATGCTACTTTAGTAGACTTTAAGAGATATTGCACAATCTAAGCCTATGACATCTTCTTCTTGAGCTTCTTTTCCTTGGATTTATTTTCTAACTCTTCAGTAGTTGATTCATTCAAGGCCTTAGCCTCACAAGGATCCAAACCGAACTGTGGCTCCCCTACTTTTCTATTATTCTTATCCTCCCTCCATTTTTCTACCACCTCATTCTGGGTATTATTTCTGCTTCATGGGTTTAGGAGGTGCGGATTGGGCTTCTTAAGACTTAGGGATTTTTTCTTCTACTTCCACTTCATTCAACTTTCTTTTCTTTCCAGCCTTCTTCGAAGGTTCATCTTCTTCTATATATTTCGGAATGAATTTTTCCTCTTTTACTAGATGATCATAAAACTCCCTTGTCTCCTTAGAAAAATACATATTCATTATTTTCAAAGTGTTATCACTCACAAGAATAACTTTACAATTCCTTGGATTGAAACTGCAAGGGATCTTGAATGATTCAAGACACCAAACTATTAGGTTGGAATGTAAGGTAGGGTACATAATAATCTGAGCTCTCAAATTCCGATTTTTGATATTCTCTATAGTAATGAGAATATTTCTCAAAAAATTGATTTTCATTATATTTACCAATAAATCCAAGATATATATGTCACTTTTCTTTAAGGTGTCCTTATCAACTTTTCTCGGTACGAAGAAGCCTTGAACACATAACCATAGGATTTGATTGTTGACAGATAAGTGGGAAATTTTTTCAGTCTTAACATCTGATAGTCTAAGACATTCTAGAGTTTTCACCTTAATAAAACATCCTTGAACATCTGGTAGTTTGTGAGAGAAAAACTCGACTTCCCCTTCATAAGAGAACTCCACCAAGATAGCAGCCTTGGTGTATGAGAGTTTATAAGTTCTTACATAACTCTTGAAGGAGAATTTTTCACTTCCATGTTCCTTAATGAAAGAAAATAACTCAAAAAATTCTATAAGAAAATCCAGATATACAGCATCCTGAGCTCTGGTCTTTGAAAAAGCTACACTTTCCCATCCATTGAGCTTGATATTCTTGGATATAATTGAATCGTATTTGAAAAAGATTGTATGGACCAACCTTTCCCTGTACACATACCAATATGATATTGGATTCACGGTAGACATATCTTGAGAAGAGGCTTCTACAGACATTCCGATTGGATAAACTCTGAGAGATTCACAAGAGGCATAAGAAAGGGGGGAAGAACTTTGGCACGCAAGAGCTTGAAAATTGATGTGGGACAACCCTTTGGGGGTCCTTTATATAGGCGATGGAAGTGACCTTTCAACTTCCAAATCCAATCTAACCGTTGAGAAACCTTTTGATCATATCTAACAGTTGATACAATATCCGCAAGAAAAAATTGGGTAGGATTCGATCTTTTGATGTATTTTAAGAAAAACTAGAATCTGAGAATTTGAAATACAAAAGAAAATACCAGCAATGAAATAATGACTGAAAATTTAAGAAGAAAATCAAAATTTTCATATTTATAGAATGATTATTCATAATAGGTGATATTCTTCTTGAAAAGAATTAGATTAAAATAAAGTTGATATTGAAAAACATATTACGAAAAAAATGTGGTAGAAAAAAAATTTTATTGAAAAAAAATTGAGTTCCAAAATTTCACTACGAAAATTTTCAGTCTGGAATTTTTCATTATGAAAATTTTGAGTATGAAAATTTTATTTACAAAAATTTCAATACGAAAATCATTATTATTAAACTGACTATGAAAATTTTCATTACGAAAATTTTGAAAAACTAACTACGAAAATTTTCATTACAAAAATCTCAAGTTCGAGAATTTCCATTACAAAAATTTCAATTCCGAAATATTCGTTACGAAATTTTCAAGTACAAAAATTTTCATTAAGAAAAAAAACTTGAAAGACTATAATATGAAAAACATGAAAAACTTCATTACAAAAAACATGAAGAACTTCATTATAAAAAATATGAAAAACTTCAATACAAAAAGTATGAGAAACTTCATTAAGAAAAATATGAAAAGCTTTAAAACAAATGTACTCTCCCTATGAAAATGAGTTTATTACTGTAAGGAGATTGGTTCAATGGGAAGTTAATAATGAATATTACCTTATGGTTATCATTCCTAACTTCTTTTTAATGTATTCAAATATATCAGAGGGTAAATATTTTGTAAAAATATCAGCAAGTTGATCTTACGTTTCAATAAATTTAAGAATGATATCTCCTTTTTGAGTGTGATCCCTAAGAAAGTGATGCCTAATATCTAGGTTCTTTACATGAAAGTGATGTGTAGGTTTTTTTCTAAGGGCAATGGCACTTGTATTATCACACAAAATTTTTTTTTTAGGAAAAATTATACCATAGTCTGTGAGTGTGTGTTACATCCACAACACTTGGGCATAGCAACTTCCACCTGCTACATATTCATCTTCAGTAGTGGAAGGTGATACTGAGTGTTGCTTCTTTCAAGACCAAGAAACTAATGAATCTCCTAAGAAATGAAAAGTTCTGGATGTACTATTTCTATCCTTTCTACATCAACCAACGTCAGCATCTGAAAATATTTTCAAAACAAAATCTTTTCCATAAGAATAAAACCCTCTTAAATCCATGGTTTCTTTTATGTAGAAAAAAATTCTCTTCGCTGCCTTTAAATGAGATTCCTTGGGATTGTATTGATATCTTGTACATAAGCATACAGAAAACATTAAGTCTGGACGACTATCTTTCAAGTAAAGTAGACTTCCTATCATACATCTAAATGATGTTTGATCTACTGGTTTCCTAGCTTCATCAAGATCAAGTCTGTTTGAGGTACCAATGGGAGTACTTATATATTTAGTGTTGTCATATCCATACCTCTTAAGAAAATCTTTAATATACTTATGTTTAGATATATAGATTCCTTCTAGTTTTAGAGATATTTGAAAACCAAGGAAAAATGTTAACTCACCCATCATACTCATTTCAAACTCAGATTTCATTAGATCCGCAAAGGAATCAGTTAAAGATATCTCGGTTGAACCGAATATAATGTCATCAACATAAATTTTAACAATAAAAACATTTTTCTTGTCTTTCTTTATAAAAGGGGTTGGATCTTCATTTCCCTTAACATCGTTATTTTGAATCAACAAAAATTTAAGTCTATCATACCAAGATCGAGGGGCTTTTTTAAGTCCATACAGAGCTTTGGTTAGACTAAAAACATGATCTGAGTGTTTTGTATCTTCAAATCCAGGAGGTTGTTCAACAAAAACATCATATTTAAAAAAACCATTAAGGAAAGCACATTTCACATCCATTTGAAATAGTTGGAAATTGAATAATGTTGTAAAGGAATGTAAAATACGATTAGATTCAAGCTTAGCTACTGGAGAAAAGGTTTCTTTATAGTCTATCCCTTGTTGTTAATTATACCCTTTAGAAACTAATCTAGCTTTATTTCAAACAATGACTCAATTTTCATCACCCTTATTTCTAAAGACCCATTTTTCTCTAATAACAGAAGATTCCTTAGGTCATTCAACCAAGGTCCAGACTTTATTCCATTTGAATTCATTTAGTTCATCTTGCATGGCTTTTATCCAATCATCATCACCTAAAGCTTCATCAGTGATTTTTGTTTCTAATTGGGAAATGAATGCTAGATGTTCTACTTCATTTCTTAAGGAACTTCTAGTCCTTACATGTTGATTCACATCACCAATGATATTATCACTGAGATTATTCTTTAGAAACAACTGATTTTGGTTTTGTAAAACCTGTTCATTAACATATGGTAGAAAATCATCTGGGGTAAATGATTCTGTAGTATCTTATTGGAAATTTTCCTTATCAGAAGGATCTTCTATCATTGGCAGATAATTAGTTTTTGAAAACACATCAAAGGATGTAGGTTGGGGTTGTTTAAAAAAAAGGATCAGTTTCATCAAATTTAACATGTATTGTCTCTTCAATAGTACAAGTGTTTTTTTTTTGAAAACTCTATATGCCTTAGAAGTTGTGAAGTAGCCTAAGAAAAATTTTTCATCAGATTTTGGTGCAGATTTATGAAGATTATATTGAGTATTCAAAATGAATAACTTGCAACCAAAAACCTTAAAGGAGGAAAGTCTAGGTTTTCTACCATTCCATAACTCATAAAGAGTTTTATTAAGAAAAGGTCTAATCAAAACTCGATTTATATTATAATAAGAAGTGATTACAGCTTCAACCCAAAACATTTTGGCTATAGAATACTCACTCAGTATGGTTCTAGTTATCTCTTAAAGAATTCTATTTCTTCTTTCAACAACACCGTTCTGTTGAGGTTCTCTGGGTGGTGAGAAGTTGTGATTGATGCATTTTTTACTTCAAAAAGATTCAAAAATCAGAATTTTGAAATTCTCCTCCATGATCACTATGAATATTTATCAGTGGAAGGTTTTTCTCATTTTTGACTTGGGCTCTAAAACTTTTGAAATAAGAGAAGGCTTCAGACTTATTTTCTAGGAAATAGACCCACTTAAATATAGTGTAGTCATAAACCAAGACAAATACATAATACATGCCACCAATGCTTCCAGTTTGTGTAGGACCAAAAAGATCCATATGCACTAACTATAATGCATCAGTAGTTGAGACTTCACCAATGGATTTAAAACATGATTTATGTTTCTTTCCATATTTACAAGGGTCACCAACTTTTGAAGAAACAAATCTAATATCTGGTATATCCTTAACTAATCTCTTTTTAGAAATTTTTCATAAGTTCCTAAGGTCATAGTGTCCTAACCATCTATTCCATAACCAAGAATGATATTTCATTGCACTAAGTCAAGGTATATCTTGGCTCCTAAGGTCTTCTATGTTTAGTGTGTAAACATTTTCTTTCATATTGGCAGAAAGAATAAATTCTTCCTTGGAATTGTTTACTAAGCACTTATCATTCCTAAAATTCAAAAGGTATCCTTAATCACATAACTGACTTATGATAATGAGGTTTTGGTTAAGACACTTAACAAATAAAACATTTGAAATCAAGTTTTTCCAAGAATAATGATGTTACCTATACCGATAATTTCTCCTGGAGCATTATCTCTAAAAGTTACTTTTCCTCCTTTCATCTTGATAATCATTTCAAAATAGTTTTTGTTACCAGTCATATGCCTGGAACATCCACTATCCATGTACAAAATATTTTTGGTGGTACCTTCTTTATCTTCCTAAAAATAAGAATGCTAGACTTTTAGAATCCAAGATTTCTTCAATCCAGGATTGTTAGACAACAATATTTTGGGTATCCACATTTGTTTAGAAAAATAATCTATATTAAACCCAAGAGATTGAACATTGTTCAAGAAGAAATGTTTCTTCCAATGCCCACCACTTTGACATTTATTGCCAAAAGGGGCTCTAGAAGGAACAAAATAGTTGTTTTTGAAAACTGGTTTTTGGTGAGTATAACCTACTCCAATACTGTTTCCTTGAGGTTTAATATGTGAATACATCTTGTCAACATTTTCCTTCCCAGAGGTAAAGTTTGCAAGAATCTTCTTAAGAGAAAATATTTCGGATTTCAGTCTGATGACTATATTTCTATCCTCAGGAATCATTTCTTTATAGTTTTATTTTTCCTCAAAAACTTTTATCTCTAAAATATCATTTTTAAGATCTTTTAAAAGTTATTCCTTAATAGAATTTGATTTATCAAGGTCTTTAAAAAGTTTCTCTAAAAGATCATCCTTATCTCTAAGATGTCCAGAATGATCAGAAATCACTTTTGTAAGAATTTCTTTCCTAGTATTTGCCTTGTCGAATTTCTTAGAAATTTTACAATTTATTGCTTCAAGTAACTTGGAAAATCTAGAAACTTCTTCATACGAAAGTATTTCTTTATTTTCTGAGGATAAAGTATCTTCATTAAAAGTACTATTTTTGGAATACTAATTCTTATCAAGAGAAAAATTTGTTAAAGCCTTAGCAGATCGTTCCTTTGCCATAAGACATGTATTAGGGAATGAAGTCGTAGTAATGAATCCCACATTCTTCTATGCTGATGAATCCTATTTAGAAGTTTCACTTTCTGAAGAGTATCCATAGTTAGCACTCCAAGTATCACTAGATTTAAGGCTTTTCTTGTGATTTGATTGATATAATTTCTTCTTATTACTTTCTTAATTCCTTTCCTTTTTTCCTTCTTTTTCAATAAAGGACAATCAGGTCTGATATGACCTGTTCTTCTACATTCATAACATGTATCTTCTACATCTTTCATATCTCTATATTTTTTCTTCTTGTACTTATCCTGATGATTCTTTTGAGCTAAAATCTTGTTCATTCTCCGAGAATGATTAGCTAATTCATTCTCAGACTTTCTTGTGTCACTAGATTCTGTCTGAATGATGAATTTATTTGATTTTTATCTAGTTACTATTTCAGGGTTATTGGATTTCATATGTTTAGAAGTGGTTGTAAAATCAACTCCTCCATTCCCATTCTTATTCTTAACATTTTCAGCATCTCTCTTCATTCTGGTTTCAGGCTAAAGAAGAGTTCCAAACAACTCGTCTAAGGAAATCTGAGTGACTTTCATGTTCTCATCAATAACTGTCTTCTTGGAATCCCATTCATTTGGCATGATATCTATGATCTTGTCAATAAGAGCCTCATAATCCAAACCTTTTTCTCCCATAGATTGTAAACTATTCATGATAGTGATAAACCTTTTTTGTACTGTTCTTATAGGTTCTCCATAAGGAATGTTAAAGCCATGGTATTTAGCTCTCAACATAGATCTTCCTGTCTCTATGACATTAGATGTACAAAAATGTGTAACTTCATGTTTCTTCCAGATACTATTTGTAGCTTCACATGATGAGATTTGACTATAGATGTTCTTATTCATGGAACATGACAAAGTATTTCTGGATTTGATGTCTGTTTGATATTCTAATTTTTCCTGATTCGTAAAGGTTCTCAATTCCTTATCCGGAATCTTATAATCTCCAGTTAGCATCAGATACATTTAAACTCCAGTAATGATAACGAAAGTCTTCATCCTATCTCTCTAGTAATCATAATCATTTCCTTTTAAAATATGAGGTCTAGTAGGATTTAGATTACCAATAGAACCAACATTTAAACCTGCCATACTTAAGAAAATCATCGACCCAGAAACTTGTTAGTAGTAAGAGTTTGTAAACAAGAGAAAATATCCTAAATAAGGAACTAGATATTTTAGCTCTAAGCAAGAATGAATGCGAACTTTATGAGTCTGAATAAATGAATGTGAAAATATGAAATAAAGTATGAATCCGAAAATATGAATCAGAAAATTATATTCTGAAAACATTGACCAGGGAAAAACTTATATGTGAATATAAGTCTTTCAGAGACCTCACTTTGATAACAATTGATAGATAGTATGTCTATGTATGATATACTCTATAATATCAAATGTAGGATCAAATATATAAACATGAGATGATCAAATACAAGAGGGGGGTGAGTTGTATTCTTGAAAAATCCCTATGGAAATTTTGTATGACTAAAATTCACAACACCTCTATGTTCTGTTATCGTTCTTGATTCCGGAAAAGTGACTCTGGAAATGAAACTTAACAAAAGTTTACACCAACTAAGATTCTACATTAAAGAATATAGAATCCTATAAAATTAGAGTACAAGTTTAAGGAAGTATATGAATGTTATATTTTCCTCATCAACTAAAATACATGGTGGAAAAAAATATTACATGTAACAAGTAATAACTCTTTTAACCCATAGAGGAGGGTATCCAACAACCTTGGATAAGAGGTCCCTTGATTTATAATTTCAAGAAAGTATTTCTTGCCTAAACCTAGGTAAGCCCTCAATCCAAAGATCAGTATCTGTCTTGCTATCCCTGCAAGCCCTCAATTTGTAAAGAAATCGGCACCTCTAACTTCACAACCCAAAGTATTTAATTTCTAGGAAATCGAACCTCTGCACTAAGAAAATCTGCATGAAGAAAAGATTGAACAAGTAGATCAAAACTTTCTACATGAAGCCTGAGAGTTTATAAGAACCTCTCTCTCTAGAAATCACTTCTAAAAGTTCAGAGCTTCAAAAATTCCAAAAGTCTCTAAATGTTTTGAGCTCTTTTATATGAGCTCCTATTTATAGGAACAGTTCTAATGGTCAGGTCCCTCCTCCAACAGTCATATTTTTCCTTGAATTTCAGAGGGACATGTACACGTGTCACTCAAAGAATGGTTAGTTGATAACTGAAAGTATGACACTATTTTATAACAAAATGTCTATAAGTATAACTTAAATATGATATTCGGAATGTAAGAAAATGAATGTTTGGAGTCTAACCAAAATTGAATTCAAATTCAAAAATACATGGATGTTAATATTTGGTTTTCTAGGAATTCAGGACCTGAATACTATAGAATTCCGGAGTCTGAATTTTAAGGAAATTCAGAATCTGGTTTCTCAAGAATTCAGAACCGAAACTTACATCGTTCAGAGTTAGAGTTCATGAGAATTCGAAGTCAGAACTCATAGGAGTTCGGAGTATAAATTTAGAGAACTCAGTGTCAGAACATGGACAAGTTCATAACCAGAATTCCTATTCAAAATTCGGAGTCATAACTCTGAAAGTTCGGGACCATAATTCATATTCTGAATTCGAAGTTAGAACTCAGATAGTTTGTAACCAGAATTCTGATTCAGAATTTAGAGTAAGAACTCAGAAAGTTCAAAACCAGAATTCTGATTCAGAATTCGGAGTCAGAACATTGAAGAGTTCATATCCATAATTCTGATACAAAATTCGAAATTAGAAATTTGAAGAGTTCATATCCAGAATAGTGAATCATAATTTGGAGTCAGAACTCTGAAAGGTTCACAACCAGAATTCTGATTCAGAATTCGGAGTCAAAACTCTGAAGAGTTCGTAACCAGAATTCTAAGAATTCGATTCCTAAAACGGAATGCTTCATATCTAAGAAATTATAGGATTCTGAGGTTTTTATTTCAATATTAATTTTATACGTAGAAATATTTTGATATGAGAAATGAAAACATGGTAAGGATAAATTTCCTTAGGGAAGGAAATTTTTCCTTATAGGGGTACAACATTGGGTACAATGAAATTTGACTTAAGATAAGGTGTCTGTGATTTTCAAAAAAATAAGGAATCATGAAGACATAAGGAAAGACTTAATGACTTAACAATCTCCCCCACGTATGAAGGAATGGAAAAGTCATAAGGAAAACCTTATTGACTCAACAGTTTCATGGTTTCATGATAGGTTCACTTATATATAATTATGGAAGTTCTTATCAAATTGGAATAATTATCTAGAAGTAAAATTATATGGTATTAATTCATGTCTATAAATTCAAGTGGTCCCATATATCATTTTATTTTTTAACATGATGATGAATCATTAGATTAAACATTAGTGAAAAATGATTAGGTTATTTTGGCAGTTTTTTTAACAGCCATAACGAACTAGTATAATTTTATTTAATATTATGTTTATAAACTAGTTCCAAAAAAATTAAATTAATTTTAATACTAATATTATAATCTTTTTTAACCATAATAATGGTTTTACCACCATCCCTGACTACTGTAATGACAAAAAAATATCATCATCCATGAAGGTGGTGAATCAACACCCCATCGATGATGTTTTCATTTTTAGAAAATCAGAGAGGAGAAGAGATTTGATGATGGGTATTCCATGAAAAATAAAATATATATTATATGTATGATACTGGAGTTATTATTTAACTTTGGATTGGGGGAGGTGAGGGGTAGATATGAAAATAAAATAAATAAAAAATTAATAAGAAGGGTTTTACATATTAAATATCATCTCCTTATGAAGAACCTTAAGGAACTTGAAATGGTATTTTGTTGTTACAAGAGAGACTATGGATTAAAAAAGAGTCTTGGGATTGTAATTTAGAAATTTTCATACAATATTAAATGATTTTGAGGTGTGAGGAGATAAGGGGTGAGGTGTGGTATTTATAGGTAGAGGAGAGGGGCGTTTTTTATTATTTTATTGATTAGCTTATTATTTTGGCTCAAGACTCTCAACATTGTTGATTATTGTGAATATTTACATTAAATAGTACCCTGTGAGTTAAGAGAATGGTTGATTACCTCATCCATACATTATTTATGACTAAAATATTCATGTATTTGGCATAAAATTTTAAATACCATAAATTATAGTATTTCACTATTCACCAAAAATTCAACTATTTTAGAAAAATCCCAAAAATTCTCCTTACCCATTTTTCAATATGTAGATTTCAATAAAATAGTCCATTTTATGAAAATAATTTTATTAATATGATAAATTTAATTTTTAATTAAAATCATTATTAATTTGAAAGTACTGATTTTAATATTATTGCCAATTTTATGACACACTGAAAAATTAAATATAGTGAAATGAAAATATTATACGATCCTAAGAAAACAAAATATTAATTTATTAATCTATTTTATGAAAATAATTTCTTTTTTAAATCATTATATTAATTATTAAATTCTAAATAAGCATTTATGTTTTTCAAATTTACCAAAACTTAATTTATTATTTTTAAAATCATTATATACTTATTCTATTGTATAAATATATCATATTTTTATTTATATTAAACAAAATTTTTTTTACACTCTCATATGGGGGGTTACTCTTCTATTGGATGGATTACTATTCCTAATGGTCATATTACTTTTCCAATAGTCATGTTATTATTATATCCGTATTGGTTCTTTAATTTCTATGAATATAAATTATTTAATTTTAAATTTATGAGAATAATATTTTTATTAGGTTCTTTTTTTGATGTATGTGTTTTATACTATATAACATATTTAAAAGAAGGGAAATTTCATTGATAAAATTCTGGGTCATTAAAAGTACTATAGTATAATCCTGATATATCTATTTATTCTTAAAAATATAATGTCTTTGATATTTTTGAAAAAACATTATTGAATCCAAAAACACAAGAACTTAATCATTCCACTTAATTCATAAACCACTTAATATGCTTCATCATCTTATTCCTCATTCCTTTAATATGTCATTTTTAGTCACACCATTAACAATATTATTATTATTAATTATATAACCATACTCATTCTTCTCATTATTTTCTTCAACAAGACATATATTTTCATAGTGCACATATTTTGTATAATTAATACATTAAACCATCGATAATGCATTTTTGAGACTTTATTCAAAACATTCCTTTTTCCTCAGAAATTAATTTTGATATATAATTCTTTTCAATCCAAAATCATCTTTTGGTTCCTCTAAGACATTAAATTGGGTGTTTATTCTTAGAATATCAATATATATATAATCAAATTTTCTTTTCCCCACAATTTCCACCACCTGATTCATCAATGAACTCAATATTTCTCTTCTTTGGTGGGTCTTAGAGTTGGTGAAGGAGCATGTTTGTAATCATATATCATGATAGTTGATTACACATAATCACAATATCCTTTACTCTTGTCATAATCCCATTTGTTTCTCAACCACAAATTTTCTGTGAAATTCAATTTCAACATTGATCCTTTTGGTTTGTACTATTTAATAAAACCAAAAAAAGTGTAATCAACAAGAAAAACTAATAATAGTTAGCTAATATTATTCAAATTATATTTAAATAATGACATGTTCCTCGTTATTTATGTTCATTTAAGTTTAACATAGTTTATAAATGGTTATTACAAATTATATATGATATTATCCTACACTTAAACTTGTCCTCAAATTCACTCATAGGGTAATAATATATTTTGTCCTAAATCTATTTCCAACGGTTTCTTTTAAACATCCATTGATAAAAACAATAAAACCCCGATTGAAGTATCCCAGAGTTGGTGGTTAATTCATTAATTTAAAAAATATATAATTAATTACATCAAGAAGGACTAAATAGTTTTCAAATTTGGGTAAATTATATACATACATGATTTAGAAACTCCATTTTAGAACATGAAGTAAAAAAAATTTAATTTGAGAACTCCATTATTCTCTTAGATTAATCCAATATATCAATCATAATAAACTTGTTGACTTCCTAGGGAGAAATAAAATATAATAAAGGGGTGATATTAGATTCTTAGTAAGTGTACACACAAAAGGGTAACTTTCTTAAAAAAAGTATATAAAATAAGGCCATGAAGATAACTGGAACACATGTCATTTAATCAATATCATGAGAATAATATAGAAGGAATTAATGATGATCAAATAATTCTATATCATTTTTGCATAAAATGGAAAACATAACTATGAATATTTTACTAATTCAATAATCCCATTGAAATAAATAAAAAATTTAATAATGATGGAATGAATAATTTCATACATAAAAAAATTATTTTCAGGGATTCAACCAAGATACCACACATAAAAATGTTAGACTTAATCCAATACATAAAATAGTCTGTCTCATGAGACTTACTAATGCATCGAGGGGATAGAGTGGGCCTCACCTATCACTTAAAAAGACCAATTAATTCCTTATACAAAATGGATGAAACATAATCAACATATACATTTTTGTAGAAACTATCATAGAAATGTAAACAACATTACCCAATCAGTAAATATAATCATAGACTATCCAGAGTCATATGGAGAATTGTATCAAAATAGAATATCCACAATCAAATTGATCATAAATTATCTAAAGTAAAAATATAGATGATATCAATATAATGTGTCCCTTGTTTATTATAAATACAATAAATGATTGATTCCATTGCTGAATAAAAAATCCATAATATTATCCTTAATTTCATTGAGGTAAGTATCCTTCGCATTTATAAAATCACATTTTAAAACAAAATGTTCCATTAATTTTTTGAATATAATTTCCTTTGAAAATAACTCTTGAAACATATAAAATAATCATTAAAAATTTTGAGTGGTAATGATGGCTGGAAATCCCCTTCATTCTATATATGTTAAACAATTATTTCATTCACTTTTTGTGTAAAATTAAAACAAGAATTGTTTAGTAAATGAAGACTATCTTCATTTCAAAACAAAGAGTAAACAATTAAGCATGGGTTAAAATGATTTGAACCGATTTTATTATTATTTAAAAATAAATGTTATGAAAGCATTATTATAACACATTGATCTGGAATAGATATATTTTATAACACAAAATTAAACATAAACCACCCAGAATGAGATTGTGAAACAAATCCCTACCACATTGAAATTTGTAGAATATTATTCCTTATGAAAGGATAACATTAAAAAAATTAAATATTTTGAAAAAATATAAATTCATCATATAACATGTCAATAAGGTTTTATATACACCGTATCAAATATTATATTTAATAACATGAAAATATGACTTAATGAAAGTAAATTGAGATGAAGTCCCTGACAAAGATTATATCAATAATGTAGGAATTAATAAAATTAATATATTATGTTTAATCACTATAAATCCACATAAAAAGGGTAAAAAATCATAATATAATCAAAATTCATTGTAGATAAAATCTTACCATGTCATAACTGTTGGCGCCAAAATTCACAACAAAGAAGAGGCACATAGATGGCCCCACAGACTACCTCGTGAAGCCACTTCACGGAGTCACACCAGCACCATGGCCACCACGAAGCAAAGGAGTCGGGACGCTCCACGAACGAATTCGACATTTGTGAACTCGCAGCAAAGAAAAGGAGGTGGGATGCTCCGCGAACGAATTTGATGTTCGTGAGCCAGCCGCGAAGTGACCATGCTCCTCTTTGCACTGCATCATCTCCTTTCCATGATGCCTCTTGACTACAAATACCTGCCTCCCCCTGAGCCCAATGGACAGACAATCTGACCTTTTGGCTTCCCAGCTTTCTAATCACAAAGCATTCTTCCGCTCTACGAACCAAGAGCTATGCGAGGTACTTTTTCTCTAAAAAGTGCCTCCCCTTCGTCCCATTTTGATCCCCTCTTCTGAGAGGGATTCCCTTCATGAGGACTAAGGGTCTTCACGAAGGAAGGTGACCCCCAAGGGGAATCGTGTCATCGCCGAGCATTTTTACTTCCCGAAATATCCATCATGTACATGTGATCCGCATGCTAAGGCAGGCTCACTGTACTTCACGAATCACACTGCTTCCCGACACCTTGCTTCATGAGGCACCTTTTCTCTGCGAGGCTGTGCTCCCCGAATTCCCTTCCACTTCGCAGAGCACCTCTCATTTGTACCTCTTCCCATGCTATGTTTCAGGCACCCCACGTCATGAAGCCCACCCCTTCGCAAGTTCCCTCCGCCACGCAGAGCAACAGTGCTCCACAAGGCCCCTGCCTATAGACCCCTATGCTTGGCAAATCCTTTTCCCGTGTGACCCTCCAGGTTTTGACGATGTGACCTCAAAGTCCCCTAGA
Source organism: Viscum album (assembly GCA_963277665.1). Taxonomy (NCBI): domain Eukaryota; kingdom Viridiplantae; phylum Streptophyta; class Magnoliopsida; order Santalales; family Viscaceae; genus Viscum; species Viscum album. Next base: position 1,417,591,497 of record OY728138.1, read on the forward strand.
CGATATCGCCTGTTGTGTTGCTTCACCTAAGGCTTCTTCGCATAAGCATGATAATGGCTATTGCTTCTTCGCATATCCATGATAACGTGGACCCTTTGATGGTTCACTCCACGACACTCCCTCAGCACAACATTGCTGGTGCATTCCATCCCATAAAGAGCAGAGGGTACCAGTCATGTAAGCCCTAGGGGTGCAGAGTGAACCCACTTTGTCCAAGCTACAGGACGTTAAAATGTGAAGCACCATCGTACTCAACACATGATGTTAAACTGTGACCTCACCCCGTTCCTCTCACACGGGGTTCCCCCACATCGGACATTCTCCATGCCCCCTGGTCTCCACAGGGGATGATATCCTCCTCCTGGGAGTGGCATTTGTCTACGGGGGAAGGGAATCCACCTTGGTGTAAGCCCCTAACCATTCTTGCATGAGGAAGCACCCCTGATCCTCCTCACATCCTCGTTCCTAAGGCCAGAGGAGGCCGTGATAGGGAACATGGATACTCCTTTCTTCAGTCCCAAATCTCTCTCCCGCTGCGCTTTGTTGCCTTCGGGCTTCCATCATGGAGTAAGCACCGACTCTTCTTGGGCCACTCAACACGTAAGCCCCACTTCACTTCCCATGGATGCACCTTTCATGATATGGATGTCAGGCTTTTGCTGCCTCTTATTTCTCACACTGAGCATGATTCACGTGGGCTTAGAGTAAGCATCGACAATGACATCTCCATGTACCGCATGACGTTAAACTGTATTCCTCTACACCCGAATTACAGGGACTTTGATCCATGTCAAGGCATGGTATATAGGAATCCCCCACGAGGTTCAAGCCCATCTGGACCCATGGTCCCTTCATTTCAGTTCACCAACACCTACCCGAACAATGAGGACTTTGATCCATGTCAAGGAATGGTACGTAGGAAGCCTTCACAAGGTTCAATCCCCACCACCTTGGGCTGCCTCAGAGTGTAAGACCCAAATGCCCCTGTCCCGCATAACGTTAAACTGTATTCCTCTCCACCTGAACTATGGGGACTTTGATCCATGTCAAGGAATGGTACATAGGAAGCCTCCATGAGGTTCAAGCACCACCAGCTTGGGCCGTCTCAGAGCATAAGCCCCAAATGCCCCCATTCCACATGATGTTAAAATATATTCCTGTACACCCAAACTATGAGGACATTGATCCATGTCGAGGCATGGTATGTAGGAATCCTCCACAAGGTTCAATCCCACCAACCGGTCGTTCCAACCTCCTTCACGTCGGTTCACCAAACACCATGGGTCACCTCAGAGTGTAAGCCCTTTTCCACCTGAACTACGGGGACTTTGATTCATATCAAGGCATGGTACGTAAAAAGCCTCCATGATGATCAAGCCCCCCCCCACCTTGGGCCGCCTCAGAGCATAACCCCCAAATGCCCCATCCAGCATCGCGTTAAACTAAATTCTGTTCTTCTTGAACTACAGGGACTTTGATCCATGTCAAGGCATGGTATGTAGGAAGCCTCCATGAGGTTCAATCCCACCTGGACCCCTGGTCCCTTCACGTCGGTTCACCGACACCAACCCAAATTACGAGGACTTTGATAAATGTCAAGTCATGGTACGTTGGAACCCTCCACGAGGTTCAAGCCCCACCACCTTGGGCTACCTCAGAGTGTAAGCCCCAAATGCCCCCATCCCGCATGACGTTAAACTATATTCCTCTCCAACCGAACTATGTGGACAGAGATCCATGTCAAGGCATGGTACATAGGAAGCCTCCATGAGGTTCAAGCCCCACCACCTTGGGCTACCTCAGAAAGTAAACCCCAAATGCCCCCATCCCACATGACATTAAACTGTATTTCTTTCCACCAAAACTATGAGGACTTTGTCCATGTCAACTCATGGTATGTAGGAAGCCTCCACAAGGTTAAAGCCCACCACCTGGTCATTCCAACCTCCTAAACTTCGGTTCACCAAACACCTTGGGCCGCCTCAGAGTGTAACCCCTTTCTAGCCAAACTATGAAGATTTTGATCCATGTCAAGGATTGGAATGTATGAAGCCTCGACGAGGTTCAAGCCCCACCACCTTGGTCAATCTAGAGTGTAAGGCCCATTCCCATTCCCGAACTATGAGGACATTCATCCATGATAATTCATGGTACGTAGAAAGCCTCCACGAGGTTCAAGCCCAACAACCATTAGCCCCGACAGTCTCTGTGTCTGTGTACCAAGCCCCTTTTTACCCGAACTACGAGGACATTGATACATGTCAAGGAATGGTACATATAAATCCTCCACGAGGTTCAAGCCCAACACCCATCGGACCCCCGGTCCATCATCAAATCGGTTTTCCGACATGCCCCATCCAAAACTACGAGGACTTTGATCCCTGTCAAGGCATGTTATGTAGGATGCCTCCACGAGGTTCAATCCCAACACCCATTAGACCCCCGGTCCATCTTCATGTTGGTTCGCCGACACACCCCATCCTGAACTACGTGGTCTTTGATCCATATCAAGGCATGGTACATATGAAGCCTCCCTGAGGTTCAAGCCCACCACCCGGCCGTTCCAACCCCATTCATGTCAGTTCTCCCCCATACCACATGACATTAAACTATATTCCGAATCTGAACTATGTGGTATTTGATCCATGTTAAGGCATGGTATGTAGGAAGCCTCCCTGAGGTTCAAACCACCCACTCAGTCATTCTAACCTCCTTCACGTTGGTTCTACGTCATCCAGTGGTAAGCTGTTGCGAACTCCTTCAGCGGTAAGCCATTGTCAACCTCATTCTATGGTAAGACGCCTCTAGATGAACTACACGGACTTTGAATCACTACCATGGGGATACGTAGGAGGTATCTTTGAGGATCAAGCCCAAAACCATCGTCCATCTGTACTTTTACCCGGGCCACCACATACCGGTGAGATCATGCCACCCCATTCCCTCCCGCAACATTCGGGAAGCCGCCCACATGTTGGCCCCAGTATCGGTGTTCCCTCTAGGGGGGTTCCTCTGCCTAATCCACTCTAATAAGTGTTCTGATCATCTTGATCCTTCTCCGTTGGACGTTAAAATTGCGGTATACCCTGTGTTAATCATGGGAAGATGAGGAAATCCTTAGATACATGCCCATGGAATATGATTCCCCGCATTCGATGTGGGATTTCTCGGGCTTCCTCTCCCCCGAGAAGACCTATAATAAGGGATAAAATAGAGACACACTAATCCCAAGCGTCCAAACATGCTCGTGATTCCCATCTTGATTACTCCCCTAACTGAAGGTTGCTGCCCTGACCGGGCCACATGGAATGTCCTGACAAAAGCAGCGTAATTAACTGGTGTCCATGAAGATATGGAACCAGGAAGAGTTTCACAAACAACAAATTAAATCAATGAGGGAGACCCGGACTAGGTAGTGATTTCTGAAGAGGAATCCACGGAAGGAAAAGACAACATCCCGTAATCCCATTTCGATCAAGGGGAAAACATCCCTGAACAAGGAACAGATGCCACCCACCTTTGGAAAGCCGGAATGTGAGGTAAAAAAAGCCGCGACTGTCGCACTCAAGTATAATGACCTGCGCCCCCCGTCAAAAGCGTTGGAAACAGAAATGGTGAACCCGACATGAAGCACTTCTCTTCAAAATGGAGATTTGTAATGCTTGAGGAATCCATGGATTGACATGTCACCGGATCTAGCTATCTGGTGCCGGGTCTCGCCGAGAAAATAGTGTGCCTGGTGTGAAACTCACCATAAGTTGGGGAAGAAGAACGTTGGACATCCTGTTCCATGACGTTGTCAGCGTGGATCCCTCTGATCGGTCACAGAAGACGGGGTGTCGCTAGGGCATTGGTCATCAATTCTGCTTTTCCTTTCAGCACTGATGAGTTCATCTATCTGCTTCTCTGGAATCAGGTTGCTAATACAGGAACACGATCAATGCATGCCCACCTACGCAGGGTCAAGGGCAACGCCAGCACATCCGCTCTGTGTAGCTTTACCACATCCACAATGGATTCTGCGTCTATGACCATGGGGCACCCACACCCTATCTCCCTATCACAAGTTATCCAATGGAGGGTAATTAATGTCCTTGTACATCGTTACGAGGATGAGGGAATAATCCCAACCTGATATATGGCCCACTTGGACTTTGAGGCATCAAAGACCCACCGTCAACACTGCCCCTGAGGGCCACGCAGGGAGCCGCTGCTCCCCACCCCCACATTCAATCGTTTTGGGAGCCTATCCCCGGAGCGCTTTGATGACTCCCTGCCTTTCACTAATGAGGTGGGTGACGTCCTGCCCAGCCCGATGAGAGTCTCAATCCAGGGGATCCCTGTAAGGACCTCCACCTAGCTGCATCAGTGCCGCCGCCTGGGCTTTCCGGAGGAGCAGGTAGACTATGCACCTGCACCACCAGCCCTGGCTCGTCCAACCCGTCGCCAGCGTCGGGCACAGGCTGAGGAGGATGCCCGCAAAGGGGCGTCAACGTCGACGACTACTATGGCCAGATCCACCACCGTTGCATATCATCAAGTCCCTGAACACACTGAGCATGGGCGCTTATATGCCCAATCGGGATCGTGGCCCCAACCGCCCCACGGGTAGGCTGGGTCGACTCTCCTGGTCACAAGCACGAGCAGGGGTCATCGTGAACCAACCTGCAGTGGTGCCAGCCCAAACAGAGGTCCTCACCGTACCACTACCACATAGAGTGTGGGTATTCCCTGCATCGAGGCTTGGCATGGAGGTCTTCCCCATGCTACCCGCAATCCGAATGAAGTTCTGCCCCGCGACGGTGATGTTTGGTAGAGAAGCATCTCTCGTTCCAATCACGCCGGGTATGGCGCCCTTCCTCCTCCCCCTGATCGTCGATATGGAGAAATTACCCATCTACTCTCCGTACAATGTGGGGATTGTGCCTACATCCTCTCCATATGTGGTGAAGGTCCTCCTCGCCCCGGAAATCAGAGGGGCGAAGGCCAGCCTCGCTCCACCCGCACTAAGCATGGAGGTCCTCCCCATGCTCCCGCCGGTTCCGATGGAGGTTTTTACCACTCATGTGCTATTTATGGATTTCCTCCTCATGTCCCCTTCATCATTTTCCCAAGTTCTCCTCGCACCACTACTATCTCAAGTGGAAAGCCTCTCCGCACTAGCACCAGTGCGGTCGAAGAAACACATGTTGGAAATCATCCCTGTCCCGAGGAGCCACCCAGGGGCAGGAAGTAGGGTCTTTTCCGCCACAAGAAGAATCCCGGGGAGGCCCAGATGAAGATCAAACCGGTCCACTTCTCAGACTCTGAAGCAGAGTGCGATTCAGCTCAGGAACCCTCCCTTATCTCATCTGAGTACAGGGTAAGTGCAGGGACAAAGCGCATCAGCCTGGTGCTCCCGGTATGTGAGGTCTACAAGATTACCACCTCCCTCTGTATTTTTATCCAAGAGGATGAAAATATAGTGAACCCGCATGTTACGGTCATCCAGTCACCACCACCATCGCCGAATGCACTTTCTACCTCCACAAGAGATCTCAGAAAGCTATTCTGGGGATCGATGGTAGGCGAGTAGTAGTGAGACCCACCACCAGCAGCCCTAGCCACTGAGCCAGGAACGGTGGCCATCAGCCCATCCTATCATGACGTAGTGGCCAGTCACTACACTCTTCGGAGGACAACCCAAGAATCAGTGGCCAGTCAGCCCATTTGCCGTATTCTCTGCTGGCTAACCTGTCATCCCAACGGTCTGCCTCAGTAATGCTACCAGTTCCTCAACCACCCCCAGTTAGCTGGTGGGGAAATCAAGGGCCAGACCCTGAATTTGAGCCGAGGTGCTTCTGGATCATCCTTGCAGCAGACCACTTCCCCGAGAAGTTCTGGCTCACAGAAGCTTGGGATTTCTACATACCCGAGTCCCTCTCCCCCGAAGAAGTTGAGTGTTTCCACTACACCCTCTGGGTGATGCATTTCAGTCTCTGACATAAATGTGTGGTTTATCCAAGGATCCAAACACATTTTGAAGACATCAGTGAGTAGTGTCATCTAGTTGATCTGGCCTAACTCCATATGGCCCAGCGCCCCGAGTCGCTAGGCCGCCATGAGGCCCTCCAGCAATAATTCATTCAGTGTATCAAGGTACTTTGATAAATTATCAAAGAGTCTACCCACACATGCAAGTTTTTGGATGGGGGCCATATGATGCCCTCCTCTTCATCCCTATCCGACGACAGCCCGACTCGCTATGCGATATTGAGGACATGCCCCCGGAAAGGGTCACAGTCCACATGGCCGACGTCATGGGCATGGAGGACGAGTCTGAGTTTCTCAATGGAGACTTACCCACTGAGGGTGTTCCACCACTACTGGACCCATTGAGTAGGATTACTCATCAGCAGTGGAACCTCCTAGGTCTCCTTGCGCCCACTGAGGTGTTGGTACTCATCTGGAATGCTGGTAAGGGAAAAGAGCATGTCAGAGCTTTCAAGCACTCCGACCAGTCCGCCTCAGTGCAGAAAATGAAGGAGGACCCCGAGAAGGCTGAGTTGCACCAGAAACTTGCTGAGAAAAAGAGGTTGGTCGATGAACTCTTGGCTGAACGTGTTGTAGAGAGACTAACCGAATATGGTGATCCTAGTTCAGGGAAATAGGGGTAAGAATAACTACACCTTGGTGAGATGACTCTAGTCAACCTTGATCATGTTGCGCCTGATGACAGGGTTCGAGCCGAAGCTCATGGAATGAGGGCGTGGTATGCCTCCCCAAACCCTCCCGAATATCACGAAAATCTGAGGAATCTTGTCAGGGTTCGTGCAGCTGCCCCGCAGGCCATTCCACTAGTCCCTCCACGATCCGTTGAACATGTCTATTGTGTCGAAGAGCCCGAAAACTCACTCATGGTTAGGGATCACCATCAAGACAGGGACCCCTACCCGGATGATCTTATGGTGGCACTTATTGCCCGCCTTGAGGCGTTGGAAACATGGAAGGTCGATATCCCACTAGATGACAAGCCATACCTGGCCTGGGTGGATGATATGTTGGTGCCTCTAGGTGTCAGGAATCCCACATTCTCCCCCTTAATGGGACATGTGACCCACTGAAACATCTGGACTACTTCAACTTAAGGTGTGGGCCCATGTTGGGGACTCCAGCGCATCAAGAGGCCTCCAATATCCGCTGTTTCGTTCAGATACTAGAGGGGCCGACATTCATCTGGTATAGCCAGCCCCCCGTCAGATCTGTGACCATCTGGGAGGACCTTCACAGGCAGTTCCTTTACAAGTTATGCTCTACCACCCAGAATATCGGCATCACAGACCTCTCAAGTGAAAAAAAGGCCTGAAGAGCAAGTCGAGGACATTATCGCCCGGTGCAAGGGCCTCACATAATACCTTGACATGCCACTTACTCCGGAGCAATTACTGATGATGTGCATAGGGAATACCAAGATGGAACTGGTTCCCTCCCTGATCACTCAGAACTATCCCTCAGGGTTCCAAGACTTCTCAGATAAGGCCCAGTGCCTCAAGGAAGCCCTTCAACAAGCCAGAAAGGCACGTTCGTTGCCCCCTATAATCCCATCAATGAGAGTTGCTAGAGTTGAGACCACCGCGGTTGCCCAAATAGAATCCCCCAGGCAGATAGAATTACTAAAAATATCACTAGCCCAGTAGCCTCATAAAGGCCCTCCACCTTAGTTACATCCTCTGCCTCCATAGTGTCCTCATAATTAGCAAGTGTTCTCGCGTAATGTGCCACCACTTCCCAGGTGGGAAAATCATGGTCCACCTCCTCGACAGGCCCCTCCGGCTCCTCGTTAGGGTCAGGCTCCAAGGGATCCCAATCCAGAAAGAAGACACTAGTATTACTTGTTCAGTGAGAACCAGGTCTCCAGTTACTTCTGTAGCGCTCTATAGTAGGGGATTGTACGCTTTCCTAAGTGCTGAAGTCCGATAAAGGCAAATCTCACCGATCGACCTAACTACTACCCCTATCATCGGATTATGTGGCACACCCTCAAGAAGTGCTATGTATTTAAGGACTGTCTCCATGACCATGTCAATAACAACATATTCAGGCTGGGCCCAGCCCCGACATAAGTGGCAGGTGTCTTTATGAGGTCAGATAGCAGTAGTGATGGTAAGGGTGAGTGGAAGTAGGTTTCTGACTGCAGATCCTAGAATTATAATGACTGGATGGCTCGCAGGACGGTCACCCATGCCCATGGAATTATCCGCGCATGTCTAAATTAGCTAGATCCTTCAGAAGCTGCATCTTCAACTTCTGAATCATCATCTCAGCCGACCTATTCCCAAAAGAGAAAGCATCTACGGCGCAAGAAAAAGCAATGCGCCCCACCAATGTCATCGTTGTCCAGCACTCTCGACAACTTCATGCCCACTAATCTAGGGATCCCTCCTAGAATCTTCCCAGTGGTGGATGATTCTTCAAGTGATAGTCAAGGGTATGCTTCAGTTAACACCGTCGAGTTGGTAAACCCCTATATGACTCCTAACGAGGGGGAACACCAAGCGAACCTCCGCAATGTCCCCAGCCGACAACAACGTCGGTGGATCCGTGACTATATTTGTCATCAAGGCATGCCGGTCAACACCTCCATCTAGGCCGTGCATGCCACTGAGACCCGATAGAAGGCCCAACGCAGAGCTCAGCATGTGTAGCCTATTCATCTGGTGATGTCAGGACTGCTTCTACCACTGTTTGTTCTACTGGATCAGGCAGAGCTACCTCATCCAGGCCACGACCAGTCTCACCCAACTACATATCGATCCCAATCAGCTGGTCCTCATCCGATAGTGACTCTTCGGGCTTTGACTAGTGAACAGCGGGACCTTCCCACTACCAGCCAGCCGTTGGTCCAGCCGACAAGGCCTGCCATGTCTCCAACCGCAGAGCAACCTCCTGTAAGTAGATGTTCGCACCTGGTGCAAGAGAATGTTGTTATCAAGAACCTGTCTGACATCCTATTGAGGCTTTCCATCCTTGAACCCCTTCTCCTATCTTTGGATATGCGTGACGCCCTCACTGAGGATTTAATAAGCCCCCTCCAGTTTGAGACGGAGGTAGTGACTGCAGAAGCCTATCAGGATGAAGCAGTCGAGAATGCCAAATGTCGTGCCATCATTTCGTTCTCAGTAGAGGATGAAGGATCTCCCATACAAGGGAATATCCACTTGTTGTACATCACTAAAAAATTTAACAGCATGGAGGTTCACTGCTGTCTCATTGACATATGCTCCGGGATCAAAATTATCCCGACACAGACATTGCGGAAGCTGGGGTTATCCAAGGATGACCAGAATCCCGTTGATTTAAGTATCCAGGGATATGACAGGACCGAGAAGACTCCAGTTGGTAAGATCCACTTGAAGACCCAGTTCAGCGGCCTAGTTTCCATTACTGAGTTCATGGTTGTCTCCCAGGACTCCGCGTACAATGAATTGATGAGCAGACCATGGATCCATCTACACGCGGTGGTCCCCTCATCATATCACCAGTGCCTCAAGTACTCCCTAAATGGTCATGTGGTAATACTCCAAGGTCATGCATCTCCAGTCACCTCTTGTGAAGCATGTTATCTGGATGCTGACAATTACAAGAGCAAGGATAAGAAAATTTTGGCAAGTGATGTTGAGCCCGCCACGGGCACTAGTGACCCTTGGGAATGTTTGGATGATGCCTAAATTTTCTCGATCCATTGATTGCAGGCCATGACCCCAACATGGGGAAATTCTTTGTTGTCTCAGGTACAAGAGGAAGTCATATTCCTCAGTAAAAGTGACATCAGAAAATCATCTTGTACTCCTACACAAACTAGGCTCAGGTGATCCTGGAACCTCCTACCCCTGTACGGTATCAGGATGTCCACTCCATAGAAATGACAGTACGTCATACGTGTCTATTACATCAGTCTAAAATTAACCATCTCAAGCCAACTCACCACTATTTCTTTGATATCATCAAGGGTGGTCCCTTGGGCCGAAGGCCAGATGGGATTGAATTGACTGCCTTCATCGCTATGGTCTCAGCGGTGCGTGAATCTCCTGATGCGCTTTCCATTACTGTCCAAACTGGTACTAGCCTCCTGTCAGGTTCCTCCAACCAAGGGGAACCTCCACCTGCTGTGGATCCCTCCACCGCAAGCGATGAAGAGGATTTAGAGGACGCTCCCCCTGCCTTTGAAGAAGGCGTCTCTACCATGGTTGACGAACTGGTACAGTTAAACCTTGGTAGCGAGGCAGATGCGAGACCCACATTGATGAGTACCGATATGTCACTCGAGGAGTAGTAGTAGTGCGTGGACTTCCTTAAGCAACACCATGATGTGTTTTCTTGGAGTTTCGATAAGATGTCAGGACTAGATTTTTAGGTAGCCATCCACCACCTCTATCTCCCAAAAAACCATCGTGGGTTCAAGAACCCTCCCAGAAATATTCACCATTCTTATGGTACCATGGTTCAGGCAAAAGTTGACAAGCTCATCAGATCCAACTTCGTCAAGGAGGTCCAGTACCCCAAGTGGCTAGCCAGCATTGTGCCAGTCAGAAAGAAGAACAGACAGATTAGAGTTTGTATCAACTTCCAAGATCTTAACTGTCACTATCTGAAGGATGATCTTCCACTTCCGGTGACTGAATTTTTGATCGATGCTATGACTGGGTTCCAAGACCTCTCCTTCATGGATGGTTACTCTAGATATAATCAGATCCGAATGGCCCCTGAGGATGAATAGTCAACAGCTTTCCTGGCGCCCCAAGGTACTTTCTATTACCATGTTATGCCCATCAGCCTAAAGAATGCAGGTGCCACCTTTCAGCGGGCCATGCATCGTATATTCAAGCCAATACTCGGGACATTGGTGGAATGATATGTGGATGATCTAGTGATCAAATCTCTCCAACTCCAGGACTATATCAAGGACCTTGATAAAGTGTTCATCTTCCTCCGCACCTACCACTAGAAGATGAACCTATTGAATTGTCCCTTCAGGGTCACTTCCAGGAAGTTTCTTGGCCTTATTGTCAAGTACCGAGGCATTAAGATCGACCTAGAGAAGATCAAGGCAATCATCCAGATTCCTCCATCGAGCAATATTTGAGAGCTTTGAGGTTATCAAGGCCACTTAGCCTACATATGCCGATTCATTGTGAATCTGGCTAGAAAGTATAAGCCCCTTTTTCCGCAAATGAAGAAAGGATCTACCAAAGAATGGGACAAAGTGTGCCAGACTGCGTTCGAGGACATTAAGAAGTACTTGATCCAGCCTCTGGTATTGATTCCACCCATCTCTGTTATGCCGATAATCCTGTACGGGATTGCCCTAGACTGATCTCTTGGCTCCCTTCTCGCTCAGATGAACAGTGAGGGGACAGAGAATCGTCTCTACTACCTCAGTCGCATGCTTCTCGATACAGAGACCAGATAATCCTACATCGAGAAGAGTTTCCTTCTGCTCGTATTTGTTGTGCAGAAGTTGCGACATTACCTACAACACCATGAGGTACAACTAGTCTCTCAGGTAGACACGCTGATGTACATTCTGAATTTCCCAATGTTGACCGGTCGTCTAGCATGGTTGGCGGTAATCCTCTATTAGGTCAACATCAGGTTAGTGCCTCAGAAGGCTATCAAGGGATAGGCATTGGAAGACATTCTAGCCGCCCATCCAACCTCCACAGATCAGTCCCCGGACTTGGATTTTCCTGATGAGGTAATCCTTATAGTCGATCAAGCCATCCCATGTTAGAAAATTCACTTTGATGGTGTCTCCTGGAGCCCCACTAGTTGGAGAATCAATGATTCTAGGCTCTACAGAGTGGGCCTAATTATCGTCTTTGTTACCCCGGTGAAATCCATTCTGCTGTACTCATTCCAATTGTTAGAAGGCTACGCCAACAACGAGGTAGAGTAGCAGGCTCTTACCACTGGCCTCAAGGTGGCCCTTGAGAATGATGTGCCCCATTTTCATGTGAAAGGGGATTCCGAGATAGTCATCAAGCAAGTCAACAGTGGATATGTTGTCATAAATCCAAAGATTGTACCATTGATGGAGTGCACCCTCCATCTAATGTCCTAGTTCCCTTCTTGACCGAAGGTTACCGTTGTCCCTCGGTCACAGAATGGTCGAGCGAACACTTTGGCAGGCTTAGCTACATCACTTGCAGAGCCCGGGCATGATGATCATAAAATACATGTGGGACAATAGAGATTCATTTCCCCTATCTTCCCAGAGGATGACAACGACCTACGAGTAAGCCATCTAACTGCCAGATCCTCCATGTCAGGACCGCTAGAATCTTCAGATACAGTGGTTGAAGCAACTCCTAACAGGAGAGACCCTTTGGTCGAGTATCTCCAAAATGGTTGCCTCCCAGCAAATCGGGCTATGCGCGAGTGAATCAGACGCCACGCGCTGCTGTTTACCCTCTAGAGCGATCCCATCCTGGAGCCAATCCTCTATAATCACTGGTTTGATGGTGATCTCCTCCATTTCATCCAAGGTGTCTAGATTCCTCAGGTTTTGGAAGAGGATCATGCCGGTTCCTGTGGTTCCCATCAGGCTAGGCCAAAGTTGTCCCATCAAATATGGAGACTGGGTAATTCTGGCCCCCAATGATCCATGATTGTATTGAGTATTCCAAGAGATGTCATGCATGCCAAGTTTTTTCTAACTACCTGCATCGACCGCCAGAACCTCTCCACTCCACCAAGTACTCTTGGCCATTCGCGGTCCGGGGACTCGATGTCGTGGGACTATATCTATCGGCGACATCTCACCAATGTAGGTTCATCCTGACCACCACGGATTTCTTTTCCAAGTGGGCAGAGGCAATTATGCTAAAGGAAGAGAAGGCTCGTTCCATCATTGACTTCATGAGTTCCAAAATCATCCACCGGTTTGGGGTCCCTCACGTTGTCCTCATTGATAACAGCACCAACTTCCAAGCATCCGAGCTGAAGAAATTGTACGCCAAGTACAATATCCATTCAAACCATACCTCCCGCTATCATGTACAGGAAAATGGACAGATCGAGGAATTAAAAAAACCCCTCTCTAACATTTTGCAGAAAATGGTTGTTCAGAACAAAAATAGTTGGCCAGACAAGATCCCCAATGCCCTTTGGGATTATCAGACGACGACTCGCAATTCCACCTAGGTGAATCCATATTTCCTAGTGTACAAGGCTGAGGCCATCCTACACATTGGGATCCATCTTCCTTCATTACGCACTGTGGTCCATGACTAGCAGGCTCCAGATATGGTGGCCAAAATCCGTCTAGCTGAATTGGATGCACTTGACGAGAACAGGCTCCGTGCCCTGCACAATCTGGAATGGAATCAGAATAAGATGGCTAGAGCCTTCAATAAGAAGGTTCGCCTCTGATCTTTTCTGCAAGGCGACATAGTATTTGCCCTCCGAGCGCCAATGATCCCTGGCAGGAAACCACCCATGTTGGAGCCCAAATGGGAAGGACCTTACATAGTACACAATGTTTACCCCAATAGAGCATACTCCCTGGTAACCACGGATGGTGAGCCTATAACTCCTCCCACCAATTCCATGTTCCTCAAGAAATATTTTTCCTAAACCTAATGGTATTGCACGACATTAAACTGGATGGTCTTGCACGACCTTAAACTGGATGGTCATTGATGACAATAAATTGGATGGTCCCGCAGGACCTTAAACTGGATGGTCTGACGTGACCTTAAACTGGATGGTCCTGCATGACCTTAAACTGGATGGTCCTGCATGTCCATAAACTGGATGGTCCATCCAGACCTTAAATTGGATGGTCATGTATGACCTTAAACTGGATGGTCTAGCACGACCTTAAACTGGATGGTCCTACATGACTTTCAACTGTGCATCATCCAACATGTCGTTAAACTGCATTTTGGGAACAACAGATGACTTGATTCCCATCCACATGGGATATGTAGGAATGCTCAGACGCCTCGTCTTGAGCCCAGCCCCAATCTCTTCTTCATGACTATCCCCCTGGGTATTGTTCTCTTAGAGGAACCTCGCATGATATGATGTAGGATTCCTCAGCCCCACTCATACTAGAATTGTAATGGTCGCATCATGTGCCCACTTCCATTCTTCTATCCTCCCACATCTTTACTACAAGACGTTAAACTACATGTCCTTTAAGAACTACATACGGCTTGATTCCCTTCCTCATGGGATACATAGGAACAACCGGACATTTCGTCTGTTGGCCTAGCCCGAATGCTGGAATCTTCCCATCGGGTCAAGACATACGGTGGGGTGAAGAATCATACCCCAATTCAAGTTGAGCTAACCTCAATCAGGTCATACATCCCGCTCTCTGGAGATGTTCTCCTCTTTCATAAGATCGGTACAACCATGATTCACCCACTCCATGACTGGGACTCTGTCACCTTCCCCGTCTAGAAGGGCCCCTGAATGATATGGATGACAGGCCTTAGGTCCCTCTTACCACTTCGGGCCAATTCCCTCGAGGATGTCAAGGTACAAGCCGATAAAAGTCCCACGTTTCGAATATGGTTAGTGGTCAATGATCATTTTTTGTTCCCATTTCATGTCACTATAGGGACGTTGTGTTTCGAACATTGTCAATACTTGTCCCGGATCGTTAGGGCACCCCCAAGATGTCCCAAACCTCGAGTGTAGTGTTTCATTATACCCTGTTGTATCTTCAATTGACAAAATCCCTTCAGAGAAATGCCAACCATCTGGCCCCTTGGCCTTTTCGGGCCCCGGCCTAGGATCTCTCTTATGGGATTGTGCGGTGTGGTATGAGATTATGTCCTCATTCACGTCGGGTTTCTCACCGGGCCGTACATGTCCCCGGATGAGACACCTTATCCTCTGCCTCGTACTCACTAAAATACATTAAACTACAAACTAGTTGGGCCACCTTGACTGAGGTCCAGCCTCAGGCCCCTTGGCCTTCTCAGGCCCCCGACCCTCATCCTCACTGCAAAATGTTAAACTGCAAACCGGTCGGGCCTTCCTGACCGAGGCCCAGCCTCAGGACCCTTGTCCTTCTCAGGCCCAGACCTCATCCTTACTATAAGTCATTAAACTGTAAACTGATCGGGCCTTCCTGACTGAGGCCCTGCCTCATGCCCCTCGGCCTTCTCAGGCCCCCGAACCTTGTCCTCACTGCAAGACGTTAAACTACAAACTGGTCAGACCTTCCTGCCCGAGGCCCAGCCTCATGCCCCTTGAACTTCTTGGGCCTCCAACCCTCATCCTCACTATAAGTCATTAAACTGAAAATTGGCCGGGCCTTCCTGACCGAGGCCCAGCCTCAGCCCCTTGGCCTTCTCGGGACCCCGGCTCTCATCCTCACCGTAAGACGTTAAACTACAAACTGGTCGGACCTTCCTAACTAAGGCTCATCCTCATTCCCATTGGCCTTCTCAGGCCCCCCGACCTTTGTTCTTACCCGGAGTGTATAGAGTGGCATGGTATTATGTCCTCATTCATGTCGGGCTTGTAACAACAACGCCATGCACCTCTCCCTCTTGGGCACCCCCGTCGACCCTCTTTGATGGTTCACCAACGTGCCTAAGGGTATTCGGTTTAGTACCTGGAATTTCGAACTCTTCTTGGACATGTTTCCACCCAATTTTCTGGCTTTATGTTCCCCATCATTAGGGCTTCCATCACCTTTCACACCCGAAGGGACCCCCAAGTGGCATGGATACTAGGCCTACGGGCCCTCCAACCATTATGGGCCAATATCCTCGAGGGTCGCAGACAACAAGTCGGTACAAATCCTGCGTTGCGAATATGGTCAGCGGTCGATGCTCATTTGTTGTCCCACGTCAGGCTAACATGATATGGATACTGTGTTTCAAAAATGATCAATAATTATCCTTCATTTCCATGCCAACCCCATTAAGCTCAAAATGTTGGTTACATGATTCACATCCTTCTCCACCTCATCATGTCCAAGTAGAACATCGAAACTCTTGGTACTATTCATCAGGGCGCATCTGTGCATTAGGAGGACCATGGCCATGATAGCGGCATCATTCAGGGATTTGCACTGATTGGCCATTGGCACACATTCCAGGTATTGCAAAATACATCTTCCTCCCTTGTTTCCCACACTGAGTTTAACTCACATGGGCTTAGGGATCGGGTTGAGGTCTTCACTTACTTGGTGGGTTTTCACTCCATCCATGGTCCAAGCTCGAACACCATAAATTAAGATGTCATCTAGGACTACATGTGTCTTGATTCCCATCCTTATGGGATACGTAGGACCACCCAAATGTCTCCTTTTCGGGTCCATCCCAGTCACGAGCTAGTTTCTCCTGCCCCTTGCCCTCTTACCTCTATGTAGGCCCCTTGTCCTGAGGATCCTTTCTCGGAATTGCATATAGTGTAGTGTAGGATTATGTCCTCATAGACTTTGGGTACGCTGTACCACTTCGTGTGCATTCTTGGATGTCCAAGCCATATGAATTAAAACTATGTCGCCTGGTCCTATCACATGACCCTGAACTGTGACATTATCATCCCGTCCACATGATGAAAAAACGACACTACACCGTGAAGTTCTCACTCAAGGGGACACCATGTTTGGTATTGGGCACACACCATACCATTTTTCAATGCCTGCTATGGATTGATTCTTGTGGTGATTCCAAGTCCTGCTACCCTAGGCCTATTGCTTCACAAAAAAACAACTCACCTTAAAGTAAAAACAAGATTTATCAAATACTGCTTCATTTGGCACAAGGGCCATGCCCGCACACCCCTTTTTTCCCTAGCACTAGAACTTTACCATAAAACCTCAAGGAATATGTGCATCTTTATCCCCGTCCTCATGGGGTACATAAGAACGCCTTTGACTTTGTCTCTGGCCCAGCTCAACTCTCACATTCGGTCCCTCGACCTAAAACCTCTCCAAGGAACACATGGTGGTCGGAACCCCTGGCTCCCATTCACATCGGGATTTTGTAGTTACCCCATCATGTGTCTCCCGTGTTTCCTACCATCCATGGTCCATGTTATATGACCCTAAACTAAAATCTCCCTATGGGAAGGGATCGACTCCCTATATCTAACACGTCTCGTTGTCGTTTTTAGATGTGTTTGACAAAGACCTCGAAGTGTGGAATTTTAATTGGGACATTCCCCTCGTTCCTTGTCCAAGCTTCATGAGCTTGCTATTTGGATCCTCATCCCCTTCAATATCTGAAGGGACCCCTTAATGGCCAAGTCCCATGCTGCATCGACTCACCTACCGTCCTGGGAAAACCCCCCTAAGGATCTTTGAATACATTTGCGACATGTCCCGTGTTTTGAACATGGTCAATGGTCGACCCTCATTTGTCTGTCCCCATTCCAGGATAATGTGACGTTGATTATGCATTTCCACAAAGGTCAAAAGTTATCCTCTATTGTCACACCACCATCATTGTGGTCTAGATATTGAGTGTCATGATTCACACACTTCCACCTTTTCATGTTCAAGTGGAATTCAGACATACTCGGCTTTCTCTCTTCGCGCGTCTAGGTGTGCTACATGTACGGGTTAGCATCATTGGGCCGGTATTCACCAAGTGTACCTTCATCCTAATATTTTCCTTCTTATGTTGGGAAATTCCCACCACTACTTCTTGTTTCCCACATCGAGCACAACTCACGTGGGCTTAGTAGTTTTAGTAGGATGTACACCGGCAGAGCCAGGCTTCTCATCGTCCCACATGACGCTAACATGTGCTTCTAGAACTACATATGGATTGATTCCCATACTAATGGGATACGTAGAGACACCCCGGTATTTTGCCCAGGGTCTAGCCCCAGGAATCATAAGTCATGTTCCTCCCTATTTCTGGCCACCTGGCCTGACCCCTTGTGAGGAACCGTGCAACTACAACTTTTCCCTGAACAAGTTCAGGATGACCCAAGATGACATTGGGAAGAGACGGCTCCCTATCGAGAGAGGCATTTTCTGAAATAAGGAATGATCCATGATCAAACTGATGCGTCCATCCAGTGTGCTTCCACCACGGGTGCATAATTTCATGAGTGTTGGATTCTATCTGAACAAACCCTCAATCCACATTCCACGCTTTTCATGACCCTTATTCAAACCCTCGTCCTCTTTCATGTCAGGAGGAACCCCCTAACAGTATGGATTCTCGGCCTATAGCCCACCTATTCTCCTGGGAAAACGTTCTGGAAGACTAAAGGATGACATATTGAGTTTGGTTCTGTGTTTTGAACAACTTCAATGGTTGGCCCTCATTTTCTATCCCCACTCCGGGCTAATGCAATAAGAATGTTGTGTTTCTAATGCAGTCAACAACCATTCTTTATTGTCATTCCACCCCCCACAATGTTCCAAATCATGGGTTTCCGGATTCACACCTCCCATTCCAATATATTCAGATCGATTCAGCGCCCCTGGAATTACCCCATTTATGCACGAGAGCATTCTAGGAAAAAGGCAATTCAGCTGTTCTGAGAGCTTGATTCTCTATCCAGGTCTCTCTTATTTCCTCCCGGAAATCTGGACCGATTGTTCAGACCCCAGATCCCCAAAGCTTGGTTTGTTCTCCTATGTTTGGATAAGGTGATAAAGTGTTCACACCTTTTTTCTCATATCGGGCCCGACCCACGTGAGCTTAGGGAATGACCGATGGACACTCCGTGAACATCACAGGTTTGCAGTAAACCAAAGTAAACAATGGAACTCATGCATGCTACGGAATTCAAACAATTAAAGCATGAAAGTATGTTTACGGGTTTGTAATTATTACAATACAAGGGGGTAGGCTCGCCCCATGGACGAATTGACCTTGTCAAGGGAGCATAGAAGCTCTTCCACCCTCTGGCTGGTGGCGTCCAGAAGTTGTTGCCGCTTGTTCAGCTCATGCTCCTCCTCGGTAGAGAGAGGGTGCAATTCGTTGATCGCAATCTGGGCCCAATCCACGTCATCCTTGATGGAGATAATCTCCTCGGATGCTCACTTATATACCTCTTAGGCTTCTGGAAGTTGGGCCTTTAATAGTAATATTAGCTCAGACTGCACATTAAGGGAGGTCAAGTGCTCGTTTGCCTGATTATGCAACTGTTAGACCTCATCTTCAGCCTTTTGGAGCCTCTTGATGTTTATCACCTTCATACACTACCAGCCCACACCATGGACATGGTCATACTGCAGAATATTTTTCTCCATAAGATCTCAGACGAGCATGTGAGGACCTTGGGAATCTATTCCCCCAACACACAGTTCGCCCAGTCGCAAACGAAGTCTGTCAATCTCAACCAACTGTAGCACCTGGGGGGTATCATTGATTAAGAGCATGATCATATTCCATGATTGGAGGCATAAAATTTTGTTTTCCTCCTCGTCAGAGGCCGTCTCGTCCCAGTCGGTGCAATTGGCAGGCTCGTATGCAGAGAATGCCCCCAGTAACTCCTCAGTTGGGTCCACGTCTAGCGTCAGATCAGGTGTAGTGGGTCCTGAATCGTCTGGTTGATCATCAACATCGGATCCCACCTCAATAACCTTGGGTGCGGTCCCACTGATGTCCACGCCAGCGATCGGGAGTGTTTCTATTCGTTCAGGACATATGTCCACCTCCACGATTGTTTGCATGCCCCTGGGAAGGGAGCTACTAGAAGCCACAACCAACATTGCCGCAGTGGCCCATGCTAATTGAAGGGCTGTGCACACTAAGAAGGGGACGTTAATGTCAGTTAACATGTTCAGGGGATGGAAGTTGTAAATTCAGTAGAGAAGCCTTACAGAGTTCAAATCCATGGTCTCGCTCTTGGGATGATGTCGTCAGAACCCCGAGATGCGACCCCCGTATATGGTTGGTAGGTCTAGAGATTCTAGGGGAGCCGCCTTGACTGTCCTAGTCCCTCCATACACGTAGATTGATGTAGCCACGGGCGTGGATCTAGAAGGTCCCACATCATTACCCATTAAGGGGTGGGAACGAGGTCTATGCACAAGGTCCTCCTGCATAGTGTAGACACTGATAAGGAATCCAAAGTAACCTAAGTGTAGACTCTGAAGAAGGAAACTGTGATTTTACCTCGAGGGCCTCCGAAAAATATTCATGATCCGAGGACTGATCGCTGACTTCACCCTCCTCCAGCAGACTTTCTCTACCAGCCTCGTATCCCCAGGAGGACTCGTCCTATTCGTCCGACATGGGAAAGTACTCCGTCAGGTCACTAGATGACAGTTGCGGATGGACCGTGTGACCCAGAAGTGTCCTGACTCAGTCTGTCATCGGGTTCAGGGTACCCTGGGAGTGGATGATATCTTCCAGATCTGCTATGTATTTCTCCGCCTCATCCTGGGATACTGCGAAACCAGCCATAATAGGGCCAATTCTCGGCAAGTCCATCCCGAGGAGGTTAAGGTGCTGCCACAACTCAGATGGGCCAAGGAATTTCTGGTTGACTTACCTAATGTCCCAAGACTCTGGGAAGACAAAATTCCCCGGCATGTCAATGTGGTGCAACTGTTTCCCAAAGTCCTGAGCAGAAATCCTGCGGAATTTCCTCAGGGGCCACCCCTCTGGATGACTCTATTCTCTTGGGACCACCGACTCTGCTGCCGCATCCGGATTCGCTGCCGCTACTCCCCCCTCAACTGGTGTGGGCGTTGCCATTACAGTAGCCCCGCCACTACAGGATTCCCTTGTCACCTTCTATCCTCATCCCCGAGATCAGGGAAGCTTACCCTCACCGACCAAGACGATTGGCCTCTTCAGCATCTCCCCTGGATAGACCGCCTCCAAGATTTGGGCATATTCTTTTTTCAGCCCAAGGATGGCGGTCGGCGAAGGAAATACATTCCGCATATGCTTGTCTCCTCCTGTGAACATGAGCCACATCTGCCTCATCACACATGGGTTCTCCTCGTAGCGCACCCCAAGGTAGACCTACAGGGTCAGCAGTTGCAGGCACCAGAATTTCCTGGAAAACCGGTGTGGGGTGTACGGCTCGCAGAGACGCTCGTGGTCCACCCTGGCCACCAAGACCACACCTACAAAGGCTTGGAGGTAGGCTCGGTGCTATTCTGTTCCCTGTCCATCATCCGTGATGGCCCCCGTCGGTAGTGGGAACGGGTGGAAATTGAATTCCTCCACCTTCTACGCCCGGTTCAGAACCGACGGTATGATCAGCTTAGTCTTAAATCTCCCCACATCGTTCAAGATAAATGGATAGAAGTTTGTATCTGGTTGCGTGATGGGGTTAATATACTCATAAATCCCTCTGATCTACGCCGCCATCCATCCATACAGGAGGTGGAATGGCCCAGATACCCTATGTGGCCTCTTCCCCTTACTGATGTGCCACATCATTTTGTACAACTTGGCGAGCATCAGGATCCCTAGGTTGACCCGCCCTCATGTTGCCAATGTGGATGCCATGATGAAAGTGTTTGGCCACCCTCCCATGTTTGTCTCCCTCACAGGCAGGATCCAACCACAGATGAGAGCTACGATGAATGCCGCCAGCCTGACTATTGGTTGTTGTTTAGTGCTGACACTGAACCCCCAGGTCTTCCACTGGCAATTCTCCAACAGCCACCAGTATGAGTGTTCCTTGCTCCGAACCCCTTTTGGAAAGTTCAAGGCCTCTCCAGGAACTGCCTATTTTCCAGTAATTTCATAAACATCTCGAACTGATGCTTGAAGTGGACATCCCTCACGACCTCCTTGTCCTCCTCGGGCACGATCTCTATCAATGCCATTTCCAGATGCGGCATCTACTCCGGATCCTCCCACGCAACCATAGCCGAGATGGATTATTCATAAATTGAACGTAGTATTGGGACCCCCCAAGATCTTATGAACTTCCCATAAGCTGATGTCATCCTCCCCATGATGCTGGTGAAAGGTATTGGTCCTCGGTGACCACCGGCTCAACAGCTCCGGCATTAACTGCATCAGCTGGTAGATATGGAACTGGGAAGCCCAAGCTGCCTCATATAGGCCCACTCTTCTCAGATCCGTTCTGAACTCCTCACATGAGGTGTCTACTCAGTAGGCCTAGGCCCAATCATCTGTGAAGATTCTGCCCCTGGCACAGGTCCGATTCCTCAAACCACCCCTTTTTCGGGTTCCCCAGTGCCGCCTTAAGGACGGTTCAGTACAGGGGAGGGGACATCTCTATATGCAATTTCATCCCATCGACATTGTTCAGATTATTGTATATACAGTCGGTGATGACATGTGTGAAGTCCTCTTGGGCATGACCAACGAGCACCCTGAACCATCGGTGTTGACACGACGTGCTCCTGAACCAATAAGCGGGCTCATCCCTACTTGCTTCAGGGATGAAGACGTCATCCCTTAGCCTGAATCCATACAAGGGAAACCTCCTACATAGTAGATTGTTCTTCTGACAGCAGATCCACCAATGAACTATGGTCTGAGTGGCTATGAACTAGCTATCCTATCCCTAGACTGTTCACCATTTCAAACCTTCGGGCGGCATCCGTAAGGAACCCCTGGGAAGCTTCTTGATGGGCCATTAGTTTCTGGAACTTCGATGTTTTTTTGGTTGGTTCGTGAAGATCATTCGCAAGGCACTTTCGCAAAGTCCTCTCACGAAGCCTATTCACAAAGAGCTGCCTAGGCCCTCAGTCGCTGGATCACAGAGTGCAAACGCGGAATCTAGGACTCGCTAAGCACCGCGAAGACCCAATTCGCAGAGATCACTCACAAAGTACGCAGAGCTTTGCGAATCAAGAGCGCAATAAGACAATATCACAGAGATGAGAAAGTAAAAAAGAGGGGGTAGGCCCCCTATTTATAGGTGACGACCTTCAGAGCTTCGCGGTGCATCCAGTCCAACCCAAGCTTCACAGCGGGATCAGTCCACCCCAAGCTTCGCAGAATGCTCGACCCCCGCATTCTTGATCTGCCTTGAGAGCCCTCTTCCCTAGTCAGCATCGCGAATAGCCGAGTATTTTGGGATTTTACTCAGACATCTACCATTGATCTCTTTGCGAAGTGGCTTCCCAGAGACCCACCAGCACTACGGCCTCCACAAAGAAAAGGAGGCAGGACACTCCTCAAATAAAATTGACATTCATGAACCCACCACGAAGCAAAGGAGGTGGGACAATCCGCCAACGAATTTGACATTCGTGAGCCAACCGCAAAGAGACCATGTTCCTCTTTGCGCCACATCATCTCTTCTCCACGGTGCCTCTTGCCTATAAATACGTGGCTCCCCCTGAGCCCAACAAACAGACAATCCGACCTTTCTGCTTCCCATCTCCCGAATCAGAAATCATCCTTCCACAATACGAACCATGAGCTGTGCGAGGTACTTCTTCTCCGTGTAGTGCATCCCCTTCATCCCATTTTGATCCCCTCTTCCTAGGGGGATTCCCTTCACGAGGCATATGGGTCTCCGTGAAGGAAGGGGACCCAGGTCTTTGTAGAGCGTTTATGCTTCATGAAACACCCTTTATGTACACATGATCCACATGCTAAAGCAGGGTCACTATATTTCGCGAAGCACATTGCTTCCCGAAACCTTGCATCACGGGGCTCATTTTCTCCATGAGGCTGTTCTCTGTGAATGTCCTTCCACTTCACAAAGCACCTCCCATTTTCACCTCCGCCCCATGATATGTTTAACGGAATCCACCTTGCAAAGCACACCCCTTTGCATGTTCCCTCTGCTACGTAGAGCAAGAGAGCTCCACAAGGCCCCTATCTATGGACCCCTCTGGTTGGAAAATCGTTTTCCCATGTGACCCTCCAGGTTTGAACGATGTGACTTCAATGTCCCTTAGATGATATCTACCATTGCGTTACTTTACCTAATGCTTCTTCGTATAGGCATGCTAATGGCTATTTATTTTTCAAATAGTCATGCTAACATGGACCCCTCGATGGTTCGCTCCGTCACACCCCCTCAGTACGGCATTGCCGGTGCCTTAACTCCCATAAGGAGTAGAGGGTAATGATCATTTAAGCCCTAGGGGTGCTGAGCGAACCCACTTCGTTCGAGCTGCAGGACGTTAAACTACCAAGCATCATCATCCTCAACACATGACATTAAACTATGACTTCTACCCATGCCTCGCATGTGGGGTGCCCCCACCTTGGACATTCTCCACGCCCCTAGTCTCCATAGGGGATGATATCCTCCTCCAGGGAGTGGCGTTTGTATGTAGGGGGAAGGGAAGCCACCTCGGTGCAAGCCCCTAACCTTTCTTGCAGGAGGCAACACCCCTAATCCTCCTCACTTCCTCGGTCAAAAGCCTAATAGAGGGCGTGATAGGGAATGGGGCTACACCTTTCTTCAGTCCCAAATCCCTATCTTGCTGCACTTTTTCGCCCTCAGGAATCCATCATGGAGTATGCCACGACACTTCTTGGGCCGCTCAACGCATATGCCCCTCTTCAATTCCCATGGATGCACTTTTCGTGACATGGTCGTCAGGCCTTTGCCGCCTCTTGTTTCTCACACCGAGCATGACTCACGTGGGCTTAGAGTAAGCATCAACCATGACATCGCCCCATTCCGCATGACGTTAAACTGTATTCCTCTACACCTGAACTACGAGGATATTGATCCATGTCAAGGCATGGTACGTAGGAAACCTCCATGAGGTTCAAGCCCACCTAGACCCATTGTCCCTTCACATCGGTTCACCGAAACCTAACTGAACTACGGGGAATTTGATCCATGTCAAGGAACGGTACATAGGAAGACTCCACGAGGTTCAAGCCCCACCACCTTGGGCTGCCTCAGTGCGTAAGCCCCAAATTCCCCCGTACCGCATGACATTAAACTGTATTCCTCTCCACCAGAACTATGTGGACTTTGATGTCATGGCATGGTAAGTAGGAAGACTCCACAAGGTTAAAGCCCCACCACCTTGGGATTCCTCAAAGTGTAAGACCCAAATGACCCCGTCCCACATGATGTTAAAATGTATTCCCGTACACCCAAACTATGAGGACTCTGATCCATGTCAAGTCATGGTACGTAGGACGCCTCCACGAGGATCAGGCCCACTACCCGGTCATTCTGACCTCCTTCACGACAGTTCACCAAACACCTTGGGCCGCCTCAGAGTGTAATCCCCATTCCACCCGAACTATGGGGAATTTGATCCATGTCAAGGCATGGTACATAGGAAGCCTCCACGAGGTTCAAGCGCCTCCACCTTGGGCCGCCTCACAGCGTAATCCCCAAATGACCTCGCCCTGTATGACGTTAAATTGTATTCCTTTCTACCTGAACTACAGGGACGTTGATCCATGTCAAAGCGTGGTACGTAGGAAGCCTCCACGAGGTTCGAGCCCACATGGACGACGGGTCCCTTCATGTCAGCTCATGAACACCTACCCAAACTATGGGGACTTGGATCCATGTCAAGGCATGGCACGTTGGAAGCCTCCATGAGGTTCAAGTCCCACCGCTATGGGCCACCTCAAAGCATAAGCCCCATATTCCCCCACCCCGCATGATGTTAAACTATATTCCTCTCCACCCGAACTACGGGGAATTTTATCCATGTCAAGGAATGGTACGTAAGAATCCTCCACAAGGTTCAAGCCCCACCACCTTGGGCCACCTCAGAGCATAAGCCCCAAATGCCCCCATCCCCCATGACATTAAACTATATTCATTTCCACCCGAACTATGAGGACTTTGATCCATGTCATGCCATGGTATGTAGGAATCCTCCAGGAGGTCCAAACCCACCACCCAGTCGTTCCGACCTCCTTCACGTCAGTTCACAAAAAACCTTGGGCCACCTCAGAGTGTAATCCCATTTCCACCCAAACTACGGGGACTTTGATCCATGTCCAGGCATGGTACGTAGGAAGACTCCACGAGTTTCAAGCCCCACCACCTTGGGAAGCCTAGAGTGTAAGCCCCAAGACCCTTCTCGAACTACGAGGACTTTAATCCATGTCAAGGCATGGTACGTAGGAAGCCTTGAAAAGGATAAAGCCCAACAACCATTGGCCCCGACCATCTCTGTGTTGGTGTGGCAAGACCCTTTATACCCGAACTACGAGGACTTTGATCCATATCAAGGCATGGTAAGTAGGAAGCCTCCACGAGGTTCAAGCCAAACACACATCGGACCCCCAGTCCATCTTCAAGTCGGTCGCCGACATGCCCCTTACTGAACTACGAGGACTTTGATCCCTGTAAAGGCATGGTACGTAGGAAGCCTCGATGAGGTTCAAGCCCAACACCCATCAGACCCCCGGTCCATCTTCACGTCGGTTCACTGACACGCCCCATCCTAAACTACATGGTCTTTGATCCATGTCATGGCATGGTATGTAGGAAGCCTCCCTAAGGTTCAATCCCACCACCCGGTCGTTCGAACC
Organism: Viscum album; assembly: GCA_963277665.1. Taxonomy (NCBI): domain Eukaryota; kingdom Viridiplantae; phylum Streptophyta; class Magnoliopsida; order Santalales; family Viscaceae; genus Viscum; species Viscum album. The sequence continues at coordinate 1,417,617,884 of OY728138.1, forward strand.
CCCTTCACGTCAGTTATCCCCCTTCCCGCATGACGTTAAACTATATTTTCCATCTGAACTACGTGGTCTTTGATCGATGTCAAGGCATGGTATGTAAGTATCATCCCTTAGGTTCAAGCCCACCACCCGGTTGTTCCAACCTCCTTCACGTCAGTTCGACCTCATCTTGCGGTTATCCATTGCAACCTCCTTCAGTGGTAAACTGTTTTCAACCTCATTCAATGGTAAGTCATCGCCAGATGAACTACACGGACTTTGATTCCCTGCCACGTGGATACATAGAAGGTCTCTTCGAGGATCAAGCCCAAAACCATCATCCATCCTGATTCTTACCCAGGCCGCCACATCCCGCTGAGATCATGCCACCCCATTCCCTCTCAAAGCATTCAAGAAGCCACCCACGTGTTGGCCCGAATATCTGTGTTCCCTCTAGGGGGTTCCTCTGTCTGATCCACTATAATTAGTGTTCTAATCAGCCCAATCCATCTCTACTAGACATTAAACTTGTGGCATACCCTATGTTAAACATGGAAAGCTGAGGAAACCCTCAGATACATGCCCATGGAATATGATTCCTTGCATTCGATGTGGGATGCCTCGGGCTTCCACGCCCTCGAGAATCCCTATAGTATGGGACAAAAGAGAGACACACCATTCCCCATCGTCCAGACACGCTAGTGATGCCTAGCGTGACTGCTCCCCTAACCAAAGGTTGCTTCTCTGACTGGACCCCTTGGAATTTCATGACATAAGCAGCGTAATTAACTGGTTTCCATAAAGATATGGAATCAGGAAGTGTTTCACGAACAATGTATTAAATCTATGAGGGAGACCCGGACGAGGTGATGAGTTCCAAGGAAGAATCCTTGAAAGGAAGAACTGACATCCCATCATCCCGTTTCGATCATGGAGAAAACGTACCTGAACAAAGAATGGATGCCGCCCACCTTTGGAAAGCGGGGATGCAGGGTAACAAAGACATGGCTGTCGCACTCGAGCAGATAGATGCACACGTCCTATTGAAAGCGTCAGAAACAATAACCAACTAAATATATGTTTATTTTAATGAATGAAAATTGAGTTATGTAATCAATTACCTTATGCACGAAATCCTTCTTCACTTGCACTTAATGGCATATAAAATCAAATTAGATAAATTAATTAATTTAGAAAACTTTTCATATATATTTTATTTATAATAAATTTATTATGTTCATTATGTCCATTTGGATGATTTATAAAGGAAAATTACATCACTACAAGAGAATTAGTTTCTTGGTTACATGGTTTGATCACTCGTTAATAATTATTAATATTCATGTTAAATAGAAATAAAATCGTAAAAGTGAAATTAAATGTTATTAATGCAATTCATTATGTTTAAATGGTCCCATATATCATTTTTTCTTTAAATGAGGATAATTATATTGATAACATGTTAATGTAAAATGGTTAGTTTATTTTGGGTTTTTTCTTACCATAATGAACTAGTTTAATTTTATTTAATTATATGTATATATCTTTGTTCCATAACATTAAATGTGTAATAATATACCTATTAAAAAAATTATTTTACCATAATAATACTTTTATAACCATCGTTGAAGGTCCTAATGGAAAACAAAAAATAATTATCCATGGAGACGGTTAACCGCCATAATTTGGAAAATGGTTTCATTAGTTTAAATAAATGAAGATAAGAAAAGGGTTGTATAATGTGTTTTCCAATAGAAATATAAGATAATATTATATACATTAAAATGGTTTTATTATTATATAATGGATGAATGAGTTGTGTAGATGGTTTTAGAATAATGGAAATTAAGATATGTGGCTTGAGAAAGCTACCTCTTGAATATCACATCTTGGAATGGCCCCTTAAAGAACATGGAATTGGTCACTAGGGGATAATAGAAGCATATGGATGTTGTAAGAGTTTTTATGAGAGTTTTTGGAAGATATTTTAATATATTCAATTATTTTCTGGAGATAGGGGTGGTGAGTGGTGGTATTTGTACTTGAGGAGGGATAGATTTAAGTGATTAAATAATGATTTTTTCATATTTAAAGCCTAACACATTTGGGTAAAATTAATAACAAAAAAATTTCTTGCTAAGTAATTTTATAATTTATGGTTTAGATATAGAAACATATCATCCTACTATTTAATGATTTTTTTTATTAGGTGTTTTATGTTTTAACCTTTTAACTTTAACCCGCTATATTATTTTACATATATTGTGGTAAATATTTTCTTACAGGGGATATTATTTATTCCTAAAAATTAGATTGACCATATAATATAATTATTAACAAATTATTAAAAATATGGAAATCATTTTAAATTAACCATTTTATAAATTTCATAATAATTAATTCTAAATATTTTACTTGCTCAACTCATAAAACAGTTTTTAGGTAAACTGTGTGGTTTTAAAAATTTATAAGCTTGTCTTTCTAAATGTAACACATTATGTGTTATTTCATTCATTAAATAAAATTTTATCAATAATAATTGTTAATAAATTTTAGATCATGGCCATATTATAATTATTTCATAAGTGTTATGGTATTTCGTAAAAATAGAATTTTTACTTTTTAACCCAAAAATATAATTTTTTAGAAAATTCACCAAAATGTTTCCCTAAGACAATATTTACCTTCTGATTAAAAAAATAAATTTAATTTTGTGAAATAAATTTTATAAAAGTATTAAAAATCACTTGTTTTTTTCTTATTGAATGAAATAAAAATATCCTTTTAAAGAAAACATATATTTGATGAATAAAATGAAATTAGTAAATATTATGTATTCATTTTAAATGAATAATTACATTTATATTGAATATGAACATAATTTTTATTTCATAATATTGTTAATATTATAAACAATTAACAATGTAATGGCTTTTTTATAATGGTTATGACATAATAATAATATTTTGGAGTTCATTTAAGCTCGGTGTTCTGTGAAATGTAAGCTATAAAATGTAGTTTTGTTTAAAATATCATGGAATTATGAATCTTATTTGTAGCTATGGAAAATAATATCCACAAGGTATATGGGTTTATGGGTGGAAATCTGTAAAATTATCCATTTCAGGGTTCATGGTGTTTTCCCCTGTTTTGATGATTAGTTTATCATATCCAAGAAAAACTATCCATTAGTAAAAGTTCGTGATCATTCCACTTTAGTAGCTTATTTCAATCAAGTTTCATTGTTAATTTAATTATGGATGTTTCTTTTACAATCAAATGAATTAATGAATTAATGATAATAGAAGATATAACTATAATTAATTGGATTATTATTAAATTATAACTAAGACATGTTTAATAAATTAATTAAATCATATTAATATTAACACAAATATAATAAATATAAAGACTTGAAATTTAAACGTAATATATAAAAACCCATCAATTATATATATTATTTTTTTATATCCTTCCACTTTATAATTAAAAATCAAACCATATATCATAGTGCCCAACCAACCCATATTGGGGTGCTTTCAATTAATATTGAATTCTCAGCTGATTTTTGAGTTTAACATAAATTAGTTCACACCAAATCATAACATCCCATGTAGTACATGGTGCAACCAAGAAGAAATTGTTGAGGAGATATTTCATGATTGAGGATCTCCCCCAATAGATTAAAGAAATGTTAGTTAATGTCCTTGGAATTTATAATTCTCACCTAAAACCCTAGATTTCTTTCCAGACTAGCCTTAGTAATGATATCGAGAATATGATTCCTTGTAATAATAATTTCCAAGAAACAAGATTTTATGAATCCAATGGCTAGGGATATTTTGTTTCAATAAAACAATTGGATATTAACGAAAATAATATAATATTTGTTATATATTATTATTAGAAATGTACTAAAATTATTCTTCTCTTATATGTATAAATTAAAATATATATGAATTCAAAAATTCCATTATAATTCGTATATTATAAGGATAACCATCTCACCATCACTAACTTCCAAGAATGAGTAATTTTCTTACCCATTATACTATTACATGAAATCTAATTATATGTTATAGAAGAACGTATTCCAAAAGTGTATAGAATAATGGATATAGAGGATGAGTTGTCTCTCCATGTAAAAAAATTGAATGATGCCACATTTTTTCAATGTTAATATATATCATTCATCACTAATGAGATTCGAAATCTATATGATTAATTGGATGAATATAGAATTTTGTCTCACCATTAGGATATTTATCAAGAGAAGGTAAGACAAGAGAGATATGATATCTCTAATGAATTGTTTACATGAAATCATATAAAGTTGACACGAGATGGGCCTTATGTAGTAAATATTACTTGAAAAATTTAACAATTGAACATATTTGGAATTAGACCAAGAAATTATTTGAACATAGATATCAAAAATTCCCTATAAACCTAGTAACTATCTTGTTTTATTGTCCAATATAAGATGAGTAATAATGAGAAGATACTTTCAGAACATATTTCTTTAATTTTATATGTGGACACAAAAATGTGGCGTGACAAATCCATGGGATTTATGGATAATAATAAAAGGAAGAAAGAGGAAAAGGGACCGAAGACTCATAACAAGTCAAATGATGCCAAGAATTGTCCTTCCAATAAGAGGAATATATATTGGTAGGTAATGTAAAAGGAAGTAGTATTTTTTACATGCGAAAGGGAATGCACTTGGAAGAGGAACTTCACCCAAAAATCGGGCAAGAAAAATGGAAATTCATTATCCAGTGTAATATTTCAATATCGACACATTTGGTATTAGATAAATATTTTTATGAACACATATTCATAAAAATAAAAGGAACAAGTTTATTTTTTATATATTGTTATAGTAGAGGCGGATTTTTATGCTATTAATTGTGTGAGGTTGGATAATCTATCCTATGGATACCAGCACCTTTTATTTACAAATAAAATGATATTTTTTTGAAGATATTTTTTATGTATTTAATGTTAGAAAGAACATATTTTTGTATCCTTCCAATATACATATGGTTATGTTTTAATGTTTCGAAAAAAATGTTTATTTATTAATGAAAACATATTCTATGGTATGTAACATTTAAACAATGGTATTTATGATTTAAATTATGAAAAACCAAGTATTGTAAATTGATAAAAAAAAAATTCTTGAATCATATAACACCCAAAGACGACATCACTATCTTATTCTTTTAAACAAGAATCATTTGAAAAAGTTCTATCAAGATGGTTATTTAGACCCTTTTGAGCTAAAACCACATGTAATATGTAATGAATATTTACAAGGAACAATTATCAAAGACCCATTTTGTGGACAAGGATAAAGGTCTATAGAGATTATAGGGTTGGTACACATGAATATTTACAGACCATGTCCAGTAGAATCTATAGGTGGGTATTCATATTTCAAAATATTTATGGACGAATTGATTAGATATGGATATGTCGATTTGATGGGGTATAAGTCTGATTAAATTAAAAAATTTAATGAATTCAATAAAAAATATAGAATCAACCATGAAGAAAGATATAAAATCAATGATTCTATTGAGGGGTGAATTTCTTAACAAATAGTTTATGATCATTATATGGTAGTTTGGGATTATTTATCCACAAAATATACCTTACAAATCACAATGTTATAGGGTTAGTGAATGTAGGAATTGTAGCTTTATAGACACGGTAATGTTCATTATGATCTATGAAACTATACTATTAATCTTTTGGAGATATTCATTAAAAAATGTAGCATACAGACTAAATCGAGCACCAATTAATGTGAAAAAAATTCCATTCAAGGTATGAAATGGAATGAAACCCGTTATGCTTCATACATATGTATATGGTTTAAAGGAATTTTTTATGTACATTTCAGGAAAAAAACCAACACCACAAGAAAAAAAATGTATCTTCATAGGGAATCCTAAGGAAGTAATAGGATGTGATCTATACCAACCCTGATATAAGAAATTGATTGTCACTAGAGGAGAATTCTATCTTGAGATGGAGAACAAACTCAAGAAGGATAGTTTGTGTAATACTGAAATTGATGAAGATTTTTCTCATGATACACATGAGTTGTTACATGAATAGAATCAATATATCCTAATGGAATGAGTATTTCTTGTAACACAAGTACTATGTAACAACCCCAGAGAGTTAAAATAACCATAAAGATATGGTATAGTATTTGATGAATAAGGAATCTCATTATTTAATGAAAATAAGAAAATACAATACAATAAATAGGTTATAATAGATCAATGAATTTTTAATATTGAAGGAATCCATGAATACTTAATTGTATTCCATATATTAGAACCATGTATGGGTTTGGTCGATCTGTTAGTTGATTTATATCCTATTAGGGGAAAATAGGTATTGAAGCTAAATATGGATATGTAAGTTAAAATAAGATCCTATAATTAAAGGATAATGGATATAGTATTTAAATAGTTTTTAGGTTTGAACTATGATGAAACCTTTACTCTAGTTTCTATGTTTAAATCCTTTATAATTCCTATAGCTGTAATGGACTACCAAGAAAATTAAATTTGGTAGATGGATATCAAAACATATTTTCATAATATGAACATTTTGATGGATTATATATGACACAACCTGAAGGGTTTGTGACTCCAGGTGATTTCAAAGAGATATAAAAGTCAAAAATATCCATTAATTGATTAAATAAATTATCGAGGTTATAAAACATTTTATTAATGGATTCTATAATATAATTTGGATTCATTATGAATGAATTTGATCCTCCTTTGGACAAGTGGTTTCGTGGGAATTTGTTCATTAACATAGCCATATGTATTGATGAAATATTGGTTTTTAGAAGTGACATAATAATAATATAATCAGTTAAGGACAAGTTAGACAAGTGTTTATCCACGATGTAATATGTTAAAATTTCCAACATTTTTGGGGACCATGATCAATCATGATTGATCCTATATGATTTTTGGACTATGTCAAGGTATATAAATTGACTAAATAATAAAATGATTTATTATGATAAATTCATGAGAATATTGGTTCTAGTGTAAAATTTTATACATATTTAAAATAACATTTATCCTTAGTCACAACCACAAGAAATATAGATTGAGTAACATCTCATACGCTTTGAATATAAAATCAATCATATATGTCATGTTAGGTAATTTAATTGATGTTTCATATGCATTGATCATGGTAGAAAGATATAACGTTGATCCAAGTGACAAACATTGGTCTTCCATTAAAGATACCATTATGTATATAATAATGACCAAGGAAGTGTTCCTGGTATATTGAGGAGGCAATGAGATGGTAATTAGGGGTTATCCTGATGATAGTTTTCAAATATATCAAATTGGACTTAACTTACAGTCAAGATATGTTTCTAATCTTAATATAGGAGTGGTGAGCTGGAAGAGTTCAATGAAAACATGTTTCATAGATTCTATAGTGAAGTATGAGTATATAACGGTTTCTCAAACATCTAAATAATCAGTTTCGATATGAAGCCATTTCTTGGATCTTGATATTTTTCCTAGCAGTAAAGAACCTATCACATTATATTTTCATAGTAATATAGTGATGGATCTTGAAAATGATTCAAGGTCACACCAATTTAAAAAGAAAATACTCAGAAAGTATCACTTATTGAAGGATTTTTCTCAATTTGGTGATGTTGTAGAATCAAGTGTTCTGAAGGAAGAAAACATGGTATACCCTTTGACTAAGGTGTTATCATATCACAAGAATGAGTATATTTTGATATCCAACTTTATGACGGTTCATAAATAATGCAACTAATGTAAGTGGGAGCGTATTGGGGATGGTTCCCTAGAACCAATTATTTAATAATTTACGATTACTTGTATTCATAGTTTTTAAATATTAATAAAATATTTATCTGATCATGATTACCCATTTATGTAACACAAAATTTGATAGTCTCTTTAGAGAAAATATTGTTTAGAAAGGTCTTGGTAGTTCCCCCACAATGATGATAAACCAAAAGTTAAATGGAGATAATATAAAATTTATTTTATATATGTAGATGAAATCAATTTATGGATATAATTAATCTTCTGTAGGGGGTAATGACTTATATGACTTCTAGGGACCTTCTCATGGTGTATGCCCTTGGTAATTTCTATTGTATTAATTTTAGGGAATGAGACCCACCAATATGAAATAAAATTTATGTGTTTCATTAGATGTTCTTATATATAAAAATGTTAATTAATACTTTTTCTTTAAGATTATTATTTATAGATATTATGTTTCATGAACTATTATGTATTTATGTAAACCATAATGATTGATGTTCATAACGATATTGAGTATGTTGGGTGAGTCATGCGTAATATTTCATTAATGAATAATGAGAGAAAATATTTATACCTTCCATTATTTATGAATGTTTATATCAATTTTCTATTGATAGAGATTATAAATCCAAAATAAATCCATGGTCATGGTGTTCTGTTGGAAATGTCAATTTTTGGAAAGTCAAATAAAGATACTTCGAGCACATAGGTTGATGGTAACATCGTGAAACCCACTTGATTAGAGATATCATGATAGAGGTATCATATTACACAATAAGTATTTATATGAGTTTATATGTCATTCTCACAATATCATCAATATTTTTGATTTCCTTCGTGTATATCTAGACACACACCTTTAATATGGGTTTTTTACAAATTTCCACTAATAAAGTGTTATAGAGGGTCACAGACTAAGTTTATCTACAATATTAGTTCAATAATTAAATTATCTAATATTTAACAAGATTAATAAATATTATTACCACACATAGTTTAAAAGTTATTCATGTTTTCTTGATGACTTATATTATTTCATGGGTTACTATAGGGAAATATTTATGAGCAAAAATTTACTAAAAATATTTATTTTATATTTAGTGAATATAATATTTTTTTGGCCAATAATGTAAGGATTTTTAATTAATAATTAAATGGTAACTATTTAGGGTATGATAAATATTTTGGAGGAATAATGTAACATGTTTAATGTTCTAGTGAAAATAATATATATTCAATATTATATGAATATATATTATTTAATTAATTCATGAGTTTCTCACATGTTAATAATAATAATGTAATATTATCATAGAAACTGGGTTCCACATAGATTATGAAAAACAAGAATGGTTCAGGTAAAATTATTATTTTCTGGTCATACCAGTATATAAACCTAATTATATTATTTTCTTAAATGAGTTTCCATTTTTTCGTTATACACAACAATATTTGGAGAATCCTCTCAATGCCATTGAGAGCACTGTTCACAAAGAACACTCCCCAGAACAGAGGGAGATCCTCCTCCAAATTTTACTCTTTAGTATAGAATGAACAATGAGAAGCTTTCTTGAAGCGATTATTTGGGTGATCAAATGATACAAGTGTTAGGATCTCCCACACTAGAACTCATAGATTCCAATAGTGAAATTCAATGTTAGTAGAGCACATATGGGTCACTGTGGAAGGGAATCTATAATTTATTCCTCAAATGTCATTAAAATATTATGTAGAGAAACTATTATATTGTACAATTAAGAAATAAATCATCACATCGTTATTATATAATAATTTAAACTAATTATATATAATTTGTGATGATCCTATGTTCTTGACCGGGTGTTCAATAATCAATTAATATTTGAGTCAATTTTGTAGGTTATAGTGTTTATTTATGATGTACATCTCAGATTAATCATCCATCACAAAAATAATATATTTTTTAATGCCCCATATGGTGGTTCGACTGTGCTAAGAAGCTTCATTTAAGGCTTCTTCTATTTATTTTTTATCTTTTACAATAACATACCTTTTCCTTGGTAGTAAATTTTTAATCATATTAATTAATATTAATGAAATAAATTAAGATTTTATGTATTACATAATTTGAAAATTATAATGTAAAATTGTAAAATAATTTTATAAACTAAATTTTTTAAGAGTGAACATGTAAATTTTAGAATAAACACACATAATGAGTGAAAATATTTTTTAGATGAATTTAGATTTTATGTTTAAAAATTATGTGTAGTTTAAATTTTTAATGTTATTAACATTGAAGATATAAATTAATTTATTATAGAAAAAATAAATGTTTCATGTCTATGAAATAAATATAAAACTAAATTTTACTATAAAAATGTTTTATTTAAATAATTTTTGAAAATTATTTAATATTTAAATATAATGTTAGGTAAGTTATAAAACATAATCATTGGTTTTCTAATATAAAAATAACATTTTAAAATGCATATTTTCAATCATTAAATAAATATTTAATCAATTAAGTTTTTTAAACATTTACATCGTTCGCATATAGTTACAACGTTATAAAAAATTATTGTTATGTTAAAAACTATATTTTTCAATTTTCCCAAAAATCATATTTTCGGGAAACCCATAAAATTCACCCTATGATAACATTTCATGATGAATTAAATATTTTTTATTTTAAAAAAAATAAATTCTAAAATATATAAATTTATCTATTAAAGGAAAATACAGTATATAAAATAAAAAAACATTTATTAAGAAAAACACTTTTAAAAAATTGGGGGCTTTTAATAATACTTTGATTGCATTTATAATTGATTATAATATAATTATTTTCAATGGGATTTATTATTTAACAAATTATTAATAATATATATCTAATATTTCATGGCACATTTTAGTTCTGTGTTTTATGTAAAACATGCTATTGAATATCGTATTAATTTAGTGGTAAAATAATTTTTATGATCTAAAGATGTTACATTATACCCCGTAAATAAGTTGCATCCTCAATATTTTTTTTATCCCCTACTAAAAAATATCTAAAGGAACACTAATATATACACAACTCAAGATATAAGTTTTAATAAGAGATGTCTACTATAATAAACTTAGGAAACATATCTTTTTTTCCTTATAAAAGGCTTATTACTAATGTTTATTTTCTTTATAACCATTTGATAATATATCCAATCATTATATGATGTTAATAAACACATTATATAATTTCCTTCTAATTGGAGTTCATTATCTGACATGCATTTATGTACTACCATGGGTTGATATTAAATTTTATTTCTTATTCCAACAAATAATATTTCCCTCTATGTAGAAAGATCTAACCCTTTTTTAAAAATAAAAATAAATTGAATTATAATATTTTCACAACACATTTATATAAACATAAACATTGTATAAAATATAATAACATCATTTCTTTGATAATCAAATAATTAGGGTGGTGATTTTATGAACTTATAAAAATTCTCAAGTACACAACACCAGAATCCATTAAGTCATCCAAAAATATAGCATATAGGGTAAGGGTTAATTAATTATAATGATCCACTTCATTAGTAGTAATTTCATGGGTTCATCATATATCCTATTTCAGTAGAGGTTACTAGGGTCCATTATCTTCATTTTCCATAATATTTGGGTATTCATATGCATAATGTCAAAACTCCTTGAATTTAAATCATTAGAGTGTAGGTGAAGCAATAACATGGGTCATATTTACTAATGTTTCATTGAAATGTCTCATTTCCTCACTTAAATAATTCCATGCATGTTTTTTTCTATAACATATATAAAATATCTTTCCAAGTAATTAAATCAATTTCCTATTTTCTTTAATTGACTTTTTTTGGAATGTAGACAGTTGATATTTTTTTCTAGCATGATTTCTCTTTTGAGTTCCCATGAATTAAAATATTCATTATCTTATATCAAATGATAATCGTGTCTTGATTTTCCATTTACTCATTAAGTTGACATCAAAAAATATTTTTTTTAGTTATTAAAATCTCTTATCATTAATTCATTTTGAATATTTTTTAATATATTGATAAATAATTCGATCGTACTCTCTTGGAAAGTCACAAAACTAGAGGTGTACCTTGTAGGTTTCATGAATATAGTTCAAAAATAATATGTTTTACTATTAGGTAATGATATTTTTAACTTCAATTAAGGCCACGGTGTTGAACTAATGTGAGTTCCTAGTGATATCAAAAGAGTTTTAAGAGAGTTTAGAGATTTTTTAGAGTCCAGTGAATGGGCTTTTAGAAAAGGGAATACAGGACACACAGTTTGAAGAACCCATGCAGCAAAGGCCACATGTTTTGAGTAAACCATGTGTGGAGTTTTGGAGGTAGAGCAGGGTTTGATGGATTCCTGAAACCGTTATTCCAAGAGAACATACCCATGAAAACCTCCTGCAATTTTTAGTAGAGGCCAAAACCATGGTCGACACATAGTTCTTCTAACAGTCTACCATGGATGTCCTAGGGGTGATAGCGATATTGAAATATTATATGGTTAGTGGATGGTTTTCTAGAACAGGTTCATGAACCATGTGAGGTAACTTCTAAGGTAGTAAGTGAACACATGGTTTGAATACAGGTTGGAAAATCATGTCACCAAATCGCATGACCCCGTTAAAATGTAGTAAAAAAGCATTTTACCCCCACATATTTAATTATTTAGACCCTATTTCTTTTTTTCTTCCTCTAGTTGATTTCTTCTACCCCCATGAGAGTTTTTCAAGACTACACTAGGCTTATCTCTTAACCCATGCCACATTTGAGGCATATTTATGTATCTTACCCATGTTGTACCATCTTTTTGGGTGCGTATGATATCTCCACATGATTTGGGATCCTTAATCAATTAAATAAGAATTTATTGAATATTCTACGGATTGTGCACACTTGTTTGGCTAGTTCATTTGTAAATTAATGGAATAAATTCATTAAATATATTTGAGAAGGTTGTTTCCTCCTTTACATGTGTTTGAATATGAATAAAATGGATAAATAGTTTACATATAAAATTTTGAATGGGTTAGAGGATCTCATTAGTTGTAAATTAGAATAACTGATGAGTTGGTTATGGTAGTGGTTTCCAAAGAAATTTCTACTAATTGTATCCTGAGTCTCTAGGATTTCATGGAAATTTCTACTCCATGGATCTGGATTAAGGTAGTGGATTCCATGTGCATTAATACTCCTTGGATCCTGATTTCATAGGATGCCAAGGTTATTTCTAACCCTTGGATATGGCTTTATTGGACTCACATTGGGCAAGCTCCATGGATATGTTCCTTGGAATCCCCATAAATCTTTTCTGAGTTTTCATCGTGATTCTCCATAGACTCGACCAGTATTCCATCGCCTTTTATAGCTTGGATTCATCCAATCATGGGTTGACACTTGATTACAATACATAGCTCATTGTTGATGTTATACAATTGTTTACATAGAAAAAAAAAGTTTTTTAGTTCTTTTTTTCATTATAGATGTCTTGGGTATGGGTATTTTATTATAGTTGTTAGAATGAATGGTATCACACCAACTTATGTGTTATTTACTGAAAGCCCTTATTAATGGGTGTTCAACCATTGTTCATAGGGATCCATGTTTGGATGGACATGATAACTTTTACCTTGACACTTTACTTTTATTATTGTTATATCTCTTAAATAATGAACCCTAAATCATTGTTTATATATAGACTGTCATTTTATAGACACTATTGTTAGTTTCTTGTAGAGTTTTATCTCCCAAATTGTTTGGTCCACAATCAGGTTCCCAAAAAACATCAAGGTTATAGTTAGGGACTAGGGAAAGTGCCCTATTTATGATACTGGAATTTATCCGTTCTTAATATTAGGCAAGAAGAGGAATGATCCTTGATTGTGATGCTATCTATAGATAGTCATTTTGGAATTTTTATCATTTTGATACATGTATTGTATGGGATGCTAGTTTCCATGTATATCTTGTCATTTTTTATAAATACATGACCAGATAATCATATTATATATGAAAATGATTTTTATTATCTACCATTATAGACTTCTAGGTTGTTATCTTATGTACTTGATTTATATTATGCTTTCTATATTTATTGGTATGTTTTCACAATTGTATTAGACTCTAACATGATGAAATAGTCTCCCCACAGACAAACCATAAACCCATGGTCCTAGTCAATTGCCTCAAACATACACGGAGTTGTGCCTAAGGCTATGCGACAAACCATCTCAGGGAACCATTTAGTAATATGAGGGTCTAGAAAATACAAATTAGTAATATATAATTTCTTTTTATGGATTTTCTATAGTAAGACAAAACATAGAATATTTGGAATGAATTTTAATTTGGTGATGATATCTGTCTGGAAGTATCTGACCCACTTACTGGAAAAATAGAAATTTCCTAGAAAGAGGAATTGTTTTTCTATATTTTTCCTGTTATAGTTGATTTTATTCCACCATTAGTTAATGTACTTGATGTTTGATGTTTATTATCAATAGTTTTTTTATTTCTCCTAATGAGATGAGGTTATGCCAAATTATGCATCATTTTATGCCCCTTATATGATTAATATTCCATGCATATGATATACCATATAAGATTCATTACTTGACTACATGGCATTATTATTTGTTCATTTCATGATATAATTTGATATTGGTTAATGTTTTGTGGTGGAATTGAGAAACATGATTGGTACACAGAGCTCCTACAATATCCTAACTAGTGTTTTCCTACATAGGATACATAAGACACCCAAAGAAGTCAATTATGGCATGTTGAGTTATGGACCCTCAGTCACATGGACTAGAACATGTTATGGTATGGATTAAATTGAAATCCCACTTCGGTTTTTATGATTTGTGGGCCCTTATGGGTTGAAATTTTTGAACCATTTGGTTCATCAATTTAAATAGAATTGTGATATAAATATAAATTTAAAGTGTGTTAAATTTAGAAATAAATAACATGACCTAAACTCAGCATAAGAGTGGGTAGTAAGAATTATCTCTCGTAATATTAATGATTATTACTATTTACCAGTCCTAGATTTAGTAATAAGAATATGTGTGTGTCTTTTTTATAATAAATCCTTGAAGAGTACAATTTTTTATTTGTGATCAGGTTGTAAATAAATTTCATTTCTATGGTGGGTGTTTGGAATTGTAGAGATATTTCACCATGATCACCTAATATATTAAGCCAAGAGGTTGAAGAAACATATGGTTCAAAGGTTGTGGTCTGTGATCCACTAATAGAAGCTATGGTAGTTCCCTCTATTGCACTACAATTTATATCAGATTCGGTTGATGGTGCTTAGTTCCATGAGGGTTTCCTACTCTTTATAAATAACTTTTATAGAGCCTCACAGCCTACCATGACTATGGAAGAGCTAATTAATATGTTCCAATATAATAATCCTCCCATGTTTTTGGGAGATGGTGCTGCAGATGCTTTTGAGATATGGATTGAGACTATATTTTCTATTTTATATCATACAGAGAATCCTCCTGAAATGAGAGTGAATCTCAGGACATATATACATAAGGGATCAGCTATGCAATATTGGTAATTTTTTAACAATGATTATAAGCATAGTGTTATGGTTTAGGGGGATTTCCAATCCATGTTTTATGATTAATTATTTATTGAGATCCTAATAATTGATAATGCTAGTGATTTTAAACAATGTTTAATGACCATTATGGGGTATTGAGAATACAATTCATAGAATATTCACTTTTCATCAATTAATCATATTGATGGCCATTGAGAGGGAAATTCTTCAAGTAAGGTCTCAATCATACTGTTCAATCACATGTCAATGTTTGTGGGATGACCTATATTATATAGACAGTGAATCAGGTGCTTATTAATGGACAAAACATGAAAGAATATGGGGTTGAATAGCATGGGAGTCAACCTCTCAACCTAGTGGTTCAGTATCATATGTTCGAAGGAACTTTTTTGAGGCTTCTCATGAGGGGAATACCAATCATGATATGAGTTATGGTAGATCTATATTCTATCATTTGGTGTGGGATAGAAGTTCACATGAGGAAAAAGAGTGATATAGACCTATTCAAGTTCTGATATTATGGACTGAGGGGCCACATAAAACCTTTTGTAGGAAATTCCATCAACCGGTTAGTGGAAGGGGATCGACTCCAACTCCTTGTTTAGGATTGGGATTCATGGATCTGTGTTAGGAAAGGATATAGAGTAGTTCAAATCATTTAGTGTGATATAGTGGTTATGGCCCACATAGCCAAGCACTAATTATACCATGATTGTAGAGTGGGATTACTCTGATTAGTGATGTTGTTTCATAGGGATGCAATTCTGTCTAGTTATATTCTATACAACCTACACTACAGAATATAGTGTAGGGATATCTATAGTGATAGGTATGATCTTATTATAATCTAATCTAGTATCTCTTTTTATTTATACATGTGCATCTCTTACTTTCATATCTATATAATTCATGGAATGATTTGGGATTGTTATTCAATATTCTGATGGAATTATGACATTACAAAACTCTATTGGGGATCAAAATAGTGGGTGTACACTAGTATAGGGATATTCCTCTTGAGATTGGTCAATTACACTTAATATCAGATCTTTTTTTGCTCGAGATGATTCTGTTAGAAATCATAATTTTTATGTACTGAATAGTTTCTTATTGAGACCTTGTCAATTTCTATTTTTGAAGGTTTATATGTAAATTCATGTCATAGGGAAGGGTTTTTATTCACAATATTGAATGGGATTTCAAGGATAGATGATATGGTTCAAAAAATCACGGGATAAGTGGAATGAAAGTCTAAAGTACTAGAATTTATCTATATAATTAGGGCATATGGAAGGAGGACCTTCTTTTAGTGGATGATAATTTCAGGGACCTATTCTTGAATGAATTTTTTGGTTCACCTCTTGTGAGGTAGGTGGAGTTCTCTATTGAGTTATTTCAAGGAGATGCACCGATATAAATTCCTCCTTATATGATGAAAACTATAGTGTAGCATGAGATCAAAAGACAACATGAAGACTTTTATGTGAAGGGGTTTATATGACCATGTATTTCTCAATGGGTTTCAATAATCTATTCTATGAAAAAGGGAGATCAAACCCTTAGGCAATGTGGGGATTATAAAATATTGAACTAGTTGAAGGCCAAGAACCTATATCCCAGAATTTGTATAGAAGATCTCTTGGACTAGATCTGAGGACACTAGGTTTTCTCTAATATTGATATGATATCATTTTATCAACATGAATGTGTTCAACATACAATCATACCTTTTATATCATTTCATAGAAAGAGTGGTCAATATAAGTATTTTTCCATGTTCATCAGTCTCATGAACATGCCATTGGAATTTATGGCACTGATAAACCAAGTTTTCCATTCTTATCTGGATACATTTTTGGTGATATTAAATGAAGATATCATGGTGAATTATCATAATCATCAAGGCCATACCAAGTATCTTTTAGATAAAATTAGATAGAATGATTTATATCCTAATCTCATAATGTGCCACTTCTAGAATTATAAGACTCACAACCTGGGTCATATTATCTCATAGAAATAAGAGTCAGTTTACCTAGAGGTGGTGAGACCTGTAGCGTCCACAAAGAAGTCAAATAATATATTATTCATATGAGTTTTATTGGGGATATTTGGTTATTAAATCTATTTTACAAAAAAAAATCATGCTTAAATACAACTCTTAGGGGCTTGATGAAGAAGGGTGTGAAGTTAATATGTCCAGATATCTACGTGATAGCCTTTTAGGAGATGAAATGGAGAATAACATCGGCATCAGTCATGATTCTTATAGAGATTAACATTATCTATACAGTGTACTATGATGCATCATGTATCTATCTTGAAGTAGTTCAGATATGTGTTGTGTGATTCATGGAATATATGTCCAATTGGTTGATGCCACATGAGAGGAACTACCTGAAGCACAATCTCAAGTTAGCCTTTATTATACATTCCTTGTGTTGTTGGATGAATTACTTACTAGAAATGAGTTTTGTTGTTTACATGGACCACAAAATCCCTATAATTTCATTTAAACATTGGGATTTCAATTAACATAATTGAAGGTGGGTTGAATACCTTAAGTCCATTTGAATTAAATATTTCTTATATTCCTAGTAAGGTCAATGTAGTGGATGTTGCGCTGAGCAGGAGGACAAAGATACATGAAGATCATGAGGCTAGTAACAAATAGAATATTATGTCAATATTTTTGACGATACACTTGGAGGTTCATGTTACTCTTGGGAGAGGATTAAATTATATATATTCATGGTTGCACTTAGTTTCTTTCCAACATACACAAGGAGATGATGTTGGAATTTAATGTCTCATCATGGTTAGAAATTAACTAAAATTTTCTGATATGTGTGTCACCAATATTGGTGGATGAGGATTTGACATGTTGTAGTTGGTTTTTCATGAGGTATTCCACCTGTCGGTAGGTGAAGGCATAACACTAGTGGAAAACTATGATTTTGTAGCAGTTATCTATTATTGAGTGGAAATGGGATGATTTTGAAATCGATTTTATAATTGGGTTGTCGAGGTCAACTCATGATAGTAATGTTTTATGTTTTGTTATGGACAGGCCCAAAAATGTTACACATTTCCTGCCTATCATTGAGTCCTTTTCAGTATATGTGTTTTAGAGATTTTATATCTCTGAGATTGTGTGACTTCACAATATTCCCCATTCAATTCTATTATATATGGAAGTCTCATTAATTTATCAGTTTTGGAAGTGTTTGGATATGTTTTTGGGTAAACATGTGCTTCAATGAACGACATATCACCATTATAATGATGGCCAGTAAGAGTACAAAATTTAGCTATTTGAAGTAATTCTTAGATCACAACTCCTTGATTTTGTTGGATCTTGGGAGAGGCATACACCCATGTTTTAGTTCCCTTACAATAATAAATATTAAGAGACTATGCAGATGGAACCTTGTGAATATTTTACAGTACACCATAAAAATAACCTTTGTACTAGTTAGATTCATGTGAGGCAGTACTGCTCATGACCTATCTTCCTCAAGAGACTTTGGAGTTGGTATAGTTTATCAAAAAGTGGATGTATACTGCATCGTATCTATAGGAATCATATGTTGATCATCATTAACAACTCATAGAGTTTGATATTAGGAATCTAGTATTATTACATATATAACTGAGGTTGTGACACAAACATATTAGGATACATTGTGTGATTTCACTATGATATTCCACTACATACGATATTCTAGAGAGAGTTGTGTTGGTAGCCTATGGGTTTCACTTACCTCATAGGTACCAGTCCATGCACGACATCTTCCTGATAACTCAGTTTCACAATTATCACTTCTACCTGTCTTAAGCCCTAAACCAGATGAGGTTAGGAAATTGGTTGATAGATTCTATGAGAAGAATCATGCTTGTTTTGTTAATAGTATCAAGAAGTTTCTTTGTGGGTTCTCAGTTATTCTAGTGTGGTTTTTATTGGAGGCACAATCATTTATAGGATGATATTTGGTAGTGGGATACTAATATATGTGGTAGTGGATGAAGTTATTCTCAGGTGATTCTTGACCACCCATGGAAGGGAATATATGGGATGAATATCATTATATGGGGATATTTTATGAGTCTAGATAGTCTTATAAGGTATCAATCATTTTAATATCTTTTTAACTTTTTTTACATAGTGTGAGTGCCTTGTGAGTTCATCAATGTTTTGGGGGTGTATGGGTCTTGTTTGGAGCTCGGAGCCTAGGTATTTGGAAAATGGAAGTTGGGACACAACGTTAGTGAAAACCATGCGACTCTTACCGCATGGTTTGAGTAAACCATGTCAGACATTTCAAAGGTTAGAGAAGGGTTCTATGGTTTAAGGAAACTATGCACTAAAGTGGAAACACAATTTTGATCTGTATATAATTTACACAAAATTCTGAACACACAGTCGGTAGATTTTTTTTTACCCTGCTCCAAGACCGTGAAAGGGGTATCAAGGGATAGTGGCATATAGAATAGTTCACATAAGGTTTTACATACTATGTTCATGAACTGTGTGAGGTCCCTATTGAGATAGTAATGGGGTGCATGGATATTGAATGGTCTGTCCAACTATGCAGAAAAACCATGAGACCTAGTTAAAATTTGAGAAATGAATATTTTCTCTTGTGGATTTAAAATTTTAATTCATCTTGAATTTTTTAACTTCCTCCAATGGATTCCTTCCCCTCCAATGACTATTTTTCAATCCTAATATTGGCTTGGCTTCTGATTCTCTATCTAGATTAAGATTGAAGCACTATTTATCTCATTGGATCTGCTTTGGTAAGATATTAATTTATCTTACACCATTTTTTATTTTTCTTAGTATTGAAAATTATTTTTTGGTGAAAGATAATATTCCCAATTTCATGGGTATTTATAGTTTCTTCCTTTTTCTCCATATCTAGAAATAATTGGATGGTTATAGTAGATGAGTGTCTTTCTATAGACCTATGGAAATTGATATATACATTTACCATAATGTTTGGGTTTTTATAAACCTTTTTTATGTTTTCCCACATGCATAAAATTGTAGAGTTTCCTCCAAAATTAAATAAATGTCTTGTTAAAATCGATTGGGATCGGTTTGGGGTTTCCACTAGTCCGGTTATATGGTTGTAGGGTGTTTAACTAAACCAATGCCACCTTTAAGGTGTATTTAGGTATATTCCCCATTTTTTATGACCCCTTGGGTTGCGTCTAATCTTTATAATTGTTTTAGTAGCCTTAATGAATTTAATTTGAATTTAATGAATTTTTTTACCATTTTGAGTAAGTTTTTTTACCTTTTAATGTGTAAATGAAAGGAATAAATTGATTTAAACTGATAGGATAAGGGTTTTCTCCCTATAATTGTGTTTTTATACGATTAAAATGGATTCATGGTTTATATATAAATTGTTTAATGGTTTGGAAGATATAAATAGTTTTGAATGATATTGATTGATAAATTTATTATCCTAGCGAATTCCAAGGACATTTCAACTCCATTAATACCAATTCAAAAATATTTTATGGTAATTTATACTCTAGGGTTATTTATTATGGTAGTGGACGTCATGGATGTTTATAATCTTTGGATCCTGACTCTGTAGGATGCTAAGGGAATTTCTGCCCATTGATTCTGGATGGCTAGGACTTATATTGGAAATTCACTGAGGATTTGCTCCTTGGACTCCACAAATGCCTTTACCAAGTTTCCATTAATATTTACCTTGGACTTGATGAGTATACCTTGGTATTTTTATACCATGGATACATTCCCTCATGGTATGAGACTTGATTATATGAAATAGGCCATTGTAGATGTTATACACTAGTTTACATAGCGTGGCTCTTGTAGATTTTTCTATTCTTTACAAATAGCCCTGGTATGGTTATTTTATTATAGTTTTTATACTGGGTGGTATCACACATGTTTATGTATGATTTACTATTATCCCTTCTTTATGGGTGTTTAATCATTATTCATTAGGAGCCACATTTCTTTGGACATGATTACCTTTACTATGATTATTTACTTTTATTATTGTCATAGCTATGATATATTTCAGGATGATTAATTTTTTATACATATATTGGACAAGACATTTACACCATTGGTGGTGGATTAGTATGTGTTATCCCACACCTTTTTAGGTTCGTAATTCTATACACATACTGATTTTGTGGTTCTAGTAGGGACTAGGGGAAGCACCTTATTTTTTATTCTTGATTTGATCATTGCATAAGAGCGTGGGAGCATAGGACCAAGCATCACTCATGATGATACATATATTTAATAATTTTGGCCCTTTTATTATTTGGATACATGTACTATATTGGATTCCAATTTCCATGCACTATTTGGAAATTGATATAGAGATATAACATGTTCATCATATTATATAAGACACTACTTTTGGGTTATTTACTTTTATAGACTTTTGGTTGTTTACATTATATCATGGTTTTATATTATTCTTACTCTATTGATCAATATATTTATAGCACTGTGTTACACTCGGACATTATGACATAGTTTCTCCACAGACACAAACTAGGACTTTGCTACAAGTCAATAACATCTCACATAGGGGGAGGTGAACTTGAGGACATGTAACCCACCAGATCAGGGATCTGTTTAGTGATACCTAGGTCAATATATTATCATTCAATTATACAATTTAGTGGATTAATCATCACACAGTTTCATCTATTAATATACACCTCAGTTTTATGAAAATATTTTGGGGAAAATATTTGGTGAAGAATATTTTATGAACTCCTCTCATCCTATAATTTCAACTTCTTTGTTATTAAATATAATCTTGATGATGGCACACAATTAGCATACCATACCATCTAGATAATACACATCTATGAAAATATTTTTAATGTAAGATCATTAGAGAACCAAAAATATAGTCAATATATTATCGATCCATTTATAAGAAATTAAGGGGTCAAATGACTCATTAATGGAGGGTAGATGTTTCCACATTATGATTCCATATAAATTCTCTACATCATGGATAAATTTTAGTTCTAAATAAGGTTTTTTATATTACATATATTCTCATAGAGTTGATTAATAATCACAAAAAAAATTGTACTCCAACTCCCATTATGTTTTGTCGCTCTTTGAGACAGTAATCACATTTCATTTTGTCCCCATTATTAACTCAGTTTCTCTTTTCTCCAAACATTTCTTATGTAATTAAAATATAAAAATAATAATAATAAATAAAAATAGTTACACCTTTAACACAAGAGGGGTAAATCATAAATTAACAAAAAATACAGGTTTTAATCTTGGTTATTCATTGTCAATATCATATTAGGCTATACTTCAATTCCATAAATATGTTATAAATCCTTTATAATTGTTAATAAAGAGAATGTAATAAACCAAATAATATCCCACGAGTTTGTCTAAAAAGTATTGTAGACTTATTCTCACTGATAGTGTATTAGAGTGAAGATTCATTTGATACACAACTAGATTCTTTCAAGGTGATTACCCCTAGTTGCATATAATCCTAACTAATATATTCTTTCCAGTATCTAAAAATAAGAGTAATTGTTAGGGGATCCAGAAAATACTTAATATACCCAAACGTTGGGATGTTATCAAATAATAGGAATTATTTCTATAGTTATAACTAAAGTTATCTAATCACAACCCTTAAAATAACTACGAAAAATCCTCAAAAATATCTAAACCATGCTCTAATAGAAAATATATAGACCAAATAAAAAAATATATTCATTTTATATTACTTATATAACATAATAATTACATCTAACAATAGTCTCACAGTAGTCTCACAATCCTAACAATTGATGGTTTACTCTCTTTGAGGAATAGTTAAATGAGATAATTATTTAATGAAACTTGTGAACATTTCTCCATATTTATACCACATTATACTCCATTCAAGGCATCACCTATGTTAAACTCATCTTCATGACCTAGGGAATAGAAATATAAGAAAAAGGGTGAGTTCAAATGACTAGTATGGGTAAAAATAATCAATGTTTTATTAAGGGTTAGATCATATGTATATGACAAAACATGAGTATTGTAGAAATATATTATTAAAATGCACATAAAACAACTTGAGTTTCCATATGTCATGTTATAAGGACATGTAATATCAAATGAACAATCATATATCATGGGAAAATATTGTGGAAACATGATGTAATAAACCCAATACATGGGGAATATTCATTGGTATAGGACATAAAGTGGTGTACAATTTAATAAGTATTTATTCCACAAAAATAATCATAGGAAATCATTACACATAAGGTTTGGTTTCAAAATCTTATGACCCATTATATGATGGATAATGAATTACTTCATATGACCCATTTTGACAAATGAATCAAATATCTCATCCCATTAGTGACATAAGTTTCACTACTGGAAAATGGACCTATACCCATAGTTTTGGGGAAAACCGTTGGGATAGGTCACCCAATCCCCACGGTTTTGGGGAAACTGTGGGTATAATTATTTTTTGATAGCCTATACCCATGATTTTCCCAAATTGTTTCCATAGGAAACCTTATACCCATAGTTTTCTCCAAACCGTGGGTATAGGGTATACAAAAATTCCTATACCCACGGTTTTCAAAAAACTGTAGGGATAGGGTGCCCTATACGCATGGTTTTCCTAAAACCGTGGGTATAGGTTTCCTGCGTGTGCGCGGGAAATTTACTTTTTCTGCGGGAACAAAAAAAAACTGGTGGGAGTTCTATAGCCATGGTTTATTCTTTTATACCCATGGTTTAAATAAATATATTTAATAATATATATATATATATACTTATATGCGGTGATGGGTTAGTGGTAAGGATGCTCGTGAATAGATAAGTGGTCACGCGATCGAATCCCGCGAGCCGCTATTTTGTAAAATATGTTATAACCATGGTTTCCAAACCATGGGTGTAGAGTTATGACACGGTGGAAAAACCTATATCCACAGTTTTTCCAAATCGTGGGAATAGGTCATGGACATATACCGAAACCATCAATGACCACGGTTCCCCAAACCGTGGGTATAGCCTATACCCTTGATTTTGGGGTCTATACCCACAGTTTTGAACTGTGTGTATATGATAATTTTTTAGTAGTGTGTTGTAACTTAGGTTCCATCACTGGCTTATGTATCACAAATTGAATACCATTTTTAAATCAAGTTATATAACTCATGGACCATTTTAATCACATGCAATATAAAAACTTAAAAAATGCATTGGAGAGAGATAAAATACCCCAACCATCAATAATCCATAAATATGTGTTACAATGTAATTCAATCATTCATTATATTCTAAATAACCCAATAAAAGAAATATTGGGTTTTAGAAAATTTCTAGATGGAATCATCAAAATTGAAATCAATAATGTAAACAATTGATACCCAAAATATAGTCACCCTAAAATAGTATTTCACAAGAACATGTATAGGGTGTTTCATAAAAAATTAATTCCAATTAAAAGGATTTTTGATATAAGAAGGTAAATTGTAAAAAAAATTAAAATACTTTCTATAATTATTTTAACATAAGTGTATGTGATGTAGTAATTTTAATATTTGAAAATAAATCATTAAAAGTGGTCACATTTGAGAAATTGAAAAGTTGAAATTTTCCATATAAATATTCTGAAATAAATCTCAAAGCTAAATATTTTAAAAAAATATATAATAATTTGAAAAGTTTGAGAGAAACTTTTGGAATTT
This sequence comes from Viscum album, assembly GCA_963277665.1. Taxonomy (NCBI): domain Eukaryota; kingdom Viridiplantae; phylum Streptophyta; class Magnoliopsida; order Santalales; family Viscaceae; genus Viscum; species Viscum album. Next base: position 1,417,643,089 of record OY728138.1, read on the forward strand.
TTTTAAAATAAACTTCAATAAGAAAATCCTTGAAAAACATAAATTTTATCAAAATAAATGAGGAGTAGAAGATAAAATAATTTACTTTTAAAGGATAGAAAAAATTATATATTCTAAAATTCCTTAAAAAATATATAATAAAAAGAGTGAAAAAAATACTTTTAAAAAATTATAGAAACAATTATGAAGGGAATATGAGATAACGAAAAATTAGGTATCCCATTGTAAATGATTAAATTCGTGGTAATGTATATTATGGACAATAAGGGGAACCATTATTAAAGTGGATGGAAATTATTCTCAATAATTTTATAGTTTTTGAGAAATAAATTCATTAGGTAAAATGATTAAATTAAAACTTAATTCACCCTATAGGGGAAGAGAATGTTCGATGAAATAAAATGAGAGGGTTTAAATATCATAACATGGAAAAGACATCATGGTGAATAATTCTAACTCTATGAAGGGAGTTGAGTTAACATATAACCTTATAACCAAGGTGACACTTAAATTTAAATCAAATTTGATGAAATAACATGATGTAGATCATAAACAATGAATTAGATGAATATGGTAAATAAAATTAACTAATAAGTATTAACACCATATCAAAGATTTCATGGTTCACTAAAATAAATATGTCTCGAAGAATTATATTTGAAAAAAATAACCCCTATGGTAATTCATGACATACACTAGAGTTTTTGAATCTAATTTATAGAAAATGACACTCCTAATCACCTATTTCAATACCTTATTCATATCAATGTCCACTTACATAATTTATTTATAAACATTAATTAGGAATAAATTATTTATTTTTAGCTATGATTACCATAATGTGTTATTAATGTTAATTATTTTGCACATAATTTTTGATATTGATTTCATTACCCATTATTTAATATAAATTTCCTTCATTAACATTTAATGTTATAGAATAGATAACATATATTTACATATCACGTTCAATAAGTGTTTTAGTTATGTTTCATGAAAAATGGATCAGTGTTGGCTTATTTTGGCAAGATTTGTGATTGAATTTGATATTTTAATAATAAGTTGAACTTAATATATCATTTCCATAATCATAAATAGAAATATTTTATTATTAACTTGTAATAATATTATTTTTTAAGTTCCCATATTCAACTATGAATGAGTTTAATATCATTGTTCAAGTAAGTGGTCAGACCCATCCAAACATGAAATACTATATTTAATGGATGATTAAGGTTATGAAAAAGGTTTCATTTGGAATAATATGTTTATTAAAGAATAATAATGATTTTATTTATATATTTTTAATGTGTTTAATCATAAATTATGATATTTTAGTAAATAAAAATGTAAATATATTAAAATGACATATCTTAATTTTTAGAGGTGGTAGTCTGTATATACAAAATATTAGCATCTTAATTTCTTGTGGAATGATAAGAAATGATGGTATATAATATATTATAATTTCGTAATCATATTTTTCATAGTTAACATATTTATTCAAAAAATTATTACTAGTTACCATCTCTGAGAGGTGTAGGTGAAAAATAAAACATGTCTTTCGTAGAGTCAATATTCTGCACAAATGCATGGTTGAAGAAAATATGGATGAATTACTAACGATATATAAGATACTTACATAGAATAAATTAATCTTCTCTTAGAAACCTAATTGCTTTTAAAGGTGTTTGGGAAATATTTAAGACCAAATGTCTCTGGATAGTGGTATATATTTTTATTGGAGATAAATTGGTAGAGTTTAAAGAATAAATTAGAAGGAATAATTGGTGCACAATGGGGTAGAAGGGTACTCCTTTTATAACTGGAGAGAAGGGTAATTTTGTGATTCCCCATTAGTTTTCAATAATTTAATAACATTATTATGGGAAAAAAGATTAAAAAAGCATAAAATATTAAGTGGGTAAAGTTATTGGTCATATAACCCTTTCTATATCTTATTTTGGAGATAAATAGTAGTGACTTACGGGTTATTATTTTTTTACATTTTAAACATTTACCCAAATGCACTTTTACCTTTGTTATAACATTTTATCCATTGTAATTAATTTTAATACACTATTTTAAAAATAACCATTATAAATAATTTGAAAATTATGATTTAAGCATTTAAAATAATTTTTTCGAAAATAATTTTTAAGGGTTAGAAATGTTACTTTTTGAATAAATGCACATTATGTGTAAAAATAGTTTTTTGAAGAAAATATTATTCTTAAAATTTATGTATAGGTTAATATTATAAATGTTATATACTTCTATAACATTAATTTATTTATAATAAAAAAATAAATAAATCATTCAAAAAAATCCAAAAATAAATATGACCATAATAAATTTTAACTAAAATAAAATACTAAAAACTATTTTTAAATTGGAATAAAATGTTACTTAGGTTATAAAAAGTAAAAATTGGTTTTATAAGTTCCAAAAATATATATTAAATTGCATATTTTTACACCATAAATAAATATTTAATAAATTGAAGGTTTTTATAAACTTCTAGGTCTATTGTATAAATAAATAAAGTCATCAAATTTAAAATTTTGGTAAAAATAATATTATTCCATATTTTTTAAATTATTTATTTCATAAAAATCCAAAAACATCACCCTATGATAATTTTGGAAAAATTTATTCAAAATGATGTTTATTTTATAAAATTCAAGTACTAAAATTTATAATTTTTTCTTTTAAATTAAATTAAAATTTATGCAGAATAATTTTATTTTCATAAAAAAACATTAAAATTTTAATTATTTTAAATACATATTCCTATTTTTCATTTTTTACAATATTTTCTTTCTATAGGTTTTATTATTAATAAATTTTATTTATTATAATAATATACTATTTTATATCTCATTTTAGTTTGGATTCATGTTCCAAATAATTTATCAAACATAATATTAATTTTGAGGAAGAAATGAATTCCAACAATATGGGGTGTTATAGTATTGCAACAATGGTGAAATTCATACCTACATCAATAAAGTGAATGTACATAGGAAATCAGGAAGAATTGTGATTTTCAGATAATAAATTAATGGTTATAAGCTTATAAATGGCTCACATCACAAATATTAGTGTAATATGAATTCATTTGGAAGATAGTAAGTGTATCCATTCAATAAGTATTGTAATAAAAGTATTAAAAAGATGTTGTTTCATGTTATTGGAATTCAAGTGGGTGTAGGTAAAATCAAATCACATGGAAGTGTCGTTCCATACATGAAAATGAATGATAAAATATATAAGACTTTATTTATTATAAATTAAATATTTTATGTTGTTTGTATCATGAAATAGTTTTCTATGTGGTAGGTTTATTGTGGTATAAGAAGAATCACTTAAAATTGATACTCTAATTAAATTTTAAATGATAAATAGATATCTTATGTATCAATAATTTTATAAAATAAAATGACGAGGTTTAGGTTATAGTGTCTAGTGGATTAGATGTTGAAGTGAGTAGAGTTTACTGGGTGAAATAATTACATAAAAAAAATAAATGAATCAAATATAATCAGAACATAATGTTATTAATTATATGATTTCCATTTAAAAAAATACTAAATGATAAATTTATATTTTAATGAAGTACAGATATATTTATAATTATGTAGAAGCCATATGCTAAAGGTAATGAAACATGAATTGGTCAAGAAGGATGATGTTTCACATGAGACATTCAAACATATTGTTTCAGAAATGGGTGAAGTTCCAAAGAGTCATAGGTCTTATGTATGAGTTTTTAATATATAAAGGTATACAATGGTAGTGTTACTGATATATAGTAATATATCTAGAAGATATACATAATGAATTCCAGGTTCAAATTCATGATTTATACATAAGAAATAGCATAAAAAATTTGTGGGTATTTTAATTCATAAAAAATAAAATCAATTGTGATGATATTAAGTTTTAAACTCGATGATAAAGAATTCATTAAAGGGATGTGAAATATTTTTATTGATATTTAAAAAGGATATTGATTTTGATCTTTATAAAGTCTTAAGGATGATAATTCACTCTGATATTATAGAATATTTTTACAGTGTTGAAATTGGAATGGTCTAGAGACTTGATGTTTTAAAACAACATGCTTTTAAAATATCAAATAAATTAATGAGTTTACAAAAGAGAGTTTATTTCAGACTCACTGTGTCTAATCATGGAGAGAAGTTAAAATTGGGATTTTCTGTTAAAATATATATAGGAACTATCTGATCTATTCCCAGAGTAATGTTTGGTCAATGTTTTGAGGATATAGAACATTATGTTCTGAATATCACCAATAGGCTTCCAGAAAAAAAAGAAAATTAAAAGTGGTGATCATGACTATTGACATGTTAAACTAGTATAAAATAAAAATGATGATGTTCTTAGGGAATTGATATCTCTATAATTTATGTTTATATACAATATATTACATTTCATATTTTTATATAATTGAATTGGAGTATTATGTGGTAGTCGAAGACAAGTTTTGATGAACATGGCCTTACAATTGATGTACAAACATCAGATAGATGATGGAATACCATATTAATAGAGTTTATAAAGGAACTTTTAATACTAATAAATGTAATAAATATATCTATTCACTTGTGTAAAATATTTAGTATTTGGATTTGTCTAGAAGATAACCATTGGATTTGATACCACATGTCATATGGTGGTACAATATATTATTTATATTTTTCTAATATATAATATTTACTGATAAATGTTGTATCTACTACGGAGCTTAGACAATGAATCACTCACTACTCATAAACACATTATTATTTTTTAGATTTATATAATTTATGAAAACACTGAAGAATTGGGAGTTGAGAAATTGAATTTAATTCTATAAGGAATCATAGGGAATAAAAATATAGTAAGAATAAATAATGGTTATAAATAATGTTCTTTTATCCTGAAGTTATTAAGAATAAATACTCTATCATAGTTCTATATAAATTATTTAATTAAATTTAATCTCACTATTTCTAATGACTGAGTTTCATCCACTGCTCAACCCCACTCATTAAATAATTATGTTAGCCAACACAATGATATCTTGAATGTGAGGTCACATTTACTTCCATCGTTCTATGGTTGTAATTGGACCTATATCTAGAGATTTATATTCTTGAAATATATATATATATAATCTTAACCAATAAAAGATCCCAATAATACATGGTTGAAAACAACCATCCAACTCTCTAATATGATTCTCACCACCATCATATGATGGATAATATAGTGATGGTAAGCACTAAACTATCAAGATATGTGAGAGGAATAATAGGTGGAAGGGGAGTGAGGAAATAATCATATCAAACTATTTTTAATTCACACTATTGTAAGTCAGAATAAGAAAAATTAATATAAAATGAAGACATTTAAAACATTAGATTAACCCACCAGATTATTCCCCCTCATATCAACACTGAATTAAGTTCACTATAATTGGAGAAAATTAATTTTGATTGAGAGAATGAAATAGAGAGAGAAATTACAGAAATATGGTGATATAAAAATCAACTTATAAAAATATGTATCATAAAATTATACTGAAATAAAATAAAATATAAAAACATTATTCTAAAAATATCAAAACTAAATTTTTTTCAGAATCCATACCATTGAATATTTTATATTGAGAATTTCATATCATTTTTTTAGGAATAAAAATTTATTATTTAAGTTTCCATCACTCAATATAAAATATCTATTAAAAATTAATTAAACTCAGTGGTTAAACCTTATTCCATAATTTTAAAATATAATAGTATTTTTATATCGAAATTAAATTTCTGTAAACATTACTTTTTAGATTAGTCCACACCTCATAAAAAATTAGTTTATTTTTTAAAAAATTTATCCTTCATATATAAGTTCCAATGTAATGATAAATAATCCCCTTAAAATGGATTTTCTTATGTAGACCACTAACTATGGATCCATATATGTTTACCTCTATGTATTGATGAATCCAATATAGATCCACTTATGAGGGTATTCTATTGTGAATTCTCTTATGTGCATCACCTTAAGGGTTTTTTCATTCACTTAATCCTATTATGTGGATCTATAATTATCCACTTCTTTAATTTGGTATAGGATGGCCAAAATTATTATTATCATATTAAGACCACTTTGATTATACTAATACCTTCAGAATAATATCTAGACATATTTAAATAGCATAAAAACCATTAATTTATTGTTATAATTACTATTATAATTACAAAAATAATTGAAATAATTAAAAATAAATTTTCAAACCATTATCACAGTAAGGTTTAAAATACCTCTATAATATTAAAATTTCAAAAATATATATAAATAAATAAAAACATGTGATTAAAATAATTAAAATTCAATGACAACATTATGAAAATTTTAGCACTATCAATTCATCTATATCTAAATACTTTACTTCAGGGAAATTATCATATACCAATGGTTGATTTTTATTTCCCATGAAATTAATGATAGATTATTTCAATTCAGTCATCTATAAAATATAATTATTTTTAAATGGATCCTAATTACCACTTTTTTAACTAAACATAAATTTCCATTCAATAAAATGATAATTCTCAAGCATGTTCTGTATATAACTTCCCAAATAGGTATCTCTCTTTAATCATGTAATTTCAAATGGTCCCTTTCTCATTCATAAGAGAATGAATGATTTCTATAGAATTTGTGGATTCATATAATATCCTCCTCACATAGTCATAAAATTATGTGAATCATGGATCCGTCATTATTTTTGGAAAATATTCAATGAACCTTTAGAATTTTAAAATGAAAATAAAAAAACATTAAAACCTAATAACATTTTAGTACCAGTCCCATATATTTGTAATTTTAATAACCTATTTTTTATTTAAAAATATTCATAGTATCTATAAAATAATAATCTAATTGAGAAATAATCAAAATGAGTAAATAAGGAGTGATAAAACACAACTTATAGGGAATGAATACTTTGGGTAAGAATCAAAAGCATTACTCACTGAAATCCAACAGATAAAATCCTAAAAAATATAATAGAATGTTATTGAAATAAAAATAACTATTAAGAAAAATAAATCAAAAGAATATGATAAAGGATAAATCTTTATTTATCACCTAAGTATATACTATGGTTTTATAACCTCAAAAAACATAGTTCCATTTTATATGAAAATTATGATGGTGGGTAAGGTTTTATTTATTTGAATCACTAAAACATCATGCTCATAGTGATCATTAAATTTCAATGTTTATATAATATCTCACATATATAGTAGTATCAGTCTATTCCCATTATAATAAGGTTTAACAAACATAGTGGGGGTGTGAAAAAAATAGGTCGTCATTATCTTTGTCTCAAAAAATTTCAACTACTTCTTCAAAATTCATGGTCTACTCTCAAAGTGTTTTATCAACCTAATTATCAAATAAAAAGTCAATGAATAACTTAATTTTGATGAAATTGATATAGGATGACTCAATATAAAAATATACCCCCTCAAAGCGGATATCTTGTGAATTAGTTTATTTATGAATATAAATGGAATATAATTCATTTACACCCTCAAAAAAATATATAATAGGTTGTAGGAGATTCATTTGTCCCTCATCGGGTGTATCATCATATTCATATTTATTATCCTATTAAAAATAAGGACTATCCAAATATAATAAATCTAAGTAGTGGGAGGTAATTCTAAATTAATTTTTAATAAGATTAGTTGAATTTGAGTTAAATAAAATATTATTTCCCTAAGAGATTCTCCTCATTGACCTCTTCCACTTGAAGATGGGTTTTAATGAATGGAATAATGTAGTCAATCTCCTCTATATTCTCTTTGAATTCATCTAATTTAGTGTTATATTCTTCCAAGGAAAGGGAAAAAATTAATATTGTTGGTTGTTATTCATCAAATGTGGGAGAATAATGTTATTTTTTACATTGTTTTAATTGACTCAAGAATTCATCCACATTTTTTACCACTTACATTTGATTAGTATAAATTTTATATTCTTGAATATTCTCTAGTAATGGATGGAAAATTGATTACAATAAATCTTTAAGTAATTACTATTTTGCCACCTTTGGTTATTAAATTTAAAAGATGAGTAGTGAGAGATATTTCTTCCCCAGTTCTAGTTGTTTATCCAATTGTTTCTCATTGGATTCAATGAGGTATTCAATTAAAAATTATATTTAATTCATTACATATTTTATGTATACTTTAAACAGATATTTTATTTCATAAAATAGTATATCTAATTCATAAGTTACCGATCAGTATTTTGGCCATTCATAATAATTAAAATTAAAATACATCATGAAAAAATTATTATTTTTTGTTATTTTTTGAAAATAATAATATTATTATTAAAAAATTTGAAAATAATGTTGAGTGAAATATGAGTTTCGATCCATATAAATAGTGAAATATTTTAAAGAACTTTGTATTGGGTGGTTTAAAAATGTATTTATATATTCTTAATACATCATAGTTGCTGACCAAGTTCATCTCTCTTGAGTATAATTGCATCCAATCACTCACTACTCCTAAAAAATTTATTATGATCATATATTTTTATATTTTTACTCAACAAAATAAAAAAAATTATGTTTTGAGATTAAGAATTCAAGATTATAAACAATCATTGAGAAAAAAATAGACATAATTAATAGTGATTTGAAGGAATTGTGGTCGATCCTTGAGGGATTTCACAATAATATCATATCATAGTTAAACTTAAATAAATTACCAAAAATACTCTAACTCAGCTGATCCTCATGATATATTTCACCACTCAATCTCACTTGTTCCTATATTATGAATGTTAAGACCCATATATTCTCAAATTTGAAGTAAAATTTTCTTTTTAAGTCCATTGGTGGTTACCGAACTTCTTTCAAGACTTTAATTTGCAAGAATATTCCATTTCAAGGCATAATGAAAGAAAATAGGCCAATGAAATATGTTCAATAATCGCCAGACCACTATACACTAATCTAGTAACAAATTTGTAAAAAATAACCACAATTGACCACACCATCATGGATCCATCTTTCAACTTTACAAATAATACATGGGTTTTTCATAGAGAAACACAAGTGAAGATAAATATTTTATCACTCAATTCCTCTAGTTTTTTATTATTTTCAACTAATTATACTATGGCCACTCTATAACGAGTCTTTGATATAGGCCCTGCACCATGAATTAAATCAATAGAAAACGCAATTTCCTACTACAGTGGATAATCATGTAAATCACTCAAAAACACATAAACATATTCTTTCACAATAGATATATCTTAAATTTGATGATTTATGTCCCCACCCATAGATATTATATTCTCTTCCTCCCCAGGATTTGAATTCAGTAGGGCTACTAGGGGTAGATCTAGATAATAATCAAAATATGGGATTTCTACTCTAAAGATAATGGATTCAACGTCATTCTAAAAAAATTTATCATTATTATTCTATAGTGTTCATTGGCCCTATTCTTCTCTTGTAATCCTTTAATGACATAAGACTTTGAGAATAATGTTTCTATCTGGATAGAACATGAGACAAATATTCATAAGTTGAAACACATTATGAGACTAGTGACCTTCAGAGGAATGGTTTTAAGCCATGAAATAATCAATCAATATTTAAACTTGGATTACATATATAGTATGCGGAATGCCTTTATAACCCTATAATGTTAGCTTCATATATTGCAACATTCACATCCTATTTTTGCATCAGATTTAGAAACTTATTTTCCATGTTTTCTCATTGTTTTGGAGGAAAGTATTTCTCTAAGAGGATGTACTTACAATATCTCCATTACATATTTTTTTATATCTTTCTCCTCTTTTTTTATTTTGAAGAATTGACCACCATTGATCGACATCTCCCAATTGATGATATATTTCAATAACAACCTTCTCCCTTCCGTTACATATTAAAGAGACAAATAACTTCTCGAAGGAACTCATCCATTGATCTTCTATGAATCATTTTGAAATCTAATTAAATGATTCAGGCAGTTGTCACATAAAGCGATCTCACATTGATCCTCTATATTTTTGTTTAGGATGATCTATACAGGTAATGTTATCATTCATAACCTGATTTATCTATCTTAGAATTATAATATGTTTTTTAGCACCAATTTTAGCTTTATAACTTGCATAATTATCTTTCATAGTTGGTAAATCCCTACCTAGTATAAGTGCATTCATGCTAATTACATTCCTTCCACTAGGCACCATTTCTAAGTAATGACATACACTATATTAGTATAGGAATCATAATTTTTAATCTCAACTATATTAATAATTAACAAGAATTGAAATCCAATGCATAGCTAATCTGGTAAACATAAATATGGTTTACTTCAGGACATATTTATATTGAAATCCTTCACAATGGTTTGTATAGAAAATGTGAATTATCTTAAGAATAACCCTTGGGAGTTCCAATCCAGGTACAAAGTAAGGCCTACTGTTGTGTACCAGGTTACCCCAAGTTAGGTCCGGAACACCTTGTCAGAGTTGTTAATTTTAGGTACATCTATGCCAGAACAATGCCCATTTGATGTATCCATATTGGGATGTATTTATTGTGATATTAAGATAATATCTTTATAATAAAAATTCTAGGTTGTTTTTGTATTTTTATCTCAAATTTTACCATAGGGTTTTTTCCTTAATCTGTGTTTTCTAAAGAACCACTATTAACTCAAGAGTAGGAAAGACTAGGTGATGAAAGAAATAGTAAACTCTCAGTGGATATAATGTACCAAACTCAATGGAAATTTCCTTATAGACCTAGAAGGAAGAAGGGGAATAAATTAATTCGAGACTTAGGGAAATTTATTTTTTTCCAAGATAAAAACCCAATGGGATGCAATGATTACACCCACTTGCCAAAACCGTTGGAGACAAGGTCGACCAAGAAGGGTAGAAACATGAAAACCAAAGCCCTAAAGATTAAGGAAAGTGAATAATCCAGTATAAATACAAGATATAGGGAATAAGTGTATGGGGAGTGATTGAAACTTATCATTCACTCCAATAATGAAATTCTAGAAAGGGCTGTCTTGCCCAATGCCTCAAAAGAGGAGATTAAAACAGTTTATGTAAGAAAGTTGAAAGTTCGTGCCAATTTAGAGTAAGAGGTTTGGATAGATAAACAAGATCAAATAATTCCTCGGGGCTTCTATAAGAGAAAAATCAGTATGGAATAATATATCCAGATAATGGAAAAGATGATTACTCACTTTGAAGAGCTTATTAGAGAGGATCCTGATATCCTGTTTAGTCTGCTAAAATGGGAACTATACAGAGTAGTTGATTCAAGTAATCTTAGTCATGTGTTTGATCATTTTTCGATCTCATTAAGCAAGAAGTGGTATCTTTTTTTTGATCTATGGTTTCCCATTTGTCCTTAAAATGTATTAAGAACAATTTACATTTGGAAGTAAATCTAGATTTCATGTTTTTTTCCTAAACTTTTTCTGTTACCAACGGTAAATCCCTGACCCCAATTTCCCAGAGCTAGTGAATTATTTTAGTACATTATAATGATTATAATAAATTAATATCCTAAAGTTGTTAATTGACTTTTAGTTTTGGAAAACCATATACAAACATAAGGTTTACATTTCAACTTGAAAGGGAAAAAATATTGAATTCCATTATAAACATCCATAACTTCTAGATTACCCATACAAGTCATTCATAATATGATTCTTCGAATCCTAAGTAAATATATTACATAATAAATGGGTGAGGTCAAACACTCAGTGATGGTAAATAGTACAGAAGAATTAATCATAAACATGAACATGAGGAATGATGAGAAACTAAAAGTTCCTGCCTTTAAAATATACTGGAGAATAATATGGTAGAAATGAAATGTGAAAGGATATGATGTAAAACATAACCACTACTATTATAATAGTTTAATAGTCAAATTAATTATTAATTAATAGCTTCATAATGTGGGAATTCATAATACTAGACATCATAATCATACAATCAAGGCCTTAGTCAAGACACCATACATAATGGGTAAAAACCCATGCTATTTGGTATCAGGAGACCTATCGATGCATCGAGGGGCTATATCAGGCACCAACCACCACTTAATAAGCCCAATTAATTCCTCATAGTAAAGGTGATAAACATAAAAAACATATACATTCATATTGAAACTATCATATGGAATGTAAAAAACATTGCCCAATCATTAAGTATAAACACTAACACTTCAGAGTAATAAGGTGAATGGTTTTAATATAGTATATCCATAGTCAAATTAATAATTAACCATTAATAAAAATATAGTATATTATATCATAAAATATTAATCCCAAATTAAATATAATAATCAATATCAATTTTGAAATATATGGAAATACTCTTATAAAATCACTGATTAATTGTTGAGAGAAATAAACTTTTACTTTGTAAAGGAGGACTTATTTTGGAAAAGTATATGAATAAAAATAAAAGTGAACTAATATTTTTCATTAATAATAATATTAGTGACTTTATAAAATTTATGGGGTCTTATAATAGATTATAGAGTGCACTTGAAAATATGTAATAATTTTTGAAGTTCCCTTGAATCAGGCTTGTTTATTAGGAATAACTTTTCAAAGATCCTCTTCAATACATGAAAATGTCCATAAAGGAAATATGGATTATGTCTGGTACACATATATAGAAAGTAAGAAATTAATTTATTGGGATTACATAAGAATAATTAATAATTTCATTTAGTTATGTTGGGAAATATTTTAACCTGAAAGAAAATGGAGGTTTAGGTAGAAAACCTTTACCTTATGTCTGAATGTGTTTGGAAATTGATCTTCATGTCCTCGATAATAAACATTAATCCATTAATTAATTAAATAAGAACCATATATATATTTATTTTCTTATCATAATTTTATTAAGATCATTTATAGCCATTTTTATGTGTTTTAAGATACAATACTGTCATGCAGGAGTGTATGTTTACATAGTTTACACGATCTGTATACTTGTATATAAGTATGGATGTTGATGTGGAATGTATATAATTATCCATAATTGAATTTATATTATAAAAAATAAAATTTAAAAGATTAAATGGTTATATAATTCATTTGGTTATATGGTACGAGAATTATTTATTAAAAAAACATTTGTGATAATAGTTTAGATTAATATGATGGTATTTTGATCATCACGAACTAGTTTTGTTTTTTTAATTAGAACTATTTATATATACTGGTCCTTTAAATCATTACATAATATTTAATACATATTCTAATTTTTTTTTCAACCATAAAAATTGGTTCAGGACCATCCTTAAAAAATAAATTAAAGAAAGAATGTGTGTCGTCCACAAAGGATGTAAATCAGAATCTCCTGAATGATGATTTAATTTTTAAATTAAAAGATAGAGATATAGTAGTTTGAAGAATCATAATACAATAAAATCATATAATTATAGTATATAAATGATACTATACTTATCATGATCATTTGAAAATATTTTGGGAGGAGAACATAAGAAATGTAAATAAATTGAAAATGAAATTAAATGAAAAATGAGGAGGGTTTACCTCTTGAAATATACTCCTTGAGAACCTCTTTAAGGGATGGAGTTTTGGTAATTTGGAAAGACCAAGAGCCCATGGATGTGGTGGGATACTAGGGTATATTATTTGGTTATACATTTGAAAATATTTAAGGCTTACATGAGTGAGGAGAAGAGGGAGTGAGCGGTGGTTTTTATGTTGGAGAAGAGGGGTGATTTTTGAATATCTTATTCATTATATTATTATATTCTTATTATAAGAAATCGTATTGATTCTTGTAACAAAAAATAGTAATAAGTGCATGTGATTTATAACTAAGTGTTCTTACATTATCTATACATCACATATGACTCAATAAATCATATATTTAACATTTATCATTAATTTTTGTATTTTACTATTCTATAAAAATCAAGATTGTTAGAAAAATTGTAAAAATTCACCATAACCATTTTTGAATGCGTAGAATTCAGAAATAGAATCCATTTTTTAAAAATAATATTCAAAATATGTGATATTTATTTTCTAAATATAATCATTATTTACTTTAAAAATATAGATTTATAATTTAGAATTGATTTTATAAAAATTAAAAAATTAACTAAGGTATTATAAAATTATGGTAAAATAATATAACCAGAAAATATTTTTTTATGAATAAATTTTATGAAAAAGAATTTTATTTTTAATCAATTTTTTATTTTAAAACTATAATTAACTATTTATTACCAAAAAAATACAGACACTTAATTATTAATTTTTAAAATATTCACTTCATTTTATATGGTTCCTAAATTATACTTATACTTACATGGGTTAACTTACTATTCATAAGGGTCAAATTCCTATTCATAATATTACATTAATATTCATAAGATTACATTAATATTCATAATTTTGAAGTTAATTTGAACCAAAAATTTATGTTGATCTTATCAGACTCTAAATATTTTTCTGATCGCATCCATGTATAACTATTTTTTAAAATTAAAAATATAGAATGAGAAAAATCATGTCTAAAGGCTAGGTCATAACTGAATACTATAAATAAAAAGTGTTTCTCTCATAGTGACTCTTTGTTTTGTGCATTATATATTAATTTTTTTAAATACTAGGGGTGTTACATTCATCCCCCTTATAAAAATTACATCTTCAAAATTACCAGAATGTTACCTCGTAAAAAGATTTGGGTTGTTCTTCATCAAAAGCTCCTCAGGATCCCATGTCACCTCTTCAATTTTATAATTTTTCCAAAGTTCCTTCACCAGCCAAGTCACTAAATTCTACAACCCATATTCTTTAGCATCTATAATACGTATAGCCTCTTCATAGTATGATATGTCAGGATCCAATTCTATTCTTTCATAAGTGAGTACATGTGTTGGGTCTGGATTGTACATTCTAAACAATGAGATAAAAAACACATTTTGTACCTCAGAAAGTCTAGGATACATTGAAAAACATTAATCAAAAACTCCAATTCTTTCTAGAAGAACAAAAGATCCAATATACTTGGGGATCGAATTCCCTTTCTTCCCAAATCTTATAACATCCTTTTATGGATATACATTCAAGAAAAATCATTTCCTCGGTTATCAACATAGCTCATTTTCTTATTTGGAGATTCTTTGATATGGGTTTGAATTGTTTTTACCTTCACTGTTGTTTCTTCCACAATCTCTAGGCCCACAAGCTTCCTTTAACCATCTTCATACCAACATGTTGGTGTATGACATCTCTTTCCATAACTCCATATAGTGCCATTTGAATACTAGAATGGAAACTATTTTTTTGAAAACTCAATATAAGGTAAATACTAGTCCCACATATGTTGAACGTTGAGAGATCATTATCTCTACATGTCTTCTAAAGTTTGGAACGTCCTTTATGACATCGTGTCAGTTTGAGGGTGATAAGAAATACTCAAATGAAGCTCAGTATCCAAAGCATTCTAGATATTTTTCTATAAATTTGATGTAAATCATGGATCAAGATTAGACATAATTGAGAGAGGTTCTCCATGATTTCTTTCAACTTCATTGATATACAACCGTGCAAGGCGCTCTAGTGAAAAATCATCCCTTATTCTAAGTATGTGTGTAGATTTGGTAATTCAATCATAAATTACCCATAGCGTGTCATTCCTTCTTGGAGTTTTTGGTAATAAAATGTCAAAATCCATGGTGATGTTATCTCATTTCCATATAGGAATAGGTAGAGGTTGCATGAATCCTTTAGGATGTTGTCTTTTAGCATCCACTAATTGATAGACTAATCATCTTAATACACAATTAGAAATTTCACACTTCATGTTGTGCCTCAAAAAAAGTTCTTTGAAATCTCAATACATCTTAGTGCTACCAGTATGTATAGAGAAATTCAAAATATGGTCATTATAAAATAACTCATTTTTTAGCTAGGGTGTAGTGGGAACAAAGAGAATTCTCCCATATTTCGAAATTCCATCCTCACACACGGAGTCCGGCAACTTCCCATCATTAAGAGCATTAATTTTCTTTTGAATATTCTCATAATAAAATTAATAACTTTTAATTATTTCCAATAAGTATAGTTTGTAAAAAAATTAATTAGTTATGATGCTTCAACTTCTTTGATAATTTCCCTATCTTTCCTCACTAAACCCATGTTCATATGATCCTTTTCAATCCTCGCTTATTTTATAACTCCATGATCTTTCCTACTCAATGCATTATTTACCTTATTTTCCTTTCCTAGGTGGAAATGTATAGAAAATTCATCATCCTTGATTAGATTGATCATTTTTAATATCTTGATATCTATATATATATCAAAAATTTCTCCATCGATATAGTGTATCCATATTTTTAGAGCAAAGATTACAACCAGTAACTCAATTTCATGAGTCATATAATTTTGGTCCTGAATTTTTAACTTTCTTGATTCATAGGCAACAACTCTATCATTTTTTATAAGGACACCAAAAATTCCTTTCTTTAATGAATGAAAATAAATGAAAAATCCACCATTTCTTTATGGTAGAGTTAATATTGGAGAATTCACTAACTTATTTTACAATTAATGAAAAAATTATTCAGATTCATTTTCCCATATGAACTTTTCCTCTTTATGAGTAACCTTGGTTAACAGGTTAGCTAATCAGGTAATGTTCTGAATGAAACACCTATAATAACCTTCTAAACCAAAAAAAACTATATACTATGGTTACATTTAATAGTTTAGACCATTACAGAATTTCCTTTGTCATTGTAGGATCCACTAAGATTCCATCCTTAGAGACAATATGGAAAATAAAGGAAATTGTTTAAAGCTAGAATTCACACTTAATAAACAACCCATATAACTTGTTTCTTCTACGATTCTTTATAACAATACACAAGTGATTATAATGGTATTCATAGACATTGGATGATACCTATATATCATCAATAAATACCATAAAAAACTCATCAAGATAGTCCTTGATAACTCTATTCATTAGATCCCTTAAAATAGAGGGTTCATTAGTCAGTCCAAAAGGCGTTACTGTAAACTCGTAATGTGCATACCTGGTTTGAAATGTGGAGTTCGAAATATCTTCCTTCCTTACATGCGCTGATGATATAAAGATTGAAGGTCAATATTCAAAAAATATTGGTCTCCCTAAATTTAATAAAATAAATCATCTATGTGAGGAAGAGGATAATTGTTCTTAATTGTAATAACATTGATATTTTCATATTCAATTCACACCTTCATGGATCCATATTTATTCATGAAAAAGAGAACATGGAATCCCCATGTAGAGACACTATGGAGGATAAATCTTTTATCACTCATTTACTAATGTTTTCTCTTCAGTTTCACTAATTACACTATGGCCATTCTATAAGGATTCTTTGATATATGTCTTGCACAACGAATTAAATCAACAAAAAACTCAATTTTTGGCTCCGGAGGATGTCCAGGTAAATTCTATGGAAGCAAATCAACCAATACATGAAAAATAGGTATATCCCCAATTTGAATATTTATTTTATCATCCATAGATATTGATTTTCCTTCCTCTTTAATAATTGAATTCTATAGGGCTACTAGGGGTGGATCTTGATAATAATTGTATGCTGAGGTTTCTGCACACAAGATAAGGGATTCTTCTTCATTCTCAAAAAAAATTAACTTCTTTTGTGAAATATATTTTCACATCATACCTCAAAATCCAATTAATACCAAGGATTATATAAAATTAAATCATGGGTATGATGATAAGGATAAAAACTAATGCACTTTTATGTGTCATAAAGGGGAAATATCAACACATCTTTGTTGCAATGATACTTACTATAGGATTTTTGACTGAAAAATCGTTATTAAATGAAATTATAAATATCTAAATTTTATAGAAAACTAGGAAGATATAAAATATTTTAATGATCCATAATCAAATAAAGTATTGTATAAGTTTGATGAAATGATTAAAGTACCTACCACCACATTATTCGGAACATCAAACTCAGTAGTTATGACTGTATAATCTTGGCCTTCCTCCCTTGGTATTCTTTTGGGCAAAGTTTCATGTATGCTTAGGAAAATAATTTTTATAATGTGAAATATATCTGAAATTGTAGGATTGAAAATTGGTATCTTCTTTCTTTCCCATAAAAATCATGGGCTTAGTGGCCTTTTCCTCCTCACTTGTAACAAACACCCGTACCCTTCAGGCAAGTAACATGGTGTTCATTCACACAATTTTCACAGTACAGAAATTCAATACTTACTTTCTTCCAATTTTTATTAGTTACTTTTATAGATTTTTAACCATCCCACTTATTCTCTTTCATTCCTTTATATTCAAAATACTTAGAGAATTATTTTTCGACATTGATAACACATGAGGCTATATCGTCCTATGATGAGAATCATTGGAAACTAGTGCCCTTATGAGGAATGGTTTTAAACCATCAATGAATAAATTAGTATTACTCCTTGAGTTACAAATTTATTCTATTACATACCTTGATAACCTTTTAAATATAGCTTCATACATTGCAAAATTTTCATCCCCTTTTTTCAACGGAATCAGAAATTGTGTTTCCATATATTCTCCCCCTTCATGGGGGAAGCATTTTTCTAAGAATATTTTCTTAAAATCCCACAATTACATATTTTAAATGTCTTCCTACTCATTATGTTTTTAATTAATGAACACAAGTTATTAGTATCTTCTGATAGATGATAAACTGCCACGACAACCATCTCCATTTCATTACATCCCAAAGAGAGAAATATCATCTATAAAGAACATATCCATTGCTCTACAATGAATGGTTTTTTAGTCCCATTAAATGATAGAGATTTTTTTTACATAAAGCGTACTAACATTGCTCCTCCACATTGTGGATTAAGATGATCCTTACATGGATTATTATTATTCCTAAGCTCAGTTAGCTATCCCAATATTATTATATATTGCTCAGCACCTGTCGAAGATATGGAACCAACATCACTATCTTTCATAGGAGGGAAATCCCTACATGGGATACGTGCATCCATGAGGTTTACATTCCTTCCACTACTCACCATTTCTAAATAATGTCATACAATATATTAGGTTACAAGTCATAATGTGTAATCTCAAGTTGAAAAATGCCTAACATGAATTAAAATGCTATGCATAACTAATCTCATAATCCAAAACAAGGTTTCCTCAAGGAATTATTTATATATGAATCAATCATAATTGTTTGTCAACAAAATTATAATTATTTTAATCATATTTCCTAAGAGTTTCAAACCAAGTATATATTAAGGCAAGCTTTCGTATACTAGGTTACCCTGAGTCAAGCTTGTAACACCTTAACATAGTTGTTAATCCTATGTCCAAATGTTCCAGAACCACGTCCACTTGTAGAGTCTAGACAAAAAATTTATTTCTAGGAATATCCAAAAAATATCTTCCATAGAAAAATTATTGGTTGTTCTTGTATGATTATATAAAAGTATACCTTAGTGTTTTGTTCAGAAATTTATGTTCTCTAAATCTTGTTTCAATGTTTTATACTAAACATACTCTCATACAAAATGTAACACATCGAACCTAGTTGCCTAAAGCCTATTCATTATGTTATCAAATTTTCATGATTATAATAAAGTCATGTCCTAAAAGAAAAAATAGTTCAGTAGTTTCGGAAAACCGGATACAAACATAAGATTTACATTATTACTTGACAGGAAAAATAGTACGTAAATTCTATTGTAAACATCTATAACTTCTGGATTAGCGATGAAAGTGATTCATAATTCACTTCTTCACATCCTGGGGAAATATAAAACATAATAAAGGGTTGATCTGAGATTCATAGTGTAACACCCCGACCCCAGTTACCCAAAGTCGGTGCATTATTACATAACATTGGCATGATAACAAAAGATCAAGTCTCGAAAGACCGATTAGTTTAGTAGACATGGAAACACTAGATACATTCATAAATGTTACATTACATCATAAAGTGAAAAACTACAATAACATAGCCTTCTTAGTCTACACTCATATCCCCTTTAGGTTATCCCTGTAGGTCATTCATAAAATACTTCTTCACATCCTGGAAAAATTAAAACATTGAAAGGGGTGATCTCAGATGCTCAGTAAGGATAACAATATAGCAAAAACTTTCATAAATTAATATAAACATTTAAGGCAATGTATAACTGAAACAAAAGCCTGTTAAACTTGAACTTCAGCACAATATGGAAAAATGAAATGAAATAATTCCATTTACTTATTCACATGGATATTCTACTTATCGAATAATCACATGAAATATCAATAAAAAATTTCATAATGATGGAATGCATAATTCCATACTATCATAACCACATAGCCAAGGCCTCATGCCAAGACTACAAATAATATTTTGTTAAGGCCTCGTTCCAAGACATTAGTTTGTCTCATTAGACCTACCGATGCATTGAGGAGCTATAGCGGGCTCCACCCGTCACATACTAAGTCCAATGGGTTCCTTATATTAAAAGGTTTAAACATATCATAAACATAACATAATCGTGTCACAAAAAACATGCATAAAGGTAACATAATATTTCCACATTTCAATCACAAGAATTCAATACAACACATTGATATAATAAAACCAATTTCAATACCAAAATAAAAGAAATTTAAAACTTGGTATTTAGTTTTCATTTTAAAAAAAGTTATGGCTTGTAGAGGAAGCTGAAACTCAAATAATGGTCATGGCGGCGGAGAAGTCGTTGTCGCCGCATACGTACGACAAAAAAACATTCCTTTTTGTCATGTAGTAAAAAAATTTGTATAAAAAAAGATTCATTTTGAATAAACGTAAAATTCAAATGGGTTTATACATCATATAAAATAAAGTTTTGTATACAACAAAATATGCCTCAATGAAAGGAGATTGAGACGAAGTCCCTTACCTCATGTCCGAATTGAATCGATCATTCTTTAATCTCTTGAATAATAAACTAGGGTTAATTTCTACATTATTAAGAACCTTTTTCAAGTTCATTATTCCTTTTATATCACTTATTACCAAGTTATGAACGTTATGTAGTTATTTATGTTAATAGCAGTCGTTTTGTCGATCTTTTGTTCTTGAGTCAAAAATAAACTTTTATAATTACAAGTTGTTCATGTGGTAAAATATCCATTACATCCAAAATTATATTCATGATGTAGATATCATATATATCATATATATATATAGTATATAAATGCATTAATTATATTACATAACATTTAGAGGTAAGAAATGAAAAGCACCGTTCATTGAGACGGTAAGTCGTACGTACGCATGAATGCTACTTTCATTTATATTTCGTATTCAATGGAATGAAATCATAATTATATATAGGTATATTATACTTCCAGTATAATATAATATATAATATCATTTACTCCATCCTTTACATGTCCCACATATGGCATTAACGATTCAAATCACTTTGAGGGGGCGGTAGTCCGCACTTCCTAAAATGAAATTATCGCGTTTACCCATAATGGAAATCATAAAGGTATGCCATAATTGAAAAATACAGAAGCATAAATAAAACATAAACATAATATATATCATATATAAATATAGTGACATCTTAATGGCCACCATGAGAGGTGTTAAAATATGAATGAACAATCATTGTTTCGTGAGGCAGTAATTTACCACCCACAGAAACAGTATGTTCATTAACCATTAGATGAAGGTGTGTGTATGTTTAAATAAAATACTTCTCATAAAAAATCCTAGTATATTTGAGATACTGGTTTTGGTTCAAAATAGTGGAAAAAAGAGTTTAAGGGGTTGGAGAAGCAAAATAAAACAAAAGAACATAAGAGAAGACATTTCCTTAAAATCAGGTAACTATTTTTGATTTGAGCCATAGGATTCATTGGGAAGACTTCTGCACAATTTGATGCTTCTAGGATTAATAGAGGGAGGTTTAGAGAGTATTTGGGCAGAGTTTGGCTGAGAAAAATGGCTTTGATGGTGTGAATAAGGTGGTAGAGGTGGTGGCCATTTATAAGTGGAGAGGAGGGGCACTCTTGGAAATTCCTGAAATGTTACTTTATTATGAAATGTTTTTTGGATTTTAAAGGTCCGAAAATATTATATTTCGAGGATAACATGATAGGGGTTCGAAATATACCCATCCAATAGGTTTTAGATAAGTTTGTGTCTTACATTTTACCTTATCTTTTCATTTTATTTAATTTTTTATTAATGAGGTAATCACTGCATCATCATGGTGTTGTATATAAATTTATTTATTTAATACCTAAAAATTATAAAATAATTACCATGATGTAGGAAATCTATTTATCTTTCCAATGAATATTTATAGTGTAAATTTTAACTTATATAACCACAAGTAATAATTTGTTTAGTAAAACAACACATGTTTGTGACAATTTTATTTTTAATAATATAAAAAGTTTTTAATGTCATTTTCTTAACCAAGTGGCTCCATGGGGTCCCCAAGTTGACCCATGGATTTTCTTGGTCAGCAACGACCCATCCAATAATTGTAGGAAAACTGTAAAGGTAATTTCATATTATTATAACATTATATTTACCTTAAATTACATTAATTACCTTTAATCGCGATTAATAAAACATAAAAGTTAATATTCACCAAAAATTATTTTCATCCCAT
Source organism: Viscum album (assembly GCA_963277665.1). Classification (NCBI taxonomy): domain Eukaryota; kingdom Viridiplantae; phylum Streptophyta; class Magnoliopsida; order Santalales; family Viscaceae; genus Viscum; species Viscum album. The sequence continues at coordinate 1,417,665,876 of OY728138.1, forward strand.
TGAACCGAATTTTACTTACTAATGACAACCATGTATGTCGGATTTTTGAAATTCAATTCACAGAAGTGGTAAAGTTTCATTTAAATGAAAAAATAGTTTTTTAGCTACCACTTAGTGGTTTCACCATTCATCAAAAATTGATGTATTTCAGAAAAATACAAAAAATTAACCCTGAGATATATTTGATATTCCTAATTCAAAAATGATGTCTATTTTACAAAATTTAAAACATATATGTTGAATTAATTAATTTAATAACTAATTCCCGTTGTCACAACAAATAGCGTGTTTTTACGAAACAATATCTATCAAAAGATTTATAATTTAGTATGTCCAATTTCAAAGTGAAATCAATTAAAATGACCAACATTGGATAAAATGGTTAAAATATATTCTAAATATACTTTAAAACCACTCAATCGTATAATTTATCACTATAAATTATTTTGACTAAAAAATTTGTTTTTAAGTATTTTTCACTATTCATCGAAGATTGGAAGTTCTCATAAAAATACCAAAAATTCAGCATAGGCTAATTTCGATATTCTGAATCCAGAAATAAAGTCCATTTTGAAATATAAAATTTATATAATTACAAAATGTAGGTATTACTATTCATAACTGTTAGTTTGATTGGTTGTAGTGTGTGTTAGAACTCGAAGTTGTGTACAACAAATGTTACTGTATTATTCAAAGAGAAGCGTACCATGGAAGCTTGGGGTGTTACATTCTCCCCTCATTCAAATAATTTCATCCTCAAAATTTCTTATAATATCACTGTATAAAAAGACTCGGTGATTCTTCATCATAACTTCCTCGGGTTCCCACATTGCCTCTTCCATCTTATGGTTTGTCCATAGAAGTTTTACCAGATGAGTCGTCCAGTTTTTCAGCACTTGTTCTATTGTATCAAGAATCCTGATGGGCACTTCGCAATAAGATAGATCGGGTTCTAGTTCTAATTCCTCATATGTGAATACATGCGTTGGGTCAGACATGTATTTTCTCAATGGTGATACGTGGAACACATCGTGAACTTTGCAGAGACTTGGCGGCATTGCCAAATGGTAAGCCACATACTCAATTCGTTTTAGAATTTCAAAGGGTTAGATTTACCTGGGACTCAATTTACCCTTCTTACCGAAACTTATAACTCCCTTCCATTGAGATACCGTCAATAAAACATGATATCCTACCTGAAATTCCAAATCCCTCCTTCAGTTTTCAGCATAGCTCTTCTGCCTACTTTGAGCTTCTTTGATGTGGCTTTGGATTACCATCACCTTTTCCATCGTATCCTAAACCATTTCTAGGCCTACAAGCTTTCTTTCACCAATTTCATCCCAATAGGTTGGTGTGCGACATATCTTTCTGTATAATGCTTTATATGGTTCCATCTGAATACTTGAATGGAAGCTATTGTGATAGGAAAATTCTACCAGAGGTAAATATTGATCCCACATACCCTGAAAGTCAAGTGAGCATGATCTAAACATGTCTTCTATGGTTTGAATAGTTCATTTTGATTGTCCATCTGTTTGAGGGTGGTAAGCAGTGCTCAAATAAAGTTCAGTATCCAAGGCCTTCTGAATACTTTTCCAGATTCTTGATGTAAAACGGGGATCACGATCCAAGACAATCGATAGGGGTACTCCATGAAGTCTCACTACTTCATTAATATATAGTCTTGATAAACTTTCAAGTGGTATATCTTCTCTTATAGTAAGAAAATGTGTTGTCTTGGTAAGACGATCAACAATGAACCATATTGCGTCATTCCATCTAGGAGTCTTTGGTTGTCCCATGACAAAGCCTATCATGAAATTATTCCATTTCCACTCAGGTATGGGAAGATGTTGCAATACTCCTCTAGGCTATTGCCTTCTAGATTTCACTTGTTGACCAACCATACATCTTGACACAAAATCAAGAAATCTCCCTCTTCATCTTATCCCACCAAAAATGTTCATTCAAATCTCTATACATTTTTGTGCTCCCAGGGTGTATAGAGAACTTGGAAGTATGAGCATCATCCAACAATTCTCTTTTTAGATCAGGTATATCGGGAACACAAATTCTCTTCCCAAACGTCAAAATTCCATCTTCATACACAAAGTCACTCAATTTCCCATCATTCACAGCTTTAATCTTCATTTGTAACTCTCCATCACCGGTCTGAGAACTCTTTATCCTTTCTAGTAAAGATGGTTTGGAAACCATTTGAAAAATAAATGATATTTCACCTTCCATAGTGATTCCCATATCCAACTTTACTAGATCCATGTATATAGGATCCTTTTCAACTCTCATCTTGTTCATAACTCCATGATCCTTTCTACTCAAAGTGTCTTACACCTTATTTTCCTTCCCCAGGTGGTAGTGTATCGTGCAATCATAATCCTTGAGTAGTTCAATCCATCTCCTTTGCCTCATGTTGAGTTCTCTTTGTGAGAAAATATACTTCATACTCTTGTGATCAGTACAAATCTCACATTTTTCATTATATAGGAAGTGTCTCCATATATTCAAAGAAAATATCATAGCTGATAACTCAAGATCATGAGTAGGATAGTTCTGCTCATGAATTTTTAGCTGTCGTGATGCATAGGCAATAACCCTATCATTCTGTATAAAGACACAACCAAGTCCTTTTATTAATTCATCACTATAAATAATGAACCCATCATTCTCTGATGGTAGAGTCAATATAGGAGCATTGACTAATCTTCTCTTCAGTTCTTCAAAACACTCTTCACAATCTTTTTTCCAGACAAATTTAACCCCTTTACGTTGGATCTTTGTTAATGGGTTATCCAATCAGGCAAAATTCTGGACAAAATGTCTATAATAATCTGTCAAACCAATAAAACTGCATACCTCAGTTATAATCATCAGTGCTATCCATTCTTGGATTGCATTGGTCATAGAAGGATCAACGGAAATTTCATACTTAGAAACAATATGTCCCTGAAAAGAAATCTCCTGAAGCTAGAATTCACACTTGTTAAACTTCCCATATAATTTATGTCTTCTAAGAGTCTTCAGGATAATGCACAAGTGATTTTCATGATCTTTATAGATTTTGGAATATACCAAGATATCATCAATAAATACCACCACAAAATCATCAAGTTATTTTTTGAAAACTCTATTCAATAGGTCCATGAATACAGAGGGTGGATTAGTCAATCCAAAAGGTAGTACTGTAAACTCGTAATGCCCGTACCTTGTTCGAAATGCTGTCTTTAGAATTTCTTCCTTCTTCACACACAACTAATGGTATCTAGATAAAAGGTCAATATTTGAAAAGTATTGAGGTCCATGGAGTTGGTCAAATAAATCATCAATGTGGGGTAGGGGATACTTTTTCTTTATTGTTATAGCATTGATCTCACTTGATTCAATGCACAACGTCATAGATCCACCTTTCTTCTTAATAAAAAGGATCGGTGCTCCACATGGAGAAACACTAGGGCGATTAAATCCCTTATTACTCAATTCCTCTAGTTGTTTCTTTAGTTAAACTAATTCCACGGTGTCCATTCTATAAGGGGACTTCGATATAGGTCTTGATCCAGGAATTTAATCAATGGAAAACTCAACTTCTCGTTCTGGTGGATGTCTAGGTAAATCTTCCAGAAACACATCTACATATTCTTTAACAATAGGTACATCCTCTATTTGAATAGTCCTTTTCTCCCCCTCATTCATTTCATTCTCTTCCTCCCCGATAATTTAATGTAGTTGAGGTACTGGGGGTGGATCTAAATAAGAATTAGGTGGTGACGATTCTACTCAAAAGATAAGGTGTTCCTTATCATCATCATCAAAAATCGTAACCTTCATCTTTTTACAATAAATGTTCATATCATATTCTGAAAGACAACCCATACCGAGGATTATATCAAACTCAATCATAGGTATGAAAATGAGATCAGCAGATATAGAAAATTTATGTGCTCTAATGGGGACGGATTCACAAAACATTGTTGCAAGGATACTTCCCTTTGGAGTTTTAACTGAAAATCCTTTGTTAAATCAAATTGGAAATATCTAATTTTTACAGAAAACTAGGAAGATATGAAACAACATGATGATCCAAAATAAAATAAATCATTTTATAAACATGAAGAAACCATTAAATTACCTACCACCACGTCTTTCAGATCTTCTACCTTAGCAGTAGTGATAACATAAGCTTGTCCTGGATCCCTTGGACTTTTATGAGGCAAGTTCCTCTGACACTTAGGACATTCATTTGAATAATTTACCATCTCTCTACAATTATAGAATTCCACATTGACAACAAATACCTTCTACTTGCAATCATGAGTTTGGTGGCCTTTTTCACCACAATTGTAACAAACTCCCATTCCTTTTAAGAAAATACCAGGGTGTTTCTTCCCACATTTACTGCAGGATGGATTTTCAACTTTTCCCTTCTTCACCTTATTTCCATTTCTAGATTGATCAGCAGATCTCTTCTTCTCTTACTTTACTTTAAAGTCATAAGACTTAGAGAATTCATTTTCTGTCTTGATAGAACATGAGACAATGTCTTCATACGACTAGAAGGATTGTGACACTAATTCTTGACAAAGAAATGGTTTAAACCCATCAAAGAAACAGTAAATCTTACTTCTTGGGTTACGTATATAATCTCCAGCATACCTTTATAACCTTGTGAAGTTAGCATCATACTTTGTGATTTTCTCATCCTCCTTTTGTCTCAGACATAGAAATTTCCTTTCCATATCTGCTCGATGGTCACGAGGAAAGTATTTTTCTAAGAAAATATCTTTGAAATCCCTCCATTCCATATTAGATAATTCTTCATCTTCATTCGTGTTTTGAATCCATCACCACCATTGATCAGCATCTCCATTGAGGTGGTAAACTGCCAAGATAACTTTTTCCCTTTCATTACTCCCCAAGGCATGGAATATTTTCTCTAGGGAAATTATCCATTTCTCAGATACTAAGGGATTTATACTCCCATTGAATGTTGGCGGTTGTTGCTTCATGAAGAAATCTAACATTGATCCTCCATGTTGTGGATCAGAGTGCTCCATACGACTAAGGGTATTATTTATAACCTGAGTGAGTTGTTCGAGTATGGTTATAAGCTGATCAGCACCAGTTGTATCACCATCTCCATTATAATTATCATGTGGAGGAGGGAAATCCCTATATGGAGTGCGTGCATTGATATAGTTTTCATTCCTTCCAATTGGCGTAAATTCTTAACAATGGCATAAACTAAATCAGTTTATGAATCAAAATACATAATTCCATACTTGTGAAACAGTTAACATAAAATGAACTTTTTATGGATATAATACATAATCATAAAAATGTTTTCTTTGAGGAAGTATATACTCATAAACCCTTCATAATGGTTTTTAAAGAAAATGGGAATTTTCCTAAGCATATATCCTGGGAGTGTTGTAACCAAGAGTGCAGCAAGGACCGTTGTCGTGCACTAGTGCCCGTTCGAGTCTAGCTCAAAGTGGTGTATTTGGGATTTACCCCTAGGTACATCTTTGCCATAGCCGCCACTACCTGATCGTATCCAGACAGGGATGTATTGCATGGAGAACTCAAAAAATCTCTATAATACCAAAATTCTAGGAAGTTCTTCTATACTAATCCTCAAAGTCTATCTTAGGGCTATGTGATCTAATCAGAGTTTATCTAAATATTGCTTATAAGGTTAGTACTAAACTACCTTTGATACCAATTGTAACGCCCCGACCCCAATTACCCAGAGTCGGTGCATTATTATGTAACATTGGCATGATCACAAAATATCAAGTCTCGAAAGACCGATTAGTTTAGTAGCCTTGGAAACACTAGATACATTCATAAATGTTACATTACATCATAATGTGAAAAACTAAAATTACATAGTCTTCATAGTCCACACTCATATCCCCTTCAGGCTATCCCGGCAGGTCATTCATAAAATACTTCTTCACATACTGGAAAAATTAAAACATTAAAAGGGGTTATCTCAAATGGTCAGTAAGGATAACAATATAGCGGAAACTTTCATAAATAAAAATAAACATTTAAGGCAATGTATAACTGAAACAAAAGCCTTTTAAACTTGAACAACAGCATAATATAGAAAAATAAAATGAAATAATGCAATTTACTTATTCACATGGATATTATACTTGTCGAATAATCACATGCAATATCAATAACCACTTTCATAATGATGGAATGCATAATGGAAGTCTATCATAACCACGTAGCCAAGGCCTCGTGCCAAGACTACAAATAAGATTTTGTCAAGGCCTTGTGTCAAGACACTAGTTTGTCTCATGAGACCTACTGATGCATCGAGGAGCTATAGCGGGCTCCACCCATCACATACTATGTCCAATTTATTCCTTATATGAAAAGGATTAAGCATATCATAAACCATAACATAATCGTATCACATAAAACATGCATAAAGGAAACCCAACATTTCCACATTTCAATCAAAAGATATCAATACCACACATTGATATAATAAAACCATTTTCAATACCAAAATAAAAGAAAAGTAAAACATGGTATTTATTTTTCATTTTAAAAAAATTTATGTATTGTACAGGAAGCCGAAACGCAAATAATGGTCACTGCAGTGGTGAAGTCGTTGTCGCCACATACGTACAACAAAAACACATTCCTTTTGGTCATTTAGTAAAATACTTCATATAAAAAAATATTCCATTGGAATAAATGTAAAAGTCAAAGGGGTTTATACACCGTATAAAGGAATGTTGTGTATAAAACACAATATGCCTTAATGAAAGGATATTGAGACGAAGTCCCTTACATCGTGTCCTACTTGTCAATCGTTATTTAATCTCCTGAATAATAAACTAGAGTTAATTTATACTTGCTTAAAAACCTTTTTCCAGTTCATTATTTCTTTTATATCACTTATTACCATGTTATGAACAATATGTAATTATTTGAGTTAATAATGGTCATTTTGTCGATCTTTGGTTCTTGAGTCAAAAATAAACTTCTTATAGTTACAAGTTGTTCATGTGGTAAAATATCCATAATATCCAGAATTATATTCATGATGTAGATATCATATATATCATATATTTCTAGTATATAAATTCATTTATAATATTACATAACATTTAGAGGTAAGAAATGAAATGCACTGTTCATGGAGACGGTAAGCCGTATGTACGCATGAACGCTACTTTCATTTCTATTTCGTATTTAATGGAATGAAATAATAATGATATAAAGGTTTATTATAATTCCAGAATAATATCATATTTAATATCATTTAATCCATCCTTTATATGTCCCACATATGGCATTAACGGTTCGAATCACTTTGAGGGGGCGGTAGTCCGCACTTCCTAAAATGAAATTATCACATTTACCCATAATGGAAATCATAAAGGTATGACATAATTGAAAAATACAGAAGAATAAGGAAAAAATAAACATAATATATATCATATATAAATATATTGACATCTTAATGGCCACTATGAGAGGTGTTAAAAGAATATTGAACAATCATCGTTTCGTGAGGCAGTAATTCGCCACCCACAGAAACAGTATGTTCTTTAACCATTAGACGAAGGTGTGTGTAAGTGTAAATAAAATCCTTCTCATAAAAACATCCTAGTTTATTGAATATACTGGTGTTGTTTAAATATAAAGGAAAAATATTTTAAGGGGTTGGAGATGAAAAATAAAACAAAAGAACATAAGGGAAGACATTACCTTAAAATAGGGTAACTCTTTTTGAATTTAGCCAAAGGCCTCTATGGGAAGACTTATGCCCAACGTGAGACTTCTAGGAGTATTATAGGGATGTTGAGAGAGTATTTGGGCAGATTGTGGCCGAGAAAAATGGCTTTGATGGTGAAAATAAGGTGGTAGAGGTGGGGGCCTTTTATAAGATGAGAGGAGGGGCACTGTTGGAAAGTCGTGAAATGTTACTTTATTATGAAATGATTTTGGGATTTTAAAGGTCCCAAAATGATATATTTATATGATATGTTGATAAGGGTTCTAAATATACCCATACAATAGGTTTTAGAGAAGTGTAAGTCTTATATTTTACCTTATATGTTTATTTTATTTAAATTGTTCATTAATGAGGTAATTGCTGCATTATAATGGTGTCATAAATAAATTTATTTATTTAATGCCTAAAAGTTATAATCAAATTACCATTATGTAGGAAATATTTTTATCCTTACAATTAATATTTATAGTCGAAATGTTAACTTATATACCCCCATGTAATAATTGTTTTAGTAAAACAACACATGTTTGTGACAATTTTATTTTTACTTTATATAAAAAGTTATTAATGTAATTTTCTTACCCAAGTGGCTCCATGGCGTCCCCAAGTTGACCCATGGATTGTATTGGTCGGCCATGACCCATAAAATAATGGTAGGACATGTTTAAAGGTAATTTCATAATATTATAACATTATATTTACCTTAAATTACACCAATTACCTTTAATCGCGATTAATAAAACTTAAAAGTTACTATTTGCCAAAAATTATTTTCATCCCATTGAACCACATTTTACTTATTAATTACAACCTATTATGTTGTATTTTTACATTAAATTCATAGAATTGGTAAAGTTTCCTTTAAATGAAAAATTAGTTTTTTAACTATCACTTAGTGGTTTCACAATTCTGCAAAAATTGATGTTTTTCAGAAAAATACCAAAAATTTACCCTAATCTATATTTGATATTCCTAATTCAATAATGATGTCTATTTTCAAAAATTAAAAACATATAAGTTGAATTTATTAATTTAATAATTAATTCCCGTTGTCACAACAAATAGCGTGTTTTTAAGAAACACTATATATCAAAATATTGACAATTATTTATGTCCAATTTCAAAGTGAAATTTATTATAATGATCAAAATTGGATAAAACGGTTAAAATATATTATAAATATACTTTAAAAACACTAAATTTTATAGTTTATCAAAATAAATTATTTTGATTAAAAAATTTGTTTTTAAGTATTTTTCAGTATTCATCGAAAATTAGAAGTTCTTAGAAAAGTACCAAAAATTCAACATAGGAAAATTTCGATATTCTGAATCCAAAAACAAAGTCCATTTTGAAATATAAAATTTATATAATTTCAAAAAGTAGGTATTACTATTCATAATGGCTAGTTTGATTGTTTGTGGTGTGTATTAGAACTCGAAGTTGCGTATAACACACGCTATTGTATTGTTCAAAGAGAAGCGTACCATGGAAGCTTGGGGTGTTACACATAGTAAAGATATATATTACAACTTAAGTCATCATAAACAAAAACACTGTGCTTGGTGAGAAACTAAAAAATCTATCTTTTAGAATATAGTTCAGCATAATACTGTAGAAATTAATTATGAATAAATTATACCATAAAACATAATCATGGGTTTTCTACTAGTCTAATAATCACATGTAATATAAATTACTAGTTTCATAATGAGGGAATTCATAATTCTAGACATCATAATAATTCCACCAAGGCCTCGACCAAGTCATCATACTTAATGGGTAAAAACCCAGACTAGGTTGTCTCATGAGACCTAACAATCCATAGAGGGTCTATAGTTGGACCCAAACATCACTTAATAAGTCAAATTCATTCGTAATATAAATAGGGGTAAACAAAAACAACATATACAATCGTATTGAAACTAAAATATGAAATGTAAATAACTTTCCCCAATCATTAAACATAAACACTAATCGTTTGGTGACATAAGGTGAGTGGTGTCAAGATAAAATATACATAGTCAAAAAAATCATAATAAATTAAATAAAATATGGTATATGATATCATGAAATTTTGATACCAATTAAATATAAGAATCAAAAAGAGTTTTAAAATAGACAGAAATACAGTTATAAAATCACTGAATAATTCTAGAGAGAAATACTCTTTTACATTGCAAAGAAGAGTTATTTTGGAAAAATCAATATATAAATCAACAATTGAACTAATATATATTTCTCAAAATAAAATTATTGAGTTTAGAAAAATAATTTCTTCTTAAAAAATATTATACAGTGAACTTGAAAATAGGTTTGAATTTGAGAAGTTCCATTGAATCGGGCTTGTTTATCGTGAAGAATTTTTGAAAGATCCTTTTAACACAGGTAACTCCCCATAAAGGAAAGAAGGATTATGTTTGGTAAAAAATATATAGAACATTAAAATATAATTTACAAATAATACATAATAATACATAATAATTTAATTGAGGAAAGTAGAGATTAAATGTAACCTATAAGAAAATGGAGGTTTGGGTAGAGAAAACTTACCTTGTGTTCAAATGTCTTTTCACATGACCATAACATCTTCAATAATCAAATTAATTTCATAAATTAATTTATTCTTAAAATTATCTACATGTTTTTTATTATAATTTTATTAAGTTCATTTATTTCCATTTTTATGAGTTATAAAATACAGGATTATCACTGGAGAGCATTCGCTTCCTTAGTTTTCATATCAGTATACTTGTATATAAGTATGGATGTTCATGTGGAATGGATATAATTATCTAGAATTGATTTTATATTATAATAATTAACATACATAATATTAAATGGTTATATTATTCCATTGGTAATACGGTATGAGGATGTGTTTTTATATAAAACATTAGTGATAGTCATTTAGATTTTTACAATGGTATTTCGATCATCGCGAACTAGTTTTGTCATATGAATTAGTATTATGAATATATACTGGTTATATAATCGTTAAATAAGATATAATATATATTTTATAATTTTTTTCAACCATAACAATTTAACATGACCAGCCAGGAATAAGAAATTGAAGAATAGAGGTTCTTCATCCATGAAGGTTGTAAATCAACACATCTCGGATGATGATTTCGTTTTAGAAATAAAAGGGGGACATATAGTAGATTGAGGAAGGATATTCCATTAACATGTTATAATTAAAGTATATTTTCCATAATGGAGTGATCGTTATCTTTTCTATATTGGAGGTAAGGATAATATAAGAAAATAAAATAACTTGAAAATGATATTAAAAGAAAAAGAAGAGGGTTTACCTCTTGAAATATCCTCCTTGAGAACCTCCTTAATGATAAGTGTTTTTGTTCAAGAAAAAGAGATCTTGGATGTCAGTAGAGTCTATGGAAGAGTATTTGGTAATAAATATTACAAGATTTATGTTTTAGAGTAGTGATGATAAGAGAAAGTGAGGGGTGGTTTTTATAGTGGAGGGGATGGGTGATTTTTGAATATCTTATTCATTATTATTTTTATTTTTCCAATGACAAGAAAGAGTGTTGATTCATGTGACCAAAAACTATAATAAGTACATTTTATTTTGAATCATGTGTGTTTAAAACATATATACATCACTTATGACTCAATAAATCATGAATTTAGCATTTATTAGTAACTATCATATTTTACTATTCACTAAAAAATTCAATTATTTTAGAAAAATCATAAAAACTAACCATAACCATTTTACTACTTACATATTTGAAATATGAAATCCATTTTATCAAAATAATTTTCTAAATATCTAAAATTTAATTTTTTTTAAAACATTATTTACTAAAAAAATATAGATTTTTAATTTAAAACTGATTTTATAATACATTAAAAAAATAACTAAGGTCTCATAACATTATTATAAAATCATAGGACAACAATATATTTATTCACAAATAAATTTTATAAAAATAAATTTTATTTTAATTCAATTTTTTAATTTAAAAAGGTAATTAAATATTTATTACTCATAAAAATACCGACACATAATTATTTATTTTTAAAATATTAAATATGATGTATTAGGTGCCTAAGTTTTATTTATACATAAATGGGTTACGTTACTATTCATAAGGATCATATTTCTATTCATAAGTGTATATTAATATCCATAAGGGTTATGTTACTATTCACTAAAAATTTATGTTGATCCTATGAGACTTCAAATATCTTACTAATTGTAATCGTGTATTTCTATTTTTTAAAATTCAAAACACAAAAGTAGAAAAATTATGTCTAAATTCTAGGTCATAACTAGATCCTACAAAAAAATGTGTTTTTTCATGGAGACTCACTGTTTCATTCATTCTATATTAAATTTATTTGTAAATCATTTGGGTGTTACATGTATTTACTAACCCTACGAACATGGCCATAGAATTCGTCACCCCAAATGACATCACAATGAACTCATAATGACCATTATGACTGTAAAGACACGAAAAATTCAAGGAAATTTTTTTTCTTAATTTTCTTTGGATTTTTACAAGAACGCAGTTTCTGACGACACCTGATTCCGAGGCCTGGTGTGCCTGGAATCATTTTCCGAAGTTTGGCTCGGGTACGTTCAGTGAACGGACGAGCGGGTTTTTCTAAATTTTGAACCGGTGCCCGGAATCAAATTTTGAGGGCACTGATGGAATCGCAGCGCCGGTATTTTCTTAGAAACACCTCTTCCGAAGTTGCATTTACTCGGTTTTGGTTTTTAATTTTCGGGCTTAAAGTTAAGAAATAAAATAATTGTACGACAAACTTTATTTTATTTCACTTAAGCCACTTGGAAGCCACTTGAAGACACTTAAAAGCGGCTTAAGATGAGTTGATCTGGATAGGATGCTATCCAGAAATATCCTACCCTCTTGGTAGGATATTTGTGAGGTGGGACCCGCACGAGCCCCACCGTTTCTTTTCCGCTAAGTAACGCACCCACGAAAACCCGTCATTATAGAAGTCAACTGACGCGTTTTCTTAAATTCTTAACGCACCATTTAATTGGGCGGTTTTATTTGTGAATTAAATGGGCGGTTTTATTCGTTGAATTTGTTTTATTCGTGAATTAAATGGTCAGTCTCTTTCGTTGAAGTAATTCTACGAATAAATGGGTCGTTACATACCTCTTTTTCGTCTGTTGGCGTAATAATAAAATAAGACCAACACGACATTTGGTGGATTACACCTTGAGAGGTTTTTGACAGAAGTTCTTTTGCCTTCACCCTTCTTCGCGAAGAACTCGAGGAACGCGAAGAACGCGAAGAACGCCGACCTCCGATGAAGAACGTCGAACCCGCGGAAATCGACGACACGGCGTCGTGTGCCGCGACGCAGATGTTTCCCTCTCCCGTGACGTTCTTCGGCGACGTTCCTTAATCCGCAACAAAAACCTTCGATCATCCGTTGAGGTGAGTGTTTCAGATTTTCTTTTAATTTCCCTTTGTGGTTTTTGACTCAAGAAGGATTTAATTAATATTAATTAAATCTTTTGTTCTTGAACCTCAGAGTTCGTCGACGCGACACCCTTCCGCGACGATGCGACGCCGGATACCGCGACGACGCGACGAACCCCAATTCTGCGAATAACCCGCGGGCAACGACTTGATGAGGTAGCGGTTTTTGTGAATATTTTATTTTTCTCCTGTGAACTTTTCTTTAAAATTAAAGAACCGGATTTCAAATGAACAATTTTATTTTATTAAAATTGTTGGTTCATGTGTTGAATAATTTTTCCCGTTGTTTTTAACTAACGCGGAGGGTGCGGGCCAAACGAACATGGCCCGACAACCCTCCGCTGTTCTTCGTGGTTGTGCGGATTTAGTGGGCGACGAAAAAATGTCACGCAAGGGCGATTTGACGATCCCGCAGTGAAGAACGAAACCCGGGAGGAAAAACGGCACAGCCGGGAAGGAAAATGGACCACCGGAGCAACTCCGGTGGCCCGCGGAAGCGTCCGGCGGCGCGGCGGCACCCCGGCGCACCGCCAAATAGAGCCGTCGCGGCTGAAGCCGCGGCGGCGGCGGCCGCGCGGTTCCGGCTCGCCCGCACGGGACGCGGTGACAGCCGCGTCCGTTGCTCCAACGCGACCCCAACGCGGGGCCACGACTTCTCCAAACCGCGAGGGCAGCACCCCGCGGCACCCGAGCGCTCGGCCGCTCGGCCGAGCCGAGCCAGGCCAGTCCGACCGGCCGGGTTGCGCCCAGGCCGGACCGGACCGGGTCTGGCTGGGTGGGACAGGTTCGGGTCGCCCCGGTTTGGCCGACCCATGGGGGTCGGGTCGGGTCGGCCCGGGCCCGGACCCCCCATCGTCGGACCGTTTTCGGTCTTTTGCCCGTAACTTGAGATACGGGCCTCTGAACGACGCGCCGTCAGCAGAAACACAATCCTTGGATCGAGACGGTCATTTCTGTATATCGCACTCAAGGTTTCGGAATACTTTGGGTTCAGTCGGGTTGGTTCGTACACGAAACCAACCGCGCCTTCGGAGCGAAAACACTCATATCTTGAGCTCCGGACGTCTGATTGACGTGCCATCGACTTTGTTGGATTCCTCCATGTGAGATGGATCTTTTGGCTCACTCCGCCCGAGGTTTGGACGTAGGTGGAGCACGGTCGGGTTGGTTTTACCTTAAAAACCAACCGGGCCCCTCGGACGAAAAAGCTAATAACTCTCAGACCGGGCGTCCGATTGACACGCCCTCTGTGACGTTGAGTTCCTGTTGACGATACAGAACTTTTGGATACATAAACTCTGGACTTCGTGTCAGTTGATGTATCAACCTCTCAGCTCGTGGAGCGGACCCTCCTGAACGAGCTTGTTGTGCGCGGGAACCCTAGAGCTGGCTGCTACTGCTGCTGTGACGATGATGATTGTACAGAGATCCTCCGTGGATTCGACTGCGATGATGATGAAAACCGTACGGGAATCCTCCATGTTTTCAGCAGTGACTACTACGGTACATCTTGGGATACGTCAACTCCGGACTAAATGTCAGTTGATGCATCGACCTCTTAGCTCGTGGAGTGGACCCTAACGGAACGAGCATGCCATGGGCGGAAACCCTAGAGACGGTTGAGACTTGACGACTGCTGATCGAACGACTCGGTGTGTTACAGATAGCCTAGTGGGGAGCGCTTGGTTGTAGAGGCAGACCCACGACAGAGGTGCGCTTGGTTGTAGCGGCACAGGGGAGCGCTTGGTTGTAGCGGCAGGCCCACGACAGAGGTGCGCTTGGTTGTAGCGGCACATGGGAGTGCTTGGTTGTAGCGGCAGACCCACGACAGAGGTGCCCTTGGTTGTAGCGACACATGGGAGCGCTTGGTTGTAGCGGCAGACCCACGACAGAGGTGTGCTTGGTTGTAACGGCACATGGGAGTGCTTGGTTTTAGCGGCAGACCCACGACGGAGGAGCGCTTGGTTGTAGCGGCACGAGGGAGCGTTTGGTCGTAGCAGCAGGCCCATAGTACCCGATAGGTGGAGTACTACAGCAGTCCAAGGTAAGAGGGAAGCTCTTGGTTGTAGCGGTATAGCCACTGTACTTGATGGAGAATGAGTTACCCAATAGCTTTGGGTCCAACTTCATGATCGATCGTATGTTGGACTTTGCGGGGGTTAGTACCTTCCGATCCTTTGAGGGTCCGACGGATTAGATGAATCAGTGGCTACATCTGATCATATCTATCATCATTTGAATAAGTATACCTATGTGAGCTATCCTGTGTGGATTTACGTTTTGCTTTCCTGTGTGGACTGGGTTGTGCTTGGGCTCGGGTGT
This sequence comes from Viscum album, assembly GCA_963277665.1. NCBI lineage: Eukaryota > Viridiplantae > Streptophyta > Magnoliopsida > Santalales > Viscaceae > Viscum > Viscum album. The sequence continues at coordinate 1,417,681,476 of OY728138.1, forward strand.
TGGAGCCAAACAGGAACTGATAACTTAGGTATATGTATGGGCATATACCTAAGTAGTGTTGGATGTTACTTCGTGATTGTATCTTTCCTTTTTGGATTATCCCTTGTGGATTCTGGGAGACCTTCGGGGTTCTCGGGGTCCCTACTGAGTAGCTTATACTAACCCCTACATGGGATATGCTCGCACTTCGTTGTGTTGGATGCAGACGACGGACATCACTGATCATGGTGGAGGCTTGCGAAGCAGGACGGTACCTGGAGGTGGACCACTGGGCAGAACGTACTCGGAGCGGCCAGGTGGACCCGAGGAGCAGTGGAGGATATCTGTACCCACCCTTCAGGTGGGACTTCCAGAGGACGGCTCGATGCTGTGGATTTTCTTTTCAGTTGCTGTTTTCCTCTTTCAGTCGTACTTTACAGTTGGGCTTGTATTTCCGGCCCCTTTCACTTTCAGCACATCTTGTTACAGTTTTTACTTAGTGTTTACTTTTCCGCTTGCTTACTCTGTGGTGCTTGTTTGCTTTTAAAAGGAAATGCCTTCCCTTTTTCCAGGATTTACGCCTTGGTGCTAGTCGCCAGCCCCTGGCCTATGGAAGGCGGGCTTGGGGTAGTCACGGCACGGGCCCCGAGGACGGGTCGTGACAAATTGGTATCAGAGGTGGGCGGTTCTACTGCAGACTCTGATCTTTCTTCTATGAGAAGTAATAGTGTTTAGTGTATTGAGTGTGGTTATCAGTCCAGGGAGTCCAGTGTTGGTGTGGCGGCCGACGTATCCGTACACCAGGACCCTGACTTCTGATTTTCGACTTAATGCACGAAAACATTGATTGCATGTGTGTTTTAAGTTTTCATTGTGATTACTTGTGTCATCTCACTAGGTATACTGTTCTAACCTTGGCGCACTTGTTTCCTTTTCAGGATGGCCTCACGATGGCAGCTAGCTAGGGTTCCGAGTGTAGAGGGCGACGACATCCCACAGAGCGATAAGGCCTCAGTACAGGGCCCATTGACAGCAGAGGCACCGGCGGTACCTTTACCCGTCGGGCCCCCGATGCTTCCAGCACCGACCGCAGACGATGCACGTCACCTCGGAGCTCTGCACGAGTGCCAGCGCCAGCGACCACCCAGGTTTCGTGGGGATATGGACCCCCAGGCAGCCGAGGACTGGCTGGAGGCAGTTGTACGAGTTTTCAGGCTAGTGAGGACACCAGCAGACCTCATGGTGATCCTCGCGGCGAGCCTACTGCACGCAGCAGCGGGCCGATGGTGGAGCTTGATGCTCCAGGTACACAATGAGGAATCTATTCTATGGATGGACTTCAAGAGCCTCTTCCGCTCAGAGTTCATCCCAGCCACCCTCCGTGCGGTGCACATCCATGAGCTTCTTCAGCTGCGGTAGGGAAGCTCGACGGTCGCCCAGTACGCGGTGAGGTTTACCGATCTTTCTCGCTACTCAACAGATATGGTACGGGACCCATTCTTCCGGGCCTGGACCTTTGAGCAGTGTTTGAGACACGAGATTAGGGCATCGCTGATCTCCCTCAGCATTCTGACTTAGGAAGGAGTGCTGGAGTGAGCCCTTCTGATCGAGAGCATTCTTGCTGAGTCCACTTCAGCAGCGAGACCTACCGCAGGGCGAAATGTAGCGGAGTCTTTGGCAGCAGGTAGCCGACGGATGACTCTGGGTTCCATGCAGACCAGACCCTCTCATAGACAATCTCAGGACACTGGCTCAGCAGTGCAGGGCACACAGTGCGGGGCCAGTCTTTCGAGAGGCAAGCAGTGCTATGCATGCGGCGGGCAGGGCCACATGGCTGGTGACTGCCCAACCCGTCGTACCGAGGTGCAGCAGATGGTGGAGGGGCCACCTAGGCAGAGGCAGAGGGTCAACTGTGGCGGTCCGTAGGGAGGAGGAGGACGAGGCAGAGGAGATGGCCGAGCAGCGGGTGGTGGGCGACGCTTTGAGGCTCTACCCCCACCACCACCAGGAGGGCCACCCCGACCACTGGGAGCTGGCGGGCAGAGACAGGCACAGCTCCAGGCAGCGGAGGCCTACGACCACGGTGTGCCAGAGATGATTCGAGGTATGATCTGTGTCTATTCCACCCTTGCTGCAGTTCTTATAGACACAGGAGCGAGTCACTCTTTCATAGCCGCTGCCCTTGTTCAGAGCTCAGAGATTCTGACGGAGCCATTGGCTCGATCCTTACGGCTAGAGACCCCTACGGGAGCAGACTCGACGATTACACACTAGTGCTAGCAGTGTGAGCTTACTCTAGGAGGCGAGAGCATCGGCTGGGATCTTCTTGAAGCGGTGTCGAGGCCTTACGACGTCATCTTGGGCGTGGATTGGTTATCTACAGTCCATGCTCAGATTGACTGTTTTAGGCGCAAGGTGCGATGTGTACGCACTGACGGGAGCAGGTTCACCTTCACCGGCGAGAAGGGAGCCTTTGCAGCACAGGAGGGACTCTCGCAGAGGAGGGGACAACCCATCACTCATCAGTTGGCTAGCCTCATCCTAGGAGCAGTGGATGTGCAGAGTCCTAGTTTTCCTGCAGTGGTGGATCACTATGCGGACGTCTTCCCCGACGACGTTCCAGGACTACCTCCTCGCAGAGAGGTAGACTTGTACATTGATATATACCCTGGTACAGCCCCGATATCCACTCTAGCGTATCGGATGGCCCCTGCTGAGCTTCGAGAGTTGCAGGTACAGTTGGAGGACTTGCAGGGCAAGGGGTTCATCCGACCCAGTGTTTCACCCTTGGCTTCCCCGATATTGTTCACCAAGAAGGCAGACGAGAGCGTGAGACTTTGTGTCGACTATCATCACCTGAATCAGGTGACAGTGAGGAACAAGTATCCGCTACCGAGGATTGATGACCTCTTTGATTATCTCAAGGGAGTGCGGTGGTTCTCGAAGATAGACCTCAGGTGAGGCTATCATCAGCTCAGAGTTCGAGACGAGGAAGTACAGAAGACGGCCTTCAGGTGTCGGTATGGCCACTATGAGTTCTTGGTTATGCCATTTGGTGTAACCAATGCTCCAGCAGTGTTCATGAGCCTCATGAACAGGATCTTCTAGCCGTACCTTGATCGATTTGTCGTCGTCTTCATCGACGACATTTTGGTATACTCGACCACGGAGGAGGAGCATGCCTACCACTTGTGGGTTGTACTAGAAACACTCCGAGAGCACCATCTTTATGGAAATCTCTCGAAGTATCAGTTCTGGTTACGTGAGGTCCACTTCATGGGGCACGTCATTTCTGAGGCGAGAGTTTCAGTGGATCCCGCGAAGATCGAGGCAGTGCTAGCTTGGGAGCCACCCAGGAGCGTGACGGAGGTGCGGAGTTTCTTGGGTCTAGCCGGATACTATTATAGATTTTTGCCGGACTTCTCGAGAGTTTTGGAACCACTCTTATCTTTGACGAAGAAGGGGAAACACTTTGTGTGGTCAGAAAGATGTCAGTAGAGCTTCCAAGAGCTGAGACAGAGGTTGACCAGCGCACCTATCTTGAGGTTGCCTGAGGAGGGAGTTGGATACGTAGTCTACTGTGATGCATCAGGGACTGGACTCGGATGTGTCCTGATGCAGGAGCGGGCCATGATTGCCTATGGATCATGTCATTTGAGGACGCATGAGCAGAACTATGCCACGCATGACATGGAATTAGCAGTAGTGGTCTTCGCACTGAAGACATGGCAGCACTATATAATGGGCGAGCGCTTTACAATCTTTTCTGACCACCAGAGTCTCAGGTACATCTTCTCTCAGAAGGACCTGAACCTGAGACAACGGCGATGGCTCGAGTTCCTCCCGGACTATGACTTTGAGATAGTCTATACTCCTAGAAAGGGGAACGTAGTAGCCGATGCTCTCAGTAGGAGGACGGGCATTCAGCTACTTGAGGAGGCGACAGAGCAGCTAGCCGCCTTGCAGATATCCTTCGTGGATAGGGACGGAGCAGCCTTCCTTCAGTCTCTCAAAGTCTCTCCTCCACTTCTACAGCGGGTCTGAGAGGCACAGCGTGGGGACGCTGACTTTGAGATGCGGCGTGCACAGATATCCTCAGGACAGGCACCTGATGGTTTCTCCCTTGGAGCAGAGCACGGCGTCCTTTTCAGAAGACGTACCTTGGTAACAGTTTATTTACAAGAGGAGGTGCTGAGAGAGTTTCACACTTCTCCTTTGGCGGTACATCCTGGAGTGGCAAAGATGTACCAGGATCTCAGATGATAGCACTGGTGGCTGGGCATGAAGAAGGCTGTGGTAGGGTTCGTTTCACGATGCCTCACCTGCCAGCAGGTGAAGGCAGAGCATCAGGTACCAGTAGTCTTGGTACAGCCCTTGGAGGTCCTGGAGTGGAAGTGGGACGGGATATCTATGGACTTCATTACTGGACTTCCACGCAATTCCAGAGGTCACGACTCCATTTGGGTTATTGTTGACCGACTCACCAAGTCGGAACACTTCTTACCCATCTGGGAGCAGGGCTCAGTGGAGAGCTTGGGGTGTCTCTACGTTCAGGTGATTGTACGGCTTCACGGTGTGCCATCGTCTATCATCTCTGATCGGGACGCTCGCTTTACTTCCCTGCTTTGGAAGGGGTTTCAGGAGGCGTTTGGGACGTAGCTATGTCTGAGCACCGCCTTTCACCCTCAGATGGATGGTAGGATGGAGAGGACCATTCAGACTCTCGAGGACATGCTCCGCACATGTTTCCTCGACTTTGGTCGCAGCTGGGAGGACCACCTACCCTTGGTGGAGTTCGCGTACAACAACAGCTACCACTCCACCATCGGGATGGCACCATACGAGGCGTTGTACAGAAGACCTTGCAGATCCCCTTTGTGCTGGACAGACCCTGGGGAGTCAGCACTTGTTGGACCAGAGATGGTCCGGGCCACGACAGAGAAGGTCCAGGTCATCCAGGAGCGGATGAGGACAGCTCAGAGCCGGTAGAAGTCTTATGCTGACAGGAGATGGAGGCCACTAGATTTTGAGGATGGTGACCACGTATTCTTGCGTGTCTCACCATGATGTAGATTACGGAGATTTGGCCGAGGCGGCAAGTTGTCTCCACGCTTCATTGGACCCCTCCAGGTCCTCAGCAGGATTGACGAGGTGGCTTATCGCCTGGCTCTACCACCTCTGTTGCACCGGGTGCACGACGTCTTCCACGTATCTCAGCTGAGGAGATACGTGCACGACCCGACGCACGTCATTGACCTTGGGGAGCTAGACGTGGATGATGGGGAGACTTTTGCATAGGTCCCAGTGGAGATCGAGGATCGACAGGAGTGGGTCCTACGTGGACGATCGATTCCTCTAGTGTGCATCAGATGGCAGCACGAGAACCTCCAGGAGAGCACTTGGGAGCGGGAGGCTCAGATGCGTGCTCAGTACCCACATTTGTTTCCCTAGTTTATGATGTATATTTACGGGGACGTAAATCCCTGAGGAGGGAGTGATGTAAATACCCGAAAAAATCAATGAAATTTTTTTTCTTAATTTTCTTTGTATTTTTACAAGAACGCAGTTTCTGACGGCACCTGATTCTGAGGCCCAGTGTGCCCGAAATCATTTTCCGAAGTTTGGCTCGGGTACGTTCAGTGAACGGACGAGCGGGTTTTTCTAACTTTTGAACTAGTGCCCGGAATCGAATTCTGAGGGCACCGATGGAATCGCAGCGCCGGTATTTGCTTAGAAACGCCTCTTCCGGAGTTGCGTTTACTCGGTTGTGGTTTTTAATTTTCGGGCTTAAAGTTAAGAAATAAAATAATTGTACGACAAACATTATTTTATTTCACTAAAGCCACTTGGAAGCCACTTGAAGAAACTAAAAAGTGGCTTAAGCTAAGTTGATCCTGATAGGATGCTATCCAGAAATATCCTACCCTCTTGGTAGGATATTTGTGAGGTGGGACCCGCACGAGCCCCGCCGTTTCTTTTCTTCTAAGTAACGCACCCGCGAAAACCCGTCATTATGGAAGTCAACTGACGTGTTTTCTTAAATTATTAAAGCACCATTTAATTGGGCGGTTTTATTCGTGAATTAAATGGGCAGTTTCTTTCATTGAATTAATTCTACGAATTAATGGGTCGTTACTTGCCTCTTTTTCGTTTGTTGGTGTAATAATAAAATAAGACCAACACGACATTTGGAGGATTATACATTGAGAGGTTTTTGACAGAAGTTCTTGTGCCTTCACCCTTCTTCACGAAGAACACGAAGAACGCGAAGAACGCCGACCTCCGACGAAGAACGCCGAACCCGCGGAAATCGACGACGCGACGCCGTGTGCCGCGACACTGATGTTTCCCTCTCCCCCGACGTTCTTCGGCGACGTTCCTTAATCCACAACAAAAACCTTCGATCATCCGTTGAGGTGGGAGTTTCGGATTTTCTTTTAATTTACCTTTGTGGTTTTTGGCTCAAGAAGGATTTAATTAATATTAATTAAATCTTTTGTTCTTGAACCTCGGAGTTCGTCGACGCGACACCCTTCTGCGATGACGCGACGCCGGATACCGCGACGACGCGACGATCCCCAATTCCGCGAAGAACCCGCGGTCGACGACATGACAATGTAGGGGTTGTTGTGAATATTTTATTTTTTTCCCATGAACGTTTCTTTAAAATTAAAGAACCGGATTTCAAATGAACAATTTTATTTTATTAAAATTGTTGGTTCATGTGTTGAATAATTTCTCCCGTTGTTTTTAACTAACGCGGAGGGTGCGGGCCAAACGAACAAGACCCGACAACCCTCCGCCGTTCATCGTGGTTGTGTGGATTTGGTGGGCGATGACAAAACGTGACGCAAGGGCGATTTGACGATCCAGTAGTGAAGAACGGAACCCGGGAGGAACAACGGCACAGACAGGATGGAAAACGGACCACTGGAGCAACTCCGGCGCCCCTGCGCGCCGCCGAACAGAACCGCCGCGACTGAAGCCGCGGCGGCGGTGGCCAGTGGACCTGCGGCCGCGCGGGTTCGGCTCACCCGCACGGGACGCGGTGACAGCCACGTCCGTTTCTCCAGCGCGGCCCCAACACGGGGCCGTGACATCTCCAAACCGCGGGGGCAGCGCCCCGCGGCACTCGAGCGCTCGGCCGCTCGGCTGCGCCGAGCCAGGCCGGTCCGACCGGCCGGGCCACGCCCACGCCGGACCGGACCGGGTCCGGCCGGGTTGGACCAGGTCGGGTCGACCCGGTTCGGCCGACCCAGGGGGGGTAGGGCCGGGTCGGCCCGGGCCCGGACCCCCCGTCTTCGGACCGTTTTCGGTGTTCTGCCCGTAACTTGAGCTACGGGTCTCCAAACGATGCACTGTCAGCGGAAATGCGATCCTTGGATCAAGACGGTCGTTTCGGTATATCGCACTCAACGTTTCGGAATACTTTGGGTTCGGCTGGGTTGGTTCGTACACAAAACCAACCGGGCCTTCGGAACGAAAACGCTCATATCTTGAGCTCCGGACGTCCGATTGACGTGCTGTCGTCTTTGTTGGATTCCTCTAAGTGAGACGGATCTTTTGGCTCACTCCGCCCGAGGTTTGGAAGTAGGTGGAGCATGGTCGGGTTGGTTTTACCTTAAAAACCAACCGGGCCCCTAGGACGAAAAAGCTAATAACTCTCAGACTGGGCGTTCGATTGACGCGCCGTCTGCGACGTTGAGTTCCTGTTGACGATACGGAACATTTGGATACTTCAACTCTGGACTTCGAGTCAGTTGATGTGTCAGCTTCTCAGCTCGTGGAGCGGACCCTCCTGAACGAGCTTCCTGTGTGCGGGAACCCTCGAGCTGGCTGCTACTGCTGCTGTGACGACGATGATTGTACAGAGATCCTCCGTGGATTCGACTGCGACGATGATGAAAACAGTACGGGAATCCCCCGTGTTTTTGTAGGGACTACTACGGTAAATCTTGGGATACGTCAACTCTGAAATACATGTCATTTGATGCATCGAACTCTTAGCTCGTGGAGTGGACCCTCCTGAAACGAGCATGCCATGGGCGGAAACCCTAGAGACGGTTGTGAATTGATGACTGTTGATCGAACGACTCAGTGTGTTACAGATAGCCTAGTGGGGAGCGCTTGGTTGTAGCGGCAGATCCACGACAGAGGTGCGCTTGGTTGTAGCAGCACAGGGGAGCGCTTGGTTGTAGCGGCAGGCCCACGAAAGAGGTGCGCTTGGTTGCAGCGGCACAGGGGAGCGCTTGGTTGTAGCGGCAGACCCACGACAGAGGTGCGCTTGGTAGTAGCGGCACAGGGGAGCTCTTGGTTGTAGCGGCAGACCCACGACAGTGGTGCGCTTGGTTGTAGCGGCACATGGGAGCGCTTGGTTGTAGCGGCAGACCCACGACGGAGGAGCGCTTGGTTGTAGCGGCACGGGGGAGCGCTTGGTCGTAGCAGCAGGCCCATAGTACCCGATAGGTGGAGTACTATAGTAGTCCAAGGTAAGAGGGAAGCATTTGGTTGTAGCGGCATAGCCACTGTACTTGATGGAGAAGGAGTTACCCAATAGCTTTGGGTCCAACTTCATGATCGATCTTAGGTGGGAATTTGCGGGGGTTAGTACCTTCTGATCCTTTGTGGGTCTGACGGATTAGATGAATCAGTGGCTACATCTGATCATCTCTATCTTCATTTGAAGAAGTATACCTGTGTGAGCTATCCTGTGTGGATTTACGTTTTCCTTTCCTGTGTGGACTGGGTTGTGCTTGGGCTCGGATGTTGGAGCCGAACGGGAACTGATGACTTAGGTATATGTATGGGCATATACCTAAGCAGTGTCGGATGTTACTTCGTGATTGTATATTTCCTTTGTGGATTATCCCTTGTGGATTCTGGGAGACCTTCGGGGGTCTCAGGGTCCCTACTAAGTAGCTTATACTCACCCCTGCACGGGCTATGCCCGCACTTCATTGTGTTGATTGCAGATGACGGACAGCGCTGATCGTGGTGGAGGCTTGCGGAGCAGGATGGTACCTGGAGGTGGAAAACTGGGCGGAACATACTCCGAGCGGCCAGGTGGAACCGAGAAGCAGTGGAGGATATCTGTACCCACCCTTCAGGTGGGACTTCCAGAGGACGGCTTGATGCTGCGGCTTTTCTTTTCAGTTGCTGTTTTCCCCTTTCAGGCGTACTTTACAGTTGGGCTTGTATTTCCGGCCCCTTTCACTTTCAGTACAGTTTGTTACAGTTTTTACTTAGTGTTTACTTTTCCGCTTTCTTACTCTGTGGTGCTTGTTTAATTTTCAAAGGCAATACCTTCCCTTTTTCTGGGATTTACGCCTTGGTGCTAGTCGCCAGCCCCTGGCCTATGGAAGGCGGGCTTGGTGTAGTCACGGCACAGGCCCCGTGGACGGGTCGTGACAATGACAACCGAAAGATATCTTTTGGATATCCTCATACTTCACTCACATCTGATGATATACTATCCAGAGATTGATCTATGTGAACCTACTTTCTCCATTTTGTTGATTGAACATATCAGTAATCTATAGAAGAGGATAGTTTTTATTCACTTTCACTTGCTTCGAGATATAATAAAAAATACCATGACACAAAATAATATCATCCTTATTCCTGAACAAAATTGGTTCTCCCCACGGTGACATTAATGGAAGAACAAAACCACACTATAAAACATCATCTAGATAAACTCACATCTCTTGTATCTTATAAGGTCCCATCTTAAATGGGGACATCGAGATTGGATGTGTTCTTGGATGTGTCTCGATCCTAAACATGGACTCCCAAAGAGGTTGTAATACTACAAAACCCTCTAGAAATACATTAGGTAACTCTTCCCAAACCCATAGAAACACTGATTACTAACCCTTGTAAGAAATCAACATTAACACAACCATCATAGATGAAAAGGATGAAAAACACCTCTAACCCATTTTAGGTTCTCTCTCACTAAACAAACTTCTACATTTCCATCACCATCATAGAACACAACCTACATTCTGAATAATTCCATGATAGCATACATAGAATAAAACTAATCCATGTAGAGGATGATGTCATATATATATATATATATATGAATTATATCAAAGGGTGGTGCTTCACCAGCACTGGTTAACAGTCTCTACATACTTCATACAAGTTATCTAGACCTTTATCTAGCATAGTAAACTCCAAGGGCACCAGAAGTCTCTCTTCCTCATGTCCCAAATCATGGATGAATGTCGATAATATAAATTATTTTCTCATTCATGAATCTAACAAATCATGCACCCAGGTCGAAAATAAAAAAATTATATCTCAAAAGATTTTTTTATGTCCATGTTCTAGTAATGAAAAATAATGAAGCTGACCACGACCTAAACTATGGACTATTTGGACTATCTGATGAACAACTCCTTGGTCCCACTCTTCTCTCTAAGGATTGGAAGAATATCAAGGTTTTACTCTTCTAAAACCATCTCCTATCTTTTGATCCTTGAATAGACCAAACTATTTCTGCTACATTGGTGAAACTGCATCAATGAAAGAACCAGAAGTAGATCACCTAGAACACACAAACTTATCATAATGTTCGGGAACACTTTTCACTAATAAAAACAACATCCACAAGGAAAACATGTGTCTAATACCTACTAATATTTCAAAGAGACACCTCCACCAGAGAAACCTTTTAACGATGGTGGGGAAAAACCATAAGCTGATAGAAAACTATTTTATACTAACAACTAGAAACCTCATAGGGAAACTCTTATTAAAAAGGAATCCTGAGGACCCCCATACCATGACGTAAAGGTTCTAGCTGGCATAATATAGATAACCTATACTTTCTCCAGCATCTTGAGATAGGTCTTTAACATAAATTGGGTGACATGGAGCTAGATATATAGATAAAAATCCTCCTCTAAATTTCTTTTCATGTCCTCTTCATCCTAAAACAAGTCAATTGAAAATGAAATAATAATCCTAAAATGGATCCCAAATACCCACACACTAGAACTCCCATGATGAAGGTTAAGAATATCCTCGAAACTATCCACACTCATGATCGAAGAAAGAAACTCCTCTCAGAACAAGTCTCATAAATTATCCTATGAAACTATTGACTCCCAAAGATCCAGTTGGAATGAAATAAAAAATTCCTCATTTCTACATGCATCATAATCATAGCCAATGAAATCCAATGGTTTTTTGAGCATAAATAAAATTTAAATCTATCTAAACCTCCTCTAACCAGTCTTATATAGAAGCATCTGAAACAGATCCCACATAATTTTGTAGACTATGGCACTAAAACTCTTAGAGTGTATACGTATAACTGGCATCATCATTGATATCCACATTACAGTGATCTATTGGTACATAATATATAATATATTCTATACGAACTTGATTATTATGTCATCTTGGAGCCATGCTTGCAAAAAACTATTATAAACCTAAAACTAGAATTTAGAATATTTAACATTAATTATTTAGTTATATAATTTTATTATTTAGGTTTTAACTTATCCCTAGGTCTACCCATTAAAAACACCAGTGAAAAATGAATTATGAATGATCATTTCCTATGACTTTACCTGTATAATAGTATCACAAAGTATAGTACTCTCAGTAAACATAATAATTCATGCATCAGATCATAAGGTTCCCTAAATACCTACGTCTTTTCTGGTCTCCCATGTTTACGTTTCTTACTAAACATAGTAGAATCTATTTCTTTACCAACCCATGAAACCTCACATGTTCCAAAATTCAAAATCAATTCATTCCTAGATCCAAAACTCCCTAACAATAGGCTATCATGACCTCTACCAACAACGATGCTATAATGAGGTGAGAGAGATGGTGGCTTCCAAATTCCTGCCTCTAGTAGGCCCTGGGTTGGAAACTTGCACCGAGGGTATAATAATCATGAATATGGGAGGAATTGCCCTATAATAGAAACTTTCATAAGAGAGAGGTACGGCCGATGAAATAAGTAACACCTAATAAGACACATATATAAATAAATCCAAAATGAAAACATTCATTTTCATATATTATTATAATACCTGAAAAGAAGACAACAGGTACCAGTAATGTAAATATGAAAGTGACCATGATGCCCAAAAACCTCCAGAAAATTCAATATCTAGTAATATAAGTCCCAATCTCTAAAATATCTAGATAATGTAAATAAAATTATATAAATAGGGTTAGAATAATAGTATACATAGTAAGATCATCCCTAGATCCACTCCTGAAAAATAGAAACAAACCATGCGAAAGCACTGTGAACAATAGTGAATCAAAATCATCATGTAAACATGTATACTATGTTCCTAGACTCACCATAGATAAATCTCACTAACTATCACATACAAGATAGAATATATTATAAAAATTAAACATCAAGGGTACCGTGGTCCTGCTTCCCCAATGGTTTTCTGCTCTTCCCCTCTGTTGCATGGTCTTCAGCCACATCTCTCTAAATATAAACCTACCCAAAAAAACATGGGAATATAATAAAAATTTAAAACTTTTGTATATTATATATGATAATAATTGGGTATGAAATTACAATAATCTATCACAACCCATATATCGAGTAAGAACCTCATGGACTTACATCATATACCCTTCATACCTAGGATAATAGTATGGATACTATATCATGTAATACATGTCTATGATATAATCACAGGCTATAACGTCCATCTACACACATATATGGGAAAAATAACATCCAAGTGTACCGACATAAGTAATTATCAAGAGAATTGATTGGGGATAGAGAGAGTAGTCATCCATCTATCCTCCCACTAAGATGTTTGGGAAAACACCTTCCCCTATTCTAGTAGGTGTCAGTAACCTTAAAAAACATGGGTGGGGTAGTGTATGATATCACATAAGATACATGATATAATATATATTAAGAAAACATGATTGGAACAACCTATTCTTATAATAAAACTTATCCCATATTCCCAGATGCCACTCTTAAGACTAGATATCCTATAATCACATATGAATTCAAAAGTGATATATTATATTCAATATTTATTTTTAAAATTTATTTATGTTAATTAATTGATTAGAAATTAATTAACCATTAAAATTATTCCACAGAAAAATAAATTAATCACAAATTTATGGTCCATTAAATCTAGGCATAATCCAAAATGAGGACCCGGTTTATCAAGATTATCATCATTTAGCACTTGGATTCCAAAAACACCGACCCCCTGGGTTATGAATTAGTTATTCATTATTAAAAAAATTTATATATAGAGGTACTCTAGGAAAACAAAATTGATATAGAAATAAGAGGTAACAAACAACCAAGAACCTCAATCTACCACTTGCATAAGGGAATGGAATATAGATAAAACAAGCAACGTGGTCATCGACCACCATATAGATTCATAAGAGAGAATCCCAATTCTCAACCTGACATCATCAGGTAAGCCGAGATTCAACCCATTCCATATCTTCTGGTTCCATTACATACACCCTCATTCATAGACCAATACATGTCACCATTATGGGATTCTACTGCTACCACAACATCCAGGACTCCCTACCCCATCAAATAAGCCATCCAAGGCTCACCCATACTAGACTCACATCACATATGGGCTTTCCCTCCCAAAATCACATCATCCATCCAAGGATAATTCGTACAAATATCATAAATGTCATAGTGAAACTCAAATCTAGATAACATCACAAACTTTTTAGGAAATAAACAAATATATCCAATATGAGAAATATATGTCCTATGATAAGGCATCCATCCTTCACATATAAACAATTTCCCATGACCCAAACTCAAGAAACTCATCCTTCTCAAGAATATGGGAAAATTAGGATACATAAATTATCTTTATCAAATAACTAGTTCTTATTCATTCTTGAATTAACTGATACATTAATCATAGGTTCCAACTATGAACACACTAAGGCATCACGCTATAACAATTTTTCATATGAAAAACATGCTCTTAAAATTTATTCATGTTTGAAAAAACCTAGAGAAGTACCATTATCAATTAACATAAGTTTATTATTATAAAAAATCCTTATTATTATCTCGGTTTACTAACCAATTCAATTATACATGCATACTTGCATAAATTTTATCAATATATAATTTCAGCAAACCAAGGATTAAAACAATTACTATTACGTAATTATTCTTAAGACAATTAACTGTCAATTAATTACAAATTTACATTCTTTAACGATTTCAACATGCTACATCAAGAATAACAACATGCTTACAAATAATTTTATAGATATCAAACTCTATTGAAAAATAATAGGCAGCACACTATCACAATATAAGGAATCAACGTCGCCAACATGCAGTCACATCAAATTTATTATATTTCGTTCAATAATTATTAAGCTAATTACATTTCTATCCAATGGGATAAAACATGGTCCATTAATGATTTCACATTAATATATAGAGAATTAATGAATCCCTTACCAGGAGGGTGTCAATGTTGTTTGAACAATAATGGAATAATATTGGAGATCTGCATCACCCCTCCCACAAGAAGATGCATGTATCCAAGGAAACTACATCATAATCACACCAACAAAGAACAAAAGATAACAATTTTAGAATAAGAAGAGATCAATATTCATCACATGGAAATAAGAACGAGAGGAAAACCAGACCGAACAAGATGAAACCACAAGAAATAGAAGTTGAACTCACCATGGATCACCATAGATCAAATAAAGAATAAAAAATTCAACCCCTAACAATGGAATCCCTAATTTCCTAGTAAAACAGTCTTGGGATATCTAGATTCATGATGGATTTAGGGTTTTAGAGAAAATCCATTTCATTTTACATTTTATAAATTCACTGCACATAGGATTTACATGGTGTGTAATGCTTACATATCATGTTAATGTCATGTTTTCAACTTCAACCAAAAAACAAATCATATCCAAGGAATTAATCCTAGAATGATTACATTTGATGAACAACCCTTTTAAACATCCTTAATAGGCCTCAAACTACACATATTCTTTGTTAAAACCCATTTCAAATCATATATTCTACCAAATTATAGCATTCAAGAGTCGAACCCCACTAAACTTGCTCTCAGCCTCCACCATGATCCAATATCTTCATAAACCATTAAAGGGATAAACTACATGGATATAAGGAATTATATACCATATCCATCATATGATGTAGAAAATAGTGAAGGGAAAAATTGAACACACATAACATATGAGATGAAGAATAAGGTAATTGTTACCAAGGAAAATGATCATATTTAGCCAATTTACCAATAATTGAACAAAAATAAAAATAAGAATAGATAAAATAAAATAATCATATTCAATACTCAAGAATGTTCCATTAGTTTATCCATCTATGAATGAAACATACAGTAAGATCATCATGAATAATTATAAATAATTACGATGAAGAGAATGTAAAAGAGAGAGAGAGAGAGAAATAAAAATTTATTTAATTATGTAACATGTTATTCTCATGATATAATATAAAATAAATAGGAAATATATTCTAAAAATATTGCAACATAACATTTAGTGAAACCCTAACTTGAGAATTTTTGTGATAAATAATTCTTCTATTTTTCAGGAATAAAAATATTTTATCAAAGATTCAATATTTTTCACAAAATTTTCCATTTTGTATGCATAAAATTTGGAGATAAAAAACTTATTACTTGCTGATAAAATATTAGATAATTTTCAAATTTCATTTTGACAGAACATTCTTTTTAATAATATTATATACCTCATTAAAATTATTTTATTCTTTAGAAAATTAATTATTGATTTTTCTATACCGATATAAGTGTAATTAACCTCCTCATATGGATTCCAATATATCTACCTCTAACTAAAGATACCCCTATATTGATATAATTTTTGTGATGAATCCTAAATATATCCTCTTATGTGGTTGAATAGTTGTGAATTTCCTTAATTAAATAACTTCACATGATTCCACATGTACTGAATCCTTTTATACAGATTTGGACTTAGCCTTTTTTAAAATTTAGAAGACGATGTCCAAAAATATTAATATCATATAATAATAACATTTATTATACTTTGTCTCATCAAAATAACCTATGGAAATCATGAAATAACATTAAAACACCCATAATTAAAATTATGATTTATACTAATAATTAAAATGATATATAAAAAAATTAAAAATCCAGTCTCAAACAAATTTATAAATTAAGTCCAAAATACCTGTATATTAATTAAATGTTTTAACTTCCAATAGAATTATAAAATTCTTGGATTACAATCATTAAAATGAAAAATTAAAATTTGTCAATGTGTTACCTCTATCTTGATTTTGAGAGTTAGAAAAGTTTCATTCACATGTGTCATATTGCAAATGATTGTGTATATGGATAATTACTAAATGTAGAATGTGGTTGGTAAACACATTAATGTTAAACCGTATAAAAATAATTCATGATTCTTTTTCTCCATTCCTTTAATATTTTTCATATGGTAATGTGTTTTAGGAGTTTTTAAAGAGACCCATACATCATAATCATGATAGTTATGAAAACTAATTAAAAATGTAATTGTTTAAGTCGGTTTTATCTTATGTAAGATGATTGCACTAGATTCACCAACACTCAATTTCTGACTGGAAAATCCATTGGGAACTTCAATCCTATATTATAATATTTCATATTAATAAAATATATTTTTTATTAATTTTTGAGTGTTTTGTGTATGAAAAACTATTAAATATATTCAAGGAATACAAATATGGGGAATTAATTATCTAAGAACATATAACTTGATAAAAAATTATCATCACCTGTATGAGATACCATTTCATGATTCCCCACATAATAATACCTTGACTAGTATAATCCTTATCCATCAGCTCTAACAAACAAAAAATCATGGTGCAATGCACTAGGTCACAATGTGACCTATGTTTCCAACTAAAATTTCAATTAAACTCTTTCTCAACTTAATCCATCCATCTCTATACACATCCCCAATAACTCATACACCAAAAAACCATAAATTTATTTTAATTGTTCTATACATATGTATATATTATATAACCTACAAACAATTATCCTCCTAAATAATCAACATAAAACTATAGAAACTAATCTCTTAAAAGATAATGAGTAAGGGGGACCTCTTTTAAAAAACACTAACATCATAGATAAATATAAATATATCACATTTAATACAATATAAAATAACTAATACCCATAGAAATTAACATCACACACTCATTATAATGGAACTATATTATTAAATATATATACTCTCCACCCCTTGTACAACCATATCCAAAAATGATCTCCCATTAAAAATACACTAATGATCTCCCATTAAAAATACACTAATGATCTCTCATAAATATGTAGAGTACACATATTAATTCCTATGTAAACAAATTTATAAACAAACTCATCTTGTAATATAGTTCATCTACCACCCATCCTCAAAAAAATTTAACTTATAGATCTGAATCCAAGTATATTCATAAAACACTCAAAATAGTATAGATAAAATGATACCCCCACACTCACTACCCTCTTATGGTTATTTCTCAAAC
The DNA here is from genome assembly GCA_963277665.1 of Viscum album. Classification (NCBI taxonomy): domain Eukaryota; kingdom Viridiplantae; phylum Streptophyta; class Magnoliopsida; order Santalales; family Viscaceae; genus Viscum; species Viscum album. Next base: position 1,417,699,057 of record OY728138.1, read on the forward strand.
ACCCACCCCTAATGAAAATTTTCATAGTATTTCAGTCCCACTAATATCTACATAACCACATACCACATAACCACACTAATGCTTTAAACAAAAAAATAAAACCACATGCCATATATCATATTATAACTAATATGTATCATAAAAGACATGAACCTCATTTCCTACAATCTATATAAATATCAACTATCAATTAGACCCATCATTTACCATAACCTCAAGAAACCACACATTTTATTTTATCCATAAGAAAGATCAAGGATGTGGGAGTAGTAAACCATTAGTTTCACTTCCATTTTAGATGTTGGTTGAAATCTTAAAAACACAATATCTTATATGGATATCCTTAATGTTACCCAACTCAAATGGTAGTTTGTAATAAATAAAAAAACAAAAATGTAAATTTATATACTCAGTCATAACCTATATTTCAAATTCCAAGAATAGAACCACTATAACCGCTTACATCACAAAAATATTATAATATTTTAGAAACATTCACTTCCATATATAGACAATAAAACAACCTCATCAACACCAAATATAACCATGTATAAACTAAATATCTTCACATCTTAAATTGAACAATTTCCAGACCCAATTTTTTTCATTATATAATATTTATTTCCAAAAACTTTTATTTTATATATTCTCTTCTAAATTAACATTGATTATTTTATCCATATGAAAATTATGATCCACTTTATTTGTTATCTACATCACATTATTTCTAAAATCACATCCCTTGCCCTATTTTATTTCATTTATTTAGTATCATTTCATTTTCTTGGGATGTTTACTACTCAACTCCACATCACACTCTTTATACCATTTCATCAATAACCATGCCAACAACCCATTTTGTCACCTCCACTAAATGGAAAACAACATAAAAACTATTAAATGTCAACCACATAAACCCCTACCATAATAATAAATTTTATCACCTCTTTTCGACATCAATTTTACTACAAAATATATCATACTATATTAGTAATAAAACCATATAAACACAATAGTAAAAAAGATCTCCCTTCTCCTCACACTTCATCATATAATTAGCAATTCATTAATTTTATAATTTCAGTCCACATCCCAAAACCAAAATTGTATTTCTTATTAAATTCAAACAAGGTTTGCTTAAGACCAAAATTAAGGAAAACATACTAATACAACCTGAATAAAAACAATACTAATATATAAACATAGAAACAATAACAAGATAATCATATTAGTAATGAATATTTATGTAATATTGATTAATTTATAATCTCTTAAAGTTTCTAATGAGGTTTAAATCCATTAAATTTTAGTATAAACCTTTTTTAATCTAAATAGAAATTCTGTAGACTATGAAAAAGGTTTTAAGAGTTTCTGAGTCATGTTGGAATCCCAAAGCTCTGGTTTTTTGAAAAAGAGTTTGAGCGATATGGTTGGGGAATGATTAATAGTAACAGTTTATCTCAACCATGTATCCCTATAAGAGTAAGTGAAATGTTCATTTATACATGAAAAGAAGGCAACATAGCTATGTGAAAAAACTATAGTGGAATTGCAAATGGATTTCACATGGGATTTTCATAGTTTTCTAAACTGTGTGCATAGACCATACACTTAGTGCAACTTTTGTAGTAACCCCAAACATTTGGAAAATAGTTTTTCTCAACTATGTCAACTATAAATGATAGGGGAAATTTCATTTTTACAATCCAACTCATAAAATCCAACCTCCTTCTATTTTCTCTTTTTCACAGTGGACCACATGACTGTAGATCTCTATTTCCACTACCCTTATGCTTTGTGACTCCACTATCATTTGTGATCAATTCCGATAAATTTTGGTTTCATTGCACAACTAATTGATATATATTCAATACATACCCTTCCTTTATATATTTACCATACCCTCATTAATGTTATTTCTCGGAAAGATAATATTCAATATTTTCATGGAATTTTACTATTTATTTGATTCCTTACAATCTAGGTCGAATAAGAGGATAATATCAGATGAGGAGTATTCTTCAACCATAAAGTATGTATTCTAGTAGCTTCTACATAATTACACTTTTTTAACATTATGATTCAACATTCTACATGATTAAATTTTTGAGGGAACCCTTAAAAATAAAATTTTCCTTATTTAAAATTTCAACCATGATAGATGAACTCATGCAGAAAATTTTTATATTATAAAAGGTTTATCACATGGAAATGTTCCACCTAATTAGGCGATCTTATTAAATTACCTTAACTAATTAGATGATTATGTGGCTAAAACCCCATTTAAGTATTGTTGCTTGTCTACCCAATTTAATGGAACATTGCAATTAAATCGAATGTGAGTGGTATAACCATGTTATGCGACTCTTATATGAATAATGGACTATGCGATGATTAAATAGATTGATAATGGATTATAAACAATTCATTGGATTATGGTAAAGCATCTGATGAATTATTATTATTATTATCATCATCGTCATCATTATTATTCTCACCCATGTATATTCATTATTGATATTCGGTTAAGGATAGTGTTTTACATTACATTTAACATTCCCTTTGATGTGAGATGATGGGAATGACATATCACATTGTTTATTTAATGTTGTAAATGATGTTTTACATTCCTCTAAAGGTTGTTCGAACTAAAATTTCATTTTTCTCATTGGTTTGATGGATATGATTCCATCCGCATCACTGATATAATTTTTGGGATATTAACTTATTTAAAGCATTAGACTATTATGAATATGCATGGATGCTTGAGTTTCACCTTGGGTCCTTGCTAGTATTAGTATCTATATATATGGATATATATATATATATGTCACTATTTATATAGTTTATATATATTCAGATTTATTTAAATATATACTTATAACCACACACAGATATATATATATATATAGTGACATAGGATTATATGTATTCTTGAATAGGAAGAAGTAGGTAGTGTCAACCTAATGTCTATTTAGAACCATTGTTTAATCAAATTATTTGAATTATTATATCTTCACAAATCCATTTTATATGCACTACTATATTCCATTGGTGGTGGCATAATGAGTTTATCTCATACCTTTTGGGGTTTTTTAATTGGTACCCATAATGACTTCTTGGTTATAGGTAGGGACAAAGGAAATGGTCTAGATATGGAGTATTATTCTCTTTCATGGATTAAGTACTTGATTTGAGGAATTAGATTTATATTGTGATGGAATTGGAGTCAACTTTGGTATTTTGTTATCTTTTTTCATAGCATTTTGTATATGTTTTTCTCTATATCCCATGGATTTACTTTTTGTACAGTATCAGGACATATTTCTCATTGTTTATATGACTCTAATAATATTTATCTCAATGAATTATTCATATTACACTATTAATATTATAATTACACTATGTATATTGAATTACCATTTATTCTCAGTTACGTTCCACTCTGAATAGAAGGAACACTCTCCCCAATGTCAAACATTAGGCCCCTGCTGCTAGTCAGCTTCCTCTGGCTAATGGGGAGATGTTCTTGAGGCTAGGTAGACAACCACATTTTGTTACTGAGGAGTTAACCAAGTATGGAATACTACAAAGTGGTATCGGGGAAACCTATTTTTTCTTTTTATTACTTTTTAAGAAATGTTTACATATGAGATTAAGAAGTATTTGAATTTAGTAATTCACCTGAGTTAGGGGATAGCTAACCCACACACAAAGAAAACCCAAATTTCCATAGATGGGACTTATTGTTATGTATTTCACTATTTACTATTATACTGATTCACTAATGGTTGATGAACTTGCATAATTATATGACATTTTTGGATTCCTCATTTCCCTTATCCTAGTAAGGAAAAAAAATATTATACATGAATCACCACAGTCATGTAGGGATTCACATGTCATGCATTATTCCATTCTATATAGGTGTATCTCATTTCTCCCGTTCCCTGTATTGCTTGTGACTATAGTCAATTCATTGATATTTACATTTTAATTACAATAATGCTTCTTGTAGGGAAATAAATAATTAGATATTTGAATTGTCTTTATCAATCTAAATTATATATATATATATATATGGATGGAACGAATATAACTACCCAATTATAGTAGGTCCAAGACATGGACTAGTGGTTGCATGTGATGAAATGTTAGAGTTCGAAATTAAATGGATTTCAATTTAAATTTATAGAGTTTGGGCCTCTATAAATTTGTAATGATGGTTCTGATAATAAAATAATTGTAAATGATTGTGCAATTACATGTGGTGCCAAATCACAACTTATAAATAACAAGACATTATAACTTGGGAATTTCATACACATCCAAAAACAACATGGGGAATATATATATATATATATTAAATGAATAGGTATAATTCAAAATCTTAAACAATGATTAACATTAAATGGATATGAAAATTTCAATGTAAAATGTGTTTTCCTCTATGCCATGAAATTGAAACACAAAATATAGGGAAACTTTTATTTGATATGGGACCCTAAACCTGATCCGACCATAGTAGTGGATAGTTGGTAGTGTATATCACAACTATAATGATCTTATGAAATCACCAAGACCTTTCCTTATGATCAAGAATATGGGAGTTGAATCCTATATAAAAAAGAACTGTACATGTCATATTTCTTATTCTTTTATCTATTTATTTGTAAAATTATATTATAAGGTGTGTATTTGCATATTGTTGAAATATTACACAATGATGAACTTGGGTAAAGATCTAGGAGAGAGGTATTGACATGCTTTGGAGGTGGTTATCCCTAATGCACCACAATTACCACATATAATTCTACTTGTAGAACTTCATACTATACCCCATTTAGTAACTAATTCCCAATTATAAGATAGTTTCCTTTAGTTTATGCAGTTACTATAGGGATATCCATGAACTAACTCTTCTATGGTAGAATTGACATGGGTGTTCTTGAAACAACATTCATGTACATTATTTGGGGATAGGGGATTCTAGGATATAAATTCATGGATGGCCTCCATGACTTTTAAATTTGAAAACTTGGAGATGCATATGGAAAATAGGGTCAATCTTGAAATTTACATGATACAAGATTCTTACAAGAGATGGAAGGAAAATTTCACCTAAGATTTATAGTATTGAGATATATCCAAGATAGATTTATAGATAACCTTATATAAATAATTTGTCCCATAGACACTTAGAGCTGAGTGGAATAAGGTATTTATACAGCTTCACCAGGGATCCAGTTTCGTGATGGGGTATTCAACACAATTTACAAAGGTCCAAAATTTTGTTCTTATTCTCATTGGGGATGAGATGATGAAATTGAGATTGATTGAGGATGTGATTGATTACTCCATCTGATCTCAAGTTAATATCCTCTAGTTTTCTACCATTTCAGTGATAGTGAACAAAATCCTTATCATTAAGTGGAACATGAGGTAAGATGATGGAGAATTCATAAATAGTATAGCACAGAGATTGGGCAGTCGATCATTTATTATCCTTAAGAAGTTCCTTGATTTTCCTAGTAGAAGAAATTCCAATCATAAGACACACTATGATAGTCATCTTACATGTCACTAATGTTAGAATCCAGACCATATGAATTCCCAATGCAATATAGATGTAGTTGAAGGTTGTTCCAGTGTAAAAATGGGAAATTTAATTTTTTTTAAACCTTTCCCCTAATAATTAGTGATATGGGATCTTTACTGAATCAACATTTGGTAGTGGGACCAATATCTTCACGTTATACAGTAAGCTAGGAAATTATTGGTAGGCCAAGAAGAGGAGGTCGATGTGACCTTAGGAGTGAATATAATGAGATACTATACCTACTGAGTAGGCCTTATCATGATGCAAAGTTAATTAATTAGGGTTGTGGTACTAGATTGCATCATGATGTTCACCCAATACTTTAGGAGTAGAATGTTGTGGCTTTTACATTTAGATTTATTATTCTAGTATCCACTACCATAGTTTTTTTATTTGACACATGTGATTCACGTTATTTTAAATTTGACACAATTATAGAAAATTTTGGTTCTTTAAATTTAGTACTTTTGTGAGGTAATGGGGATGTGTACACCATTGGGAATGAGATCAGATAGTATATAGTCATGTAAGGAATTTCTCCTCTTTGTTAGTGATTTTTTATTCATGAAAAACCTCTTCAACCTGGAGAATAATTGTTTTGATCTTATACATAGGATGTAATGGTTAGTATACTATCAAGATCATTTTAATTACTACTGTAAAATGATTTATTTCACATTACCCAAGGGTGGACTTATATTGCTAAGGGTGAATGGGATGTCCAAACGAGTTGATCTGCAACATAGAATCATGGGTTGGAAAAAGTGACTATTAAAATTATTAGACATTTCATGGGGAATTATTGAATGGTACATATGGATTTACTTATTATAATTTATCATTTAAGGGAAGTATCCCCGGAAGAATTTTCTAGACTACCTCCTGAGAGAGAGAGAGAGAGGAGGATTTCACTATTGCGCTCATTCCAAGTGCAACATTGATGTTAATATATGCTTACAATATGGAACATACATAGATTTGATAACTCTAGATGTAGCTATATACATAGAATCTAGTGGTTTTATATAACCCAGTACATCACAACGGGGTTCACCAATCATTTTCTCCATGAAGGTGGATGATACCCTCACAATTTTTATAGATTATTGGATATTGATTTAGATTATAATAAAAACATGTACCATATACCTCAAATACATGACATATTCAACCAAATCTGAGGATCTTGGTTTTTCTCTATGATTTAGTTGAGGTCAGCCTATCACCAGTCTTATGTGATTCCACAAAAAATACCACAAAAAATATTCCATAGCATATATGGTTTGTTATGAGTATTTGGTCGGCTATTATGTCTTATGAATGTTCCCATATTTTTCATAGATCTAATGAATCAGTTCTTCCACCCAAATATAGATTAATCTGTAGTAGACTTTATGGGTGCAATCTAGGTGTATTCTCATACTCGACATGATTATTTAAAAAAAATTTGGACCATACTGAATAAACTAAGTGTGCCTCAGCTGTATTATAATCTCCAAAAATTCCACTTTTGGATTAATAAGGATCACTTCATGGGTCAAATAATCTCATATGAAAGAGTATATTTTCAACCAAAGATGGTGAGATATATTTTTTCCTAGGATAATAACCAAAATTTCTTTGACATACCATGTTTTTAGGGGTGACTATCTATTATATTAAATTTATTTTGGAATTTTCACACATATAAGAACCTATTACGAGCTTATCAAATAATCATGTTATGTTTACTTGGTATGGAGCCTATGAGGCATCCATTTAGGAGTTATAACGGGGAATTAATTTTATTCCAATTGTGATTCTACTATATCTAGTAAGAAATTACATAGTCTGTATGGTTCACTAGCGAGAAGGTTAAGAGAGATTTTTTTGTATAGAGAGCGAGTCATGGAATATAGGTCTCATCTTTTACAGAGTCATGATTATAACTACATGATGCATGATATTGATTTAGAATCTATGTTTCATGCCTCCCATTGTTGGAAAAATTAATTATTAGGAGAACAATTCCTCATTTACATGGACCATCGAAGTATCAAATACATTTACACGTACCATGAATTTAATATTAGGTATTATATAATGTTATAATATATATATTATTTCAATGTGGAACCCACTTATAAGGTTTGGAATAGTAATATAGTGGTTGAAATTCTAAGCTAGAAGACTCAGACACATGCCTTTAAAAATGCTATTACTAAGTGGCAATTGATGGTACTATTTTCGGAAGTGTGTTTGGAGCTTAGAGAATATCATGGGAAGACTATTTATCCATCCAAGGAAGTGATTTCATTTATTCTAGTGTCACCAAGGATGATATATATTTCTAATCTTGAGTTCATTGAACTATGGTAGAGTTTATCAAGTGATGACCCACCGCCTAGTTAGATTATCCATTAGGACAATAGTTTGACACATTCATGGGTGTCTGCGGGCCTACATATATATGGTAATTAATGATGTGGGAGTCTCATGCCTTTATATGGTTAGTATATCCTTGTAAACCAATATGTACCATGCAATACACCACCAATATTGGTGGTAATATATGAAGGGTAAGATTTTAGGATTTGTTGCTCAATGTTTTACAAATTAAATTATATAGGAAGAGCACCAATGGCCTTATGAATATTTATATAATCTATCAATTTTGAAATAGAAATGGGAAGACACTGATATAAATTTTTTATTAGTTTTCTCATAGCCCCTTGTGGATGTTATGTCGTATGGGTGATTGATGATAGTTTGATCAAGGTATCCCACAAACTACCTATCGTAGATACCTTTTCATTGGATGAGATTTTGATAATTTAAATTGAATAGGTTATAAAAATTTATGTTGTTTCCTATTATATTTTATCAGACATGGATTCTTGGATTCCATTTTGGTTTGGGTAGTGTTTTCAGAAGGTATCCATTTTTTAGGTGATTTTATGTAACGTTAACCCCCTCGACTAATGGTTAGCCCGATCATTTACTATATGGCTATTGGAGGTCATGCATAGAGAATTGTTCTTGATTTTAAAGGTTCATGGGAGAAACCCATACTTCCCTCTGAATATTCAAATAATAATACCATTTAGGATATTATTCTGATGTTTCAATATTAGGACTCAGATGTTGGGTCATATCATTCACTACTACACTGGTTATTGGTTGGAGATAAGTTCTATTATGACCTCATCTCATTCATAAGAATTTATAGTGGGTATAGATTATTCATAAATATATAGAGACATATCAGTCTAGAAAGAATTATTACACTAATCTATGCAGATTTCCTTTGGAGTTTAAGGTGGGACCTTAGGGATTTCACATTGATTTTCCAACATTATGTCATAGACAGGTTAGAAACTGGGAAATCTATCACCTCTTTATATCGGGTCTTTTGATATCTTAGAAAAGGTCAGGTTTGTATCATATATGTTTGCCTTAACTAGAATGTATCAATAAATACATGAGGTTTCCAATGTATCTCAACTTAACCATTATTATTCTGACCCATATTATTCCTTTGATCCATAGAATATAGAGTTGGAGGCTGATACTTTTTTTGAGGAGCATTCATTTCATATCATCTATCAGAGTATGAAGTGTCTCCATGATATGTAGCTTCTGATATATTGGTTTCTATTAAAGTACATCCATATATAGAATGAGACCTAGAATATATATTCCCATGTACCTACTCAGTGGAAAGATATTTTTTTAGATGATTTTCTACCACCCTCCATAGGGAAACTCAGGGAAAAATAATTGTAAAGAAGGGATGTTGTAACATATCAACATGTATAATGAGGTGAAAATATTATCCATTTTAGTTTAAACCAATTTTTTATCTAAATGGAAATTTTTAATAATGTATGTATGTTTTTGGGAGTGTGTGGGATTTTTTCTGAGACTAGATATCCTATTTCTGAAAAAACTATATATGGAACATGGTTGGCACACTATTAGTCTTAACTATGTAGCTCAATTTTGTGGACTTGTAAGAAGTGGTGAGTTGTTTTTTTTATATATTTATAGGAGTATTCACATATGTTATAATCGCTATAGAGTAATTTAAAAGTGGATCTATAGAGGCTATACTTTATTTTCCAAACTGTGCACCTAACCCATGCACTAAGGGCTACATAAGGATTAACCATGCATGGTTTGCACAAATTTTTACCAAATCTTGTGTCCAACCCATGATACACATTAAATGATTAATGAAACTAACTGATTTTATTCTTAATCTTAAATTGAAACTCCCTTCACTTTTCTATTTTTCACAGATGACCACATTCTTAGAGATATCGGTTTCCTCCCCTCTAAGTCTTTGAGCTTCCACCATTGTATGGACTCCATTTCACTCACCATTAGTAACATTGGATAGATAAAAATAATTTATTAAATGATATTTATTAATTTCATGATTTACCTTTCCCTCCTGAATGCTATTTCTAGGAGAACTAATATTCTCTATTGTTAGGGAATTTATTTTTTCATTTCTTCATTCCTTTATACCTTGTATACAAAGGTGATATAATGGAAGGTCTAATCTTCCAGAATAAGGTAGGTGGTCTTGTATATTTTCCTTAAAGATGAAATATTCTCTATTATGAACTACCATGATGCATAATTAAATTTCTGAGGGGTGTCTTAAAAAAGTATTTTCTTTATTTAAATTTATAACGTTCTTAAGGGAACTCCCATAGACCCATTTTTTATGTCACTCACCTCAAAAGGTGTCACCGCATTGGGTTCAATTATTTTATTCCATTGACATATGAGATTCAGATGGGTCAAAACAAACATATTATATGTCTTTTTTTCTCCCCAAATTTAATGGATTGTTGCAATTATATAGAAATTTAGTGGTATGAGAATGCCACAAGACTCTTATGTGAAGAATGGATCATTACTTGATTAAATGGAATGTTAAATGATCGTAAAACATTCCATGGATCATGTTAATGAATCACATACATGATGTTTATAATTATTAATATTCTGAATCGTGTATAATGGATGTTGGGATAGAGTTAAGGATAGTGTTGTTCTTGATTCTTCACAATCCATTATCGTTTGATGTTCGGCATGACGTCTCACACCATCTATTGAATAGTGGACATGATGTTTCACATTCCCAGGGAGGTTTTTGGACATGATGTTTTAATTAGCTCATTAGGTTAATGTATATGATGGAATTTATATCTCTAGTCAAATGCTTGGGCCAGTACACTTTTTACTACATGAGGCTCTTTTGACTATTAATGGATTCTTGAGTTATTCCTAAAGTCCTTGTAAAATTTAGTTTATATGTATGGCTATATATCCTATAATATATATAGTTAATGTATATACATATGTATCAAATTACACACATATATATACATATACACATATATTTATATATGTTCACATAATTTCATTAGTATTTTGGCATAGGATTAAGTAGGGAGTTTTAGCATAGTTTCTATTAGGAACAAAAACCAAATTGTTTATATTTTAAATTTATTCTTCACAGTATAAGATATAAAAACTTTTATTTTATATTAACTATCTATATCATAATATATTCTATTGGTTGTGGACTATTAGGTAAATCTGACGACCTGTTCATGCCACCGATTGGTAAATGAATAGACTTCTTGGATGAAGGTTGGGAAAAGGATAAGGGTTCAGCTATGGATGATTGATTTTCAACCAATGATGTAGTATAAGATAAATTGAAAAATCTTATTCTCATGAAGATATTTGAGTTAGAATGAGCCTTTTTTACATTTTTTATATAATTTTGTATTGGCTTATTTCTCTATTCCCATTGATTTACTTTTTTTGTAAATTATTAGGAAAGGGGAATAATTTTGTATATGACTATGGTGATAGTTTATAGTGATGATTTATTATAATTTTGATGACTAATATTATTGTTACATTGATTTTGATCATTTATCTTTTTCATATCTATTATTCTCCACTCATACTAGAGGGTATAGTTTCTCTATAGACACCCTATATTCCCTCACCTCTTGTTGGTATCCTCTAAAATATAGGGAGGCATTCTTGAGGCCATATAGTTTACCAGTTTTGTTTAATAAAGATGCAACTGGGTCCGAGATGCTAAAAATTAGAAAAATAAACATTTAAATAACTATTCCATACTTTTATAATTATAATTTCACTACTATATGTATTTTAATAAATAAATTTAAAAATAATCTTACATATCAATCAAAATATCAAATTCATTAATTCATGATCAACACAATAATAGAAGAAACACACAATGAATATCATGGAAATATGTAAAACCTATGTGATAAAATTTAATATTTCTAATTTATTAAGACTACTAGATTATATTTATTAGGTTAATTTAAAATATATAAAAAAGTAAAACATATGAATTTTAATTAAATGTTTATCTTAAAAATAAAAATATGAATTTTAAATTACCTTAAAAAAATCGATTCTATTACAATAGTTGACAAATAATCATAAAAATAATGATCACCTAACGAGAAACTTACCATGATTTACCAAAAGACCTCTTCACATCAATCCCTAACTAGGAAGTCACCCAAATACTAATAAAACTAATAAATGACTTCTACAATAGCTTCTACAAAAATCAAAATCAATAATTTATACCGATAAAGGGATAGAAACACAACATGGTTAATAAGAACCTTGACCACGTGAATCTACAAGACCAGATCCAAAAAAGAATAGCTAAATATCACTAAAATAAAGACCTATTAAACCTAGGTTTTAAATAGGACTAATTAGAAATAAAAAATAACTCATGAAGCTACTAAAAATTATGTTTCAATTTAAAAGAAAAAAATTATGGTGGGATAGACCTTGAAATGTCATAGTCATAGTTGGCCAACAGAACATCTTGAAATCTAACTACGATCTCCACTTATCTATATATGTTCAATATTATATAAAACTATTTAAAAAGTTATGACCGTGAAGCATCACTAGATAACTAGATCTTTGTCACCATATATTTCTATCACAATGAAATAATGGTGAAGTACTTATGTCTCTTCCTAAAACCCAATAAACCTATGATATTTCTAAGAAATAATAGTGATTGTCGGGTATTAACACTCACTGTATATAAATACTAAAAAATAATATCTGTATTCTTTACAAAACAATATAAAACTTCATGTCATAATCATATATAAACATAACAAAATTATTGATCCACATATTACACTAGAAAACCCAAATTCTTATGGAATAACCATTATAATGAAACATGATTCATCACATCAGAACACTAAATCCAATAGTACAACCAAGACCTCCTATATCCACCAGCACTATTGAAAAAATTATATCATTACACATTATGTCATGGAATGGCCTACACTTTTAGCAAAACATATATCTAAATGACTTTCGTACTTCTTCCATCCATCTCAAAACACAAATTTGTAAATATAAGACCACTATAAAGTAGAGTTAAAGGATAAATATATACCAATATAAATATAACATATATTTTTATCAAAATAAAAAATTAATCATATGATTAACATAAATCATTATCCCAAAAAACCAATATTAATACTAAATATAAATCATATTTGACATGTTATGAGTAAAAAAATGTCATAAATTATTGTATTAATAAAATTTGACATAAAAATAAATAAACATCATGTGGCTAAAAAATTAATTCTCCTATTACAAAACAAACTAATGAAAATAAAAAACAAAAAAAATACATTTTCAAAATAATAATTTATTTTTCATTTTAATTATTTCCATAAATTTATTTTTTTATAGAATTGTGAAAATGTGTACAAATGAAAATAATATAAACTAAACTACATATATTGTTGTTAAAACACCCCAAAATTTTCAAAATAATAATGCAAGCATTAAAAGGAAATGTGAAAGCCTTGAGCTGTCATAATGATGGGAAATTTCATCCATTCCATGAGCATTAAAAATATATTCCTTTTACGTTTTCATTAAAAAGTAAAATATGAATAAAAATAAGTTTAACCAATAATAATATAATATTTAATGCATTATTTACAGTTATTTATAGATAATATGTACTTGGAAGAAAATGATTCTTGATTTAATAATGAAACAAAGTCAGTTTTCTCGAAGAACATTTTTTCTATTGCATGACTGTATAATGAGATGACAAATAAAGGAAAAAATGTAATCTCAAAAAATTAATAGATTATAAGAAAATATATAATACTCAGTAGATCAATATCATATAATTTTATTATCGAAAATTTAAGAAAAATAATCATTGTAAAAATGAGATTGTAATATAAAACCATTACCACTTTGATAGCTTTTAAATCATTACCCCCATGAAAGAAATAATAAAAAATGAAACATTAAATTACAAGAATATAAATATATTCATAAATAAAATATCAAATGTTTTTCATATACACCATGTAAATGAAAAATGCGGCGAATATAATATATGTCTCATAGAATCAAAAGTGAGACTTGGAACCCTTAGCTCAAGTTTGAATCGAATTTTAAGCACTAAAAACTCTTGAATAATAAATTTATATTTATTATAATTATATAATAAAACACATTAAATACTTATACTATTCTATATGATTTAAATATTACAGTTCAACGCTCATTTATTTATAATTTCATATTAAAATCATCATTTCTGGGTGTTTAGTAGATTTTTTAATGGAATTTTTCCCATTTGACAGTTCTAACCATTGTTCATTGATAATTGTTCCAACATATATAGATTCTTAATAATGATATATATTTCATATATATTCATTATATATATATTTATAGTATTCAATAAAAGGTAGAGATAGAAAAGTTAATTACACTATTCATGGAGATTGGAATTCGTACATACAAATTAACAATGTGTTCATTTTCCAATGAAAATAAAGAAATAAATATAAATACTATTATATAATTAATTAACATTAATTATGATATAAATAACATATAGAAAATATTTAATCTATCCTAATAATGACAAATCAATGATGGTGTTGAAAAATGAATTATATTTCATTGAAGAGGTTATAGTCCACATGTACGTACAAGAAATGAATTCATTTACCATTTTTTAGAAATGAGGGTGGATAAATGTGGTTACATATTAATAATAAAATTTAATTATATTTAATATAATTAATTTATTATTTTATGAATAATAATATTTATTTTATTTCATTAAGAGAATTAATAAATTGAAAGAGGTTAGGTTTGATGATTACCTCTTTATTGGTAGACATGTTGGAACCATGGTCTTCTATGCATGTTTTGGAGTGTGGTTTGTGTTTGTTGTCAATCCTCAATGGAAGCTCGGATCATGTACCAGCAAAGAGATCATACCATTCAAGCAGACAACAGTATTGAAGGTGGCGTCGTTTCCCAGTTTTTGCCAAATTTTTGGGGTCCAAAATCTGGAAGTTGTTGAGCATCGCGAAAAGTGGATTTCCCTAATGATAATATTTAAATAAGGAAATGTCTTGAATTTCGCGAAGAGAGGATGCATGTTTTGGAAATCGCGAAGACCAGAAGAATGGAGGCGGTGAGTCTTTGTGATTACGTCAAGGCTACGCGAACAGCAGAGTTGAAGCGCATCACGGCGGTGAAGGGCTTTGCGAGGGAGCTTCGCGGCGTGCGAGGGAGCTTCGCGGCGAAGTCGCGAAGGTATGTTGACGGTGATTCTTCACGATTATGTCAAGATCTGCGAATGGAAATTTTCCGTGGTGCTTCGCGATTTGGACATAATTACGACGGAAACTTTGGAGCTTCACGATTTGAGCTGACGTGGCGTTGACTTCGCGCGGACGGGACGAGGGTCGGTGGAATCACCTATAAATAGAGGCCGACCCCCTCGAGAGAAGCAGAGATAATTTCAAAGAATTTCCTTTTCTCTCAGTTCGCAAAGGTCTCTCGCGAAGGCAGTGTGCTTCGCTAACGAGGAGCTTCACGGTGGCTATTTTAGCTCCGCGAAAGACGTGTGCCCCGCGTTGGCTCAGTGAGCTTCGCGAAGAGGCAGGAGCTTCGCGATAACCAAGCATTGCGAAGGTTGGAGCATCGCGAGAGTGCTTCACGATTGAGCTTCGCGAAATGGCAGGGGCTCCGCGAAGGCTTGTTTGAGCTTTGCAATTTTGGGAGCCTCGCGAAGTAGGTACTTTGCGAAGGCCTTTTGTCAAAGGTTGTTTGCCCTGTGAACAAGGAAAATGGGGGTTTTCATCAGTGGTTGGAGTTTGGATTTTAACAAAGCATTAACTCGTGACTCTGATGCAAGCAAAGTCTCATGCTGAACAGGAGACAATGAAATTGATGACTATCAATTGAAGAGACCTTCACGTCTATAAACTGAGTGAGACTTCACCAACGGCAGTGAGTCAGGGGGAGTCAACGGGAGTGACCTGAGGGAAGCAGTGAGCTATCCCTAATCCTTTATAAAGGTAGTGATCCTGGGACAGAGTGACTGTACCCAAACATTTGTAATCTACAGCTAGTGAAGCATAGTGGATTTTGGTACGACCGACAACCTGTCGGCATATGCTCCTTGGACGTAGCCCTTAGTGGTGAACCAAGTAAAAAGGGTTGTGTCTTCTCTGTGCTTGTGAATGCTTTCTTTCTAATCATAATCACCATACAGGTTCAACAAGTTCCTACCAACGTGGGAACAAGATCCATCACATTAGAAGAAAAATTGGTCACCCTAATTCACCCCTCCCCTCTCAGGGTGTCCCGGGGTCCTTCAAGACCTCCATTAGAAAACTTCTTAAAGACCCATGGAATGGTCTATTAAGAAGACCATAATCTCTAATTTGTATATATATAAGTTAAAAAGATGATTTTACATTTTTTTTCAATATATCTAACTCAATAATGTGTAAATAAAATAGGAGATGAGGTTCTCTTTTATAAGTTGTGGGATGGAGCACAACAAGAATATTTTAAACGATTAAAATATTATCATGTGACTTTTAAGGAAAAGGGTCCCAACAAAATTAAATTTTTAGCCTAAGGTGATAAGGGTTTGATTAACATCGTAAAATATGTAATAAGATTTAAAATTTGGGACATAACATATAGTTTATCATTGGCTAATAAGATTAACCCTTTTACTATGGTTATACTTTTTGAAATTTTTTAATATTCATTATGACGAAAAAATAAGTAAGTCTTATTACATTATATTATTAATTTTAATTATAAATATGTATTTTATTTTAAAATATTAAAATTAAATAAGTTTTATATATTTTTTTTAGAATTAAAAAAATAAATCATGGTGAAAAATAGTTGTCGAGAAAAAATCATTTTTATGTATAAAAACTTTTTTTACAAAATTAATCAAAATTTTGATTCCAATAACATTAAATAGTTTTTTTTTCAAAATTACCTAATTAAATTTTAAAAACATAAAATTAAATAGGGGTTGTTATATTCCTAAATAAAAACTAATTGTTTTTCTATAAAATTTCCTTTTTAATATAATTCATTAAAAAATTATTCTTTTAAAAATCATTAAATTTTACCTTAAAATAATTTTCAATTGATGATTTGGAAAAAAAATTATTTTTATACAGTTAAATTCATTAGTTTGCATTAAATTAATTTTAATATATGTACATAAATTACAATAAAACTCATTTTTGAAGAAAACATATTTTTAATGTATAAAATGACTTTATTGAAAATTAAGTTCCAATTTATGAAAAATTAGTTAGTATATTTGAATTATATGAAGAATTTATACATATTTTTAATAATGTGAATATTCTTAATTATAACATCCATTGAAAAAATATTTTAAAACCACCACATTTAAATAATCATAATTTATAGTATATCATGGTTTCATTAATATCAATATTCTCTATAAAGTGAGCTGTGAAACAATTCAACATTATTTCAAAGAAAATACATATAAAATCTTGGGGTGTTATATTCTAACACCTAAAAATGAATTTCCCCCTTGAAATTTCATCACTATGAAATAAAAAATGTGGATATATCTATATCATTACATCCTCATATTCTCTATTAGAATTCTCTAATTTCATATTAGTCTAATGAACTTTAACCTGTTGAGTAATATTATTCAATATCATTTTATCTCTATGGTAAAATATTTATATTGGTTTTTATTCATATTAAATAACATTCTCTAGCTGTAAAACCTAAGAGTTTAGTAAATGTGAAAGATTCAGTATCTAATTCTTTAGTAGAGATACATGGAACACGTCATTAACATGAGAGAGGATCGATGAAAGTGAAAAGTGATAAGGAATAATTCCTACTCAATCAATAAACTCAAAGGTATCAATATAACATGGGGCTAAATTCCTCTTATTTTTGAATCTCATAATCTTGTTATATAGAGAAATTCATAGTAATTATTTTCTAATAACATCTAATTCAATATTAAACTGATGATTTTCAGCATTCTTTTTCTGTTGACTCTTAGCTACCATGAATTTTTGCATAATAGATCAGATATTCTCTTCCATTTCCAAAACTATTTCATGTCCCAATATATTTTTTTCTCTATATACGTCCCATCATTTTTATATTTGTATACATCCTACCAGATAGGTTTTTATAAGGATACATCTATATTTTTGAGTCAATGATATTATTATAAATGTATTTGAAAATAGTAATGTTTTAATACCAATAACCATTTAAATAGAGAGGATATGATATTAATATATCTTCCAGGGTTTGAATGTCCCTCTCAGAAAAAACTTCTTTTTGAGGATGATAAGTATTACTATGATATAACTATGTATCAAGACATTTATTACGACTTCGACAGAACTTTGAGGAAAACATTGGATCTATATCAGACAATATAGAATGTGGTACTCCATGTAACCTTAACAGTACCATAATTTATAATCAATAAAATTGACTAATAGATAAATCATATCTAATATAAATAACGTTTTTAAAATTTATAAGTTTATCGACTACAATCCAAATTGAAATATTCCTATTAGACATTTTTAAGAGGCCAAAAACCAAATACATAGTAATGTATTACAATTTTAATTTTAATTTGGGAAATGGTTTCACAATATCCTTAGACATATTTCTCGCATCCTTACTTTTTCAAGACAATATGCTACGATATATATAACCTATAATATTTATTTTCATGTTCTAATAAAAAACATACTTTCAGATATCTACACATCTTCATACTTCTAGGATTAATAGAGAATTATGAGTTATGATATTCTTTAATCAGATCCTTCTTCTTGCCTTTTATTGATGAAACATTTAATAGGTTCCTCAAACATATCATTCTATCACAATAAAAGTTTAACTCGAGAATATTTCTCACCTTATTTTAAATATCTACATGTTCCTTTTATGAATTTTTAATCTTTACATTGATAGATGGTAAAATAATCATTTGAGAAAGATAATATTTATACATTTCCTTAAATATTTCTATATAAATCCTTTTAAAATCCATTAATATTGGATCCTTTTTTATCCTCATCATATATAAGTTAGCATGATCCATTCAACATAGGGAATCAACTACTTTATTCGCCTTCCTCGTGTGTTAATGGATTGAGTAGTAAAAATATTTAACCTACTCCAACCATTTTCTTTGGAATATATTCAACTATTTTGTGGGTAATATATACTTTAAACTTATTTGGTCAATATATATGTCGCACCATTCTATATAATTATAATTACCACATATATTTAATGAAAAAATTACCATTAATTAATTAAAATCATATGTAGGAAACATTTTCTAATGAAAATTCAATTTGAATAAGGAATAAGCTATCACCATATAATTATTCATGAAGACGCATCTTTTTACCTTTATCAATGCATCACTATAGATCAAAAACACATCTCCGCTATAAGGTATTGTGAGCACGAGTGCTTCATAATTACCCAAATTTTTGGAACCTTTAAAATCCATACTATGTTCTATAACTTATGCCACACACTACAAACAATGTAAATGACTAAAACATATAGAAAAGTTAATAAAAAATCTATAATAAACCTTAATATTGAAATCCATTAATATCTATTGCCTTAGCACGTAAATAACTAATATGATTTAATATTGGAACATGTTATAATAAAATCCATTTTCATTATATTGTACCTTATTTAAGAAAATAAATTTAAAACATTTAAAAATATGGATTTGAAAAAATAAAACATTTCTTGAAATCCTATTATAAAAATTTAATTGGAATGAAATTTGAGTTTTTTATAAATGATTTTTTTGTCGAAAATGTTATTTTTGAAAAAAAATTTAATTTTTATGATTTTATAACTGTATAATTACATTTAATTTTTTATAGAAATTATGTATCAAACTATTTAATAATATAATAACATTAAAAATTGTAACATATTTTTTTATCCTAAATATACGACGTCCATCATTTTTAAAACTAAATAAAAAGGATAGTTTAATAAAAAAAATGTTTTTCATATTATTTTTAAAACAAGTACTTTCGAAGTGATGTTCTTTTTTGTATTTTATTGGAAGAGTAATACATTTGATTAAATTTATAAAAAAATATATTTATGTCATAAAAATAAATAATAATCACAATTTTATCTTATATATAAATTTAAATTTGGAAAAATTCATTTTTCTAAAATCAATTTATCTGAGATTAAGTTTATTTTTTTAAAATACATTTTACACACCATTAAAAATGTGATATAATAAAATTATATTTAAATCTAAAATCAAAAGGTTAAAATTAGGTAATAAGGTTATTTTTAATTCATGTTATCAAAATTAATTACCATGTTTTAAAAATAGTTACCAAGATAAAAATTCAAAATGAAAAAAATGGTTTTACTAAGGGAAAATCATTAGAGCATGTTTAAAACTGTTTTAAAATAAGTGTATAAAATAATTTTATCTTTTATATATTCTCAAACTGTATTTCTTAAAATTTTCATCTGTTTAACCTTGAATTCTGTGAAGGTAATATTTATAAAACACTCATGTTTCCAAATATACCTTTTTCATATATTATAAAAGTATTCAATTTTCACCTTTAAATGATATACATCACATTAATATTAAAACATTAAAAAATACCAATTTACACTACCAATACCCTTCTAACAATAATATAATTTCATTTTCAATCATATATATCCAAATCCAATCATTCTCAGTGGGGCTTCCAAGAAAATAGAAAGTCCCCAATGTAAGCATTTTCTTATTCTTAAGGTTTTTCTTTTTAATCAAACACTTACATTTATATTATCATAATAACAATAATATGAATTATTTTTAAATGATTTACTAAAATATTTTTATATAAATGGTACAACACTTATATATTCCTTTCCATCCAATTATAAAAACAAAGGAACACCAATCATACTTGTGCATGAACAACTACCTCCAAGAAGAATTGTTGTTTACATTTTTTTCTAGTTTTTCTTACATTACCCAAATATCTTAAAACGTGTTTCACCATAAAAAAAATAAATAAAAATTATTTTTTTGTAATTACATTTGGTCAAAATAATTTCCACATTAATCATACTCACTAGTCAAGTCAAATTGAGTTCAAGTTTGGGTCAGTTTAACTACCCAGATGAACAATGTTATAAAACTCCATTATTGATGATAATGGGAACATGAAAAATATATTATTATAATATGAATATAAAATAACAATTTTTATATGGTTAAAAATTACTATATTAGGTATTTATCTTACTATTTAAGTATCATTTTTTATTTGTTAAAATCATTGAAACACGCCAACACTGGTTTCATTTTCACACAGTGTGACTAATTAAATCTAGAATAACATATGATATTTATAAATCAATATAAGACATATATTATATTATTTTAAATTATATATTAATGATTAAATTTGTGTTAATGTATGGGTAACAATAAAAAAATTATAAAATATATGAAAAATGGTAAAGTTATTAACACTTAATGGTTGAAATAAGTTATAACTAACCAATATATCCAAAATTATTTATTATAAATAGGTTATATAAAAGGAAACATATATGAATAATTTTAGTAAATATACTATAAACATAACTATTTTTATATTATTTTATATTTTCATCAAATAATAAAAAAATCAAGGTAAGGGTTTTCATCTCAATTTCCTTTTATTCAATCATTTGTTTCGTATACACCATGATTTTGTTTTTATAGTTTAATTATGAACCCAATAAAATTTTTACATCATGGTTCAATTATATTTCATGATAAACAATGTTAAATGTCATTTTATCATTCTCATTTTTTTGGGTCAAATGTTTCAAAATATATGAGTTTTTTTCTTTCAACATCTCTTTATTGAGTTATCTTTTAATTTCATTCACCAATTTCATATTTATATGGTGTACATCCTTCCAAAGAATTTATTTTGAAATTATATATTATTTAATCCAAGGTATTTATATAACTTTATTTATTTTATCTTCTAATAACTTTTTATTCAAATACTTTTTAATTTTTAGAGGTTTTAATGACTCAATTTTCTTCTTTTCTCTATAATCATTCATCATTACCTATTCACTTTCGCAATTAATCTAGTATAACCTAATATTATTTTAGGTTTTATTACACCATATTTTATAGGGAAATATTTTTTCACACCAAATTATTCTTCCTTGATGAATTTAATGATTCAACATAATACCATATCATTAAGAATGATTCTTATTACATTTCATAGAGTTTTATTACAAGTTCACGTATTTACATTCGAAAAATATTCTTCTTTACCTAGTGGAAACTCAATATTTTTAGCTGCAATGATCCTTTCATTCCCATTTTTTCATTTAAAAAAAATTATTAATTAATTTTAATTACGTGTCCTTCCAATAATATAATTTCAAAAAATTTGAAATAGTTTTTACATCATTTTGAAATAAAACATTTTTTCACACACTATAATTTTTTTGATAACTTTTATGTCTTTTAATAATTTAAATTCTTAAAGATTATATTGAATGTCATAATATTTAATGTACTTTACCTTTTTTAACATAATGTATTTTTTAAGTATCTGTTATTAATTATTATTTTAAAAGTCAATATTTTTAAAGTATCTTAACTTATACTTTTGAAAACCTCTTCTTTATTTTCAAGTATATTTTATGAGGAACAATTTATAATAATGTTTTCAAAATTCATCAATTTCCTTTCACAAAAATTATTTTGAATTTAATTATTTCTTCAATGTTTTAAATGGTTTTATAAAATCTTTTGTATTTCCATATCTATTTACCCTGTATTGTTTTTATTTCATAAAATGATGTTTTTAAAAAACCCTCTATATGTTATTATGATATTATTTCTTTTAGAAAATGATAATTTGGATATCATATGATTTATTAAGTTTAATTTATGTGATATTTTTTAAAGATATATGAATATAATTATTTTATAAAAAGTTTCTTTATATTATGATTTAAAAATTTCATGAAACCCACTATAATTAATAAGCTTTATTTTGTGATGTGAGGATTGATTTTTTAACACTTATGTATATATTTTTAGAAGAGTGTGCCCTATATCCCCCTTTAATTATTTGGGTAAATGATTTTATCTCATAATATTGAAATGTTATATGGACATGGTAGCAAGTAACTAGGTTCACAATGTGTGAGTTTATTTAAGTTTTCAATACTCACAATTTCATGTGTTAACAAGATAACATGTATTATGGATCACAAAGGATGAGTTTAATGGTATTTATATCTAGTTTCAATGTATATGAGAATTACCTAGAAATTTTCTAGATTCAAAAAAGAATGTTTTATGACATTCTTTTCTACTCACAATTTTACAAGTGAATAGGTTGGTGGGTATAAAAGATTATACAAATAAGAAATACAATGCTTATAATGTTTCCAAATTATTTCATATAATCCATGGATCATGTTACATGATTCTTATAATTTTTCTCATGTCATCGTAAAATTATTATCAATTAATATGTTATAATAACATTTCATTCTTAAGGTTAACTCTTATTGTTTTATGTAATTTTATGTCATATATTTTTTCTTATTCATTATTTTCCACGTTGTTATGATTTAACCGTTAGGTGATTTTTGATTTTATCCCTATCTATGTGTTATCTCTGAGAACTTCCTTATATTTTCAATCCATAGGATTTGAAGATGATTTCAATATATATGATTTTTATAAGGGGTATAGAAGAGCGTGATTATAGAGAAATAATCATTAGTGTAGTAAAATAATATGTTTAGGATGATAAAAAAACACTAATCATTTTATTATTTTGGTTGTCTGAATTTCGATGAGATTTATTATTTAAATCATATTATTAATGAATAATTTATGTCATTTTAAATTGGGTTTATATATTGACTAAGCTTGTTTACATTAACTTGAAATTTTCCTCGCATTCATCTGTCCAATGAAAATCAACTAAATTATTAGTTAACATGGTAATTGAATTAGATATTCATGAAAAATTATCCACAAGAAATCGATAATATCTTCAAAAATGAGAAAACATATAAGTCACAATTATAATTTTAGGTCTGAGCCAATCTTCATATCTTCCCCATATGATGAATCCTCCTGTATACCCTCAACTGAGATTATATGACCAAAAATTAAGCACTATGTAGCCAAAATTCATAGATTGTAAATTTTTTATATAGATTATTATTCATTAAGGTCTTTATTAAAATCCGCACAGGATCATCATGTTCTTAATTTCTCTATTAATATATAGGAATATCATCCATAAATGCTTCCACATACTGATCAATGTAATATTAAAAGTTTATATTCTTTAAATCCAGGAAGATATATAGGGAATTAGTAAGAAAAAATGGAATATCTATAAATTTATAGTGTACATAACTTCTCTGGAAATCTGGGTTTGGTATGTCCTCACATTTTAACCTAAATTAGTAGTACCTAGATCAAATATGAATCTTTTAAAAATATTGAGCTCACAATAATTGATCGAAAAGAAAATCAACGCGATCAAGATGCTACTAATTCCTGATTTTGATTTTCATTGGTTCCCAATAATAAATATAGATTCACATTGATTCATCAATATTCTAAATACAAATAATAGTTGAACCTAATAGTGACACCCTAGAATAAATGAACCCCTTATCAATACTTTGATATAGAATCTCCATAAATTCCTATAACTCAATTGGGGACAACCAATATAGAGTATTTGAAATAAGTGTCGCACCATGTATGAGTTATTTTGAACAAAAAACATTATAATTTAGAGGAAGACAATGAAATTTCTTTGGATAGACATAAATAAAATTATTATTAATAATAATTTCATTAATTTTGAGTTTCTCTCCAACCATCATAGTTAAACACACCTTTTGAATAAGAATCAATACCCATTAAAATATGAAATTTACATCAAAAGATCACATTTATCATTAGAAAGATAGAATAAATTATTTTGGTTCAGAATATCATATATAAGTTCCCTTATTAAGTAATTAATATGCTATTTAGGTAAAAAATTCAAAAAATTCCCAACATAACATTAAATTCAACTAGAGGGATAATAATAATATTTTTAGGAAGCACATTCCCTCAAACAATAATCTAAGTAGAATCATGGACTTGAGATAAGATCATTATTCAATTAAGAGTTTTCACATCTAATTCATCATCTAATGATTGAATCATTATTATGTACCCTTATAAAATTATTCATGTGTAAAAGAGTTGGTAGATCTTGAATAAAATTATAAATTATCAATTATTGAGTGAATAGTAAGTGTCCCTTTCACAAAAATTATTATAATAACCCTCATTAAAAAATTTATTCTTATTGATTTCCCTTTTTCTATGTGCTTAAGATTTTTTTGATAGTGATTAACATAATTAACCCTCGTATTTTATTAATTGTTAGTATAATTCCTATACTATAGGAATTTGAAACCCTAAATTATTAGCAGAGTATTTTTTGTGATTTATATATATTTTCATCATTACCTAATTTCTTCCCATCCCATCAGTATTCAATTACACACTGAGCTTTCTTTATATATATAAATCATTTAATTTTCCCATTATTAAAATCTCCTCCTTGTTTCTTTCCACACATTAGGAATAATGAAAATCTCATCTTCTTCCCTCCATGATTTATAATAGTAGAAATTATATTTAAATACTTTATTATTTTATTATCATAACTATGGGATAGATGGATCACTCTAATCTTCCTATCTACATTGATAGAAGATCCAACAATTTCCTCATTATTACTAATGTTCGCTATGGATAACTACCATTATAGACTTGGTTTTAATCCATTTAATAATTTATCAATCTTACTTTTAGGTTGGATGATAACACCTAAATTATACCTCCTAGGTCTTGTAAAATTTACTACATATGTACTAATTGATTCATTATCATTTTGTTTTAGATCAAGGAATTTATTCTCCATTTTCTGAAATAGAATATGAAGAAAGTACTTATTAAAAAAATAAAAATCTAAATGCATCCAAGTCAATAGAATGAATTTTTTATTTAAGCATCATATTCATGATATAATTCAACTATTAATTCGAATAACCTTCAAAATTATAGATATAAAAATAAAATTTTCATATTATGATAACTAAAGAACTGAAAATATATTTTCAATGTAACTAATCCATTTATTAGTAATTAGTCGATCATTAGACCCACAAAATGAATATAATTGATTCCTAATTATGGACTTAACATAATTTTATTTCATCATTTTATTGTTTGGAAGCTCAGTATGATTCATGGATTGGGACAGTTGTGTAATAAAAGTCCTGAGTTTTTTATTTCCAACTCTCATGAAATTTGGTTTTCAAGAAGAAAAAGAATTTCATTTCACACCACATTCAGTGTAAAATAAATTCTTTTTGTTATACCCATTGCCTAAAAGTAAAAAAATTGCGAGCAAAAATAATAAAACTTAAAAAATAATATAATAATGAAAGAATAATTTATATGATGTCTAAATAATGATACCTTATATACAAACCTTGTCAACATAGTTTTAACCTGGGTCATCCATTGTTAATATCTATCTAAATAATTTATACAATTTTATAATGAAAGATGTAAATTAACCCAAGAATATCCTCCAAGAGTGTCAATCGATGTGTGTGTTCTTGGCCCCACTAATTATACACCATTGATAACTGAGTTAATATCAACCCCTGTCTATTAAGAGTTATTACCCCTAGTTTAATCTCTTCCACACATGCATCCACTATCTAGTATCTAGAATGTGATTTATTTTCAAGTAGAATCACACTATTTCCATTACAATAATTTAGGTTGTTCTTCTATACATAGGTTAATCCTAAGGTATCTCAATAAATTTATCTCATCCTCATTTCTAAGAATTTCTAAACTTTTTTCTAATACTGACTAAGGTGACACAAACATTGCCTAAAAATATATTACAACTTATTAGATTAATGTTCAATAGATAATGTTTATATTAATAAAAAATCCATCAATGATTTGTATCTTTGGAAATATTAATGCATAAACAACTAGTACATACAAGATTTAAATCATATCTAACCATGTTCTCCTGAATAAGAACCCTTATTAGACACATCAACATTAAAACCTTAAATTATATCCTAGGGAAATTGAAATATAAAAATGGGTGAGATTATATTATTTATAAGGGTAGACGTAGAATATGTCATTTGATGATCATATACAAGTATAATATATGAATATGGGAATTATAATGTTATCATATTCTATAAAAATAATACCCAATCAATTTAATATCTTTAATCATGAATCATGGAATGAGGTTTTGTCAATAAAATTTTAAATATATAAGTTTGTGGAATCTTCAAAAACCAATCTTGATCTATGATAATATATTATAAGAATAATAAATAACATTTTGGAATGCATATAAGCATAGAAAATAATTTTATTAGTCAAGTCTGATGGCCAAGGCCATTATAGTTTATCAATTTCACTACTCATTATATTTATTCCTTATTATTTCTCACTCTAAAGATATATACAGTTTAAATATTCCCTTATCAGACGAGGTTTTCTCCCCATTCAAATCTTTATTATATCAAAAAATATCCTTCATTATAAAATAATTTTGTGGGGTATATAATTTGGGACCCACCCATAACATAATTAAGATCTTAGATATTGGTTCCCCAGGATCATAAAAAATATATCATATCATTATTTTATAAACCATGGAAAGGAAACCAGTTTCATAAACATTTCAATGTTTATGCATATCATAAACTGAGGAATACTTATAACATTCCTAAAAATCTCGTTATCATAATAATAAAACATCAAGAGAAATAATAATTATGGTATCATTGGAATACATAACTATTAAAGAAAGAGTAACATAAAATGAAGTTATCATAAATTAAATATATCTTTAATAAAACAATATAATATTTTTTGTAGAAAATAAACATTAAAATTTTGAAATTTTTTATTTGAAATCTAAAAAATTTAAAAATATTAAAGAAAAACGATTTACTTCAAAAGGAATGTTGAAATAAATGATGTATTCTACAATTCCTTAAGTGTTCATTTCAGAATAAAATAATTTTCTTATCATGTATGCAAAAATAAGGTTCCCTTTAACATGTTTTTTAAAAAATTAAAAGTTCTTCATTCAAAAAATGAAAAGAATTTTACTTTTAAAAAATTATAGAATGTAAAAAATCGGTAAAAATTACTTTATAAAATCATATTAGAATAGAAATAATATTATTAAATTTTTTTCAAATAAAATATGTACATTTAAGAATAATATTCTCAGTTAAGTAGTAAAATAAAGTCGGTTTTACTTTAAGAACATCTTTCTGTATCATGAGAAATTTAATGGTGTAAAATGAATTGAAAACAAGTGATCTATCAAAAAATAAATGACAATAAAATTAATAACATTTGGGTGATAAATATTATAAAATTTAATCCTTCAAGATATATTCATAGAGAATATAGGTAAAAATGAATTTGTAACGTAAAGCCCTTACCGCATTGGAAACTTTTTCATCATAACCCCAATGAAATAAATAAATTCCACTAAAACATTAAATACCATGATTATAAATAAATTCATAAAATAAATAATAAAGTTGGAAGTATATACATAAAATTAATGAAATAAGTGGTTAATATGGCATATATATCCAAAAAAATAAGTGAGATGAGAAACCCTTACCTCATTTTTTTACATAATTAGTAAGCTATCTGACACCATATATAAAAACATTAATTTTATTCTATTTATATAAAAAACCCATTTAAATATTTAAAACATCATATATTATCTAGTTAAAAAATTTCCACATTCATTTATGAACAATTCCTTATTAAAATCATCGTTTATGTGTATTAACAGGTATATATTTTCATGCATGTTTTGGTTTGACAGTTCTAATCCTTGTTTCTTTGATCTTAGTTCTATAAAATAAATAATTTTAATAATTATATTAATATAATATAGATATTCATTATATTCTTATTTATAGTAATACGTATTAAGTATATATAGAAAAAGTAAAAACATTTAATATAGTGATGTTAGTTTATACTTATTAATGGACATTGATTTCGTTTTCAAAAGAAAATAAATAAAGGCAGATAAATAATATTTATCATTGAAGAACCATAATTATATAATAAGTATTAGATTTAAATTTTAAATCTATCAAAATAACTAAACTTCAAATATGGTGAGAGAAAATAAATTATATTATAACGTGGAGGTGGTATTCCACACATACGTATGAATGATAAATTAATTTTACATTTATTAGAAAGGATGGTGCATAATGGTGTTTATATAGTTATAACAACACTTATTTAAATTGAACATAATAATTTTTTTAATACTTTAGATTTAAATAATTCATAGGTAGAAATAAATTGAAATTGGGTAGGATGGATGATTACAACTTCTTGAGTAGACCTCCATTATAAACCTCCTTAAGGACCATTGGAAGTGTCTTTTAATAAGACCAAAATGTATTAATCATTTCTAATAAGGATTAAAATATTGTTTTAGGTTTGATCAAGATAATTAGCTCCAAAATGTGTAAATAATAGAGTAGAGAAGATTTCATTTTATAAGTTATGGGAAGGGACACACATCGAATATTATAAAGGATTAATAAATTATTAAGTCATTTTCATGTAAAATGTCCCTTAAATAATTAAATTACATGTATAAGTTGATACAGTTAAAAATTAATTCAATCAATTATAATTAAAGTGAAATACTATGTCATTGTCACTTATATTTTACATGGGTTTTCCTGATTTACAATTTTATGAAGGTGATAAATTTTTAATGTTTTTATTATTTATTATGTCCAAAAATTAAGATGTTATTATAATATAATATTAACCACTATGATTAACAATAATTAATTTGTTTAGAAATATAAATTTTCAATATTTGGTGTAAATTTATATTCTATATGTAAAGACCCGAAAATTCCATGGAAATTTTTTTATTAAATGCATGGGATTTTTATGAGTCTGCAAAAATTTTCGGTGCCTGATACCGAGGCCCAGTGTGCTCGGAATCAATTTCTGAAGTATTGTTCGAGTACGTTCGGTAAACGTATGAGTGGGATTTTATAACTTTTGAACCAGTGCTTGGAACTAAAATCTGATGGCACCGTTGAACTCGCAGTGCTGGTATTCACTTAAGATGACTTTCACCTTGACAGAAGATGGTCATGAATAAAAGTTAATTTTTGGATTTTTTTAAAAAAATAATAAAATAAATTGTACAACACTTTATTTTATTTTTATGCTTCCATGTGTGTGATTTTTTGTTAAAACCTCTATAAGGGAGTTGGACATGGGACCACCACACCCTAACCTTCCATGAGAGGTTATGGTGGTGGAGCCCACCCAAATATAACCTCCTCTGAGAGGTTACGACGTGGGGACCACCCGAGACAATAACCTCTCAGCTCTCCCTCCTTAATGAGGGAGAGCCTCTCCACCTCCCCTACTTTTTGAATTTGTGCCAACTCCCCAATTAATGTGCCAACCTAATGAATTAAATTGGAGGAGCCTTTTCAATTAATTGAACTTTTTTAATTTTGTTCCATGGATTAAAATAATAGACAAACTATTATTTTGGGAACTTTTATTTTGGAGGAAACTTGGGAGACGAAGAGCACTTGGAGAAACTTGTCATCTCCAATGAAGAACGCCCCTCCCAATGAAGAAAGAGAAGAATGTCGGTAAAGATTCTTCATCGAATTTATTCCCTGGACACCTACCAATGTAGAACATCTTCCCTCACCATCGTCATCAATGAATTGATGCATGAGCTTAGATTGGACATGTGTGGAGGATGCGACGAATGACGGTCTCCTCCATCTTCTTTCAGCGACTCCATCAACGAACGAAGAATAAAGAAACAAAGGTAGGGATTTTATTTAAGTATGATATTATTCCCTTGATTCATACCTTCTAAAACAAAGAACATGGTCTAACATATTATCATGATGATCAGCAGATGTTTTCACTTGCGGGTTGGGAATATATTGTTAATGAGGGCTGTGGTAAGTGATGTTTTTAATTATCTTCCACATATTCATTTTTTGAGCCACTTTCTACCACACTAACACAGAGAGTGTGGGCCAAACAAACATGGCCTGAGCCCTCTCCACTCTTCTTTAATGATATGTTCTATGAGAATGAATACAGAGGCTTTTTTCCATGCTGATTAATGGAGAACTATCTCTGATCCGCCAAGAACCCCCTTCGTTTTGCCTCCAAAACGAGCTATGGAGCTCCCCCAACCTCTGAAAAACCGGAAATCTCGCGTGATCCTCGAGTGGGAGGATGAATGGGGGAAATATAGGAAATCACAAGTGGCCTGAGACTTAAAACCCTAAATTTTTAAGTGGTCGCATGGCTTGGATGCACGGTTTGGGAAACCGTGCGCCAACTGTGCGGTAGCCACTATACCACCTGGGGACCTTGCACGGCTTGGCCGTACGGTTTGGGAAACCGTGCACCAACCGTGCAGTAGCCACTTTCCCACTTGGGGACCTCCCACAGCTTGGCCGCACGTTTTGGGAAACCTTGGGCCAACCATACGGTAGCCACTGTCCCACCTAGGGACTTCGCACGGCTTGGCCGTACGGTATATCCAGACCGTACGCCAACCACGCACCCCTGCACAAACCTTCATAACTTTGGCACAAGGCATCCGTTTGATGAACCATCACTGGCACTGAAAACCTTGGCGTGTGATGGTCAATTTTAGTTCACCTTATTTGAGTATGGGGTAATGATGAGATACGATCAGGTTGGATCATTCATGAATCCAACTTGGCCCCCGGGACAAAAAGTCTAATAAGTCAGAGACCAGTCGTCTGATTGACGCACTGTCTGTTGCATTGAGACCCCTAGGACAAGGCGGAACTTTGAGATAATTCTACATGGTACATCGTGACAGTTTTAGTATCAACCAGTAGCTTGTGGATAGGATCTTCCATAAATGAGAGAGAATTTGTATGGGAACCTAGTATTTGGCAGAGACTTGATGACTGCTGACCATTTCGACTCAGAGTGATTCGACTAGCCCAGTAGGGAGTTCCTTTGTGTCGCGGCAGACCCAGGGTGGGGAGCACCTCTGTGTGAGTGTGGAAGACCCACGATACTCGACACGTGGAGTACCTCAGCAGGATACGAGGGGGAGCACCTCTGTGTTAGAGCAGTAGACCCACGGTGGGGAGCACCTCTGTGTGAGCGCGGCTGATCCACGGTACTTGATAGGAGAAGTATCTCAACTATCTTAGTTAGTGAGTAGCGCCTCTGTGGGACACGGTTGGCCCACTGTACTTGATAGAGGAAGAGTTCTCCAGCATCCTAGTGTTCAGTTTGATACTATCCCTAGAATAAAATCTTAGTTGAGATGAGTGAGTAACTTTTGAGTTTACCTCACGATTGAGATGGATTACTTGATAACTTAGGTATATGTATGGGAATATACCTAAGTGTTGTTATTTGCTGATTTCTTACATTGTGTTTTATCTTTGTTGGAATTTATGAGACCTTTAGGGTCTTGGGGTCCCTACTGGTTATCTTTATACTCACCCATGCACGGGATATGCCCCCACCTCATTGTGTTGGATGTAGACGACGAACATCGCTGATGGTGGCTGAGAGAGCCAGGACTGGACGGTACCCGGAGGTGGACCCTACAGCGAATCGGTACACGGAAGAGACGGACAGGCGTGGAGCGCTGTGGAGGATATCTATACCTACCCTTGAGGGATGATTTCCTAGAGGATGATCAAGGAGCTGGTTTCACCTTTCAGTTGTTTTGTCCCTTTCCATCAATACATGTACTTTAATGTTGGTCTTGCATTTTTGACCCCTTTTACTTTACAGCACTCCTTTTTTAATATAGTTTTACATAGTGTTTTTCTCCCTGCATACTCTGATTGTGTGTGTTTATGATTTATAAAGGCAATGCCTTCCATTCCTAGGGATTTACGCCTTTGGTTCTAGTCGCCAGCCCTTGGCCTATGGAAGGCGAGATTGGGGTAGTCACAGCACGGTTCCTGGGTGATGGGTCGTGACAAATTGGTATTAGAGGAGTCAGTTGTAATACAAAACATAGGTGTCTGATTATTATTTTCTATTAAGAAATAGTGTTAAGGGTACTAAGTGTGGTTTTTGGTTCAAGGAGACAATGTTGGTGCGACAACAGACGTATCCATACACCAGGACATTGACTTCCAATTTCCAACTCAGTGCATGAAAACGCAGATTGTGTGTGTGTTTTAAAAAAAAATTCTTTAAGTCATCTGAACCAAGCCAGCTCACCAGGTATAATCTTTTGTCCATTTCACATCTATTTGCTTTAGGATGCCTCCCGGCGGATGAACAGTTAGAGCCCTGAGAGTCGTACGCACTGATATCCCACCGAGGGACGAGGCCTCGGTGCAGGGCCCTTTACCAGCAGAGGCACCAGCGGTACCACTCCACGTTGGTCCACCGATGCCACCAGCCCCAAAAACAGACGATGCATGCAATTTGAGCATGTTTCACGAGTTCCAGCACTAGAGGCCACCAAGGTTTAGGGGAGAGATAGACTCACAAGCGGCTGAGAATTGGCTGGAGGCTGTGGTGAGAGTCTTTATACTAGTAGGGACACCATCCGACTT
Organism: Viscum album; assembly: GCA_963277665.1. NCBI lineage: Eukaryota > Viridiplantae > Streptophyta > Magnoliopsida > Santalales > Viscaceae > Viscum > Viscum album. Next base: position 1,417,732,886 of record OY728138.1, read on the forward strand.
CATGGTGATTCTTGCTGTCATCCTTCTACAAGAAGCAGTAGGCAGATGGTGGAGAATTATGGTCTAGGAGCATGACGAGATGACACTACTATGGAGAGACCTCAAGAGCCTGTTTCAGGTGGAGTTTGTCCTAGCCACCCTTCGTGCAGTGTAGATATTGGAGCTACTGCATCTACAGAAGGGTATCATGATAGTGGTGCAGTACTCAGTGAGGTTCACCGACCGCTTGCACTACTCTACAAATATGGTGCGAGACCCATTCTGCAGGGCCTGGACCTTCGACCAGGGGCTCTGGCGAGTGATCATATCATCATTGATCACCCTCATCATCCCGACGTAGGATGGGGTGTTAGAGAGAGCCCTCATAGTTGGGAGTTTCCTTGTAGAGCAGACACCAACAGTGAGACCCACTACTAGTCGACATGAAACAGAGTGTTCTACAGCTGGCAGTAGATAGATGATGCAGAGGTCCAAGAGGACCAGACCTATGGGTGGATGACCGTAGGACTCAGGATCTGTTGTCCGGGGCACCCAGGGTAGTGACATACCTGCCAGGAGCAGGCAATGTTACTCATGTGGCGGGAAGGGTCACATGGCTCATGACTGTCCGACCCACTGTTCAGATGATTACCAGATAGTTGAAGGACCTCCCAGGTAGAGGGAGAGATTCGATCGAGGTGGTCTATAGGGCACATGCGGACATGGCAGAGGAGCTAGTCATGCAGCTGGTATTGGGCGACGATTCGAGGTGTTACCACCACCACCACTAAGAGGTCCACCCCGACTACAGGGAGTAGTTGGAAAGGGGATATCTCAACTCCAAGCAGATGAGGCCTACGATCACGGAGCTCCGGAGATGATTCAAGGTATGATTTGTGTCTATTCCACCTTATCTGTAGTTCTTATCGACACTGGTTCCAGTCATTCTTTCATTGCCACATCCCTCGTTCGGAGCTCCAAGATTACAACGGAGTCGTTAGTTCGATCCTTACGGCTACAGACTCCTATGGGAGCAGACTCGATGATTACACACTTGTGTCAGTAGTGTGAGCATACTCTAGGAGGCGAGAGCTTCCGCTAGGATCTCCTCGTAGCAGCGTCGAGGTCTTACGACGTCATCTTGGGTATGGACTGGTTATCTACAGTCCATGCACAGTTTTAATGTATTAGGCGCAAAGTGTGGTGTGTCCACATGGATGGGACCATATTCACATTCACCGATGAGAAGGGATCCTTTGCAGCACATGACGGACTTACTCGAACGAGGGTGCAGCCGATCACTCATCAGTTGGGATGAATTACCCTCAGAGCAGTAGATGTGGATATTCCGACTTATCCTGTAGTGGTGGACTAGTATGAGGATGTTTTCCCTGATAATGTTCTAGGTCAACCTCCTCACAGAGAGGTGGACTTCTACATTGACCTATACCCAGGGATGACACTGATATCTACACCAACATATCGGATGGCGCCCGCTGAGCTTTGTGTGCTATGGGTACACCTGGATGAATTTCAAGGGAAGGGATTCATCCAGCCCAGTGTTTCTCCTTGGGTTGCCCTGATTCTATTTTCCAAGAATGCGGATGGAAGCTTGAGGAATTGTGTTGACTATCGTCACCTAAACCAGGTGAATGTGAAGAACAAGTACCCACTCTCTAGGATTGATGACCACTTTGATCAGCTGAAGGGGGATCAGTTCTAGAAGATAGTCATTAGATCAGGCTATCACCATCTCAGAGTTCGAGATGAGGATGTACAAGAAATGACCTTTAGATGTCGTAATAGCCACTACGAGTTCTTGGTTATGCCCTTTGGCGTAACCAACACTCCAGAAGTGTTCATGGGACTCATGAACATGATTTTCCAGCCTTTCCTCGATCACTTTGTCATAGTCCTCATCGATAACATTCTGATCTACTCAACTACTGAGGAAGAGCATGCCTACCATTTGTAGGTAGTACTGGACACACTCTGAGAGAACCAGCTTTACAGTAAGCTCTCGAAGTGCTAGTTTTGTATTCGAGAGGATTATTTCTTGGGACATGTCATCTCATAGGATGGTGTTGTAGTAGATCCAGCAAATATTGAAGTGGTACTTTATTGGGAGCCACCAAGGAGTGTGACAGAGGTATGGAGTTTCTTGGGTTTGGCTGGGTACAACCGGTGGTTCATTCCAGACTTCTCCGGAGTTTCAGCACCACTATCAACTTTGAAGAAGAAGGGTCAACCGTTTGTGTGGTCGAATAGATGTTATCATAGCTTTTAGGTGATGAGGCTGAGGCTGACTAGTGGCCCCATTTTTAGGCTTCCAAAGAAGGGCATAGGGTACGTAGTGTACTGCGACACATCAGGGACTGGACTTGGGTGTGTCCTGATACTGGAGCGAGTAGTGATCACATATGGTTCTTGGTAGCTGAGACAACATGAGAAGAAATACACTACCCATGACCTAGTGTTAGTAGCAGTGGTATTCACCTTGAAGATGTGGTAGAACTATCTGATGGGTGAAATTCTTACCATGTACTCTGATCACAAGAGTCTCAGGTATATCTTCTCTCAGAAGGGCTTAAACCATAGACAATGGTGATGACTTGAGTTCCTCCTGGACTATGACTTTGAGATAGTCTATGATCTTAGGGAGGGGAATGTTGTTGCAAATGCAGTCAGCAGGAGGTCTGGTATACAATAACTAAGTGAGGTGACAGAGTAGCTGGCTGCTTTACAGTTATCCATTGTGGATAGAGATGGAGAAACATTCATGCAGTCTCTTACGGTCACTCCCTCACTTCTTTAGCAATTTAGGGAGGCACAACATGGGGACGCAGACTATGAGACATGACGTTCTCAGATATCCTCAGGGTAAGAACCTGATGGATTTTTTGAAGGTGTAAGCACATCATCCTCTTTAGAGGACCTACCTTGGTACCAGTAGCACCTCGAGAGGAAGTGTTGAGGGAGTTCCACACATCCCCTCTATTAGTAAATCCAGGAGTGGGGAAGATGTACTAGGACCTTCGATGATAGCACTGGTGGCCAGGTATGAAGAAGGTGGTAGCAGAGTTTGTTTCTCAATGTCTCACTTGTCAGAAAGTGAAGTCGTAACCCCAGGTACTAGCAGGCTTAGTCCAGCCATTAGAGGTCCTAGATTGGAAGTGGGATAGAATATCCATGGACTTCATGATGGGTCTTCCATTTACATCCATGGGTCACGACTCGAATTGGGTGACCGTCGACCGACTCACCAAGTCAGTCCACTTCCTACCAATTAGAGAGTAGGGTTTATTAGAGAGCTTGGGATGCCTCGATGTGTGAGAGATTGTGCGGCTACATGGAGTACCCTATTCTATTGTCTCTGACCATGACACACGGTTTACTTCTCAGATATGGAAGGGGTTGTAGGAGGCTTTCGGGACACATCTTCACCTGAACACCACCTTCCATCTTTAGAAAGATGGTCAGACCGAGCGGACCATTCAGACCCTTGAGGACATGCCTCGTGCTTGTGTCCTCGACTTTGGTCGTAGATGGGAGGATCACTTCCCCTTGGTGGAGTTTGCCTATGACAACAGATATCACTCCACCATCATTATGGAACCTTTTGAGGCATTGTATGGTCGACCTTGAAGATCGCCACTATACAGGATAGACCCAAGAGTGTCAGCACTAGTGGGACTAGAGATGGTATGGGCTACTATGGAGAAGGTTTAGATCATCCAGGAGCGGATGAAGACTCCACAGAGTAGGCAGAAGTCATATGCTGACAGGAGATGGAGACCTCTAGAGTTCAAGGTTGGTGACCACGTCTTTTTATGGGACTCACCTCAATGTGGACTATGAAGATTTTCCCGAGGCGGCAGGTTATCTCTGTGATTCACTGGACCTTTCCAAGTCCTCAGCAGAGTAGGTGATGTGTCTTACTGTTTAGCTCTTCTACCTCAGTTGCACTAGGTGCCTTATGTAACACCCTGAGATTTTAAGAAAAATATTCTTTTAATATCATTGATGTCTTGTGTTGTATGCTACAACAAGATTACCTTGTTCTATACGCAACACCGTATGAGCTTTCAGTATACAGAACACTATTCTTGGATCATGTTACACACAATTTTGATTGTAGTTATTCTAGAAAACATTGAGTGTATATATATATATATTCAATGTATAAATGAAATATTGTTGGATTTTGTTATACGAAACAATGGAGGAGTCTTGCACAATGCACAACCGTGACTTGGCTTGCATTACACACAATCTCAACCTTCCACGAAAGTGTGTGTTGTACGCGATATCGAGTTTCACTAAACTACAATATGCTATTAAAATATTATTAAAACTAGCCATTTTGAATAGTAATAACAACTTTTTGAAATTTTGTAAATTTCATCTTTCAAAATAGACTTCATTTTCAGATTCTGAATATCAAAATTAGCCTAGGGTGAAATTTTGGTATTTTTCTGAAAACATTGAATTTTTGATGAACAGTGAAAACACTGGGTTACTATTTAAAAGCCGACTTTTTATTTAAATAAATATTTATTTTATTTAAATTTATTTTAGGTCAAAATTGATATATAATACCTATATAAGTTCAAAGTAATTCATTGGAGTCATTTTATAATAATTTTAGATATATAAAAGATTTATTGAACTTTTCACAGTCTTTTACCCATCTCCTAGGAGAATTTGCAAATTCACAAAAAAACATAATTTTACCAGTTCTGTGAGTGAAATTTCGAAAAACCAAGAGAAACGGTTAATATCAAGTACTAAAATGTGGTTCAATGAGATAAAATAATTTTTGGTAAATAGTAACTTTTTTCTTTTTTTTTACCACGTTTAAAAGTAAATAGGGTAATTAAGGGTAAAAATGAGATTATTATTACCCTAAAACATGTCCTAATTATATTTTATAAGTGTAATTAGACCAAAAAAACCTTAGGAATAAAATATGACCATTTAGGCACACTTGGATCAGATTAGGACATTTAATATTATTTTATTTAAAGAATAGCTAAAATAGTTAATATCAAAGTTTAATAAATAAAACATTTTTCATAAAGGGTTATACATAAGATAAAATCAACTATAAATATGAATTATAAATATAAAAAGATTTCCTAAATAATTGAATTTTATTTATAATTTTTAGACATTAAATAATTTTATTTCATTATGACACAATGATGATGCAACAATTATCTTATTAATAAAATATTAACATAATTGATATTATAAATACTCAAATAAATTTAATTTGAGACCTTTTATGAATTCCAATAATTTTCTAGGTAAATATGACATGTTAGTATTGATTTAGTTAACTTTTTTAGAACTAATCATTCTATTAGGATTTTCACAAAAATCAATTACCAAATAGTGTCAAAATTGACATAAAATAGTTTTTAAAACAAATATTATATTATTAATTGTTATTTTATTCCAAAAAATCTAAGGTTCGTCAAAATGACTTAGATAAGGTTATATATATTAATAATAATCAACTTGGGGTTCTTTTGGCTTGTTATAGTAAGATTATTAACCTTATAGTGTAAGAAAACAAGAAGACATGGTAAAAGAAAAATTATTTAACTTAAAGTTAAATATAAATGATAAGGTTAAAATAGAAACCTAAACTTGTCTAAATTATATTGGATGGGAGTATTTTGACCCATTCCCACTTTAGTTTATAAATAACTCAATTTGAAGCTATTAAAAATCGAATATGACTTTATTATAAAATAATATATTTAGTTATTCCAAAGGTTCCCCTCTCCTCCCTTATAAAAGGGCACCCCCTCCCTCTCTTCCTCACACCACTTTGATCCTTCAAGCTCGGGAAAACCCTGACCATTTCTCTTCTACACATCCCTATAAACATCCTAGTGGTTATCGTCTTCTTCAAAGACCAATATTAGTGCCCTAAGAATAGGTTTCAAAAAGGCGTGTCGAAAGAAGAGGTAATATCCGTTACCGATTCTTTCAAATTTATTTCTTCTTATACTTCTTCTTCTTTAGTTGTTTCATTATATTTTAATAACATCAGTATCACTAATATACTGATATGTTATTATAAATATGAAACAACCCAATTTCAGCTTCTATTCATCCTACGGAAAACAAAATCACCGTGCGTGCATACGTATGGAATACCGTCTCCACGTCGTGGTGTAATCTGCTTTTCTCCCAACACCTTTCATGGATGGGTATAATAGTGTAAATAATAACTATATATTGTTATTATAACATCATAATTATTGTGATATATTATACCATCCACTCCAATTCTGTTCAATAATTATGGGAATTACATCATCGCTCGGGCGTACGTACGGACTACCATCTCCACGACGCGATGAGATTCATTCTCCATGTTAACCATACATGAATGATCATAAAGTTTAAATAATGAATAATAATGAAATATATAAAATAATAATTCTACAGGATTTATGTATATATATATGTATGTCATCTATTTAGTTTCATTCAATTCAATAAGGAAACGAAAACAGTGTTCATGCGTACGCACGGTCTACCGTCTCCATGAACGGTGTTCTTCATTCCTTTCATTGATCTATAGTATATATGTATATGGTGAATTTATATTATATATAAATCATGTTTTAAATTATGGAATTATTTAAATCAGGATATAAGTAATAATATCAATAATGACAAGTCGAAACACATACGATAAATGAAATGATTTTACCCAAAATGCTGCTTTTACATGGAATTTACAAAATAACGGGTAATATAAAGTCATAAGTGAAACATATATGCTATCATAACAATGAATTTGATTATTTAATAAGTCAATGACATTATTTAAATCATTATACAGGAGGTTCGGATCCATATGAAGTATATCGGACCTAAGGTAAGGGATAATTTTGCAAATCTCATTTTTATCCGAGATTGGTTATTCGTAAGTATTTACTGGGGTTATTTCTATCATCCATGTCCATGTTTTATAAAAGTGTTTTCATATATGTTTAAAGTCCTTTTTAACCATTTTTTACTTTTACTACATGGTATGTAAGGAATATTTTTTTACCAAACGAGGTACTTTTTGACTTTTTTGACAAAAGTACGAGGAGAATGTTATTTTTAACTTATACGGCGTGAACAGATTTTTACAGTTTCATAACGCCTCATTTTCATGAATCTTACTCTACATGATTTTATGACTATTTTCAAAAAAATACTTTTATTTTAAAAGTTCGTGGAATTTTTTAAAAAAAAATTATTTTGACGAAGAAAGGATATTTTCCTCAAGAATTTATTTCAAATGTTTTATCAAAACCATTTTCCATATAAGATGAAATTATTTCATATGTGTATGTTTCAAGTTTAATGTCTCTATGATTTAAATGGATCAATTTTCTTATGATGAAATGTCTATTTGTTTTATATGGATTATGAAATGATGGGATGATTTTTATGAAACCCATTTTATTCTTTGGGTTATGATGTATGTTTTATGTTTATTTTGTAGAACAAGTAATAATAATTTCATTATGAGATGGGTGGGACCTATATCACCCTCCAATTAATTGGGTAAAGATTTATATCTCATGAGATAAACATGGAAGGAACGGTAAGTTAATCCGGTTCAGTTTTACAGGACTGAAACGAGGAGTGAACTTGATTCAGAAAGGGACTTTGTCCACGAAGATGGTCTTGGCATCAATTCCATGGCTACTATGGAAATCATAACATGTTCTTAACGGTTCACACAATTACATGTTTTATTCCCATGCTATTTTATCATGATTGATGTTACCTTATGATATATGACTTACGTACTTCCAAGATTCATGTCTTTGCTCAAGATTTTGATGTTTAGATTTTATGTTCATGTTTTTGCATTCAAATGTTTATGGATTGTTTTATGTTCTCTATGTTTACCCTTACTGGGCATTTGAGCTTACCCCTTTTATGTTTTCTTTTCCCCTAGATATAAATGAAGGTTTTAGTTAAGAAGAATAGGGGAGATCTTTATGGGAGATGTTGAAGATCTTTCACCACGATTAGAAGATTATATTCCGAGTTTCCAAAGACACTAAACTATTATGGTTCTTGTGTGTCTGTTTTTGTTATGTACTAATTATTCTACAAAAGTAATTTAATGTCCATGTACATCAAGCTTCGGGTCTCTACAGTTGGTATCAGAGGAAAGGTTTAGTCAACCTTTGGAAACTAGGATGCGAAAACTATAGTGAGATCCCTAGAGATATTTCTAAGGTATGTCTAGGGATGTCCCTAAGGTTTATTATAAGTATAGGTTATAGTCATAGAATTATGGTAACGATATTAGAATTAAACCTAAGATGTTATATGTCAAAGGTACTCCCCCTTGATTATGTAATTTTCCTTGTATGATTTTTTCCTCTCACCGAATTGTTTTTTTGTTTTAGTCAATGGAGGGAACCAGAAGGAATTCGTTTAACATTGAATCCAATGGACAAATTGGTGACTATGATAAAAAAAATTGTGTAATGCCTAGAGAGAAAGATATTGTGATTATGCCAAATCAGTCATCGCGATATATGATTTACAAGGTGAAATTTAGTGGTATGCCTAATTCATCAATTAAGAGGAAGATAAAATTTTATGCATATTCGCATGTTGAGGAGCATAAAGAAAGGAAGATTGAGAGTTCTAAGGAAGGGAAGAAGAAACTTGAGGAATACCTCAAATGGAGGGACATATGTTATCTGTGTGGAGAAAAGGGTCATAGAGTGACAGACTGTTATGGAGTTCAATGTATTATTTGTGGAGAACATGGACATTACCCTACTCAATGCCCTGACCTAAATAATTACTTCTAAATCAAGGAAGGAATTATTCCAGTACAATCATTGAAGAGGATGAATTGAAGTGTTTATGTATTGGTATTCAAGAATAATTTTTTTGAGGTACTTTTATTGTGTATTAGAATATTTTTGTATTAGCCTATTGTGGTTTTCAATAATTTTATGGTACCGGTAACCATGAAAATTGATTCAAATATTTTGGAAAGCAGATGATATGTGCATAATGAAGGGATAAGGAGAAAATGAAATGTTTTACTGTATTCATGAGCTCATGATTGATATAAGGACTAAGTGATATCATGGTTTTAGTATATAGAATTTTGATGATTTGGTATGTGGAAAGTGTTAACTTTTAACTGCATTCATGTTTTCTCTAAGGTTCAATGGGTATTCATTTTTTTCAATAGAATACATGATTAAGGCCTTGAAATGTTTCTAATGTGACCAACAAGGCATATATTATGATATATGGGGATCAACGATGGTATTAACATGCTTGTTAAATGAACTCTGTGGTAATCTTTTTCACTATAATATGATATTGGACAGAAGTATTTTGGATAAACCTAAAGATTAGAATGGATTATGTTGAACATAAGTTAGTATTGTTTAAGGAAATAAGTTCTTCCGATATTATATAGGGATGTCATAGTAATGTAGTTTTAGAAAAAGGACAACCTTCAGGATGGGCGACAGCCCATCGCGTCGGACAAGGCTATGGGAATCGAACCCACAACTGATGTGCGACTGGCCTTTATCGCCTACCACTAGCCTACAAGATGTCCCTGTTTAGTAGAAACTAGTTTTATTATATTAAGCAGTATGATATATGAAGTATAAGTCCATTTTAGGAACCATATATGATTAATATCACTATAGTTGAACTTATGTATTTTTGATAACTTTTATAACCTTTTGTTTGAGACAGATGGAATGACCCATCATTCTATCACATGATCTTCTAACACTTCACGAATGACAAATTCAAATTCATTTCTATAAGAGATGAAGTGTAAATTGTCCAATGAACGACCAATGGTGAGACTGTACCGAAATGACGAAATTATTTCTTCTAATTCTAATTTCATCAAATTTAGGGAAATGATCTTGAAAACCAAAAATGTTTTCCTAGTGCCCTTATATCCGATGAATCAGATGGTACCATAGATCATTAGAAATCTATGGATTTATGATTGATGTCTTTTTCATAGCCATGTTCTCTACCACTCTCTATCAAAACTTGATGGTCAGAATTTTCTTCCATATCCATATTTTCACCAATGTTCTCCTATATGGAAACCCAGTGTTGAGTTTCTTTGGGTAATCATTACATTTCATACTTTACTTTTTAAAATTAAGTTTTAGTATTCCTTTTTACGGGGTGGGTTTCTATAAATAGTAAATGATTTATAACGCCGACGAATTTCGAGGGGGAAATTCATTTTAAGGGGGGTAGAATGTAACAACCCAAGATTTTATGAAAAATATTCTTTTAATATCATTGATGTCTTGTGTTTTATGCTACAACAATATTACCTTGCGCTATACACAACACCGTATGAGCTTTCAGTATACACAACAATATTCTTGGATCATGTTACACACAATTTTGACAGTAGTTATTCTACAAAACATTGAGTGTATATATATAAATATATATATATATATATTCAATGTATAAATGAAATATGGTTGGATTCTGTTATATGAAACAACAGAGGAGTATTTCACAACACGAAACCCTGATTTGGCTTGCATTACACGCAATCACGACCTTCCACAATAGCGTGTGTAGTACGCAATACCGAGTTTCACTAAAATACGATATGCTAATAAAATATTATTAAAACTAGCCCTTATGAATAGTAATAACCACTTTTTGAAATTTTGTAATTTTCATCATTCAAAATAGACTTCATTTTTGGATTCAGAATATCAAAATTAGCCTAGGGTCAAATGTTGGTCTTTTCTGAAAACTTTCAATTTTTGATGAACAGTGAAAACACTGGGTTACTATTTAAAAACCGAAATTTTATTTAAATAATTATTTATTTTATATAAATTTATTTTAGGTCAAAATTGATACATAAAACCTATATAAGTTCAAAGTAATTTATTGGAGTCATTTTATAATAATTTTAGATGTATAAAAATTTTATTGAACTTTTCACCGCCTTTTACCCATCTCCTAGGAGAATTTGCAAATTCACATAAAACATAATTTTACTGCTTCTGTGAGTGTAATTTAGATAATCCAAGATACACGGTTAATATCAAGGGCTAAAATGTGGTTCAATGAGATGAAAATAATTTTCGGTGAATAGTAAGTTTTTACCTTTTTTCCCACGGTTAAAAGTAAATAGGGTAATTAAGGGTAAAAATGATATTATTATTACCCTAAAACATGTCTTAATTCTATTTGATAAGTATAATTCGACCGAAAATAACCTTAGGAATAAAATATTACCATTTAGGCCTACTTGGATTAGATTAGTACATTTAATATTATTTTATTTAATGAATAGTTATAATAGTTAAAATCAATGTTTAATAACTAAAACATTTTTAATATAGGGTTATACATAAGATAAATTCAACTATAAATATTCATTAGAAAGATACAAAGATTTCCTACATAATGGTATTTTATTTATAATTTTTAGACATTAAATAATTTAATTTATTTATGACACAATGATGATACGGTAATTATCCTATTAATGAAATATTAACATAATTGATGTTACAAATACTCAAATAAATTTAATTTGGGACCTTTTATAAATTAAACTAATTTTATATGTTAATATGACATTTTAGTATTGATTTAGTTATCTTTATATGAACTAATCATTCTTTTAGGATTTTCACAATAATCAATTACCAAATAGTGTCAAAATTGACATAAAATAGTTTTTGAGACAAATATTATATTATTAATTGTTATTTTATTCTTAAAAATATAAGGTTCAGAAAAATGACTTGGATAAGGTTATATATATAAATAATAAAAAACTTGTGGATCTTTTGTCTTGTTATAGTATTTTTATTAACCTTATAGTGTAAGAAAACAAGAAGACACAGTAAAAGAATAATTATTTAACTTAAAGTTAAATATAAATGATAGGGTTTAAATAGAAACCTAAACTTGTCTAAATTCTATTGGATGAGATGATTTCGACACATCCCCACCTTAGATACGAAATAACTCAATTTCAAGCTATTAATAACCGAATATGACTTTATAATAAAATAATATTTTTAGTTATTCCAAAGGTGCCCCTCTCCTCCCTTATAAAAGGGCACCTCCTCCCTCTCTTCCTCACACCACTTTGAGCCTTCAAGCTCAGAAACCCCTGACAATTTTTAATCTACACTTCCCTAGAAACATCCTAGAGGTTCGGGTCTTCTTCAAAGTCCAATCTTAGTGCTATAAGAGGAGGTTTCAAAAAGGCGTGTCGAAAGAAGAGGCAATATCTATTACTGATTCTTTCAACTTTATTTCTTCTTCTAATTCTTATTCTTTAGTTGTTTCATTATATTTTAATAACATAAGTTTAAATAATATTCTGATATGTTATTATAAATATTAAACTACCCTATTTCACCATCTATCCATCCTACGAAAAACAAAATCACCGCGCGTGCGTACATATGGAATACTGTCTCCACACCATGGTGTAATATGTTTTTCCCCAACACCTTACATGGATGGGTATAATGGTGTAAATAATAACTATATATGGTTATTATAACATCATACTGATTCTGATATATTATACCATCCACTCTAATTCTATTCAATAATTATAGGAACGATATCATCGCTCGTGTGTACGTACGGACCACCGTCTCCACGATGCGATGAGATTCATTCTCCATGTTAACCATACATGAATGATCATAATGTTTATATAATGAATAATAATTAAATATATGAAATAATAATGCTACTGGATTTATATATATATATATATGTCTGTATGTCATCTATTTAGTTTCATTCGATTCAATATGGAAACGAAAACAGCGTTCATGCGTAGGTACGGCCTACCGTCTCCATGAACGGTGTATTTAATTCATTTTATGGATCTATAATATATCTGTATATGATGAATATATATTATATATAAATAATGATTTACATTCTAGAATTATATATATCAGTATATAAGTAATAATATCCAGAACGACAAGTCGAAATACATACGATAAGTCAAATGATTTTACCCAAAACGCTGCTTTTACATGGAATTTACAAAAGAACGGGTAATATAAAGTCATAAGTGAAACATATATGCTATCATAACAATGAATATGAGTATTTAGTAAGTCAATGACATTATTTAAATCATTATAAAGGAGTTTTAGATCCATACGAAGCATATTGGACCTTAGGTAAGGGATAATTTTGCAAATCTCATTTTTATCCGAGATTGCTTATTCCTAAGTATTTACTGGGGTTATTTCTATCATCCATGTCCATGTTTTATAAAAGTGTTTTCATATATGTTTAAAGTCCTTTTTAACCATTTTTGACTTGTACTACATGGTATTTAAGGAATCTTTTTTTTACCATACGAGGTACTTTTTGACTTTTCTGACAAAAGTATGAGGAGAATATTATTTTTAACTTATACGGCGTGAAGGGATTTTTACGTTTTCATAATTCCTCATTTTCATGAATCTTACTCTACATGATTTTATGACTATTTTTAAAAAAATTCTTTTATTTTAAAAGTGCATGGAATTTTTGGAAAATAAAATGATTTTGACGAAGAAAGGATATTTTCCTCAAGAATTCATTTCAAATGTTTTATCAAAACCATTTTCCATCTAAGATGACATTATTTCATATGTGTATGTTTCATGTTTAATGTCTCTATGATTTACATGGTTCACTTTCCTTATGATGGAATGTAAATTTGTTTTATATGGATTATTAAATGATTGGATGATGTTTATGAAACCCATTTTATTCTTTGGGTTATGATGAATGTTTTAATTTTATTTTGTGGAACATGTAATAATGATTTCATTATGAGATGGGTGGGACCTATATCTCCCTCAAATGTATTGGGTAATGATTTATATCTCATGAGATAGACATGGATGGAATGGTAAGTTTATCTAGTTCAGTGTTACAGTACTGAAATGAGGAGTGAACTCGATTCAGAAAGGGACTTTGTCCACTAAGATGGTCTGGGCAGCAATTCCTTGGCTTCTATAGAAATCATAACATGTGCTTAATGGTTTTCACAATTACATGTTTTATTCCCATGCTATTTTATCATGATTTATGTTACCTTATGATATATTCCTTACGTACTTCCAAGATTCACGTCTTTCCTCAAAATTTTGATGTTTAGATTTTATGTTCAAGAGTTTGCATTCAAATGTTTAGGGATTGTTTTATGTTCTCTATATTTACCCTTACTGGGAATTTGAGATCACCCATTTTATGTTTTTGTTTCCCTAGGATATAAAGAAAGATTTTAGGTAAGAAAAAAAGGGAAGATCTTTATAGGAGATGTTGAAGATCATTCACCATGATTAGAAGATTATATTCCGAGTTTCCAAAGACACTAAACTATTACGGTCCTTGTGTGTCTTTTTTTGTTATGTACTAATTATTCTGAAAAAGTAATGTAATTTCCATGTACGCCATTCTTTGGGTCTCTACACATTATGTCTTCCATGTATCTCAGTTGAGGAGATATGTTCATGACCCTTCTCACATCATCGACCATGGGGAGATGGACGTCGACAATGGGGCGACTTTCACAGAGGTTCTAGTGGAGATTGGGGATTGGCAGGAGCGGATCGTTCGTGGACGGTCGATACCTCTAGTGTATGTTTTCTGGCTGCACGGGAACCTCCAGGAGAGCATATGGGAGCAAAAGGCTCAGATGCGTGCTCAGTACCCTCATATGTTCCCTTAGTTTGAGTTGTTCGTTATGGGGATGTAAAGCCCTGAGGTGGGGAGAATGTAAGGACCCAGAAATTCCATGGAATTTTTTTTCTTAAATACATAGGATATTTACGAGTCTTCAAAAATTTACGTTTCCTGATTCTATGGCCCGGTGTTCCCAGAATAAATTTCTGATGTTTTGTTCAGGTACATTCAGTAAACGTATGAGTGGGATTTTATAACTTTTGAACCGGTGCTCGGAACTGAAATATGAGGGCACCGTTGAACTCGCATCGCCAGTATACACTTAAGAATAAATCCACCTCGATGACATATGGTCGAGAATAAAATTCAGTTTTTGTATTTTTATAAAATAATAATAAAATAAAGCGTACAACACTTTATATTATTTTTATTTTTCCATGTGTCTAATTGTTGGTTAAAACCTCCACTTGGGAGTTGGAGGTGGGACCGCCACACCCTAACCTCCAATGAGAGGTTATGGTGGTGTGGATTAGCCAAATATAACCTCCCTCAAGAGGTTACAACATGGTGACCACCTGAGACCATAACCTCTCAACTCTCCCTCATTAATGAGGGAGAGCCTCTCTACCTCCCCTTGTTTTTGAATTTTTTTCCAACTCCCCAATTAATGTGCCAACCTAATGAATTAAATTAGAGGAGCCTTTTCATTTAATTAATCTTTTTGAATTTTTTTTTAATGATTAAAATAATAGACAAACTATTATTTTGGGAACTTTCATTTTGGTGGTAAACATAGGAGAGGAAGAGAACTTAGAGAAATTTATCCTCTCCAACGAAGATCGCCCCTACCGATGAACAACGTGAAGAATGCCGACAAAGATTATTCTTAGACTTTCTTCCCCGGACACTTACCTACATAGAGCATCTTCCCTGGTCATCGTAGTCAATGAACTAATGCATGATCTTGGATTGGAAGTGTGTGGCGGATGTGAAAAACGACGGTCTCCTCCATCTTGCTTTTGTGACTCCATCGATGAACGACGAACGATGAAACAAAGGTAATGATTTTATTTAAGTAAGATATTATTCTCTTGATTCTTAACTTCTAATACAAAGAACACGGACCAACTTATTATCAAGTTGATATGCGGATGTTTTTCCTTGCGGTTTAGGAATATATTGTTAACAAGGGTTGTGGTAAATGATGTTTTTAAATATCTTCCATGTCTCCTTTTGTTGAGCCAGTTGCTGCCGCACTAACGCTTAGGGTGCGGTCCAAACAAACATGGCACGACCCCTCTCCGCTCTTCTTGAATGAGGTGTTCTATGCGAAGTTAGAAAGAGGATTTTTACCATGGTAATGAATGGAGAACCATCTCTGATCCACCAAGAACCCCCTTCGTTTTTCCTCCAAAACGAGCTAAGGAGCTCCCCAACCATTGAAAATCCGGAAATCCCACGTGATCCTCAAGTGGGAGGAAGAATTGGGGAAAGATGGGAAATCCCATGTGGCTCGAAACTTAAAACCCTAATTTTTTATGGGGTCACATGGCTTGGACTTAGGGTTTGGGAAACCATGCTCCAACTGTGCAGTGGCCACTGTCCCACCTTGGGACCTCTCATGGCTTGGCCGCACAGTATGTCCAGACAGTGCGCCAACCATGTGCCCCTGCACAAACCTCCATAACTTTGGCACCGGGTGTCCGTTTGATGAACCGTCAGTGGCACTAGGAACCTTGGAGTGTGATAGTCCCTTTGAGTATACCCCCTTGGAGTTTGGGGTAATGTTGAGATATGAATAGGTTGGATCGTGCACGTATCCAACTAGGCCCCTGAGACTAAAAGTCTAATAACTCACAGTCTGGGCGTCTGATTGACACGTTGTCTATTGCATTGAGACCCCTATGGGGAGGCGGAACATTGAGATACTACTATGTGGGACTTCATGACAGCTGTATTATCGACCAATAGATTTTGGAGCAGATCTTTTAGAGTTGATTAGGAATTTTTGCAGTAACCTAGAAGTTGGATGAGACTTGATGACTACTGACCAATTCGACTCGGAGTGATTCAACTAGCCCAGTGGGGAGTGACTTGGTGTCGCGGAAGACCCACGGTGGGAGCACCGCTATGTGAGAGCGGAAGACCCATGATACTCGACAGGTGTATTAACTCATCATGCTACGAGGGGGAATGCCTCTATGTGAGAGCAGCAGACCCATGGTGGGGAGCGCCTCTGTGTGAGCGTCGTAGATCCACGGTACTCGATAGGAGGAGTACCTCAGCAGTCCAAGTTAGATGAAAGCGCCGATGTGTGACATGGCAAGCCCACTGTACTCGATAGAGGATAAGTTCTCCAGCAGCCCAGGGTTCATTTTGATACTATCCTTAGAATAAAATCTTGGTTGATCCGAGTCAGTAACTTTTGTGTTTACCTCAAGATTGAGATGAATTACTTGATAACTTAGGTATATGTATGGGAATATACCTATGTGTGGTTATCTATTGATTTTTTACTTTATGGTTTATCCTTGTTAAAATTTGTGAGACCTTGACGGTCTCCTGGGCCCTACTGAGTATCATTATACTCACCCCTGCACAGGCTATGCCCGCACCTCGTTGTGTTGGATGGAGACGACAGATAGCGATGACGGTGGATGAGAGTGCTATGACTGGATGGTACCTGGATGCGGACCCTATGAATAATCGGTAGATGGAGGAGACGGACGTACGTGGAGTACCGTGGAGGATATCTGTACCTACCCATTAGGTAGGATTTCCCGGAAGACGATCTAAGATCTACTTTCACCATTCAATTGTTTTGTCCCTTTCCTATTGTACATGTACTTTACAGTTTGGCTTGTATTTCCGCCCCCTTTTACTTTTCAGCACTCTTTTTTGTATACAGTTTTACATAGTGTTTTGCTTCCATCTTAATCTAATTTTGTGTGTTTATGATTTATAAAGGCAATGCCTTTCCAACATAGGGATTTATGCCTTAAGTGCTCGTCGCTAGCCCTTGTCCTGTGGAAGGCAGGCTTGGGGTAGTCACAGAACAAGCCCTGAGGGACGGGTTGTGACATTTTAAACATGTAAAATGAGATGAAAAACATTTTTCAAGAAAAATGAATTTTGAGATATAATTTTAATAAAAAAAGAATCATTTTGTAAATTATAATGAGATTAATTGTATTAAGATTTATAAAAAGTAAAAAGTGAAATAAAAAAATGAATTGGATTTTGTAAACATAGTGAACTATACTTTTTTCACTGAGAAATTTAAACTTATTTTATGAATATTAACTACATGAATGTTTGATCCCTATTAGAATAGTAAAGGTTTAGTGTCTTTTGAGACAAGATACAAAATATTGTTATTTCATGAAATATATTCTAAATATACCATAATTATCTTAAAATATAGTTATAATCATATAAATACCCTACCTAAAACCATATTTCATAACATGGGGAATGTAAACATAAGAAATAATTATCCTAGATGCTCTGTATTGGTAAACATATGCTATATAAATCAATGATCACAAGTGAACATAATATATGTATAAGGGTATGATAACATGATAATAAATTAAAATAAGCGTACTCAATCGGTAAAATATTTTAATCATAAGTCATGGAATGGGGATTCCTAATAGAAAATGACAAAATCCCAAAGTGCATTAAGTCATAAATAAGAAATCAGAGTCCTTGAGTACACATCCAATATATAATACATAAGTTTGTGGGATACAAATAAGAATTTTTTTCCTTTGTCAATTATCATTTCAAAGAAATTCAGAGTGGATTGGTACCACTATGTATTCCAATATATCCTTAGTCAAGGTTCACTCCCAAAATTATCATACTGGACATAGTCCCTTACTGAATTGGATTCACACCTCAATTCACTTCTATCTATCTCATGATATTCCCATCATCAGAAAACACATTGGAGGGATATATAATTCTTCAACCACTAATTATATAATCAAATTACATTCTTATGTTTTTTATAATATCCTAAAAAATTCATCATATCATCATATAATAACCCTTCGAAAATAAGAGAGTTTCACAAAAAATTTCATCATAGCATAAACGATGGAATAAAAATGAGTTTTATAAATATATAATCATCAAAATAATAAATAATAGAGAGAATAAAAAATGATAGTATCATTGGATCATACCCTCAGTAAATAATATTGTATATAAAATGATGTTATAATATATGTTTTTTTAAATGATCAGTAGAATATTTTTTGTAAAAAATATATTTTTGATTTGAAAATCACTTATTTAAAATAAAAACATTTACAATATATTTAGTATATATATTTGGAAAATAACCATAGTATATTGTAATTAAACATTAAACCATTTAGTGTCCATAATGGTGGGAAATTCAGTTTATTCAATAACAATTGAAATAAATATTAGGTTTACACCTTCAGTAAAAAGTACCTTGTTCAAGAAATGGGAAAACATTTTTTCAAACCTTTTAAAAAAATTAAAAAACTAGTAAAATTGACATTAAAAAAATATTTGAACAATATTCAAAAACATTTATAAAACCAATTTATAAAACATGGATATAGATGAAAACTATTTTTAAATAAAAAAAGATAACTACAATCAAGAATTTGTAAAAATATTTTCTAAACCATTTAAACTTCAAAAAAAATTTACTAAAAATAATATGTTACATAAAAAAAGAATATATGAAACCTTAATGTGTTATATCAGATAAGGACCATATAATTTCCTCAATTATAATACAACCATATGAAATCGTGACTAAAAATTGTATTGGATCATAAATCCCATAACACTTTTGAAATTATAAAATTAATACTTCATGAAAGATATAACCAAAGATATACATGTAAATAACAATAATTTTTATGATAATAATAAAAAATGAATTCATGAGAATTATATACACCCCATAGATGAAATTCGTTTTGAATATAATATATGTCTCACAGAAGTGAAAGTGAGATGAAAAATACACTTAATTGAAGTCTTACCTTGATTGGTACATGTTTGAAGATCCATTATAACAAACATTTATTAATTATAAATACATTACAAATCCCCATTCATATATATAATAACATATAATTATTTTGTTATCACATCTTATCAACCATAAATTAACAATTCATTATTAAAAGCAGAGTTCTAGGTGCTAATTACTTTATCTTTCCTGAATGTTTAGATTTCGTAGTCCTTGCTATAGTAAATTGAACAAGGTTCCATAAGCTATATCATTTTAATCATTACATTTGTATCATATTTATTTATTATATATCATGATAATTATTCATATAAAACTTTTGTGAAAAAATTCATTACATCACATCATGGTGACAATAGTCAGTATGTATGCATGAATGATGATTCCACTTTTAGATTGTTGGAATAAAAAAATGTTAATTTATAATTAACCATTAAATTATCATTATTATGAAATATTTATTATATATATTCATTATAACTATCATTATTATCATTTATTTTAATAATTTTTTTAAAAAGAATCACATCGTTTCATAGAGGTTGTAATTCACACAAACACACGAGCGGAATTATCATTTTAAAATGTATGGAAAGAAAATAAGGTACAAGGTGTAACACCCATATATTTTATGACACATTTTATTCCAAATAAATTATATTTATTCTATATATTTCATTACACCCAACACAACATTTTAACTAACTGAGGTTTACTATTATTTAAATAAGACCATTATAACTTGTACTTTAAACTTGGATGTATGAATAAGAATAACCAAGTTCTAATTATTAATTATAAAGGATTTATAAATAGAAAATAAACTTATATATAATCTATAAATTTTAAATAAGTTCTTTATATGATTCAAAAATATTATTTTCTAATATAAATATTTTTTTTTAAAAATAATAAATATAATTTTTTCCATAAAAAAGAAAATGTATTCGGAACAATAAAAATAATTGTATAAATTTTTATGTCAAAATTATCTTTAATTGAATTCTTTAAAATTATCTAGAATGATTAATTTTTAATGAATATTAAAATATTTAGATTTTTTAAAAAAACTGTTTTTTAATTTAATTCATTTAGAAAGTTCATATTGATTAAAAAATGTTAAATTTTTTTTTGTGTATTTATTAATAAACTATTTACCATTACGATCAATTTCATAGTTATATTTTATATTAAAATGTTCTATAATTAGAAAAAATTTCTATTTATGAAGAACTTTTTCCCACATCTTGGGGTTTAATTTTAAATTAAATAAGTAAACTTTTTCAAATTGTAACATTAATGATAGAATATATATTTTTAATAATCATAAATAAAAAAATAAAAAAAATTGAAAATTAATTTTCTTTCAAAATGAATAGTAAAAATAAAATAACATAATTATCATTTTTTGAGTTAAAACGAGTTTTTCATGGGTTAAACTAAAAGGATAAGTGTTAAAATTATATAAAAAAATGAAAAATTACTTATTTATAGTCATATGTCGACTATTATTACCTTATTCTATATTTTATTTTTTTTGGGACACTTTTCCATGATACTGGATGGTCTAATAACTTTAATAATGTGAAAATACAATATGCCACACAGTGGAATTTAAATTTCAATTATCTGTTCACATCGAGAAAAAATAAATATGTAAAATAATATAGATGGTAATTTTTAGAATAATGAAATTAAATTTATAAGTGTAATTTATTTAAAATTTAATGTCATTGCATAATTACTTTAAATTTTTAAGCAATACAAACATAATAATTATTTAATTAATATAAAAATAAACTAAATGATACTAAAAATGTTTAAAAGGAAACTAAATGAAATAATTATTGTATTTCATAAATTTTTTAGATAAATATAACATGATAGACATGTTTTGAAATTATATATTCTAATTCCACCTTTTTATTTATTTTTTTAATCTCAAATTAAATATATATTGTCCAAATTGACATTAATGTTATTTTATAAAAAAGGTATTGTGTTAAATGATTTAAAATTAAAAAATCATATCTTATTCCATCAAATTATTATATGTTTAAATATATCAACCATATGCCATTAATATAATAATCTTCTTTTTATAATAAATATATTGACTGAAAATAGTAAAAACATATTTACTATAGTAAAGGGAAAATGGAGTTTTTCACATTTCATGCGATTTAGGTAAAAGTAATTGTAAAAATACATGTTATTTTTATTTTATAAATATAATTTTATATCTATAACAAGTGGGTTAAAATTATCTTTTACTTGTCATTTCTTTAGTCTTCAATGATAAGTTACCTCGGTTAAAAGGATAATTACATTAGTGAAAACTAAAATGGTTAAAGTAAGGAAACTTATAATTTTAGGAAAAACATGTCTCAAAAATGTTTTTTATATGGTGGAGGTGTAGATGGGCCATATCATCCAAAAATATATTACGTATCAACTTTTGAATATTTTGGGTTGAGAATGACTCCCTGATATTGAACAGTTTGTTGTATTTACAAAAATACCACTCCTCCACATTTGTAAAATGACACCTCCTCTCATCAATTATTCACAACAATAAAGATAATTTTATAGAATAAAAAATATAAAATTTCTTCTAAATATACTTTTCCATGTTATATAGTATCTTTCATTCCTAAAAGACCATCCCCAAGGTCCTTAATAAGATATTCGAATCAGGTTGTTCTATGTGAATGTAATCATCTTCAATGAGCTCTTTCTTTCCATTTCTCTTATTACCACATAAAGTCATGTATTAATAATTACAATATATTTATACAAGTATCCAAAATAAATTTAAATGTTATTATGTTTATGAAATAATCATTATTGAGCTCTTCTTCCAACAAATAGTGAATGAAACCATTAATTGTGTGTACGATGGACTACTGCCTCGCGAACCGATGTAATTCATTTTCCATAACCATCTATCAAAGTTGGATATAATGATATATTTAATGTATATATATATATATGTTATTATTATAATTTAATAATTTTATATCTCATATTCTATCTCACTTTACAATCCTTAGGAATGTGATAACATCGCTCATGTGTACGGTGGGCTACTGCCTTGTTAAGCGACATGATTTGTTTTTTAGTTATGATTTACATAGAATGTATTAAGGACTAATTTTATGAATATATCTGATGTATATTAAATAATAATGAATCTCTAAATTTTATATATTATTTACATTTTTTGCATTCCATATTTAAAGAAAATGGAAACAACATTCATGCGTAAGTATTTCCTACTGCCGCTAAGAACGGTGAATTTCATTTTCAATCTCTAGATTTTATGGATTAATCTAAATACATATATAATGAATATATATAATATTAATTTCATGGTTATCATTCAATATGTTATGGAACCCTGATCAAGTTGAGAGTACTGAAAATATCAAATCAATACATACAATAAAAACAATGCAGTTATTATCTGAAACATGATTATAATAAGTAATTTCATAAAACGTTTTATAGTTCAGGTTTTGAGACCACATTCTGTTCCTTGTCATTATCAGTTGGATGATCCTGTAAGTGGAACCATGAAGCTAGGGTTTCCCCCTTGTCGTCGCCTCAAACTTATTTGGCTCCGTCTTGTGGCATCTTCCATCGGCATTTTGGCTAGGAAAATTAGGGTGTGGCTCACGACTTTTGGGCTCTTCTTCCGTCATTTTCACCGTGGTCCATCTGCCCCCATTCCCTATGATTATTTGATAGGTATTTTCAAGGTGTAGCAATGAAGTTTTGGAGGCTGTGTTATGTGTATGTGGGTTGAATTCGTGGCTTTTCTAGGTGTATTGAGTGGTTTGCAATGGGATTCAGGTTCGGTATCATAGGGGGAGATGAGAGTTCATATATGGCTTTTGGTGGTCCATTATCTAGCATGTTGTTGTTCAAGTGACTTTTTGAGGTAATGTCTTTCAATCCTGGTATTCCTATTTCATGATTATATGAATTTTTCTTGACCTGCTGTGTTCTGCGTGCCTTGGTTATTTTCGGTTCACATATTTGATTTGGAATGGTGTGTGTTATGTGTTTTTGGAATCTCGGTCGTGGTACTTGTTTTTATGCCCTTGGATGAAATCAATTTCTTGAGGTTACTAGTTTTTCATGTTAGCTTTTTCCAGGATTTATAAATTCATTATGGATCTTTGGTTGGTTGAATCATTGAATTTGTGGTTTTAATGTTTTGTTGGTATGACTTTTTTGTGGCACTATAGTCTGCGGTCCTGGGTCAAGGCATCTTATTCTTCTTAAAGGAAGGCTTCATAATAGGTTCAAAGAAAGCAGGTTTCACAGATCATGGTGTTTTGGAATTGCATGTTTTAGAGGGTATGGCGTTTTCCATCGATTTTGTGCCCGTGCATTCATGCACGGGACTGCTTTCTGTGCAGTGATGGGAAAGTGGAAGCACATCACGATGATTTTGATTCTTGGGAGGGGACTGTCTTGGAATATTTAAATTAGATTGTTTTTTTATGGGACATTGGACCGTGGGTATTGAATTTCTTTATATATTTTAAGTCATTTGGGTTACCCTTTACCCATTAAAAGGATGTTTATCTTAATAAAAAAATTATTTTGCAGTCCAAAGTAAAATAAAATAAAATAAAATAAAATAGTTTTCTTAAAATAATTTTTTTAATAATATACATTTATTTATTAAATAATTTTTTTTAAAATGTTTTAATTATTTTAAAAATATTAAATAGAATCATTTTTTCATTTTTCAAGCAATGTACTTCTGAATTTTTACAGAAAATGTAAAAGGAATCATTTTTTAACATGTTCCACAGGAACTGTAAATTTTTATCATGATTTCTCAATTTTTAAAGGTTAATTTATAATTTTTCAATGTATTATTCAATGAAATGGTTTTTTAAAATTTATTATATATTTTTATGTCATAGAAGTGTCTTTTTCAAGAGAAAACACTGTTTTTCTCATGAAATATTCCAAGGGATCATTCAAAATCATTTTATAACTGAGATGAAGTCCATTGATGTTACTTTTGATTTACTAGGGATATGTTCCATAGAAACCATTATTATTTTTTATATGAATGGTTTTTGTTTATAATTATTTTATTATGAAAATCATTTCTCTTCCATTGTTTATACCATAAAAATTCTTATGAAACCTACTTGTTTTTCTGTGTGTTATGAAATGATAAAATGATTATATGATTTTTAAACCCATATCTTTTGTATAGGTGATACTATGATGAATTTTTTTGAAAACCAATTTATTTTCATAGGATCTAATATGATGAAATGTTTATGATATTGTGGCTCTAGTATTAATTATTCTTTTATGTAATTGGTTGGGCCTACATCCATCTCCTATAAATTGGGTAAAAATCGATATCACATGATATAAATATGATTGGAATGGGTTATGAACCCAGTCCAAAAAAATACATTTTCCACTATGATAGTATTTTGGGTGATCCTTTAAAACTATGATGGTTTTTTGAGTGAACCCTTTCCACTATGATATTTTTTAGAAATAAGAGTTCAGTAATAATTAAATGATTTTATATGCTTATGTGTATTCCATTAACTATATCTTCTTCCAATGATATTTGAAGATGGAACAAGTTATTTGGTTATATTATGATTCCTGAATTATAAACTGCCATGATTTATTCCATGACCGAATTTAATAATTGATTATGTAAAGTGTATGGTTTATTAAATGTTATTCTCATGATCTCATACCATAATGCTCAATATATGTTGATATCTAACTTGTTTGACCTTATTGGGAGTCTAAAATCACCCTTTATTGTGTTTCATTTCCCATGTTATGTAGAAATTTATTATATATATTATGTCTAAGATAGGTTCCAGATATAAAGAAATTAGTTTGAGATGATATAGATCACTTAAGAACTAGTTTTTTAGGTATCAATATTACCAAAGGCACTAGACCCTTCATGATTCTAGAAAAGATCATTATTTAATGTAAAAAATATTCTTCTATTAAGATGTATTATCTTTGTATGAATATTATGGGTGTCTATTGTTGGTATCAAATAAATATTTAGTAAAACATATGAAAATATGATGATAAAACCTCAATAATGAACCCATAGAATGAGTATAAGTATAGGGTCATATCATACGGTTTCTTTAAGGAATATATTTTATGGTTTCTCTAGAAATACATCCCAATATGGATACTAAATCTGGACGTGGTCCTGGAATAGGTTTACCAAGGTGTAATAACATTGAAAAAGTCAAATTTTACTAGACTTTAGAATTACCTAGTATATGAAAACGAGCCTTAATAAACATATATTTTCCTCCCTGATGGGATATAATTTTGTAAATTCACATTCTCTTTAAGAACCATCATAAAGGATTTCAATAATGACCATGAATGACTATTTTAAGACTAATATATCATAGAATTAAAGGATGGTTTTATTATTTGGACAACCTATAAGTAAATTTTCATAAATATGTTGGTTTAAAATATTCATGTTATTTATCTCACTATTCTTTTTGGTTTCATTCATTAAAAAATCTAGAAGAAATTGGGTTTAAAATGAATTTGATATATAATGTTTTAATGGGAAGCCAAATGGGATGATGACAGGAGTAAAGTATATTGTTATTATTCCTAATTATATATCATGATATTTTACAAAAAAAATTAACATTAACCTATTCTATGACTTATAAAATAAGATAAGGATATAGTTTATTGTTGTTTTGGATGGTGGAGACCCTAGAGGAAGGAATGTTTAGTTTCCTAAATGATGACAATCTGAGAAGAGGCACTCTAGGTAATCTCTCAGTGGAATGAGAAATTTTTTTATATGTAGAGATGAAGGGAATAGAGTATGTAATTTATGATGAATAATGAAAGGTTCATTTAATGTAGTGAGGATAATAATGGTTTCACAAAAAATCATCAATGGTTTAATTTTATAAATGATGAAAGTATCAGAATTAAAAAAAATCAATGTCCTAGGGGGAATCTCAAAAAAGGGATCATGAAGGTGGTATAAGTAATCATTTTTTTTTGATGATGATGAGTATACAATTGAAATATAAAAGGAAGAATGTGATTAAGGAATAATATTAGAAAGCCTTGTTAATGGTTTAAGAATGACTTACATTTATTTACCTATATTTTCAAATAGAATTCATGAATTATGAAATAAATTTGGAATTTTCAATAGAAGTTTTTCATTAATGATATTCAAGAATAAGTTGAATGGTACTAATGAACTAGAAAATTAATTTAATAGAAATATGATATTTTATAGAAAAAAATATATAAGGGAAAGACAAACCTAATTGTTTTCATAATATTGAGATAATGATGATTGGATAAAAAGATGATTGATTTGGATAATGTAAATTGGATAGTATTGATTACCTTGGAACTTATTAATATATTTGTTGTTAATTACTTTAATGTTATCATTAGTATATTTTAGATCAATTTTGGGTTGAAGGAATATATATAGTGATAAATATTTTATTTATGGAATATTGAAGAATTTGTGTTGTCTGTATAGTTTTATAGTAATTCAGTTTATTACAATATTTCAATAGAATAAATGATGAATTTATTGACATGTTTGGTATATGGAAATATAGAGATACATTATGGTATTTGAGGGATTAGTATTAGGTTTATTTTTGGAAATTTGTTGGTATTATTTATAATTTTTTGAATTTTGGATGGGTATTGTGGTTAACAAATTATGTAATGGTTTATGTTCAACTTTGGATATAGTAATAGATATTAATGTATTATTTCACTATATAAACATTTATCTATATTCGATAACTCCTTCTCGACATTCTGGCTTTCTAATAACTAGAGTTAGAAGGAATGACATACCATTATATTACATATCTTAGGATCGGTTACGAGTTAATTTTATATCTTTATGCATGAAAAATTAATATTTAATTTTCATTTCATGGAATAACATATGAAGTAGAAATCGTTCATAGCACAACTAAATAATGAGATACTGATTAAGAAATATAATCAAATAAGATAAGAATTTTTTCTCATATTCTATATATTGATAGTAATAGTTCCATAAAATATAGTAAATAGGTTATTTGGACAGTAATTTTGATAATTACAATAAATTATAATTAATTGGTGTTATTCTAATCACTTATTTGGTATATATTTTTTTATCCTTAACTTTATCATGATCATTATCATTATTGTGAACAATGATATATGGAAATTACTTTAATTAAATGTCTATATATTCACTTCCCACTCATTTATTATTATTTGGAAACCTTTTAATGTGTCATTCTAGATGACCTTCATATATTTCATTCCCTTTATTTTTGGAATGAATCTTTATCAACCCATTTATGATGTGGGGAGTTTGTATAAAAATTATCAAATTTAATACCATTGTTTGTTGAGATCAAGTTTAAATTACAAAGGAAAACATTATTTAAGGGGGTACACTATAACCCCTATATTTTTTTGAATATTTTATTTCATGTTAATTTAATTTCTTGAATTGCTTTTTCTGCACGTGAAATTGAGTTTTAATGAACTAAGATTTTGTATTATTTAAACCTAACTATTATAAACTAGCTATTAGACATGGGGGTTAGAAAAAGAATAACCATTTTTAAAATATTATGTATAACATTTTTATATAAATAAATCATATTGATAAAAAAATAACGTTATTTTTTGGAAAATCGTTACATGTTTTAGAAATTTTATTGTTTTTTTAAAAAAATATTTCTATTTTGTGAATGAATAATAAAAGTAATTTTTATAATATGTGAAAATATAATTGAAACAATAATCTTAAATTTTTCAAAAATAAATTTAAATATTATCATTTAGTTAACTTTTACGAATATTGTGAAAATATTGAATTTTTGTTGAAAAGTAAAAAAATACTAATTTTTATTAAAAATTACATTTTTATTTAAAGATTTTAAAATCTTATATTTTTCTTAATTTTTTTAAAATATAATTAGTTAAATTATATATTTATTAATACAATTTATATCATTGTGATCAATTTAATAATAATTTTATAAATTAAAACTTTCAATAGTTATTAAACATTTCACTTTAAATAACTCAAAAAACACATATTACCATTGTTCTAAACAATGAAAATAAATACCAATACTATGGTTGTAGATTGTAGACATGTTTCTGGAAAAAATTCAAGTTGAATCCATTATATTAGGTATCATACGTACAAATATAGTTCTAATCATGACCATAAAATACCTTTTTTCCACAATTTTAAACATTGGCCTTAGATACTGTATAACCACAATCCACCAGGACTATGGCCATAGGTTATGCCAATGAAGGGTACTATAAAAATTTTATAATCATGGATTTAGGTTGGTTATAGATATATACACATGGATCATAGATATAGGGTGCACATGATACACCTATTAACAATAATTGTAAACTATGGTAATAGGCTTTGAAAAATTAAATGAAATTGTTCAAGTTTTAATGTCAAAATCACTCATACAAAAGGCACAATGCTTTAACATTGTCTTAAGAACTCTTTTATGTATATATAGATTTTTTATATATATACTAATATATATATATATATATAATTATAAGTTTTAAAACTAAAAATATAAAATTAACATTCTAATTGATATCACATATCCATTGTTTTTCAAATCGTGGCTATAGATAAATCTAGGTAGGCTTATCCCTATGGTTTTATTAAACTGTGACTGTAGAAAAATACATATAGGATATCATCGTAGTTTTAATTAAAAGTGTAATTTCATGAAAAATACATGTAGGTTATCACCATAGTAATGAAAAATTTTGGCCTTATATTTTTTTATTTCCATTATTTCATAAAATTTGGGTTATAGAAATTACCACTAGTTTCCCAACAAAATTCATGGAAAAAATAATGGATCCCTCCAAGTATCTATTATCCCATACTATCATTATTTATAGAAATATTTCAATTGATGGAACTTTAGCAACATTTTAATCAACTCGTTGCTATAGGATGACAACAGGAGGCATATAACCATGTTTGAACACAAATCCATTGAAATATAATACCATATGGCCTTGGTTCTAAAAATCATGGCTATAGAACAGTTGTAACAATCCATGTACTTATAGAATAAATTTTTTCATTATTAAATTAAATATTTAAATTCATTATGAATGTATAATGAAATTAGTATAATTAATATAAATTAATGAATATATACTTATGGAATAGTTACCTACCCATTGGAATAGTATTGTGGCTGATATGAATAGTCATCTAGCCATTATAAAAATAACATCACTTATGAAATTAAAAAATAGGTATCTTAGAAAAAAAATATGACATATTTATATCATGGAATATATAAATAAATGATTTAAAAATGATTAATGAAGTTTTAGTATTTCTAGGAAAAGTATTTGTTCATTTACAAGTTGAGTATTAATATTATAATTTAAAATAATTTTTTTTCAAAAAATAGTTTCATAAATTATTTATTTTTATTATAGTTTTAATATATTTTTGTCAGACCTTAATAAAATTTTCAATGTTTCATAATATCGTTTGTAATATTAAAATCAGTATTTTTCAAATAAATTATAATTTCAATTAGAAATTAATTTCATCATATTTATAAAATTATTTTAAAAAATTTTATTCCATTTTTTAAATATAAAAATCAATAAAAAATTATGTTTAATATTTTGTATTTTGTTTGAAATTATTGATTTTTTGGTGAATAGTGAAACATGGTAATTTATTGTATTTAACATAATAAGATAAATACATGAATTTTTTAGACATTTTTTATGTAATTAAAAATTATTTAAAAATAACATTCAAAATTTACAATATTTAGTCACAAAAATCAAAAATATTGATGCTGTTGAGACAAAATAATAATCAAATAAATAAATTATTCAAAAACACCCCTCCCCCAATAAATACCCCCATCCCCAACTCTTCTCTTCAGACATTATATTCCTTTAATCTTGATTTAATTAATCCCAATTACCTTAACAAGCCTCTTCATCACATCCAAAACCTTCTAGTCTCATGAAAAGAGAAAAACCATATCCCTCAAGGAGGTTCTCAAGGAGAAGATATTCAAGAGGTGGAATCCACTTTTCTTTTCTTTTAAATTGTTTCTTTCCTTCTTTATTTATACCTTATCTTCACTTACCCTATAAATAATGAAATGATAAATCTAGTATTATATATATATATATATTAATTTTATTTTTTTATTTAATATCCATCATCAAACCTTTTCTCTAATCCACTAATTCTAAAAAATGAAAATGTCATCGGTTACGTGATGATTCACTGAATTTGTGGGTAATGATTTTTTATTTTCTATTACCACTTTAAATATAGGTAATGAGACCATTATTTTGTTATAAATATATTTTAATATGTACATTATAAATTTGTTATTGTTCGAGAACTAAATTTTAGGTATAATATTGAAATAAAATGAAACTAGCTTGTCATTATCAGAAAAAACGTCAATAACAAACCTAACATTTATCATTAATGTTTTATCTAATGAATATTCCTCATATATAAAACTGATATTTTTTATAATTTAAAATTATGGAAAAATATTAATACCATTTCATTCTACTTTTTTATTTTTATTACAATTGAAATGAACTCCCATAATTATACTCAAGGGAACCAACCATAAATCCATAAAATGAACACTCTTTAAATGAAAATGTTTTTACTTATAACTCATAAAAATGGACATAAAAGAACATAATAAAATGGTAATGAATAAAATATATGTTTAAAAGGTTCTTAATTATGTAATTTTTTAATCTAATTTGATTCTCTAATAAATTAAATACAACTGCAGAACACTTTCAGACATATGTTATGGGAATTTCTTTTTGAAAACAATCTTTTGAATTTTTAAATATTTTTATAAAAGAAATTTTTTTTACTTATATATCATAATCATATTTTCCTAATTTCATGATACCTTATTTATTTTATGTCTCCATAAAAGTTTTACAGGTATATTTTTCAAATAAAAAGTTTTCTTTAAAAAGTGTGTGACTTCTTAAAAATGAATATTCAATTTAAAATGGAAATTTTATATTCCTCAAGAATATTTATTTTATGAAAGATTTATGAGTTGTGATTATGTTATGGTTCATGGAAATTTTTATGATAAAGGGTTGTAACCTGATAATACAAGGGCATGTGAGCTCGTTATATATCTATAATGCATTGGGTAATGGGACATAAATAACTAGTTAGTTTTAACCTATGAGATTATGGGAATATACAGGGATGGTTATTCCAATAGAAACTAAGTTGGTTACTACCCATATAGCTAGATGAGCTACATTATATGTCAGAGTGCTATGGAAATTATTCCACATGAATCCTTTTGTGATTTATATATTATTTCAATGGTTTTATATGAAAATTATGATTTCATAAGGTCAGATAAAGAGAATAAGTTTTATGTATAAAATTTATAACATTGTAAAAAAATCATTCATGGAAAACAGTTTCATTCTTCCTTTTATGTCTCTAAATGTGAATTTTGTGCTCATAACATGTTAAAAAATTGACTAGTATTATGGATGGGTAAAGGAAGATAAGAATTCATGTTTAAATTTAAGATGTTTTATTATAGAAATATATATTTTCTTAAATGTTTCATTTTGTGAAAAAATGAATATTGTGTAGAAGTGTATAATTTATAAAATATTAGTTTCTATGTATGAGTTAATGAAAAAATTATGTAAAAAAATAATCCTAAAATATATATGGGAATGTATTAAGGATAATTATATTTTAATTAACTATATTATGTAATGATTAAGTTTGGGTCCTTATAGTTGGAATCAGAAGAAGATTTAGATAATATTAGGGGGTAGGATAATGTTAATAGAATACCCATAAATGAATTTAACATTGTGTTTCAGTTTAAATGATATAGAATTTAAATTTTTCAATTTTTAATATTTTAATATACATCTGTTTAGGGTGGTTTACAATAGAAAAAATTAGGAAGCTAGAGTATGAAGGCACTGAGATGACAATATCCTTATGAATCTACAACATATAATTGTGGAAATTTTAACCATGTAGTTTGTGATAGCAATAGATAATTTGAATATGGCAATAAATGATGGATACATCCATGAATGAGATCATTTATATCATACTTATAGGAATATATCTGTGTTGGATCATTTTATGAGGCAACACCCTCCTGTATTTAGTAGATCTCCTGACCTAGTTGTAGATGAATAGTGGATTAAATCACAAGAAATGATTTTGTATGTCATGGGTTGTCCGGAACATCAAAATTTTAGTCTTTTTATTTAATTTTTTAAAGGTTATATTGACCATTGGTGTTATATAGCCATAAATATGAGGGAGAGATAGGATATTGCCACTTTTTTATGGGATAAATTCAAAAAAAAATTTCTAAATGTGACTTGACTTAGAATGGAAAAAACTTAATAGATTTTATAAAGGAAAAGGATTTAATGGATGAATATGAATCCAAATTAACTAAATTGGAAATGCATTCTCCTAATTTTATCTGGTATCATGATAGTAAAATAAATTACTTATACTCAAGATTAAATCCAAAATATCAAATGTCATTGGCCTCTTGTGAATTCAAAAGTTACGAAAAACTTTTTTGAAGTGTGTAGAAGGTGGAAATGGGGTTTGTTGATGATCATATGTTCTTTGAAAAACAAAAAATGGTCAATGTGGTAGGAAAAAAGAATTAATGCATTAAATACATTTTAGAGTAAGGAAATTATGTATTTAATTTGTAAGAATTGTGGAAAAAAACACACTGGAGAATGGCTTTTGATGTCTTATAAGTGTTTTTTATGTGGTATGTTTTCTCATATGGATCGTAATTGCAATGAAAAATATAACTTTAGTGGTAAGAAATTTTTTGATATGAAGATACCAAAATGTTTTAAATGTAATGATATGGTTCATAATGAAGACGACTGTCAGAAGAAGAACATGAATGATTGGGGGTACCCAAACTATAAGTAAAAAGGTTTGGTGAAATCTTTTGAAACTAATTCACTAGATATTGTGCTATCAAATGAAGTGTTATCAGGTAAATTTTTTGTTTACACAGATTTTTCTGTTGTCTTGTTTGATTCCTGGTCTATAAATTCTTTCATATTTAAAAACATTTCTCCTAAATTAGAAATTTCACCTAAATAACCGAATCAATGAATTATAGTAAAAACACTTGGGGGATATTATGTAAAAAAGAAATTATAGGAATGTCCATGTTGATAACTATGGAGATAATTTACCTTTATAACTTGTTGTATTTCCTCATGTTGAATTTTAAGTAATTCTTGATATAGATTGAATTATTTTAACATGATATGATTGATTGTAGAGCAAATGAAGTTGTATTTTAGAAATATTTACAGTTTCCATAATATAAAGAACTCATACGAGCGATTACATATCAGGAAGATTAGAAACTATTAAATGTTTTGAATGAATTTTATCTTGAACATATTGGTGAAAACAAGGGAAGTATTCATAATAATGATTTTTCCATGGTAAATGGGTATCTGGATATTTTTTCATTACCTGGTATTATACCTGATCAAGAGATTGAGAAAACTATTAATTTAGAACGTGATGCTTAACTTATTTTAAAAATTCCATCTCAAATGTATCAAGTAAATATTATAGAATTGAAAATGTCTCTATAATAGATTCTAGATAAAAATATAATTCATCCAAGTAATTCTCCTTGGGGTTCTTCTAATTTTTTAAAATATTAATTGTTATATGTGGCTTTGTATTGATTATAGATCATTGAATAACATTACTGTTAAGAATTAGTATCATTTTCCTCATTTTGGTGGCCTGTTTGACTAGCTCTAGGAAGCTCGATATTTTTTCAAATGTTAAGATGAGATTCAGGTACCATTAGATAAAGGTGAAGGATAATGAAATTCTGAAAAAAACATTTCATATATTATATGGTATTATGATTTTTTTTCATTCCCTTTCGTTTGAAAAATTAACCTGTAGTATTTATGGAACTTATTAATAGAATCTCGCATGAATATTTAGATATGTAATTTGTTTTTTATTAACGATATTTTTTTTCATTAAAAGATTTTTCTGGATTATAATAAATATAATGATTTTTATGCATACACTAAAATGAAAAAAATGTTATATGAGATATTTATAAAATGTGATTTTTAGTTACAAAAGATTTATTTTCATGGGAAAATTGTTAATAAAGATGGAAAAATAATTTATCTCACCAAAATAAAAAAAATATAATGAATGTAAAAAAGATCCAAAATGTTTCTGAGATTCATAGTTTCCATGGATTAGTAGGATGTTACCTATGGATTGTAAAAATAATTTCATGGTTATCTATCCCGCTAACTATGTTAAAATGAAAATGGGTTAAAATTTATTTTATCATATTAAGGTGAAGTTTATTTTTAGAAACCTAAAATAATATTGCTAAATACTATAGTTTTGGACCTGCCTTCTAGAAATATATATTTTTTCATATAATGTGATGCTTCATTAAAGGGATTTGGTATCATTATAATATAGAAATATCATTTAATTTCATATGATTCCTAGAAACTGAAAACTCAAGAAAAAACCTATCCCACGCATGATTTAAAATTTTCAGCTGTGGTTCTATCTCTAAAATTTTGGATACTTCATCTATATGGAGAAAAGTGTGAAATATATCCTGATCATAAAAGTTTGAGGGATATATTTTCCCAGAAGGAATTGAACATGAGCCGAGGAAGATGGACAGAACTGCTAAAACATTATGATTTCATGATCAATTACAATCATGGAAAAAAAAAGTGGTGGATTCATTGTGTTAAAATTTTCATTCTACATTAGAAATGTTACATTTGGAACCTGACCCTGTGGTTAATAATTTTACGAATTTTGTCTTGGAAGTAGTTTGTACTGGAAATTACTCTATTTTTTAGGTGTTAATTCAATATTATATATAAAAAATAATTAAACAATCAAAAAGGAAGGTGATGAGTTAAAAAAAGCTATAATTGGTCAAAATGAGTAAGATTCTATAATTTATCAATGATAAAGAAGGTGTTTTAAGACATTGTAAAAGATTATAGGTGCCTTATGATTCACAATTGAAGAAACATATATTATGTAAACCTCATAGTTATTGGTTTTCAATTCATCCTAGATGTACTAAGATGTAAACAGTCCATTATAACTGATATTGGTGGGATGGAATGAAATGATATATTGATAACCTCACCCTATGATGTTTGACTTGTCAAAAAAAAATATATAATGACAATTATCGAAGGGGAAACCTCATCGTTTTCAATGATAGGGTGTAAATGAGAAAATATATGAAATTATTTAGTAGGGGGACTCCCAAAAAATTATCACTGTAATAATTAGATTCGGGTTATTGTGGATCGACTGACTAAATCATCTCATTTTCTTTCTATTCGAGCTAATTTGTATTTAAGTGTATCTTTCTTGATTTTGACAAAAATATATAGTTTGGTGAAATGGAGTTCCTCTCTCTATTGTATCTTATCGTGATCCAAGATTTAATTATCACTTTTGCAAGGGCCTTCAGAAGTGACTGTAAATTGAATTAAATTTCAAAAACTTTTTTTCATAATCAATCTGATGGAAAATCAGAGAGAACAATTCAAACATTGGGGTTCAACATCTTTGTTTGGTGTATTTTTCTTATTGTAACAGTTCTCATTCTAGTATACATATGGTTCCTTTTGAAGTATTATATGGAAAATAGTTTCAAACTCTATAATTTTAGGATGAAGTGGGTAAAAAAAGTTTATAGGACCATAATTGGTAGAGGAAATGGCCTAGACTGTTTAGAGGATTCAACGGCACTTTAGGATATCTTGGAGGATGAAGAAAATACGAGGGGATAACTGGATGAAGGATCTTTCTTTCGAGTTAATTAATCAAGACTTTATTAATTTTTCTCTATGGGAAAGTGTAATGTGTTTTTTGTAATAAGGGGAAGATGACTCCATAGTCCATTAGATCCTGTGAAATCTTGGATAATGCTAGATTATTTTCCTTGTGAGTGGATTTACCTATAATTCTTTTCCCAGGTACACAATGTTTTCTATGTTTCGACGTTAAGAAAGTATGTTTCAGAATCATATCATGTTTTGATACCTAATGATGGTTAGTTAAAAGGTAATATTTCATATGAGTAATATAATTTTCATATTCTAGATTATAGAATGAAAGTAATGTAGAATAAGGTAATCCACCATGTTATGGTTTTTGGACAAATGACATGGTTGAAGAAGCAACATAGGAATCTTAAAATATTATGAGGAAAATGAATCCACACTTTTTTATTAAGAGAATAAAATTTCAAGGACATAATTTCCATAAAGGGACGTGAGAATGTAATAATATATTTACTTATCGAATAACTTTTTTCCATTATGGAATTAAATCTAAAAATTCCTTATAAATTTATGATGAAATTTTTTGTATTCATAGAAATTAAAAAAACTACACCAATGAAATAGATCATAACCATTGGAATAGTAATGTGAATATTATGAATATTTAGTTTTACATTAGAATTATAACCTCATCTTATGGTAGTGAAACCTTAAATTTATGTATATCATTAATAAAATAATGATATATTTGTATCATTGAATAATTAAATAAATGTTTTAAAAATGTTAAATTAATTGTTGATATTTTTGAAAAATAAATGATTATTTAAATATTTATAATTAATATAATATATTAAAATAAAATATATTTCATATAATATATCTCAAAATTATTATTTTGTTGTACTATAATTATAAGATAATATTTTCATACATTAATTGATTTTTCAAAGTGCCAAAAAATTAGTTATACTATTAAAATCGATATTTAAAAAAATATGAGTTTATTAAAAAAATTAAATTTATCATATTTAGAAAATTATTTTCAAAAAATAGATTCCATTATTAAAATGTACACATAGAAAAATCATTAGGATGAATTATTTTGTTTTTTTATCGAAATAGTTTATTTATTGGTAATATTGTATTAGAGTATTTTTTGGATTAAACATTGTATTAAATATATTAATTATTGTCTCATTGGTGATTTATGACCTGATTAGTTAAAACTCACATGAACTATTTAATATACGTAGTCATAAAAATCATCACAATTTATAGTCTTGAGCAAAAAATAATAGACTATTGAATAAAAAAATAAAAAACAGCCCTCTCCTCTCCCTATAAATACCACTCCCAAAACCTATTATCCTCACAAATTTTAAACCTTAAATATTTGAAACAATGTACCTAATCCTCCTCCCAAGAATCATCCCCATTCCCAGTATCTTCTTGTCTCACCAAAATACCGAAACCAACATTCTTTAGGAGGTTCTCATGGAGATGATATTCAAGAGGTAAAATCCTCCTTCTTTCCCTTTTAAATTGTTTTCTACTTTCTTCATTTCTACCTTATCCTCACCACCATTATCTAAACTTGAATGAAAAATATAGTATCATATATATATATAGTATAATATTTCAATGGAATATACATCATAAACCCAATTCAATTATCCTCAAATACTTAAAAAATGAAAACATTATTCGTGACATATTGATTCACCGACTTCATAGATGATGTTTTGTCTATTTCCATTTTCACCATCAAGGAAGGTCATAAAACCATTATTATGGTTAAAAAAGATTTTAAAATTTATATTATAAATTTTCTAATGTTCTGTAACTAATTTTTAGACAAAATAATTAAATAAAATTAAACTAGTTTGTGAAGGGAAGAAAACCCACAAAACACAAACCATAAATTTATCATTATTGTTTAATTTAATGAATTATCCTCATTTGTAAGAAAAACTGATATATTTGACCATTTAAAATTCCTGAAAAAATTGATACCATTTTTTTTGACAATAACTCTCATAATTATACTCAAGGGAACTGACCATAAAGTCGTGAAACAAACATTATTGGAAAGACAATTCTGATACTTGTAACTCAACAAAATATCCAAAAATGAACATAATAAAATTAAAATATATAACATATATGTGGAAATTGTTTATAATTAAGTAATTAAGGAATATAATTTTATTTTTAAGCAATATGTACAATTTCATATCTCTTTTGTACATAATGTAATGGACTTTGTTTTTAAAAATCCACTTTTCAAGGTACAACTCCTTTTATTAAATAATAATTTTTTACTTATACATCATTAGAGGATTTACACTATTTAATGATGACTTATTTATTTGATTTTCCCTTTATATGTTTAAAAGATTATTTTAAAATATTTTTTTTTCATTTATATGTGTGTGTCTTTT
The DNA here is from genome assembly GCA_963277665.1 of Viscum album. NCBI lineage: Eukaryota > Viridiplantae > Streptophyta > Magnoliopsida > Santalales > Viscaceae > Viscum > Viscum album. The sequence continues at coordinate 1,417,772,063 of OY728138.1, forward strand.
TAAAAATTAAATGTTATTTCAAAATGAAAAATTTATTTTCCTCAAGAATGTTTTCTTTTATACATGATTTTTGTGGTATGATCATGTTATAATTCGTCAGAATTGTTATGAAGATAGGTTGTTCATGATAAATAAGGGTAGGAAAGATCCCTTTATATCTCTACAATGAATTCATTAATGGTACTAAGTTAAGTGTTTAGTTTTCTCCTCAGAGTTGAAGAGAATATAGTGTGATGATTATTCAATGTGTAACAATGATGGTGACTCCCTATATTTTTGGGAGATCTAAAATATATGTAAGATTGATATGAAAATTATCCTACAAGAATAATTTTATGATTTATTAATGATTTATATGGTTTTATAGAAAACTTATGATTTTATATGGCAAGAAAAAGAGCTTATGTTTTATGTCAAAAAGCTATAACATTGTGAAATGTTATCATTCATGAACAAAATATTTATTTCTTCCTTTTGTATCCCTTACAGATCTTTTTATACACATCAGAAGTTATAAAAAAATTGCATAATTTTTGGATGAATAATGGTAGAGAAAAATTTATGTTTAATGTTTTCAAAAAAAAATTTGGAATTAAATCATGTATTTTTTTTAAAGTTTCATATTTTCAAAAAAAAATACATATTGACTAGAAGTGACTTTTCTATGATATATGAGTTTCTATGTATGAGGTTTTTGCTTATTTCTATATAAATCTAAACCTATATGATCTTTAAAAATTTATAAAATATAATTGTAGTTGAATTAACTATATAATGTAATGTTTAAGCACTGGTCCTTACAATTGTGGTTGTAGGTCCATTTTCTAGTGTGTTAGAAAAAAATTTCCTTGTGTCGGTAGTTTTATTTTTAAGTTAAAATTTCCACTCATTTTAATTAATTTGAGAAATAAATTCTATATTTAGAAAAATCATAAATAATATTATATAATATATTTAACTTATTTTTTCAAAATGAAAAGTAATAATAGTAAAAATTAATTATTGTGGTTAAAGTTATAAGTATTTTTTCGGGTGGGGGTTTAAACTAAAATAATAAGGTTAAAATGACCAAAACACTTATCCAATTAAAATTTTTGGTCCATATTTTTACTCATGTAACCTTAATATCTATTTTTATGATTTTGTGGGAAACTTTTCTGGAAAACTGACCACTGAAATAAGGAATGAAAAAAGACAAAATGTCACTCACTTGCATTTAAATTTCAATATGTGTTCCCATATGAGTAAAAGAAACATGTGAACGAGAATCAATGGTAATTTTGAGTACAATGAAATCAAATCCTCTAGGGTAATTTATTTTTAATATTTATCAATGATATAATTAATTTAAATTCTTAATCAATGCCAATATATTAATTATTTTATTAATAGAAAAAATAAACAAATGATACTAAAAAATTACCATCAATATAAATTGAATGTATTATTGTATTCTATGTATTATTTATTTAAATATCACTTGATAGATGTGTTTGAATATTATATATTCTAATTCCACCTATTTATTGGTGTTTTTAAAGGTAAAATAAATTAATTATGTAAAAATTTAAATTAATTTTATTTTAAAATAAATAATAGTTTATTAAATGATTTAAAATTACTATAAACCCTATCAGTTCCCAATTTATTTTTATACATTTTAAAATATAATGTTTAGTATATCAATTAACTAGTGGTTCCTTTATTATAAATATTTTGACTCTTAAACTGTAAAAACATAATTACCATGGTAAAGGGTAAAACTTGGATTTGTGCATTTCATGCGCTTCTATTATAATTAAATCTCCAGGCACATACTATTTTTATTTTATAAAAATTATTTCATTTTTAAAACTGGGTAGAAAAAATTATTTAATAATACTGATTTTATTTATAGTAATAAATGATAAATTACAAAGATAAATAGGCTAGTTACTATAGTGAAAACTAATGTGGTAAAACTATAGAAACTAAGATCTTGAAGAACAACATGTTTAAAATGTGTGTTTTTTTATCTGGGGTAGGTTTGTATCAACCATATAACACATCCAATTAATTATTTATCTTCTTTTGAGGAATTTGTGTTGAGAGTGACTCCCCATTATTTAATAGTATTGTGTATTTACAAAAAATGACACTCCTCATTTATAAAAGGTCACCTACTCCCCTCACTTATTCACACCTTAAAAGCCATTTGGATCGAACTAAACCAACAAAAATCTCTCCCAAAAATCCATATCCGCATTCTAGAGCTTCTGTTATTCCTAAAAGGCCAACCATAGTTCCATAATAAGTAATCCAATAGATTTTGTTCTAATCAAAGGTAAATGTCCTCAATAAGTTGTTTCTTTTTAAAGCTCCTATTACCATCATTATTCTAGTATTCATAATTAACATTTAATAAAAAATTATCTAAATTACAATGAGTTCTTTTTTTGTTTATTTAAAAACCTATATTCATATACTCTTTTCTAAAATGGGGAATGAAACCATAAATCATATGTACAATGGACTAAAGCCTCGGGAACCAATGAATTTTTTTCCCATCACCACCTCTCATAGATGTATATAATTATGAAAATAATTTTTATAAATAATTTTTATAATAGTTTTATACTTGTTTAATTATAATAACACATGTACCATCCTACTTTCCATTCCTTGTTAATATGATAATGTCACTCGTGTGTATGGGGAACTACGACCTCACAAAGCGATGTGATTCATTTTTCACTTAATTTTATACAAAAGGTAATAAAGATTAATTTAATAAATATATGATATATATATATTTATATATGAAATCATCATAACACTTAAATGTGATATATTATTTTACTTTCTTTCTTTCCATCTATCGATAATATGGAAACGATGTTCATGAATACCTACAACTTTCTGTCTCTATTAATGGCGTATTTCTATTTTTATATCTAAATACTATCAATTACTATATATATATTCTTAATATATATAATATTTATATAATGGTTAAAATTATGGATATTACAGAACCATGACCATAGTATGAAGAACAAAAACAAAAAATTAAAAATACAAGAAAAACAAAGTACTTGTAACATGGATCATGATTTTAATAAGGAGTTGTTATAAACAATGTACTTGTCTTCTCTAAGACATACATTATATTGTGAAAACGTCTTATTTTTTAGGTGTATATTAAGGCATTTTTACATTTAATTCATTAATTTATTTATTTTCATGATATTTTATATTTAATTTGATGTTATTCTTTGACGAGGTTTACAATTCAAATGTTACTATAGTGTTAAGGGATTTATTATACAATCTCACCTTTTATCGGAATTGTTTATGTGTATGCTTTTGATGATAAAATATTTTTACCTATATCTCAAGAAACTCATGAATTTTCATATAATATATTTATTTTATTAAAATAATTTTTCCATTCCATTTAACATTATTTATGTACAAAATATTCCAAAATAAGTTTTTATGAAAAAATTTAATTTATTTCTCTATTTAGTCGAAAACTCGGTTTCTTCCATGTTTAATATTTCTAAAAATCTATTGAATAATGTTTATACCTATCTAAAAGTACTTAATAATTTAATTTTTTCCCAGTTTTTAATTTTTTAAAAATTTATTAAAAGTAAACTTATTTTTATTTTCCAAATGAGGTACTTTTTAATTATTACAAAAAATGTGAAATGAATATTTATTTTTATTGTATACGAAATGAATGTTATTTCCTAGGGTCACGACTAATAAATGTTTAAAATATTATTTAATATGTTTCCAAATTAATATTTATTGACAAGGATTATGAAGCTGATTTATTAATTTTAAGTTATAATTTTTTTAATTGAAATGATATTTTTCACAGAAAAATGTTCCAGGTGATCTTTCAAAATCATTTCAATTCTATGATGATATCCTTTGATATTAATTATGATTAATTGGGGATATGATTCAAGAATACCATTATTATTCTTTCTTTTAATGATTTATTTTTATGATGAAAATATTTTTATGAAACCCATTTCTCTTCCACAAGTTATACCGGGATAAAATGCTTATGAAACTTGCTTGTTTTTTCATGAGTTATGAAATGATGAAATGATGAAATTATTATAAAAGCTATTTTCATTCCACAAGTTATGTTATGATCAAATTTTTATGAAATCCCTTTCTTTTATTGGTTTACAATTTGTTGGATGATTTATGATCATGTGGAACACATATGTATTATTTTCATTATTTGATATTTGTGACCTATATCATCCTCCAATGCATTGGGTGAAGATTGATATCCCATAAGATAAATATAACAATAAGAAAAAGTTAATTGTGTTCAATAAGTTACCTTTTTCACCATGGCAATCTGGGGAGTGAACCATGACTATTATTATGTTTTTAGAGTGAAACCATTCCATTAAGGTAGTTTGGGAAAATATGCTTGACTATAATAGAAATTATTTTCTATTATTTTGTGTATGCCAATAATATATGTCTTATGCCTATGTTATGTTCTCATGGATCATTTTCTATGATTCAATTTTGATTTATTTATTGTGAACTACATAGATTTACACCTTCACACAAGTTTTTGATCTATAACGTGTAGTGCATAGTTTTTCATATATTATTTTTAGGTTCTCAAACCCTTGTGCTCATGATATATTGATATCTCCCTTGTTCAACCTTATAGATAATATGGCCGCACGCTTTCTTATCTTTTATTTATGATGTTATGAAGAAATGTTTTGTGTTTTATAGGTCAAACAGGGGTTCTAGATATGAAATAATTACTAGTATTTTATATTTATCACTTATACAAAAAAATTAGTATCTGTGTTCCCAAAGGCAGTACACCTAAATGATTATATCGTGTAACATTATGTTATATAGTGAATAATTATCTATTAATATATAATAATTATATACCAGTTTTATAGGTTGATATAAATGATTTCTTATATTTGAAGAAATATAATTATTTCAAAAATATTATATATTAATATTAAATCCACCATAATAAACAACCATGAATTTTGGTGATGGATAATTATTCATATTGCTACGTGGAGGTTGTATTCCAAATGCATGCTTTAGAAATAACATTTATTTACTATTTGATAAAGAGGACATGTAAAATGTTTGTTCCAAATTAATAATAACATTTTATTATATTTTACTATATTGAATTTATTATTTTAGGATAAAAACCATATACTTTTAGAAGGTAAAAGTAAAATTAAAATTTAACGTACTTGGTTAGAAGTTATACTCATTCATCTAGACACCACATTTTTATTTTATTTTAATCTTTTAATGTATGGTATTTTGGAAGGAAAAAAAGATATAATAAATGAATATAGAATCTAGGAAGGTATTATTTTAGGTCATGTCCCAGTTATAAGGCTCATGCCATGTGGATAAGAGAGGAGATATGGTATCTTTTTATAAGGGAGGGAATGAAAATACATGGAATCACATAAAATAAAAATAATATATATATATCATAACCATTTAATGTGGAACAGTGGATCTAAAAATAAAAAATATTATATGTGATAAGTTTAAAATAATCTAAAATTATCACATTTGGAACTACTTTGGACACATTTTAAGCATTATCTTCTAGCTAAACAACATTAAACTCATCATAACCTTAGCCCTGATAACTCATCTTTTGACCACGATAACCTAAATATATGACCCAAAAGGGTAATTCAAACAAAAAATTTACATTATGATTCAACATTTTGAATCCATTTAATAGTTTAAATTTCTATAAGTAGTAGAAATTAGATTTAAAATATTAACACAAAACGAATGAAAAACATTTCTTAGTAAAATACCCTATTTTTAGAGTACAAATAAATTCACCAAAATATAAAAAATACTATGGTTCTTATTAATTTTTTTTTACATAATAAAAAAATATGTTCTTTTAAAATTTGTAGTAATCAAAAATTGAACGGAACCTTCCAACTATTCCAATAAAAGAGATGGCCCAAAAATAGTTTTGAATTTGAATAAATTATATCTTATGTTTAAAAAACTCAATCTTGGGTTCCGAAATACAAAATAATGTTTTAAAATAAACTTTTTAAATTAATAAAATTATTTTTGGTAAACATTTACCCCTAAAATAGGATAAATTCATGTTTTAGAGAGATTTTAATGCTTTACCTAATTGATTTAATAAACATTTACTTCTTTTACCATGTTGTCAGATATTTAATTTGGATACTATTCATAATGAAAAAAGATTAAATTGACACTATTAAATTATATTAATTATTTATGATTAAAACTTTGGAATCAATTTTATTAAATTAAATTCATTGAAGTGGAATAACTTGATTTAAAATTAAACCAGTAAAATGTAACGAAATGTTTTTTTCTTGAAAAAAAATATCAAATTATTTATAGCAACTTTTATTCATAAGAAAATAATTATATTGATTATATTAACCTTAATTGGGTTGTTCAGAATAATAATGAACAAATTTTAATTTTAATCTCTTTTAAAACAAAATTTTACTTGGTAAGTTCCTGAAATGAAAAATAATTTTTTAATAATAATCGGAAATTTTTCCTATTCATTGTAAAATCATTCTTTACATGAAAATATTAAAATTTCACCATTAAATATTGTAATGACCCAGACCTGGCCGGCCACCCGATAGTGCCGAATGGGTCGGGTGTCACTACCTTAGGCGTACCTCCCCGGAACGGAAAATGCTGCGGACTAGCAGCGAGGGTCTGTTAGGTATAGTGAGGAGGCTATACCCTCTCGGAAGATTATAATAATAGTACTGGTTCGAGTATAAAAATAAAGATGCAGCGGAATGAAATACTCAACAGACTCAAACCAGACCCGCAGAGCAGAAGCACAATCAATATAGATAAACAGGAGAAGCAGTAAATATAACAACATCAGTGGAAATAAAGACAACAACATGCTGATAACCTGTAACTACTACTGAACAGTAAACCATGCATCCAAAGCAGGTCATACACAACTGAATTTAAAAAGGGCGACAATGGCTAACAAATAGTAGCTACAATAAGTAAGCATGTCGATACAGAAAAGTACACAAAACAAAGTAAATCACAACTAGGGTTGAACTCAAGGTCCAAACCATCTCCATGCAACTACTAACATAGCCCAGCTCCTAAAGGTGGCATCTTTCCTACATGTAAATCCATAAAGTCTATAAGCGTCCCGAAGGGCCCATGCAGGGTGTAAGACAAATCTCAGTAGGATACAACCCAACAGTGCGTACCAAATATATGTGTTTAAGCAGTCATGCATTTACAAGGAAAGAATTAAACAGTACAGTGCACAAGTAAACACAAACTCCACTGGTGCTCAAAAGCCACCATGGAGTGTCACCTACTTCGGCCAACACTGGATTCTCTGTCATGTAACCCAGCACCATGTGCCACCTGACACCTCGTGTCTCAACTACCGACGCCCCAAAGGCATTCCCAAGAATAGCAACCCGACACCATGTGCCTCCTGACACCTCATGTCTCAAGTAACGATGTCCTGAAAGCACGCCCAAGAATAGTAACCTGGCACCATGTGCCTCCTCACACATCGTGTCTCAAGCTATCCCCTAAAGGCTCCTCACCTCACACGTGGATTTCTACAGCAAGAACCACCAACAATAATACCTAACCGCAACAACGGGGGCCTCTACCCACACGAGTGGTCAAACCCACCTCATCACAGAGTATCTCTGTGTACAAACTACTCAATGTCCCGGGTGAGCGGTAATCACCAAATATTACCTAAGCCACCAACACATCTGAGAACCTGTGTCCCTTAGACCATGCCGCTCAAGTCTGATGGAATCTCCATCCTAGTAACCCGGGCCATTCCCAACCTGACAGTCGTACTGCCTCAAGCCGACGTCCATGACGCCCAATCCCATGGTCAAACCCAACCAAAGTAACCCAGGACAAGCCCAACCTGTCATCCGCATCACTCACGATTATTCGGGCCATACCCAACACCACCCAAAGGGTCCATGAGACAAAACTCATCAATTTCATATATAACATATTTAAACAAAAAACATAAACTGGCAAAACAAACTAAACAGTTGAATTGCACTACGTGAGGTGTTATCCCATACCAGCAATGAGGTCTTAAATGTCTCTAACAATTTATAACAGGCTTTAATAAATTAAATGAAACTGTTTAACACATTAATATTTCAATTAAAACCATTTTGGCGTTCCCCACCCAAAATGCCCCGATAATCCACTACCCCTCACCTGGCCCGCTCCTAAAAACTGGAAACATGGCATAACCAAAGTCACCCCATAGGTCCCATAAGAAATTTAATATGAAATAGCAGATAAAACAGGTCCCGCTCAAAATACCTGAAAACGCGCCGAAGGCCGTGTCACCCAAACAACCATGAAAACACAAAATGAGGCATGCACCACCTTCCTGAGACACGTATAACGCCACTCCTCTGGTATCAGCTACCAATTTGGTCAAAACATTGTAAATCTAAAAAAGATTCAATACCGTTCAAATGCCTATAACTCTTTCTAGAATGAAAATCAAACAAAACGGCCCAAGAGGAATCGATACTTTACTGAGGGGGTTCTACGCATCAATCAGAGTTCTAATCGGGTCTCGGACGGACGATCAGGAGAAGGAACAAGGTCTGGCAGGCTTGGTTCGCGAAACCGGCATCAAAATTGAGGTTCTGCCTCAATACGAGGCTACTGCCCGTTTTAACACAAAACAAGAAACTACACAGCGTGTAATTTGGGACTACATGCCATGTATATCATTTAACTGTTCATTTGGTTACTGGAAATCCGCTGACTTACTTTCCGAACTTGCCGACATGAGTACACGGCGTGTACTTTTGGGTACACGGCGTGTACTTGGTTTCTCTTCTCTACCTCACCGACTTACCCACACGCCATGTATATCACGCATACATGGCTACACTACACGGCATGTCCAATGGGAACATAGCATGTACCATGTTCTACCCTTCCAATAGGCCTACATGCCATGTATAGCCACCAGACGACCAGGGGTACACGACCTGTTTAAAACTACACGACGTGTAGTACGAAATTTATACATGGTCATCACACGACATGTACTCGGTGAGCACACGGTCGGTCACTTTCTTAACCTATACACGACATGTACTTAATGTACATGGCGTGTAGTCTAAAAATTTCTCGAAACTGCCCTTTTTCTCCGGTTTCCTCAGAAACCGGTGAAAAATTCAAATAGGGTCAGGATTTTGACCCGTTCTAAAAACTCGGGTTATTAAAATCTCCCCACCTTAACATTGCTCATCCCTGAGCTATCAAACTAAACTCAAAGATGAAACCAAACATACCACTCCGTTCAATGTAACCCGGACTTCAAGGTCTCAGTGGTCCCTCCTAAACTCTCCAAGGGGCTCCCCACCTTAGTAACTGCCTAACCCGGTCTCAACCCAACAAAACTCAAATTAAACAGGGTTTACTAACCTGTTTTCTTGGACGCATAGTCCTTTCGTGACACGTCATCACCCCTTCACCTCATTGGTGTTACTGTGTCGTTCCCGACACCCAACGCATCCCACACCGCATCAGTGTCCACCTCTATGAGGTCCTAGTGCCTAGCACCTCAAGTAACCCTCATCCTCGATGCCCCGATACCCTCGACACCTCATGTAACCCGCATCCTCGATGCCCCGATGCTACACATATCATACATATAAATATAGAATATATCACGCACCTGATATGGTTCCAATCCCACTGACTAGCATCTAGTCAGTCCACATATATTCTGTGCACCATGTGCACTCAAAACAAACATACCTCTACAGGTCATGCCAAAAAGGAAACATGGAGATCACGGCCACACAACAGTGTACCTCTAACTGTCGTCAGCTCACTAGCCTTCTCAGCCTATGGTAGCTCCACAACATGCACCTGGCCTAAAACACGGCTTCATGAAACCTGACCTCCCTGCGATGCTTCTCCAGTCACCAGCCACTGACCCCTCAGCTGGTTCCCATTGTCTCTGTCACAACCTCCGCGCACAGCCGAACCTCGACTACCCTCTCCGGGTACCAAACCTAAACCAACTCTAGACACTACAGTCTATCCTGGTCCCTACCTACCGGCTATCTGAGAAGGCTTCCTGCAAAACCTCTCCAGATGCTCATCCTTTCCACATGCCCGACACTCCTTCGGAGGCCTATCGCACTGCACCCGAACATGTCCCGGCTATCCACACTGAAAGAAAATCACCGAATAACTACCACGGGGTGGTCTACCTGAATCTTTATCCTGACTGCCTTGCTGGAACTCATCACGCCCTCGCTTCCTATTGTCCAAACCATCACTTGAAGCTGTCTCCCTACCCAAGAAAGACTTTTCTCTCTCATTTCCCTCAGCTACAAGCACCAGATTCACTGCCTCGGAGAATAAACCCAGCCTGAAGATGTTCACCTGGACTCGAATGGCGTGTCGTATTCCATCCTCAAAGAGCCTCACCCTAGCCGCATCATTGCTCACCATACTAGGTTCAAAGAGATACAACTTTGTGAAAGTAGCTGTGTAGTCCATGACGGACATATCCCCCTGAAGAAGACATAATAACTCCTGAGCTCTCTCTGCCCTCAGTGTCTCCTGGTAAAAGTGCTCAAAGAACCTGTCCTCAAAGTCCTTCCAATCCAGTCCCTCGTGCCTACAAGCCTGAACCTGTACGTCCCACCAACGCTTCGCAGGTCCTCTCAGCATGTACGTCACCAGCATGACCCTCCACCCTGGAGGTGTCTCGAGCTGCTCGAAGATCATATGCATGCTCTCTATCCATTTCTCATCCGCCTTCGGACCACCCTCACCCTAAAAAATCATCAGGTGCTGCGACTAGAACTCCCGTATCAGATATGCCATAGAAGGCTCTGTACCATGAGCACCTCGGTCAAACCCCTGCAAGACACGTCCCATGAAAGCTCGGAGTTGCTCATTAAGCCATGGTCCAAACATTGCAAAACCCGGATGTTGTCCTGCCTGCACTAGATCCTGTCCCGAAGCCTCTACCTGTGGCTCGTGCTCTACCTATACTGAATCTGGAACCTGATCCTGCGGCACTACTTCACCTCCTGTCTGACGCTCCATCGAGTCGTGAAAGAGTAACCCGCTGAATACCATAAATGGTCAGACAAACCATATATGTATATAACAATATATTCTATGAAGATAAGGAAAGAAATAAAAGGCAGTGCATAACAACTACCCTTACTCCCCCTCACCGCATCCCATGCCCCATTGCATCCCAGCCTCATGTCCTCCTTACCTACCCTCAACAGAGCTAAGTATCAAAAGTACCTCGGGCCATGCCCGTCCTGACAACTCATGTTGCCTCAAACTGATGACCGATTCGCCCAATCCTGATAGTTACACTGCCTCAGCCATAGTACCTGCCTGCTCTCATAAGAGTCAGACCCAAAATCCTACAACATGCAATTCTGCAAATATATAAAGCACCGCACGTCACATTGCAACAACGAGCAATTCTATTAGGAATTTCACCTATTCAAATTTCAAAGCACACAAGCATGCAAAATTATTTTATTCTCATGGTATTATCACATCACAAAGCATACATGCAAGTATGAAATTGAAATACCCTAAAAAATGAGCCTATCAAAAGCAAAGAAAAGTAGCTTTACCATACCGGGCCAAGGTCCAATTCTCCCTTACCATACCGGGTCAAGGGTCACATATAACAATCTACAAAAGCACATGCCAAGTGATCCACCAAGGTGGAAATCATATAAACCGTAATCTGAGAAAAAGAAAAAAAACAGAAATTCCCACCCATGGTAACTTGGTCCATCCCTCTTACCTGGGGATGAAGGCACCGAAGCACAAGCTAGAAACCTAGCTCCCGTAATAACAACCTATCGCCAGTCACCATATCTCAAATAGTAAAACCATCTGAAGAAAAAAAGAAGTCTCAATCTTATTAGTTTCCAGTAAATGGTGATACTAAATCCCTGTCATGAACTCCTCTGATACCACTTTGTAATGACCCGGACCCGGCCAGCCCCCCGAACAGTGCCGAACGGGTCGGGTGTCAGTACCTTAGGTGCACCTACCCTGAACGCAAAAGGTTTCCGACTAGAAGTGAGGGTCTGTTAGGTATAGCGGGGAGGCTATACCCTCTCAGAGGATTATAATATCGGCACTGGTTCGAGTATAAAAATAAAGATGCAGGGGAATGAAAGACTAAATAGACTCAAACTAGACCCACATAGTGGAAGCAGAATCAATATAGATAAATAGGGGAAGCCGTAAATATAAAAACAACAGCGGAAATAAACACAACAACATCCTGATAACCTGTAACTACTACTGAATAGTAAAACATTCATCCAAAGAAGGTCATACAAAACTGAATATGAAAAGGGCACCAATGGCTAACCAATAGTAGCTACACCAAGTAAGCATGCCGATACCGAAAAGTAAACAAAACAAAGTAAACCTCAGATAGGATGACCTCAAGGTCCATAACATCTCCATGCAATTACTAACATAGCCCAGCTCTTGAAGCTGGCCTCTTTCTTGCACGTAAATCCATAAAGTATGCATGCGTCCCGAAGGGCCCGTGCTGGGTGTGAGACAAATCTCAGTATGATACCACCCAATGGTGCATTCCAAATATATGTGTTTAAGCAGTCATACAATTACAAGGAAAGTAGTAAATAGTATAGTGCACATGTAAACAAAAAATCCACTAGTGCTCAACAGCCACAAAGGAGTGTCACCTGATTCGGCCAACGTCAGAATCTCTGTCGTGTAACCCAGCACCATGTGCCACCTGACAGCTCGGGTATCAAGTATCGACGTCCCGAAGTCATGCCCAAGAATAGTAACCTGGGACCATGTGCCTCCTAACACCTCGTGTATCAAGGATCGGTGTCCCGAAGGCATGCCCAAGAATAGTAACCCAGCAGCATGTGCCTTCTAACACCTCGTGTCTCAAGCTGTCCCACGAAGGCTCCTCACCTCCCATGTGGCTTTCTACGGAAAGCACCCCCAACCATAATACCTAACCGCAACTACGGGGGCCTCTACCCATAGAAGTTGTCGAAACCACCTCATCGCGAAGTATATCTGTGTGCACACTACTCAAAGTCCTAGGTGAGCGGTAATCACCAAATAGTAACTATGCCACCAACACATCTGACACCTCGTGTCCCTACGACCATGCCACTCAAGTCAGATGGCATCGCCATCCAAGTAACCCGAGATATGCCCAACCTGACAGTCGTAATGCCTCAAGCTGACATCCATGACACCTAATCCCCTGGTCAAAACCACCCAATGTTACCCGGGACAAGCCCAACCTGTGATTCGCATCACTCAAGAATATCCAGGCCATGCCCAACACCACCCAAAGGGTCCAGCAGATGCAATTCAACAATTTCATTTATAACATATTTAAACAGAAAAAATAAAGCATCAAAACAAACTAAATAGTTGAATTGCACTATGCGAGGTGATGTCCCATACCAGCACTGAGGTATTAAATCCCTCTAACAATTTATAGCAGGCATTAATAAATTAAACGAAACAGTTTAACATGTTAATATTTCAATTAAAACCATTTTGGAGTTCCCCAACCAAAATGACTTGATGAGCCACGACCCCTAACTTGGCCCGCTCATGAAAACTAGTAACAGGGCATACCAAAAGGCACCCCATAGGTCCCAAAAGCAATTTAATATGAAATATCAGATAAAACGGGTCCAGCTCAAAATACCCAAAAACGCGCCGAAGTCAATGTCACACAAACAACCACGAAAACACAAAATGAGGCATGAAACACCTACCTAAGACTCGTATGACACTAATCCTACGGTATCAGCTGCCAATTTGGTCTAAAACACGGTAAATATACAAAAGATTCAATACCGTTCAAGCACCTATAACTCATTCTAGAACTAAAATCAATCAAAACGGACCAAGTGGAATCAAGGATTACGAAGGGGGTTCCAAAACATCAATCGGATTTTGAATCGGGTCTCGGACGGAAGATCAGGAGAAGGAACAAGGTCCAGCCGACTTGGTTTGTGAGACCGACATCAAAATTGAGGTTCTTCCTCAATACGAGGCTACTGCCCATTTTAATGAAAAAAAAGAAACTACACGGCGTTTAATTTGGGACTACACACTGTGTATATCATTTAACTGTACATTTGGTGGCTGGAAATCTGCTGACCTACTTACTGAACCTACCGACACGAGTACACGGCGTGTACCTATGGGTACACAGCCTGTACTTGGTTTCTCTTCTCTTCCTCCCCGACTTACCCGCATTCCATGTATATCCCGCATACACGGCTAGACTACATGACGTTTCCATGGGGAACACAACATGTACCTAGTTCTACCCGGCCAATAGGCCTACACGCCATGTATATCCACCACATGGCTGGGGGTACATGGCATGTTTAAAACTACATGGTGTGTAGTACGAAATATCATCACAGTCATCACACGGTATGTATTCAGCAAGCACACGGTCGGTCACTCGCTTAACCTATACAAACTGTGTACTTAATGTACAGAACATGTATTCTGGAAATTTCCAGAAACTGCCCTTTTTCTCCTCTTTCCTCATAAACCAGTCAAAAATTCAAACAGGGTTGGGATTTTGACCCGTTCTAAAAACTCGTGTTCTTACATATATTTTTTATATGCGGATTTCAAAAATAAAAACATTTTAATCAAATAATTTTTTTAAAATTTTCCCAATTCAATTATAATATTTTCTCACAAAAACCAACAAAAACCATTTTTGGAGAAAATTTGTTATTTTAAGTATAAAATAATTTTTATTTAAAATTGAGTAACTATTTAAAAATTAATATACATTATAAAAACAATAATACATAATTTTCATAATGTTATTATTCTTATTCATACCCAAAAATCTAATAGCTATGTAATAATAGTCACATGTAAATATTATTATTTATGTTTTTGTTTTTTTAACTCAATGTTGTGTGTAAAGAATACTATCAATGAAATGAATTTATTTAAAGATAAATAATATACAAAATCTATGGGTGTTACATTCTACCCTTATTATATGAATTTTATTCCTCAAAAATATATATGCCAAGTAC
Organism: Viscum album; assembly: GCA_963277665.1. NCBI lineage: Eukaryota > Viridiplantae > Streptophyta > Magnoliopsida > Santalales > Viscaceae > Viscum > Viscum album. The sequence continues at coordinate 1,417,787,239 of OY728138.1, forward strand.
AAACAACTAAGGATACTTCAGCCTCATCACATCCCCATTTGCCCACATATCTTCCTCAAATTTATAGTTTTACCACAAAACATTGAATAGGTGAGTAGTCTTTTTTCATATCAATTTATCCCTTTGATCTATAATCTACACTATTTTTTATATTAATATAGATATTATTTTAGTCATACAACATTTTAGTTTTGTATTTTTGAAGGATCATGTATGTACTTTTTTTAGAGAGATACATGGAACACATCATGAAATTGAGAGAGATTGAGTGGAATTTTCAAATGACATCCTATTATCATAATAACATAAATAATCTCAAAGGTATTGATATATCTAGGTCTCATCGATCTATTATTTAAAAATCTCTTAACATTTTTTTGGGAGACACCTAAAAAAATATCCTCCACTAACTTTGATCTCTATATCTCATAATTGATTGTATTCATAACAATTTTGTCAACTCTCATCTACCTTTATATTGTTTCAAATATCTATAACCTTCTCTTCTATTTCTTTTACTAGATCAACTCCTTGAAGTAAATTTTCTATAACTACATCCTATAATGTTTCAGTTATACACTCCCTTCCATAGAGATCTTCATATGGATCCATTTTAAAACATTAATTAATCTTATTATTGTAAGAAAATTACACCAAAGGATGGTGTTTATCCCAACCAAATTTGTAATCCATAGATAAATATCCCAACATATCTTCTGGAGTTTTAATGGTCATCTCAAACTCACCATATGTCTGGGGATTGTATGCAATAAGGAAACCCCAATATATATCCAAATATTATTTAATAATTATACATAACATTGAGGTAACCCTCAGATCGTGATTGTATATAATAGTATATGGTACTCAATGAAACCTTATCACTTTTTAATTTATATCTTATAAAAATGATCAATAAACAAATCATCACTAATTTAAAATATGTGTGATGAATTCATAATGATTTCAACTAAAACCCAAATATAATTATGACCTTTATATATTATAGTGACTCAGACAATGAAATATGTTGTTATGTTTTTTCATTTCATTTCAAGTATGGGTAATGATCTTAACATCTCATGAGGCTTCTATCTAACACCATTAACTTTTAGAAAAACCAATCATTGAGATATATAATCTATAATATCTCTCTTCCTATTAACCCACTATATATTCTCTTTCAGATCTCTATGCATATTTGAACATGTAGTATGAATAAAGAATGATAAACTATGAGCATTATTAAGCAGATCATTCTTCAAAATTGGAACTAACCAGACACATACCCACTTTTGAAACTTACCATCCCATACAAATCATAGTTAACTCACGAACATTTCTCACCTTGTTTTTTAAATCCACATCCTCCTCCTACACCACATTAATCCTCACATAGATGGATAGATGAACATTCTACTGATAAAACATTGAATTCTGACCATTCCTTGGGATTTAAATATCTAACTTTTTAAATTACATAATTATTGGATATTTTTAAATCCCCATCTTGGATAAACTACAATGAAATTTTAGACTCATAGAAATATAATATTTGTTCACTTTTATAGGGTGGTAATTTATTTAGTAGTCATAATCATTATATAACTCTAACATTATCATTTAGACAATAGTTATCTCTTTCTCTCTGAATTTATACATAAAAATTTAATGATTTGTATATATATCACACAATTCAGCATTATATAATTTATGAATATTATAAAAGAAAAAAATATTATTTTAAACTACAAACCATGATTTAGGTAATTTCTCACTTGTATTTTCAATTAGTGTGATGAATTATACATCATTATATCAGTTTTCATGGGGACACATTCCAGTTATTTCATAGATGAATCAATAAAGATTAAAACCCCTTCTCCACTATGGGGTAGTGTGACGACAGGTCCACTACCCAAGCTTCTTTTCACCTCTATGAAATTTTATTCACATTCTTCTATTAAAATGAACTTGGATCCCTTCTATGTAAACTGTTTTATTATATTATAAATCCATGATAAATATCATATAAAGCATCGACATTATCCTACCATCACAAAAAAACTATGATTTTCATTTTCCATGACTGTTCAAGGCCATTTTTTAATATTTGTTAGCTTTGAAGGACCCCCTAAAAACCCCCACTTTAGATTATATGACCCAAGAATGTGTCTTTTTATAGAAAAAACAACACTTCGTAAATTTATCATATAGATTCTCTTTCATATTGGTATTTATAAAAAAATATTAAATATTCTTATTGTTATTCCTTACACTTTTAATATATAATAACATCATCTATAAATAGTACTATAAACTTTTTAAATAAATATCTAAATATGGAATTTGTTAAATCCATGAAGATAGTATGAGAATTGGTAAATCCAAGTGGAATTACTATAACTTTAAAATGACCACACCTTGTACAAAATGTTGTCTTGAGTACATCTGACTTCTTGAATCTCAATTGTTGATATATACAGTGTATTAAAATCATAGAAAGGTATTTAGGTACTCTTAACAGATCAAAAAAATCATCAATACAGGGTAGAGTATACTTGTTAATAATATAGAACCTATTATGTTTGAAATAATCAATGAAAAGACACATGATAATGCACCCTATAGTAGCACACTCAGTCATATAAATACATTATCAAGATTATCCAAGAGTTTATTGTTTAATTCCAACAACTCAATTGAGTCCATACTATATGGTTTCTTTGAAATAGTTTTAGCATTGAATACGAGTTGTATTGAAAAAACAACTTGAACATTTAGGGGAATATTAGAAAATAATTTAAGAAATAAATTTGTATAATCACAAAAAATAGGTAGTTATTATTTATTTATTTTCACCCCATTCATTTAAGATACAAATAAATCATCAATAGGATTTAATGACCACATAATGGAATTAAATTCAAATTGACCTTCCTATTCACCCACTCATAGAAAACTTTTTATGGGTTTGTTCATAAAATCAAATGCCACTTAACTTAATTGGATATTAATATGTTATCTATATAGATAGATCCAATACATTCCCAATATAAAATTATATTGAAATAAATGGATAATCACAAAATTTTTGGGAAGCAAATTCCCACAAAATTCTATTGCATAAGTGCTATAAAATTTAGTTGAGATCACAATATCATTTGTGGTAGTCATGGTTACTCAACATCTCATCAATGAGGTTATAAGTGAACATACATATAGATGGATCCTAATACATGTTAATTCATATAAATATGATAAAATTAGATACTTTAATATTGTACCATTCTTATCACCACCTCAACATCATTGTTCTATATTCATACCATTACTAAAAAATGGACATTGTGAGCATCAAACATCACAATGAGAAATCATGTAATCCTAAAAAATCATTGATTGTATGTCTAAATCCTAACTCAATTTCAATCTACTTCATCTTATCCATAACGTATTCCATCATTGGTTATCATATATAAAAATCTTTTATAATGGTTCAAAAATAAATTGTGAGTTTACCAAATCTATCCCCAAGGAGTGTCAAACCACGTGTACAGAAAAGGTAAATTTAACTATACACCAGAATAATGGCCAAGATATAATCATCCAACTCCATTTTATGTTATTACACTTATATTCCTCTATTCCAAAACCAAATAAACTTATAGTATCTATACATGCATGTATTGTTAGGAAAACCCCATAATAACTACATTAACAAAATATTAGGATGTTATCTTATACTTAGAATTTTTCCAATGGGTTTTAAAGAATTTACCTAATACCAATATTAAAATATTAACTAAACCAATCATTGAAAACAACTATAGTGACCAATACATTATTAACATAGATATTACATCTTATTATATGAATATTCATTACATAAGATTAGGAGGTACACTAGAAACATAATTGTTTAGTGTATTTAAAAACTAGTTACACAATCATCTTATTTCATAAAATATCATTAATATGTCCTACACATATTTTCCCATATAATACCCTTATTATACATACCTTACCTAAAACCATTCTTCATAGCTGGTGGAATGGAAACAGAATAATGGGTGAGATCACATTCTCATTAAAGGTAAACAATATAGATATCAATCAATGATCATAATTGGTCATAAGATAAGTATAAGGGAAATATAAAATAACCATAACCTATAATAATCATACAAAATCGCTAAAAATAATTAATTTTAAATAATTTCATAAGAATTTCTCACAAAAAAAGTCAAAATTCATAAGTGGAATCATCAATAATCAATCATTTACTATGATAACACGTATAAGTATAAGACATATGTTTTTTAGATAGAAAAAAGGATATAGAATGTAACGCCCCGACCCCAGTTACCCAGAGTCGGTGCATTAATTACATGACATTGGCATGATCACAAGAAAGATCAAATCTCGAAAGACCGATTGGTTTAGTAGCCTTGGAAACACCAGATATATTCATAAGTTTTACATTACATCATAAAATGAAAAACTAATACAACAACATAATGTTTCCACAGTCCACACTATAATCCTCTCATAATATCCCTGCAGGTCACTCATAACTTACATCTTCACTTCCTGGGAAAATTAAAACATAGAAAAGGGGTGAGCTCAAATGCCCAGTAAGGATAACAATATAGCGGAAACTTTCATAAATAAGAATAAACATTTAAGGCAATGCATTACTAAAACAAAAGCCTTTTAAACTTGAACTTCAACATAGTATGGCAAAAGTAAAATGAAATGATGCCATTTACTTATTCACATGGATATTCTACTAATCGAATAATCACATGCAAAAATCAATAACCACTTTCATAATGTTGGAATGCATAATGCTAAACGTTAATTTCTTTGTCTAGGCCTCATCCCAAGACCTAGGGGTTACTTCTAACCGGAACCCAACCCGGAGTGCCTCTAATAACCGGACACCAACCCGGAGTGCCTCTAATAACCGGACACCAACCCGGAGTGCCTCTAATAACCGGACACCAACCCGGAGGGCATATTTTTACCAGTCCCTAACCTGGAGGGCTTACTTTAACCAGTCCCCAACCTGGAGGGCTTACTTTTACCAGTCCCCAACCTGGAGGGCTTACTTTTACCGGTACCCAACCCGGAACATACTTGTTTAGCACATTCATCTGAAGAAAAGTTTGAAATATAACATAAACATTCGGATTAAAACTGGCATACGAAATGTCAATAATTTCACCATAAACTATGAATGGTATAAAAATAGCACATCCACAGTCAAACATATCACAAAACCTTCAATTCAATATAGAAGTTTTGTATCATAATAAATCAACTTCAAATAATCTTAAAATCCATCAAAGGATGTTGACATAGATGAAATCAAAATTCTTTTTAAAGAAGTATCTCCTTTTATTTCGAAATCATTTAAGATCCATATAAAATAAAACATTTTCTTTGAAAATATTCTTATAAGCATGTATGGAAAGCTTCGACGATTTTATAACGGCGGAAAATAACCGCACCCGCCGTATAAGTTAAAAAAACATTCTTACCTCAATTCTGTTGAAAAGGTTAAAAAGGACATAGTTTTGAAAACGACGGAAAGATTCCTTTATAAACCTCTTATAAAAATTCAAGCAAGGGTATAAATGAATTTAACCCATATTCTTGTAAATAGTAAAAATGTTTTGAAATACATTTTGAAGAAACATGGATGTGGATGATAAAGAGATCCCAGTAGATTATTACGTATAATACAACCTCGGATAATGAAGAGATTGTGAAATAACCCTTACCTTGTACTTTTCCTTGGTTGGGGTAGGTTAACCTCCTGTAAATGGTGAAATAATTGTTATTAAATTATACAAGAATCATATACCTTAATATGATATCATATATGATCTTTTAATATTGATTTGATAATAATATCTTAGTATTGTCATTATATCGGGTGTTAACATACTTGTTTTCTTTTATATGTTTTGTTACGTAAGACATGTTGTAAAGGATAGGTTGTATATTATTCATATCCAGAATGATATCAAGTCCTTAAACATAATTTTTAAATCATCAAATGATAATTATACTTGAATGGATACGATGGAGAATGAATCTCATCGCGTTCGTGGAGACGGTAGTCCGTACGTACGCACGAGCGACAATATCATTCTTTTGATATATTAAAATAATATATAAATGGATGGTATATTATATATACAGAATCATTAACATGTTATATTTATTATTTACATGAGTTACACATCATTATTATACCCATCCAAATAATAATATATTGAATAACAATTACACCACGACGTGGAGACGGTAAGCCGTACGTACGCACGTATGGTGACATGTTATTCAAAGGGTGGATAGAATACTGAATATGGTTGTACCATATTTATAATAACATCACAGTATATGTAAGATACTGGAGTTATTATTTTAGAATGGTAAGATCAAAAAAAGAGGAAGTGGAAGAAGAAAGGAACTTAGAAAAGGGTGGTGAAATCATTACCTCTTCTTCGGGTTCTTCCTTTTGATTTGATCAAAAGGGATCCTTAGGTTGGCTTTCTGATCAAACTAAGGCCTCTAGGTTGTAGTGAGGGATGTTGGGAGAGTATTTGGGCAGAGTTTGGCCGAACCAAAAGGCTTGAGAGGTGTGAGGAAAAGAGAAGGAGGAGTGCCCTTTTATAAGAGGGGTGAGGGGCACCTTTGGAAAAGCTAGAAATATTAATTTATAATAAATTCATATTCGGTTTTTAATGGCTCCAAAGTTGATTATTCAAAGGTTAAGGTGGGGATAGGTCGAAAAACACTCAACCAATAGAATTTAGACAGGTTTGGGTACTTATATTAACCTTATCTTTAAGTATTAACTCTAAGTTAATTAGTTTCACTTTTACAATGTCTCTTTGTATTTTTATATAATATGGTTAATAAACTTACTATATACATCCAAGCGACCCCCAAGTGGTCCATTAATGAGGAACCTATCATAATATAAGTCTCTTGGCCGAACCTTAGATTTTTAGGAATTTAATATCAATTAATAATATAATATTTGTTTTAAGAACTCTTTTATGTCAATTTTGACACTATTCAATAGCTGATTTTTGTGAAACTCCTAACAGATTGATTACTTCAAACAAAGTCAATTAAATCAACCCTAATATATCATATTATCATAGAAAATTAGTTTAATTCATTAAAAGTTTCATATTATAATTATTTGGGTATTTATAAGATCAATTATTTTAATTTTTCACTATTTTAGTAATTACTGCATCATCATTGTGTCATAAATAAAATAAATTATTTAATGTCTAAAAATTATAAATAAAATATCATTATGTAGTAAATCTTTTTAGCTTTCTAATGAATATTTATAATCGAAAATACAACATGTATAACCCTATGTAAAAATTGTTCTTCTAAAAGATGTAAGCTTATGCCATTTTTATTTTTATTTTAACTTTATTAATATAAAGTGTCCCTACCACATACAAGTGGCTCCAAGGGGTCCCCAAATTGACCCAAGGATGCTCATGGTCGGGTATGTGTCCACCAATAAGGTTAGGACACGTTTTAGGGTAATTTTTTATTATTATAATATTATTTTTTAACCCTTATTTGCCAGATTTACCCTTAACCATGGTAAATAAGATATTTACCACAGTAACTATTCAAAATGTCTAAAAATAAAAGTTACCTATTTACACAATTGGAACATCCTGATTCCAAATATGGAATCCATTTTCCTAAATTCAAAACACAGAAGTGGCAGAAATTAATTTAAAATTAATTCCCGCTGTCAAAACAAAAAGCGTGTTTTTAAGACATAATAACTATCAAAAGATTGACACTTGTTTATGTTCGGTTTAATTGTAAAATTATGTCCAATGACCAACATTATATTAAATGGTAAAAATATATTCTAAATATACTTTAAAACCACTCAAATTCATAATTTATCACTATTAATTATTTTGATTAAAAAAGTTGTTTTTAATTAAAATTTAGTAATTTTCACTATTCATCAAAATATGAAAGTTATCCGAAATGTACCAAAATTTCACCTTAGGCTAAATTCGATATTCCGAATCCAAAAATGAAGTCCATTTTCAAATATAAAATATATATAATTTCAAAAAAGTAGGTATTACTATTCACAACGGCTAGTTTAATTAGTTGTGGTGTGTGTTAGAACTCGAGGTTGCGTACAACACACGCTATCGCATTATTCGATGGAAAACGTACCGTAGAAGCTTGGGGTGTTACATTCTCCCCTCCTTCAAATAATTGCGTCCTCGCAATTTCTAGGGTATTACTGCATAAAAAGACTCGGGTGGTTCTTCATCATAAGTTCCTCGGGTTCCCACGTTGCCTCTTCCATCTTATGATTTCTCCACAAAACTTTTACCAGACGCGTCGTCCGGTTTCTCAGTACTTGATCTCTTGTATCAAGAATCTTGACGGGTTCTTCACAATAAGACAAATCGGGTTCCAGTTCTAATTCCTCATAGTGAGTACATGCGTCGGATCAGGCATGTATTTCCTCAATAGAGATACGTGGAACACATCGTGAACTTTGGAGAGACTTGGCGGCATTGCCAATCGGTAAGCTACAACCCCAATTCGTTCTAGAATTCCGAAAGGTCCGATGTACCTGGGACTCAATTTACCTTTCTTACCAAAACGTATGACTCCCTTCCACGGAGATACCTTTAGGAAAACATGATCACCAACTTGAAATTCCAAATCCTTCCTTCGATTATCGGCATAGCTCTTCTGCCTACTTTGAGCTGCTTTGATGTGATTTTGGATTACTTTCACCTTTTCCACCGTTTCCTCCACCAGCTCTGGGCCTACAAGTTTTCTTTCACCAACGTCATCCCAACAGGTTGGTGTACGACATCTCTTTCCGTATAACGCTTCATATGGTGCCATCTGTATACTCGAATGGAAGCTATTGTTATAGGAAAATTCTACCAGTGGTAAATATTGATCCCACATACCCTGAAAGTCAAGTGAGCAAGATCTCAACATGTCTTCTAAGGTTTGAATAGTCCGTTCTGATTGTCCGTATGTCTGAGGGTGGTAAGCAGTGCTCAAATGAAGTTCAGTATCCAGGGATTTCTGAAGACTTTTCCAAAATCTTGAAGTAAAACGGGGATCACGATCAGAAACAATTGATAGGGGTACTCCATGAAGTCTCACAACTTCATTAATATATAGTCTTGCTAGACGTTCCAGGGGTAGATCTTCTCTTATAGCAAGAAAATGTGCTGACTTGGTAAGACGATCAACAATAACCCATATTGCATCGTTCCTTCTAGGAGTCTTTGGTAGCCCCATGACAAAGTCCATCGTAATATTGTCCCATTTCCACTCTGGTATGGGAAGAGGTTGCATGACTCCTCCAGGCAGTTGCCTTCCAGCTTTCACTTGTTGACAAACCATACATCTTGACACAAAATTAGCAATCTCCCTCTTCATGTTGTCCCACCAAAAATGTTCCTTCAAATCTCTATACATTTTGGTGCTCCCAGGGTGTATAGAGAAATTGGAACTATGAGCGTCATCCAGCAATTCCCTTTTTAGATCAGGTATATTGGGAACACAAAGTCTCTTCCCGAATTTCAAAATTCCATCTTCATACACAAATTCTCTTAATTTCCCATCACTCACAGCTTTAATCTTCTTTTGGAATTCTTCATCATCGGCCTGAGAACTCTTAATCCTTTCTAGTAAAGATGGTTTGGCAACCATTTGAAAAAGCATTGATGTTTCACCTTCCCTGGTTATTCCCATGTCCATCTTCACTAGATCCATGAAAATTGGATCCCTTTCAATTTTCATCATGTTCAAAACTCCATGGTCTTTTCTTCTCAAAGCATCTGCTACTTTGTTTGCTTTCCCCGGGTGGTACTGTATCGTACAATCATAATCCTTGAGTAATTCAAGCCATCTCCTTTGCCTCATGTTGAGTTCTTTTTGTGAGAAAATATATTTCAAACTCTTGTGATCAGTATAAATCTCACATTTTTCACCATAGAGGTAGTGCCTCCATATCTTCAAAGCAAATATCACAGCTGCTAACTCAAGATCATGAGTAGGATAGTTTTGTTCATGAATTTTCAACTGTCGTGATGCATAGGCAATAACTTTATCATTCTGCATAAGGACACAGCCAAGTCCTTTCTTCGATGCATCACTATAAATAACGAACCCATCATTCCCCGATGGTAGAGTCAATATAGGAGCATTGACTAATCTTCTTTTCAGTTCTTCAAAACATTCTTCACACTCTTTTGTCCAAACAAATTTAACCCCTTTACGTGTGAGCTTCGTTAATGGGTTAGCCAATCGGGCAAAATTCTGGACGAAACGTCGATAATAACCTGCCAAACCAATAAAACTACGTACCTCAGTTATACTCGTAGGTGCTGGCCATTCTTGGATTGCCTTGGTCTTAGAAGGATCAACAGAGATTCCATCTTTAGAGACAATGTGGCCAAGAAAAGAAATCTCCTGAAGCCAGAATTCACACTTGCTAAACTTTCCATATAATTCATGCCTCCTCAGAGTCTTCAAGATAATGCGCAAGTGATTTTCATGATCTTCATAGGTTTTGGAGTATACCAAGATATCATCAATAAATACCACCACAAATTCATCGAGATACTCCTTGAAAACACTATTCATTAGATCCATGAATACAGAGGGTGCATTAGTCAATCCAAACGGCATTACAGTAAACTCGTAATGCCCATACCTGGTTCGAAATGCTGTTTTCGGAATGTCTTCCTTCTTCACACACAACTGATGGTATCCAGATCGAAGGTCAATCTTTGAAAAGTATTGAGCTCCATGCAGTTGGTCAAATAAATCATCAATACGAGGTAGGGGATACTTGTTCTTTATCGTTATAGCATTGATCTCCCTGTAGTCGATACATAACCTCATAGATCCATCTTTCTTTTTAACAAAAAGAACAGGGGCTCCCCATGGAGAAATACTAGGGCGAATAAATCCCTTATTACTCAATTCCTCTAGTTGTTTCTTTAGTTCGACTAACTCTACAGTGGCCATTCTATAAGGGGTCTTCGATATAGGCCTTGATCCCGGAATCAAATCAATGGAAAACTCAACTTCTCGTTCTGGAGGATGTCCAGGTAAATCTTCCGGAAATACATCTACAAATTCTTTCACAACAGGTACATCCTCTATTTGAACATTCCTTTCCTCACCGATAGTTACTTCATTCTCTTCCTCCCCAATAATTGAATTAAGTTGAGCTACTGGGGGTGGATCTAAATAAGAATTAGGTGGTGACGATTCTGCTCTAAAAATAAGGTGTTCCTTATCATTATCATCAAGAATCGTAACCTCTTTCTTCTTACAATAAATCTTCGCATCATAGTCCGAAAGCCAGTCCATACCAAGGATTATATCAAACTCAATCATAGGTATGACGATGAGATCAGCAGATAAAGAGAATTTATGTGCTCTAATGGGGACTGATTCACAAAACTTTTTTGCAATGATACTTCCCTTAGGAGTTTTAACTGACAACTCGCTTATTAAATCAAATTGGAAATATCTAATTTTCTTAGCAAATTGGGAAGATATGAAACAATGCGATGATCCAGAATCAAATAATGCATTTGCTAAACTTGAGGAAACCATTAAATTACCTGCCACCACGTCTTTCGGAGCTTCTACCTCAGCAGTAGTGATAGCATAAGCCTTGCCTTGATCCCATGGCCTTTTCTGAGGTAAGTCCTCCTGACGCTTAGGACATGCATTTGCATAATGCCCCATCTCCCTGCAATTGTAGCACTGAACGTTGGTAGCTTCCTTCTTCCCCTTACAATCATGAGCTTGGTGGCCTTTTTCACCACACTTGTAACAGACTCCCATTCCCTTCAGGCAAGCACCGGGGTGTTTCTTCCCGCACTTACCACAAGATGGATATTCAACCTTTCCCTTCTTCCCCTTATTTCCATTCCCAGATTGATCAGCAGGTCTCTTCTTCTCTTGCTTTGCTTTAAAGTCATAAGACTTAGAGAATTCCTTTTCGGTCTTGATAGCACATGAGACAATGTCTTCGTACGATGAAAAGTATTGTGAGACTAATGCTCGACGGAGAAATGGTTTTAACCCATCAAAGAAACGATCAATCTTACTTCTTGGGTTGCGAATATAATCACCAGCATACCTCGCAAACCATGTAAAGTTAGCCTCATACTTTGTGACATTATCATCCTCCTTTTGTCTTAGACTCAGAAATTGTCTTTCCATATCTGCTCGATGGTCGCGAGGAAAGTATTTTTCTAAAAACATATCTTTAAACTCCCTCCATTCCATGTTTGATACTTCATCATCTTCCTTCATGTTTTGAATCAATGACCACCATTGATCAGCATCTCCAGTGAGGCGGTAAACTGCCATGATAACTTTTTCCCTTCCACTACTCCCCAAAGCCTGAAATATTTTCTCTAAGGAAAATATCCATTGCTCAGCTACTAATGGATTTGTACTCCCATTGAACGTTGGTGGTTGTTGTCTCATGAATCGATCTAACATTGATCCTCCACGCTGCGGATCAGGGTGATCCATACGGGTATGGTTATTATTCATAACCTGAGTAAGTTGTCCCAGTACCGTGATTAGCTGATCGGCACCAGTTGCATCACCAGCCCCACTATAATTATCTTGAGCAGGAGGGCAATCCCTACATGGAGTGCGTGCATTGATACGGTTTCCATTTCTTCCACTAGGCGCCATTTCTAAACAATGGCATAAACTAGATCAGTTTATGAATCAAAATACATAATCTCATACTTATAAAACACTTAACATAAATTGAACTATTTATGGATATAATCCATAATCATAAAAATGTTTTCTTTGAGGAAGTATATACTCATAAACCCTTCATAATGATTTGTAAAGATATTGAGAGTTATCCTAAGCATATCCCCCGGGAGTGTCGTAACCAAGAGTGCAGCAAGGCCCGTTGTCGTGCACCAGTTCCCGTTCGAGTCTAGCTCAAAGCGGTGTTTTCGGGTTTTACCCCTAGGTACATCTGTGCCAGAGCCGCCTCTACCTGCTCGTATCCAGACAGGGATGTATTGCTCGGAAAACTCACAAAATCTCTACAATACCAAAATTCTAGGAAGTTCTTCTATACTAATCCTCAAAGTTCATCTTAGGTCTACGTGCTCTAATCAGAGTTTATCTAAATCTAGCTTCCAAGGTTTGTACTAAACTTCCTCTGATACCAACTGTAACGCCCCGACCCCAGTTACCCAGAGTCGGTGCATTAATTACATGACATTGGCATGATCACAAGAAAGATCAAATCTCGAAAGACCGATTGGTTTAGTAGCCTTGGAAACACTAGATATATTCATAAGTTTTACATTACATCATAAAATGAAAAACTAATACAACAACATAATGTTTCCACAGTCCACACTATAATCCTCTCATAATATCCTTGCAGGTCACTCATAACTTACATCTTCACTTCCTGGGAAAATTAAAACATAGAAAAGGGGTGAGCTCAAATGCCCAGTAAGGATAACAATATAGCGGAAACTTTCATAAATAAGAATAAACATTTAAGGCAATGCATTACTAAAACAAAAGCCTTTTAAACTTGAACTTCAACATAGTATGGCAAAAGTAAAATGAAATGATGCCATTTACTTATTCACATGGATATTCTACTAATCGAATAATCACATGCAAAAATCAATAACCACTTTCATAATGTTGGAATGCATAATGCTAAACGTTAATTTCTTTGTCTAGGCCTCATCCCAAGACCTAGGGGTTACTTCTAACCGGAACCCAACCCGGAGTGCCTCTAATAACCGGACACCAACCCGGAGTGCCTCTAATAACCGGACACCAACCCGGAGTGCCTCTAATAACCGGACACCAACCCGGAGGGCATATTTTTACCAGTCCCTAACCTGGAGGGCTTACTTTAACCAGTCCCCAACCTGGAGGGCTTACTTTTACCAGTCCCCAACCTGGAGGGCTTACTTTTACCGGTCCCCAACCCGGAACATACTTGTTTAGCACATTCATCTGAAGAAAAGTTTGAAATATAACATAAACATTCGGATTAAAACTAGCATACGAAATGTCAATAATTTCACCATAAACTATGAATGGTATAAAAATAGCACATCCACAGTCAAACATATCACAAAACCTTCAATTCAATATAGAAGTTTTGTATCATAATAAATCAACTTCAAATAATCTTAAAATCCATCAAAGGATGTTGACATAGATGAAATCAAAATTCTTTTTAAAGAAGTATCTCCTTTTATTTCGAAATCATTTAAGATCCATATAAAATAAAACATTTTCTTTGAAAATATTCTTATAAGCTTGTATGGAAAGCTTCGACGATTTTATAACGGCGGAAAATAACCGCACCCGCCGTATAAGTTAAAAAAACATTCTTACCTCAATTCTGTCGAAAAGGTTAAAAAGGACATAGTTTTGAAAACGACGGAAAGATTCCTTTATAAACCTCTTATAAAAAGTCAAGCAAGGGTATAAATGAATTTAACCCATATTCTTGTAAATAGTAAAAATGTTTTGAAATACATTTCGAAGAAACATGGATGTGGATGATAAAGAGATCCCAGTAGATTATTACGTATAATACAACCTCGGATAATGAAGAGATTGTGAAATAACCCTTACCTTGTACTTTTCCTTGGTTGGGGTAGGTTAACCTCCTGTATATGGTGAAATAATTGTTATTAAATTATACAAGAATCATATACCTTAATATGATATCATATATGATCTTTTAATATTGATTTGATAATAATATCTTAGTATTGTCATTATATCGGGTGTTAACATACTTGTTTTCTTTTATATGTTTTGTTACGTAAGACATGTTGTAAAGGATAGGTTGTATATTATTCATATCCAGAATGATATCAAGTCCTTAAACATCATTTTTAAATCATCAAATGATAATTATACTTGAATGGATACGATGGAGAATGAATCTCATCGCGTTCGTGGAGACGGTAGTCCGTACGTACGCACGAGCGACAATATCATTCTTTTGATATATTAAAATAATATATAAATGGATGGTATATTATATATACAGAATCATTAACATGTTATATTTATTATTTACATGAGTTACACATCATTATTATACCCATCCAAATAATAATATATTGAATAACAATTACACCACGACGTGGAGACGGTAAGCCGTACGTACGCACGTATGGTGACATGTTATTCAAAGGGTGGATAGAATACTGAATATGGTTGTACCATATTTATAATAACATCACAGTATATGTAAGATACTGGAGTTATTATTTTAGAATGGTAAGATCAAAGAAAGAGGAAGTGGAAGAAGAAAGGAACTTAGAAAAGGGTGGTGAAATCATTACCTCTTCTTCGGGTTCTTCCTTTTGATTTGATCAAAAGGGCTCCTTAGGTTGGCTTTCTGATCAAACTAAGGCCTCTAGGTTGTAGTGAGGGATGTTGGGAGAGTATTTGGGCAGAGTTTGGCCGAACCAAAAGGCTTGAGAGGTGTGAGGAAAAGAGAAGGAGGAGTGCCCTTTTATAAGAGGGGTGAGGGGCACCTTTGGAAAAGCTAGAAATATTAATTTATAATAAATTCATATTCGGTTTCTAATGGCTCCAAAGTTGATTATTCAAAGGTTAAGGTGGGGATAGGTCGAAAAACACTCAACCAATAGAATTTAGACCGGTTTGGGTACTTATATTAACCTTATCTTTAAGTATTAACTCTAAGTTAATTAGTTTCACTTTTACAATGTCTCTTTGTATTTTTATATAATATGGTTAATAAACTTACTATATACATCCAAGCGACCCCCAAGTGGTCCATTAATGAGGAACCTATCATAATATAAGTCTCTTGGCCGAACCTTAGATTTTTAGGAATTTAATATCAATTAATAATATAATATTTGTTTTAAGAACTCTTTTATGTCAATTTTGACACTATTCAATAGTTGATTTTTGTGAAACTCCTAACAGATTGATTACTTCGAACAAAGTCAATTAAATCAAACCTAATATATCATATTATCATAGAAAATTAGTTTAATTCATTAAAAGTTTCATATTATAATTATTTGGGTATTTATAAGATCAATTATTTTAATTTTTCACTATTTTAGTAATTACTGCATCATCATTGTGTCATAAATAAAATAAATTATTTAATGTCTAAAAATTATAAATAAAATATCATTATGTAGTAAATCTTTTTAGCTTTCTAATGAATATTTATAATCGAAAATACAACATGTATAACCCTATGTAAAAATTGTTCTTCTAAAAGATGTAAGCTTATGCCATTTTTATTTTTATTTTAACTTTATTAATATAAAGTGTCCCTACCACATACAAGTGGCTCCAAGGGGGCCCCAAATTGACCCAAGGATGCTCATGGTCGGGTATGTGTCCACCAAAAAGGTTAGGACACATTTTAGGGTAATTTTGTATTATTATAATATTATTTTTTAACCCTTATTTACCAGATTTACCCTTAACCATGGTAAATAAGATATTTACCACAGTAACTATTCAAAATGTCTAAAAATAAAAGTTACCTATTTACACAATTGGAACATCCTGATTCCAAATATGGAATCCATTTTCCTAAATTCAAAACACAGAAGTGGCAGAAATTAATTTAAAATTAATTCCCGCTGTCAAAACAAAAAGCGTGTTTTTAAGACATAATAACTATCAAAAGATTGACACTTGTTTATGTTCGGTTTAATTGTAAAATTATGTCCAATGACCAACATTATATTAAATGGTAAAAATATATTCTAAATATACTTTAAAACCACTCAAATTCATAATTTATCACTATTAATTATTTTGATTAAAAAAGTTGTTTTTAATTAAAATTTAGTAATTTTCACTATTCATCAAAATATGAAAGTTATCCGAAATGTACCAAAATTTCACCTTAGGCTAAATTCGATATTCCGAATCCAAAAATGAAGTCCATTTTCAAATATAAAATATATATAATTTCAAAAAAGTAGGTATTACTATTCACAACGGCTAGTTTAATTAGTTGTGGTGTGTGTTAGAACTCGAGGTTGCGTACAACACACGCTATCGCATTATTCGAAGGAAAACGTACCGTAGAAGCTTGGGGTGTTACATAGAATAATTTACTTATACAGGGATCATTTCTAGGAGTATAATAGTGGATTGGGTTCACTCGCCAATATTACATATCCTTAGTCGAGGTTCACTCCTAAGACTATCATAGTGGACAATGTCTCTTAATGAAATGAGTTTAGTCCCCATTCAAGTTAAATTTTTCAACAAGATATTCATCATTACCAATTTAATTGAAGGGATATATATTTTTATAGAACATGTTATATAATCAAAATCCGTTCTTATATGTTCTACAATATCATAAACTAATCATCAAATCATCTTATCATTACCTATAGGAAGCAAATAGTGTTCATAAACATTTCATTATAGCATAAACCTTATAAAATAAATATATTTTATAAACATCCCATATTTATAATAAGAAATCATATATAGAAATAATTAGGATGATATCATTGGATCATATCTGTAACAAAAAAATTAGCATCAAATGATCATATCATAATTGAAAATTTCATTTAAAATATTCTTCGAATATTTATTGAGGAAACAATTTTTTTTATAAATAACTTATTTATATTATAAATAAATATTAAGGAAATAATTTTATTTAAAATAATCATATATAATAGTAAAAGAAAGATCAACACATTGAGTGTTCACAACAATGTGAAAAACTGTTCAGGAAATAATCATTAAAATAAATATATTTTTCACACTTTTGATAAAAACTAACTTACTTAGAAGATGAAAAGAAAATTTATTTATTTTTTTTAAGTAAAAAATGGGTTAAAATTAAATTTACAAATAACATATTAATGTTCAAAAACATACTTGAAAATATTTCAGAAAACATAGATATGGTAGAACATGGTTTTCTAATGGAAAAAAGATCAATAAGATCATCATTTATTTAAAAAAAATTAACCATTTATAGACAAAAAATAGTAAAACATTGTACTAAATTATAAAATTTAAATGGCTAAAAAAATTATAAACATAATTAAATTTATTTATAAGATAAATATTTCAAAATTGTTTCAATATAAATTTAGGTATAACAAATCCAAATTAAAATGGGATTGAAACATAAACCCCTTACTACTTTGGTTAAGATAGAATTAACAATTCATATAAGATACAAACTTAATAGATTTTAAGGTATCCATAAATTTAATTATAATCATAATAAAATAAACTATTATTTAGTATCTACACCATAGAAAATAAAAAGGTAGTGAATGATTCATATGTCTCACTGAAATAAAAGTTGGCCATAAATCCCCTTACCTCTTGTTTCATCTTTCATCATACATGTTCGAGACTTTTATATAATTAATATTAATTTATAATAAATATATTATAGAACTATACTCATATATAATAACATATCTAATTTACTTTAAATATATTATCATCCATTTATTAATAATTCATTAATAAAATCACAATTATAGGTAATAAGTAGTTTGACTTTCATGAATGTTTTGGTTTCGTAGTCCCAATATTGGTAATATTTTCAGGGTTATAAAATACCAATAATGTTAGTAATATCATTTATATTATATTAATTTATCATATAAACATATATAATTATTCATATGAAGCAGTGATGAAAAAATGAATTACATTTCTACATGAAGTCGGTAGTCCATATGTATGCATGAGTGATGTTTCTACTTTTATATAGTTGGAATGAAAAAAGGTACATAATACTTCAACTTTCCATAATCATAATTATATCATTTATATCATTTATATTCAATAAATATATCCTTATTACCATACATATAATGAAAAAAATGAAAAACAAATTGCATCACTCTATGGATGTGGTAATCCACACATATGCAGGCGTAAAATTATCATTATCCAATGGATAGAAAGGTATGAAGGATTATGAGATATTATAATTCTAAAAATAATATTATTTCATAAATATAAGATTAAAATACTAGATAAATAATAATAAACCATAAGGAATTAATGTGATGGAAAATTAATCGTAATTATATGTGGTGGTAGTAGTCCACATTTACCCATGAGAAATAATTTCCATTTCTAATTTGATTAAAAAGCATGGTTCCTGTAACACCGAAAGGTTTTTTTAAAAAAATAAATTAAATAAATTAAACTTTTTTTAATTAAATATTTTAAAATATCTTTTAAATATAATGTTTTTGTTTTTATTTTTTTAATTTTGAAAAAATGGTTATTCGTAATTGTGTTTAAAAAGTTATTTGGAGTCTAAGGGAAAAAACTTAATTTTTTGTTACTACTAACATACCCTTATGCTTTGTAATATGAATAGTAATATGACCCTAATATATAGTAAATTTTCTTAATATTTTATTTTCATAAGGCTTTAGGATAATAACATCTTGGTTAATTTTTTAATGTGATATAAAAGCAGTTATAGTTTTATAACTGTTTATTTTTTAATTAAGTATGATTTTATTTGAAAAATAAAGAAATAATATATAAAAAATTATTTTAAAAAAATGGACTTCATTTTTTAATTCTACACGTCAAAAAATGGTTAGGGTAAGTTTTTGGTGTTTTTCTGAAACAGAGGATTTTTCAGTGAAAAGTTAAAAATACATTTTTGAGTTTATGTGTGTCAATGACATCATTAATGATGTAATAATTATGTAATAAATCTGGTCGACTTGTGTAGAGTAAAATAAGATGTGAGGTGTCACAAGTGGCTAATAAAATGGGCAAATACCATGGGTATGCCCTTGTGTTTTCAAATACCACTAATGAGGTGTCCCTGGGAAATTATTAAAATATTCCCTCAATTTTTCTATAAATACCAACCCAATCCTTCACTAAATTCATTACCAATTCCTCATTAATGAATAAAAAGCCTTCTAACCTCCACAGTTGTTCTCCCATGGTTTCCTCAAGCCCCCATGGTCCCACCCTTCATGTTTTGGGAGTTACTCCACAAGGTAAGAGAATTCTCAACTTATTTCTTTTTTCCATTCATGTTATCTTTTATATGGTATAGAAATCAAGAATCCATACAATGTTCCTACTTTCATCTTTTTCTTGATATATTCTGTATTAGTATTCATTTTTGGATTGGTTACCCTTGTCACCACCCTTTCTAATATTTTCTAAAACCATGTTTCATAGTCATTAGGCTGCGGAATATTTGTAAGGGATTTCCAAATTATTCATTTATTTTGAGTTCATTTTTTTTCTTATTATTTACTCATATCCTCTTACCCAAGACACATGAAATATCTAGTAATCATGTATATTTTGGATGTTATCATGTAAAATTCATCATCATTCTTTATCTCCTCTACCATTTATTCAAGGAATGAAAACACTATCTGTGATGTGTCATATTACCGACTTCATAGATGATGTGATTTCAATATGAATTAATTATTTCTAGTCTGGTCATGAACCCATTTTTATGGTTTAACCAGGTTAAAATATATTTATTATTTCTCATCCATGTTTCATGATTCTTTTTTACATATGGATTTAATTTACAAGACAAAATGAGGTCGTTATTATCAAAGAACCACTAAAATGATGTAAACAGACATCATTAATGTTTTATGTTATGAATCATCCTCATATCAAACTTCAAAATGATAAATGGAAAAAATTATGGTACAAGAAATATTTAAATAACATTCTATTCCAATTATGTTGTTTTAATTCTAATCGATAAGAATATCCATCATTAACCAATCATGGAAAACATGTAAAGAAAACACCCCAAAACAATGCAAGGAACAAAATACTAACAAATAAAGGGAGAAATGATGTAATGAAATGATAATATAAAATATTATTAATATGTATACATTCCTGTGAGATATTTACAAAACTCTTTTAACCATTATATACGAGGTTGAAACAAGTTTCAAGTAATATAAACCCGTGGTAAGGGAATTCTTAATGAAATTTCAATTCATTGGGTTAACCTTTTTCATTTTTCATTAAGTGGTTATAAGATTTCTGGTGTAATGAATTTTTGACTGTATTATTTTGTATTATGTGAATTAAGAGTGTATATACATATCCAATCCATTGATTTAATTCACATTAAAATTATATTTTTAAGGGACTTTCCTTTTAAAATCCATTTAAACTCCCTTTAATAAATATCTAATGTATTGTTTTTTATGTGTATGGACTGAGGGGTTTCTGTTATTTTAAAGATACTTTATTACAATGATATTTCCTTGGATATTATTTATGTTGGTCTAAGGCCATTATAGCTCAAGATATGTTGGGTTGAGGCCATTATAGCTCTGGATATGATGGGTGAACCCCATTATAGCTCTCCAATGCATTGGGTACTCCAGAGATGGAAGTTGACAAAAAGGTTATTACATATGTAAGGGTGATTATAAGAGTGACATGGTAAATATGACCTAAGGAAATTATATGATGTTTCTATGCATATGAGTTTTTATGAAATGGGTTTTATTGGTTTATATGTTATCACTTGACTAATGTTTCCTATCATTATATCCCTTACTGAGTTTTATACTCATCCCATGTTTCTTAAAAAAAGTCACCGCATATAAGGATGAGTAAGTGAAATAATTTATTCATGATGTTTCATATGGAGTGTTGGTAAAGAAATCATTCTTTATAGTTTAATGACTAATATTTTGAAAAAAAATGGGAACGGTTTTTAGTAGTGTCCTCTTTGTATGAATATGGTATGTCATGTAAGTATGTTTTCCTAATTCATTAGAACTCTAAACTAAAAAATATCCTCAGCATGTAATAATGAATGTTTTTTATTAAAATTCAAGACTAAGCAACATTTTATGGCTGACTCCTTATATTTGGTATCATAGGATGGTTTAGAGAACATTAGGGGTTGGGATGATATTAAAGAGTTAAATAAATGATTTTTACTATAATGTAATCTGAAATGATATATAATTTAATGATTTCCATATTGATTTATCTATGTTATAATTGTACAAAATTGTTTTCCAAAGAAGAAATAGGGAAGCAGAAGTAGAAAGGCACCAAGAGGATGATGTCTGTCCGAATCTGTATCCTGAAATGGTGGGAATCGGAACCAATAAGTTTCTGACAATAATGGATCTGTTGACTAAAGCGATAAATGGTGGGGGTATCCATTCTATAGAGGAACATGATCAAGTATGAAGAAAGAAGTATTTTTTGGAGAATTTTATGAGGAAACATTCTCCTTCATTCAGTGGAACTGCAGATCCAGGGATAGACGAAGGGTGGATCAATGCTCTAGAAAAGATATTTGAACTCATAGGATGTTCATAATGTCAAAATGTAATACTATAAATTTATCGTTTGGAAGGTGAAGATGATTAATAGTGGTCTATGGTTAATAATATTATAGAAATATAAGATCTTGACAGTTTAAAATGGGATGATATTAAGAGTCTCTTTCTAGAAAAATATTTTCCCAAACCTGTTCACATCAGAATGGAGAAACAATTCTTGGAACTTAAGCCGGAAGATAATGATTTTACGGAAGTATATGAAGCCAGTTTTACAAGACTATCCAGGTATGTACCAAAGTTTACTTGGGATTTTGAAATTAAAATTAATAGATTGTACTCTGGTTTGAAACTGTTCTTGCGAAGTTATTTGGCCTCATGAGAGATTAAATGCTATGAGAAGCTTGTTCGTTATGCTGAAAAAGTTGACATGGAGTATTGTGAAACATATGTGCATTGTGATGACAAGAATAAGAGGTGATAATGTTGTTAGGAAATGGGGAAAAACTCATCAAAGAAGTCTGGAGGTAAGAAAATGAATTTTCCTTCTTGTGAAAAATGTGGTAAAAGGAATCATGGTGATTGTCTTTTAAATTATGGGAAATGCTACCAATGTGGGTTGTTTGGAAAAATGTCTCATGACTGCAAGTAAAATGAATCAAGAAAAAATGATAATCTGATGGTGGGATGCTTTAACTTTAAGGAATTGGTTCATTTTTCTAATTGTTTGTCCGAAGCTAGTAACTCAAGTAGGGAATCAACAAGATTGGAAGTAGAAGGGAATGGTAAAATATTTTGCAACCAGTTCAGCAGATGTTGAGCCGTCAAATATGGTGGTATCAGGTAAATTTCATGTTTTTAAAAATTTCACATATGTATTTTTAGATTCAATATCTACACATTCCTTCATTTCTGAGAAATTTTCAGAAAAATTGGGAATTCTACCTCATGAAATGAATTCAAATATCACGGTAAAAAACCCCGGATGAAATATTATGGAAAAAATAACTTATAAGATTCTTCATATCCTTGTCTGTGGAAAGAGTTTACCTGCAAACTTTTTTGTTTTTTCTCTAGTATAGTTTGGTGTTATTCTGGGTATGGACTGGCTTTATTTATATCATGCTAAGATAGATTGCAATGAAAAAGAATTTAATTAGAAAGAATTCTATTTTGTGTATAATAATGAACCCATACAATTAATAAAATATCCGGAAGCTGTGAAACTAAATATGGATGGAAATAAAAGTTATCTTGCTCATCTTTTTGAAGATAAGAGAACTATTCGTATTAATAAAGTACCATAGGTAAATTAACACTAGGATGTTTTTTCCAATGATTTTCATGGTGTTATTCATAATTAAGGATGAGTTTACTATTGACTTAGCTCTGGATTCTAATCTAATTTCAAAACCTCCTTATCAAATGGCCCAAATATAACTTCTACAATTAAAAAAGCAGTTGCAAGAATTATTAGATAAAGGCTTCATTAGACCCAGCAATTCACAATGGGACGCTCGTGTATTGTTTGTTACGAAAAAAGAGGGTTCAATGATAGTTTGAATTAATTATAGATCCTTGAATAACATTATTGTTAAAAACTAGTATCCTTTGCATCATATCTATGATTAGTTCGATCCGATCCAGGGAGCACAATATATTTTGAAGGTTGACCTGAGGTCGGGGTACCATCAGTTGGAATTAAAGGATGAAGACATCCCAAAGACTATGTTCTATACTATATATGTTCATTATGAGTTTGTAGTTATGAATTTTGGGTAAACTAATTTTCCAATTGTATTCATCAATTTATTGAATAGAATATTTCAAGAGTTCTAGGATATTTTTATGGTTATATTTATTTATTCCATTCTCGTATATTCTAGAAGTAAAGAGAATCATGAAAAACATCTATGGGTTGTTTAGCGAACATTAAAATAAAATAAACTATATGGAAAATTTAGCAAGTTTGATTTTGGTTGCAACATATTTCAATTAATGGGAACATTGTAAATTAGGATGCAATAATAGTTGATCCTACCAAAAAAAGTGGTTTATGAATGGCCAAGACCTAGAAATGTAATAGAGATTCCTAGTTTTCTTGGATTAGAAGGTTATTACCGATGGTTTGTTAAAATAATTGTATGGTTATCTAGACCGCTATATAATTTAATATGAAAAGGGTTTGAATTTTATTGGATAGATGAATGTGATTTTTGTTTTCAAGAAATCCAGAAGAGATTGGTGAATGCTCCAGTTTTGTCCATGCCTTCCTGAAGTGGTGAGTTTGTTATCTACATAGATTCTTCACTTATGGAAGTTGGTTGTGTTCTTATACAGAATGATCATGTGATTTTATAAGCTTCAAGACATCTTAAACCTAATGAGTTAAATTATCCTACACATGACTTGGAATTGGTAGTTGTGGTTTTTTTCATTGAAAATTTGGAGGCACCATTTATACAGAGCCAAATATCAAATATATACTAACCATAAAAGTCTTAAATATATAATCACTCAGAAGGTATTAAACATGAGGCAGAAAAGATGGATTAAACTCATAAAGGATTATTATTGCACAATCAATTACCTTCCCAAAAATGCAAACAAAGTGGCAGATTCCTTGACTCGAAAACATTATTCATCATTAACCATGTTATGTTTGGAACATTATACCTTGATTAATGATTTGATGAATTTTGGCTTAGAAGTTGTATATATAGGGAATAAATCTTTTTTTTTCAAGTTTTAGTGCAATCATCATTATTAGACAGAATCAAGAAAGCGTATAAGGAAGACCATGAGCTACATAAAAAGGTATAATTGGTTAAAATGGGTAAGCTACCAGAATTTAACCTTGATAAAGATTGTGTTTTAAGATTTGGGAAAAGGTTGTGTGGGCCTTGCGATTCCCAGTTGATGAAAATTTTGTTGTGTGATGCTCATTGTTTTTCATTTTTAGTTCATCTTAGAAGTACTAATATGTACAAATACCTTCAGTAGAATTATTTGTGGGATGGAATGATAAGAGATCTTGCTTATTTTACCATGAAGTGTTTGACATGTCAATAGGTAAAAGAAAAGTGCGAGTTACTAAAGGGGATTCTTCGGCCTTTGTCTCTGCCAGATTGGATATGGGGGAATGTATCCATGGACTTCATGGTGGGATTACTGAATAATTCTTCAGGTAATAATGAAATTAGGGTTATTATTTATTTGATGACTAAATCTGCAAACTTACATTCTAATCAAGATAAAATGTCTTTGGATCATCTTTCTTGAGTGTACCTCAAATATATTGTTAAGATATATGGAGTTCCACTTTCTGTTGTATCTGATCGTGATCCCAAGTTCACTTCTATTTTTTAAGAGGATTTAAAAGTCATTGGGTATAGAATTAAATTTAAGTATAGATTTTCATCCTCAACCAAATGGGTATTCAGAACGAAGTATTCATACTTTAGAGGATATGCTTGGAGCTTTTTAAATGGACTATCAAGGAAGTTGGGATCCACATCTTTCTTTAGTTGAGTTTTCTTATAATATTAGTTTTCATTCCATTATACAGATGAAACCTTTCAAGGCTTTGTATGTGAAGCAGTGTCAAAATCCAACGTTTTGGGATGATGATGGTGAAAGAAAGTTGATGGGGCCAAGATTCATAGAAAAAATGGATGAGAAATTGAAGATGATTCAGCAGAACATGGGGAAAGCTCAGAGCAAGAAAAAAAGTAATGCAGATAACATAAGGAAAGACCTCTCTTTTGAGGTAAGTGAAAATGTTTTCCTTAAAATCTCTCCATGGAAAAGTGTGACGCATTCCGGTAAGAAAGGGAAGATATGTCCACGGTTCATTGGTCCTATTAAAATCCTGGAGAAAGTTGGAATAATTGCATACTGAGTAGATTCTACTCTGAGTCTGTCTCGGGTGCATAATGTTTTTTAATGTTTTGATGTTGAGGAAGTAGGTGCCAGATTCATCACATGTCATGAGCCCAAAAGAAGTTCAGCTAGAAGAGAACCTTTCATATGAAGAGATACCCGTTCAGATTCTTGATTTATGGGAATAGGTATTGCTGAATAAGGTAATCCACTAGGTAATAGTTTTGTGGAGAAACCACATGGTTGAAGAAGAAACATGGGAGTCTGAAAATTCTATGAGGGAAATGTATCTTCACTTGATTAATATGTAAATAAAATTGTGAGGATGCAATTTATAGAAGGTGGGGATAATGTAACACCCCAATTTTATTAAAAAAATTAAAATAAAAGAATTTACCTTTGTTTTAATTAGATATTTATAACAATCCATTAAACATATTTTTGCGGCTTCTATGTTTTGAATTTTGATAAAATGGTCATCTACAATTGTGTTCAATAAGTTATTTGGAGTCTAACGAAAACAACATAATTTTTAATGAATATTAACATAACCTTATTTATGGTAATATGAATATTAATATGACCCAAATTAATAGTAAATTTGATTATTATTTTATTTTCTTAAGGTTTTAAGATAATAACATCTTGGTTAATTTTTCAATGTGATATAAAAGCATTATAGTTTTGAAATTTTGTATTTTTTAATTAAGTATGATTTTATTTGAAAATTAAAATAATGATATTTATAAACTTATATTCCAAAAATGGAACTCATTTTTTAATCCCACACATCGAAAAATGGTTTGGTTGAATTTTTAGGATTTTTTTGGAATGGTTGATTTTACTATGATTAGTGAAAAATACAGTTTGGAGTTTCCGTGTGTTAATGAAATAATTGATGATGTAATAATGATGTAATAAATCTGATCGACATGTATATAGTAAAATAAGATGAGAGGTGTCCCAAGTGGCTAATACCATGGTAAAATATCATGGTCAAGCCCATTCTTTTTCAAATACCACTAATGAGGTGTCCCTTGGAAATTATTAAAATATTCATCCTCTTTTTAAATAAATACCAACTCATTCCTTCATTAAATTGATTCCCAATTCCTCATAAATGATTCTCTAGCCTCCTTACCTCCCTAGTAGTCCTACCATGGTTTTTTCAATCCCCCAAGGTCCCAACCTTCATTTTATGGGAGTTACTCTACGTGGTATGAGAATTCTAAACATCTTTCATTTTTCCATTCAAGTTCTCCTTTATGTGGTATAGAAATCAAGAATCCATACCATGTTAGTATTTTCATCTTATTTGTGATATATTATTCATTATGATTCATTTATAGATGGATTAACCCTATCCCATCTCTTTTTAATATTTTCTAAAACCATGTTGTATAGTCGTTAGGCTGCTGAATTTTTGTAACAGATTTCTCAATATTTCATTAATTTTGAGATCATTTATTTTCTTATTCATTCATAATCTCCCCTTAACCAAGAGGAATGAAAGCTACAAAAATAATTTATATTATGAATTTTATCATGTTCTTGTAAAATTCATCATAATTCTTCTTCTCCTCTACCACTTATTCAAGTAATAAAAACATTGTCCGTGATGTGTTGAATTACAGACATCATGGATGATGTGATTTCAATTTGCATTAATTTTTTCATGTCTGATCATGAAACAATTTTTTTGATTTAACCCAGTTATGATATATGTATTATGTATCATACATGGTTAAAGAATTATTTTGTACTCATTTCATTAATTTATAAGACAAAATGAGGTTGTTGTTATCAAAGAACCACTAAAATGATCTAAACGAACATCATTAATGTTTAAACTTATGAATCATCATCAAATAAAACTTCATAATGATAATTCATATATATTATGGAACTGGAAATTTGAAAATACCTTTCCATTCCAATTCTAGAGTTTCACTTCCAATCGACAAGAATATCTAGCATTAACAAATCATGGAAAACATGTAAAGAAAACACCCCAAAACAGTGCAAGGAACAAAATAATAACAAATAATGGGTGAAATTATTTAATTAAATGATCATATAAGATATTATTAAGATGGATATGTTTCTATAAGATATTAATTACACTATTTTAACCATTATAGACTAGGTTTAAACAATATTAAAGTAAGACAAACCCAAGGTAACAGAATTATTAACCCCATTTCCATTCTTTGGTTAACCTTCTTCATTATTTATTATGTGGTTATAATATTAGTAGTGTGATGAATTTATGTTTATATAATGTTGTATTATGTTTATTTATAGTGTATACACATATCCAGTCCATTCTATTAATCCACATTTAATTATATTTTAAAGTGACCTTCCTTTTAAAATCCTTGTAAAAGTTTCTTTAATAAATTTTAAAAGAATTGTTTTTTTGTTTGTATGGAATGATCGGTTTATTCTATTTTCAAGATACTTTAGTACCATTATATGTTCCATGGACATTATTTGTGTTGATTTGAGTACATTATAGCTCAATATTTGTTGTTTTGATCACATTATAGCTCAATATATGTTGGGTTTATCCCATTATAACTCAAGATATGACGGGTGAGCCCCATTATAGCTCTCTAATGAATGGGTACTCTAGGGATGAAAGTTGAACAAAAGGTTATTCCTTATGTTAAGGTGGATATAAGAGTTATGTGAAAAATATTTTCCATAAAAACTACATGATGTTTCTATGCATAATAGTTTTTATTGTATAGGTTTTATTGGTTTTAATATTATCACTTGACTAACGCTTTCTATCTTTATATCCATTATTGAGTTTTATACTCATCCAAATATTTTTTTAAAAAAATTCATAGGATATAAGGATAGGTAAGATAATGAACGGATTCATGATGTTTGTTATGGAGTGTTGCCAATGAAATCCTATTTTATGTTTTAATATATTATATTTTGAAAAAAATGGGAACTATTTTTAATAGTGTAGCCTTTGTTTGAATGTGGTATGTCATGTATGTAAGTTATCCTAATTTTTTAAAACTCTAAACCTGAAAAGATCCTCAAAGTGTAATAATGTTTTTTCTTATTAAAAATTCAAGATTTAGTAACATTTTAATTTCTGATTTTTATTGTTCCATAGTCATAGTAACATTTTAATATAATTATGGTACTAAATTAATTATTTTATGAAAAAAAGAAAAAATTTAGAAGTGGTAGAATAATAAAGAATATCTAAATTAATTGGTTAAGAGTTATAACTCTTTGTTGAGAAACAGATTTTGTATTAGACCTTAAGACTTTATAGGGTTGTATTTTAGAAAGACCAAAAGACCTAAGTTGTGGAACATGAATCTACGAAGGTATTTTGTTGTTTTTTTTCTTGATATAGAAGGCTCATTATGTCTGCAGAAGATAAGAGGGGTGGTATCCTTTAATAATGTAGGGGAATGACACACATGGAATTTCTTAAAATATTAATATATATATAATAATCACACAAAGTGAAACCATGAAAAAAATAAGATAATATAGAATTATATCTTGATAAACTCAACAAATAAAATTTGGTCATGTTTTGGATTCATTTTAATCCTCATCTTCTAGATAAACCACATTAAACTCAATTTTACCTTAATAGTGACAACCCAACGTTTTTCCATGATAACATAATTATATAACCAAAAATGGGATATTATAACTAAATATTTAAATTAAGATTCCAAATTTGGAATTTTTTTTATCCTTTTCAATTTTATAGGAGGAAAAATTACATTTAATTTAAGAACCCAAAACACATGAAAACCATTTTATGATAATACATGATTTAAGGAGTAAAATATTTGTCACCTTGAAATTAATTAATAAATGTTGGGTTTTTAGAAGTTTCCATATTTATTAAGAATACATTTTTTCAATATATATTTTACTGGATTGAGGTCTTTGGAATGACTAAACTAAAAATATTTTTTATCTGTGGGGTTTTTGGACATTTGGCCAGAAAGATTATCAACAGACATAAATTTCATTAGATAGAGATCACCATATGTAGTTTCCTTAGGATGAGGGTTTTATTTTGATAGGATTAAGTGATTTTATAGAGAAAGTCATATATATATATTCTTAATATTATTTTATAGGTTACCCATTTGGTACCCATACACCACAACAAGGATATGCTTATGCAAGTAGGGGTGTAGTGACCCGAACGTTTTAATATTTTTTTGTTTCCTTTTTTTTTGTGTTATGTGATTTCATACTCAACAAAACTATTTCATTTAATAAAATGATTATAATTAAAATGAAAACGTTGGATTTTGACTATTATATGACTGTTGGTCAATATGGCCGTTGGGAACTATACTCTTAGTGTGGTGATTATTGTTTATAAATACAAGTGTTCTTGGATAATTAATACATAGAGAATATTTGATGGCCTCCTCTAGTAGACTCGGGCCGTTCGAAGCCAATCTTATGGAACTTGGGAAGGAGGTAGCACCACTGGGCTTTACTCTAGACCAAACCCAAGTCTAACTTCATGATGTGAAGTTGGAACGGAATCACTATTGCGGGAAGTTCAAGTTGATAGAAATCACCACTTATGGAATGTTGGCCGAGCCGCCCCAAGATTCTATCACCGTAGTACACCTTACACTTAGGTCCTATGTTGGTGTTATAAGGGGCTATGTAACGAGACCGTAACTTCCTTGTGTAATCCTTTGAGATAAATAAAATTGTGATTTCTTCTTATGGTGAAGTTTATGAATTTTCAAATGTCCGGGTAAATATAGGATGTATATTATTGATTTCTGAAAAAAAAAGAATATTTAAAGTATTAATGTAAATCATAAATAACTAATAATATGTAATAATTTTCAAAAAATGGTCTTCTACAGTTGTGTTCAGTATAATATTTAGAGTCTAATAAGATCAACTTAATTTTAGATGAATAGTAAATTATGAATAGTGATTTTACACTTATGATTAGTAGTGTGACAAAATGGATTAAGTAACCTTACATACGAAAGTATTGATATAATTTAGGCACCTTGATTAAGTAATGTGATTCAATAAAATATGTAAATAACTGTTTTAAAAATTATTATTCAAGTATTAGTTTTTTTAGGTGAATAGTGTTTTTTAATTAATAATTAAATTAAAAATATTTATATAAATATTTTTATAAAATTTATTTCATTTTTGAATTCAGAGCATCGATCTTAGGTTAAGGTGATTTTGGGGGATTTTTTTGAAAAAAATGAATTTTCAGTGAATAGTGAAAATATAGTTTTGAGTTTAGGGTGATTAATGACATCATTAAGGATGTAAAAATTATGAAATAACTCTGGTGGACTTATTAATATTAAGATAAGGTATTAGATGTCCTAAGTGGCCAATACCACGGTCAAATACAATGGGCAAGCCCATGGTTTTTCCAATATCCCTGATGAGGTGTCCCATGGAAATTAATGCTCTGTTCCCTCACTCCTCTTATAAATACCAGGACATTCCTTCATTCATTTCATTTCAAAATCCTTCTCAATGATTTTCGGGTCTCTTAACCTCCCAAGGAGTCCTCCCAAGATTCCCTCAAGCCTCCCAAAGTCCTGAACGTCATGTTTTCGAAGTTACTCTTCTAGGTAAGGGAATCTTTCACTCCCCCCCCCCTCTTTTAAACCATGAGTTCTTTATGTTGTGTGTTCTATTTTCCATATATTTATTTTGAGGGTGTGTTCATATATGTTCTAATTAGTGTGAATTTCATGTATAATTTTCGAGAGGCCCTTTCTGGTCTCATCAATTTATTTTCCATGTTTTTATGTGATGACGTTAGGTTGCCGAAATTTTCATAAAAGGAATCGTGTCTTCTCTTTTCTTCCATGTTTCATTTTCATGTGGTATGTCATTAAAATATCCATAAAATTATCTTATTCAGTAAACATACTGTATTATGAGTTATTTATGAGTGGTTTACCCTTGTCCCCTCTCTTTTCAATGATTTCTAAGACCATGTTATAAAGCCATTATGCTGCAGAAATTTTGTCTAAAATTTTCTATCTCTTTCTCTCAAGAAATTATATTATTTTATTTATGTGAATACCCAAACCTACTTTGTTTCTATGGGTATTTATAAATATATAAGGTTGATATACTTGATTCTTTAATTGACATACATATAACCCTCACTCCCATTCCATGGGTTATAAATTACATAATGATCTTATTTTTAAGCTCTTTTTAAACGTCACGATTTTGACTTGAAACCCATTTCATTGAATCTATTTGGGTTATTTATGAAATTTATGATTTTGATCTATGTGGATCACATGAAATTAAAGATATATTAAGGGTGTTCCCAGATAGCACTCCAATGCATTGGGTAATGATTTAATTTCTAGAGATGACAAGTTTCACAGTACCTTGGTGAATAACCTTGGTAATTTTTATGATACCTTAGGGATGGACCCTGATGATATGTTCATGAATGTATAAATGAAATTTTGTAGCCACATATTCAAGTTATGTTCCAATTTATTTTCATTATGATATGCCTATACTTCCATTACCCATGTCTTTATGTTGTTATTAAAGTTCTTATTGTTGACACAAGTAACCTGATTCCCTTGTTTACCCTTACCAGGCCTTCTACTCACCCTTTCATTTGATGTATGTCTCCAGGATATGAGATTCAGTAGTTTTACATTTGATGAACCTATGATGAAGCCCCAAAAGTGGTTTAGAAGAATTGTTTATGTTTTATTCATGTTTTTTGTTCCTGATATCCAAGACACTAGAATTTAAAGATCCTCTGTATGTAAAATGTAATGAAAAGTTATGTATTAAAAAGGCGGGATGAAATAGTTGGTATCAAAGGATAGTTTTGTTATTTATGAAAATTAGGATATGAGAACTTTAGGAATAATCATATATAAAAGTTTAAATTTAGTAAAACTTCCTGCTATTTTGGTGAGTATAGATTTAGTGGTTTATCAAACAATTACATCCATGTCTGGATATGAGCAGGTAGAGGCAGCTCTGGCATAGATGTACATAGGGTTAAGCCCGAAAAAACCTCTTTGAGCTAGACTCGAACAGGAAATGGTGCATGACAATGGTACTTTCTGCACTCTTTGTTATGAAAAACCCGGGGGATATGTTCGGTTAATCACAAGATTTTTATGAATCATTATGAAGGAATTATAGAAAAATGTAATTGTTTAAGCATGATGTTTTAAGACCTAAAATAACTTTTAGTTATAAGATTTTTAAATGAAATAAGTTTCTCATGAAGTATTTATTCTTTTAGAAAATGTCGAGCAATAGGAGTAACCGTGCAAATGGTGACCGCAATGGACCATGCACTGACAGCCCTCCGATGGAAGCCGGAATGGAAACATTCATGCGAATGATGAACCAAATGTCTCAAGTTATGAGTAATAACTTGAATCAAGCTGATATATCAATCTGACCACAAAGAGAACAACATTATGTTGAGTCCGTTATACGTCAACGACCACCAACCTTTAGTGGATATACTGACCCATTGATTTCTGAGCAGTGGATCAGCTCCATCGAGAAAATATTTTCTCTACTCTGTTGTTCAGAGCAAGAGAAGGTCACCCTGTCTATCTATTACTTATAAGGAGAAGCTGATCGATGGTGGGTACTAATCAAAAACATGAGGAAAATAGTGTAAGTTGATGCTATGGAGTGGGAAGAGTTCAGAGGGATATTTTTAAGTATTTATTTCCCTCTTTCCATGAGAAAAAGAATGGAGAAGGAGTTTCTCGAACTGAAGTAGAAGGAGAATGAATTTGTGGGAAGCTATGATATGAACTTCACAAGGATTTAATGATATACCTTTAGATTTGTCATGTATCCAAATGCTAAGGTTGATAGATTTTTTTGGTGGACTGAGACCTCATCTACAAAAGAATCTAGCCAACCGAGACTATGATAGTTACAAGGAGATCGTGCGGAGTGCGATGAAAGTCGAGCTAGAGTTTGGTGAGACACAGCGGTCACATAAATAAAATGACAAGAAAAGATCATTGGAGCCAAGATTACGGAGGATATTCAGTCAAGGAAGTGGAGGCATGAAAGTAAAACTTCCCAGGTGTAATAAATATGGAAAGAAGCATCAGAGAACTTCCTACTCAAGAGTGGGAAGTGCTACAAGGGTGGTATAGATGGACGCATTGCGAGGAATTGTCATGGTGAGGTGAAACCTCAACTTCCAAACACAAATGACAATGGGAAGATGGTATTGGCCATAATTGATGTCCAGTGCTTCAAGTGTGGATCACATGGGAACTTTTCCAATCACTGTCCAAATCCAAGGGCAGTGGAGGGGAACGCCCATCAGCCTCAGAAAATGCCACGGGATCA
Source organism: Viscum album (assembly GCA_963277665.1). Taxonomy (NCBI): domain Eukaryota; kingdom Viridiplantae; phylum Streptophyta; class Magnoliopsida; order Santalales; family Viscaceae; genus Viscum; species Viscum album. Next base: position 1,417,821,933 of record OY728138.1, read on the forward strand.
ATGTCATTCTTTTGCAATCACGATCGATGAATTTGGAGCTCATAATGATATGGTAGTAGGTAATCTTGTTGTCCTCTCAAAGCTATAAAATACATTGTTTGAATCTAGTTCTACGCATTCCTTTATTTCCTCCAAGTTTACAAATAATTTAGAATCATCCCCTGATTTTCTAAAAGTAGAGTTATCAGTCAAGAATCCTGGTGGGACTATCCAAACATTGTCAGTGTTTAGAAACTCTAGTATTTACTTTAGTGAGAACAATCTTATCTCAAATATAGTAGTCATTACCATGTCGGAATTCTACATTATACTAGGGATGGACTAACTCTCAATGTATAATTCTATGATCAATTGCAAAAGCAAGGAAATATCAGTATTCTTGAATATAAAACCTACAGTTACCTTCCAAGGAGAGATATCTCAACCTGATATTCTTCTAAAATAACCACCTATATCCTTCTTTATGGAGTTGATTGGTGAAGAAGTATAAGGAGATGAGAGTTTAAGTATAGAAAGTGTCCCCATCATCCAAAAATATGGTGATGTATTTCCCCAGGAGTTGACTGGATCCACCCCTGAAAGAGAGGTAGAGTTCTCTATTGAGCTCATACCTGGATCTCATCCAATATCAAAGATCCTATATAGGATGGAAAATGTGGAGGTGGAGGAATTGAAGAAACAACTCCAAGATCTTTTGGATAAGGGGTTTATCCAACCGAGTGTGTCTCCTTGGGGAGAACCTATTCTCTGTGTAAAGAAAAAAGATGGATCGATGCAGATGTACATTGATTATAGAGAACTGAACAGGATCACAGTAAAGAACAAATACCCTTTTCCAAGAATTAATGACTTATTTAACCAACATTGTGGGGATCAATTCTTCTCTAAGATTGATCTTCGATCAGGTTATCATCAATTCCGGGAAAAGAAAGTAGATATTCCAAAAACATCCTTCCGATCATGATATAGGCATTCTACGTTTGTTGTTATGTCCTTCGTACTGACTAATGAACCTTCGATTTTTATGGATTTGATGAATTGATTCTTAAGGAATACCTTGATAACTTTGTGATAGTTTTTATTGATGATATTATGATATATATTCCAAAAGACGTGAGAAACATGAGGATCATCTAAGGGCTATTTTACAAACACTACTGAAGGAGAAGCTTTTTAGGAAGTTCTATAAATTCGAATTCTGGATAAAACAAGTTTCTTTCTTAGGGCACATTGATACCAATGAAGGAATCATAGTTGATCCTGCAAAGACAAAAGTTTTAGAGGAGTGGCCTCAACCTACAACAATAACTAAGATTCGTTGTTTTCTTGGATTTTCAGGATATTATAGGATTTTTGTGAAGACCTTTTCTCAACTTTCTAATCCATTAACCAGGTTAACTTGAAAAGGGGTCAAGTTCATCTGTATAAAGAAGTGTGAGGAATGTTTCCAAGAGCTAATGAAGAGATTGGTTACTGCACCTATGTTAACTCTACCCTCAAGTGGACAAGGATTCGTTATTTTTAGTGATGCATCTCAAAAAGGGCTTGGGTGCGTCCTCATGAAATATGACAAGGTCATTGCTTATGCATCACGATAGTTGTAGACTCATGAGAAAAATTATCCTACGCATGATCTGGAGCTGGCTGTGGTCATTTTTTCTCTAAAGATATGGAGGTACTATCTTTATGAGGTGAAATGTGATATATACATAGACCATCAATTTTTGAAGTATATTTTCACACAAAAGGAATTGAAAATGAGACAATGGAGATGGTTGGAACTTCTTAAAGACTATGATTGTTCAATTCATTATCATCCTGGAATAGAAAATAATGTTTTGGATGCATTAAGTAGGAAAGACCCAGTTGTTCATTACATGATGAGGATTCAAAAAGATCCTTTCATCAATGGCCTAGTAAAGTTGAACATGGGAATTATAATGGAAGGGACATCATCAACCCTAACCCAAATGATTTCTCAACTGTCATTACTAGAATAGATCAAGAAGGATCAGAAAGAATAACCTTTATTACAGAAGTAGTTTGAGGCAGTGAAGGATGGGAAGTTTTATGAGTTCAATATTGATCAAGAAGGTGTACTGAAATTTGGTACAAGACTATGTGTTCCATCTATTCCGGAAATAAATAAGGGTCTGATGAATGAATCTCTTATCTCTACTTTCTCTATACATCCTGGATGCACAAAAATGTATAGGAACCTTCATGATTATTCTTTGAGGGATGATATGAAAAATGATATTGCGGAATACACTACAATGTGCCTATTCTGTCAGAAAGTGAAGGCAAAGCGACAAGTTCTTAAAGGGGTATTGCAACCACTAACCATACCAGCATGGAAGGGGGACCATATCACTATGGAATTCGTCACTGGTCTCCTGAGAACATCCAATGGAAACAATGAAATATGGGTTATTGTGGACCGTCTCACCAAGACTTCCCATTTTGTCCCCATTCGGGAAGATTTCTCTCTTGATCAACTTACCAAGATTTACTTGAAAGAAGTGGTAAGGATGCATGGAGTTCCACTTTCTATTGTATCTGATCATGATCCATGGTTTACATCAAAAATCTTGAGAAGCCTTCATTATGCTCTGAGCACTGAATTGAATTTCAATATGGTCTATCACCCCTAAACTGATGGCCAATCTTAAATGACTTTTCAAACACTCGAGGACATGATGAGAACCTGCTCAATGGAATTTAAGGCTGTATAGGATCAACATCTCCCTTTAGTGGAGTTCGCATACAACAACAGCTTCCACTCGAGCATTAAAATGGAACCCTATGAATCTCTATATGGGAAGCGATGTAGAACTCCTACTTGTTGGGATGAAGCTGGTGAGGGAATGCTTCTTGGGCCTGATCTTGTGCAAGAGTTGATAGGAAATTTCCATGCCATCCAACCACACATTAAGGCCTCTTAGTGTCAGAAAAAGAGCTATGCTAACAACCATCGAAGGGACTTGGAGTTGGATGTCTGTGACAAGGTCTTTCTTTGAATTTCGCCTTAGAATAGAGTCAAGTGGTTTGGGAAGAAAGGTAAGCTCAACCCTAGGTACATCGGCCCCTATGAAATCCTTGATCGTGTGGGATCAGTGGCCTATCAGCTTGCACTTCCTCCAAATCCAGCACAAGTTCAGGATGTCTTCCATGTATCCCTCTTGAGAAAGTACATAACCGACCCTTCACATGTACTAGACCTAAAGGTGGTACAACTAGAACATGACCTCGCTTATGAGGAGCAGCTGGTGGAGATCTAGGATCGTAGATACAAGGTTCTACACAACAAGACTATCCACCATGATAAGGTTTTGTGGAGGGACTAAAAATATGAAGAACCCTCGTGGGAACTAGAGGAGTCAATGAGGCAGAAGTACACACACCTTTTCTCCTCTAAGGGTACGAGTTAAAAATTTCCGGGATGATATTTCTTAAGGGGGGAAGAATTTAATGACCCAAACATTTTAATATTTTTTTGTTTCCTTTTTTTGTGTTATTTTAATTTATATTAAACAAAAATATTTCATTTAATAAAATGAGAATAATTAAAATGATACAATTTGGTTTAGATTGTTATAAGACCGCTGGTCAATATGACCATTAGGAACTAAACTCTTAGTGTTGCGATTATTTTTTATAAATACAAGTGATCTTGGATAATTAATACAGATAGAAGATTTAATGTCCTCCTCTAGCAGACTTGGGCCGTTGGAAGCCCATTTGATGGAACTTGAGAAGGAGGTAGCACCATTGGGATTTTCTCTAGACCAAACCCAAGCCGAACATCATCGTGTGAGCTGTAATGGAATCACCTTCAATAGAAGTTCATGCTAACAAAAATCACTACTCGGGAAATTTTGGTCGAGTCACCCCAATAATTTATCACCTTATCAGATCTTACACTTATGTCCTATGCTGGTGTTATAAGGGGCTATCTAACGAGACCGTAACTGCCTTGTGTAATCCTTTGAGATAAATAAAATTGTGATTTCTTCTTATGGTGAAGTTTGTGAATATTCAAATGTCCGGGTAAATATAGGATGTATATTATTGATGTTCTAAAAAATTTATATTTTAAAATATTTATGTAAAACATAAATAATTAATAATGTGTAATGATTTTTAAAAAATGGTCTTCTACAGTTGTGTTCAGTAATAAATTTAGAGTCTAATAAGATTAACTTAATTTTTGGTGATAGTAAATTATGATTATTGATTTTATGCTTATGATTAGTAATGTGACCAGATTGATAATGTAACCTCACTTATGAAAGTATTGATATAATTTAGGCACCCTGATTAAGTAATGTTATTCAATAAAATAGGTAAATAACTATTTTAGAAACTATTAGTCAATATTAGTTTTTTCGGGTGAAGTATGATTTTTAAATAAAAATTAAATTTAAAATATTTAGAAAATTAATTTTATAAAATGGAGTTCATTTTTGAATTCAGATCATCGATATTAGGTTAAGGTGATTTTGGGGATTTTTCTGAAAAAAAAAGAATTTTCGGTGAATATTGAATATACAGTTTTGAGTTTCGGGTGTTTAATGATATCATTATGGTTTTAATAATTATAAAATAATTCTAGTCAACTTATGAATAGGAATATAAGGTATGAGGTGTCACAGGTATCCAATACCATGGTCAAGCCCATGGTTTTTCCAATACCACTGATGAGGTATCCCTTGGCAATTAATGCTTTGTTCTCTCTCTCCTATAAATACCAAGCCATTCCCTCATTAATTTCATTTCCAAATCCTCCCCAACGAATTTATGATCCCTTTATATCCCAATGAGTCCTTCCAAGGTTTCTTCAAGCCTTCCAGTGTCCTGACCTTTATGTTTTCAAAGTTACTCTTCAAGGTAAGGGAATCTTTCACCCTCATCTTTTAAGCCATGTCTTCCATTATGTTGTATCTGCTATTTTCCATATCTTTATGTTGGGGGTATGTTCATATATGTTATAATTTATTTACTTTTCATATATAATTATTGAGATACCCTTTCTGATCTCATCATATTATTTTCTGAATTTTTATGTGACGCCGTTAGGCTGTCGAATTTTTCGGAAAAGGAATCGTGTCTTCTCTTTTCCTTCATGTTTCCTTTTCATGTGGTATGTCATTCAAATATCCATAACATGATCTTATTCAGTACCCATACTGTATTATGAGTTATTTAGGAGTGGGTGACCCTTTTCTGCTCTCTTTTCAATGTTTTCTAAAACCATGTTATAAACCCGTTATGCTGTAGAAATTTCGTCTGAAAATTTCTTTCTCTTTCTCCCAAGAAATTCTCTTATTTAATTTATGTGAATTCCTAGACCTGTTCAGTTTATATGGGTATTCATAAATATATATATATCTCTATATTATATTTGATTCTGGAATTGACATATATATAATCGTCACACCCTTTCCATGGGTTATAAATGACATAATGATATTATTTTTACGCTCTTTTTAAACGACCCGATTTTGAGTTCAAACCCATTTATTTGATTCTATTTCAATTATTTAAGAAATTTTTTATTATGATATATGTGGATCACATTAAATTAAATACATATTAAGGGTCTTCCCTGATATAACTACAATGCATTGAGTAAATATTTAATCTCTAGAGATGAGAAGTTGCACGATACCTTGGTTAATAACCTTGGTAATTATTATGACACCTTGGGGAAGGACCATGGTGATATGTTCATGAATGTCTAAATGAAATGTTGTAGCCACATATTAAAGTTATGTTCCAAGTTATTTTAATTCCGATATGTCTATACTTAAATTGCTCATGTCTCTATGTTGTTATTCAAGTTCTTATTGTTAACACAAGTATATTGATTCCCTTGTTTACCCTTACTGGGCCTTCTGCTCACCCTTTCCATTGATGTATGTCTCCAGGATATGAGATGCAGTAGTTTTACATAGGATAAACTTATTATGAATCCCTAAAAGTGTTTTATAATAATGTTTTATATTGTATTTATGTTATTTGTTACTGATTTCCAAGACACTGGACTTTATAGATCCTCTCTATGTAAAATGTAATGAAAATTTATGTATCAAAAAGGCGGGATTCAATAAGGTAAAACTTATTACTACCATTACATATTTATTTGATTACCCTTATCTAGTTATGTATTTTTTTAATGATGAAAATATGCGGTTTGTCACAGTTGAAGGTACAAATAGGCATCAGTTATTTCTCATGTTAATGGAATGTTGACCATGGATATTAGAGGTTGGTGAAAACTTTTTGATAATAAAATACCCCTAATAATATTTCATTGCATATAGTATTGTGTTTATTAAAATAATAGTATGAATATTTAATGATTATAATATAATTTTATGAGACATAAAAGTGGAGAGTAAGTGAGTGATATATATGTACTCATTTTTATCAACCTTATATAAAACCTTTTCAATATTCTCCTAGGATGTATGAATTTATCCAAAACATATTATATATTGTTTTTCCATATTTCCAATTTTATAGTTTTGTTTGATGTGTAAGAAATTATTATATATATGGTTGGTAGGTTTGTGATTATATTATAAATTATATTGAAAAGAACATGTGAGGTGTCATATATTGGACCAAAGGTTTATGACAATTTTGTAAAGCATATCTTCTATGCATGCTGAAGAGATTAGATGTAAAACTCAACATGGTGAATATTTTATTTCCAGGTCAATCCATTCAATCAATTGATGGAGTTTCATGCTTGTTTCAAATGTTATCCCCCAAAAATTTGGAATCATAGGGATAATTTTTAATTCTACTTCACTAACAACATTACGTTGTTTCCTCCCATTGTATGATAAGTTATTGGATTTAGTTGGTTTGATGTCATTAGTATAATGAATTCATTGGAATTAAAAGATCATATCTATGTGTTTTCTAGAATGAATTTTTCTTTTTGTAGAATGAAATTGGATGATATTATGATATATAGGGATCTTGATGCTCCTTTTTTTAAAAAGAACCCTCAAACAAAGGATAAAGTTGAATATGTGCAGTTGGATAAGATGTATTTAGACATAACCTAGATTTAGCTTGCCTAAAATGTTCCATTCAACATTATAGAGGAAAAAATAACTATAGAGGTTATGAAATTATTAGATGAAATGTATTAACATCTAATAACTCTTAAAAACTTTTTCAAATAACATATAGTTTTTCACTTGAGGTTATTATGTGGAAGGTTTAATGTCAATCATGTAAATGACATTAATAAGATCAAATGGATTCATTATTCATCGACGATAAAATTTGAAGTTAATTTTTGTTAATTTTTTATTCACTTCAGAGAGTATGGATTCCATATTTATAGTGGTGATAAAATCTAGTTGGAAATTTGATTTGTATTCAATGATATTCAAATCTTGGTCTTGAATGAATAGATGTGTTTTAAAAAAGTTTAAACATTATTTAATTTTGTACTTAATAAAGTTTAATGTTGTTCATTAGTTCATCAGATAAACCATTAGAAGAAGAAATCCATTTAGAATAATTCCCAAAGAAGAAGTAAAAGTATGTCGGTAGATTCAAGTCATACATGATGGATTTTTAGGAAAAAGGTACTTATCAATGGTGATTCTAAGAATGGGTTATAGTAATCAACATTTGTATAGAAAAAATAAGTCATTGCTATAGATGGAGGTGCAACCTAATTTTGAGTATGACCATTCTAGGGGAGTCATGGGTTAATAACTCAAGTACATCCTTTCATTTAGCTGGTGAGTGAGGGTAAATGGTTTATTATGTACTAGGTTTCTTGGGTAATGTCATCTAGAGGAATATGAATATCCAGATATTGTTCAGAAATATGATTCAATCATTTGAATGAAAAATGAATGATTATAGAAATTGAAATATGTTATACTCATTCCATATGTTCGGAAGAACATTATATCAATGGGACACGCATTATTATATATGTTTCATAATGAAAATTTTCAAGTAGTTTAAGATAGATCAGTAGAAGATCCATTGTAATTTCTTATAGAGTAAAAAATCAACCTTGTATCTTATTAGCCAAAGTGACAATGTTGACACAAAGATAATGACTTCATTGGATGATCCAAGAAAGTGGAATGGTAGTCGTGGTCTCATCAGTGAGAAAAATATTAAATTTATATATGTGATTGGAATTTTTAATCCCAATCATGTGGAACATGGATGATTTCATAGTTATATGTCAGGAAAAAAAGAAGTTTCCTTTAACTTGAATGGAATTAATAGATGGAATTGAAATTTATCACTTGTTCATTCTATGGTTTTGGGTCTAACCATAGATTAATCATATCGTGGATAACTATACTTTGTGACTTTAATTGATGATTACACTTATATGGCATGGATACACTTCATGAATAATAAATATGATGTGTTTTTGTAATTTATTTAGGGGAATGTTTTGGATATGAAATAGTGTGAAAAAAAATTAAAATGTCACTTGATAGACAATGATGTGGAGTACAGTAGAGACAAATTTTATAAAGTCAATGAGTACTAGTCCATCATACCTAAGAATTATATTATAGGGACTCCAAAAAAAATTTGGATAGATGAAAGAATAAATCAAACACTAATTGATAAATATTTGAGTATGAGGAAACACTCTAGAAAGCCTAAGGTAATTTAAGAATAAGCCTTAAATACAAAATATTAGCTAGAAAATAAAATTATAAGAGGGACATTAACATCTTATGGAACATGGGACCTGGATGAAACCAGATTTAAAATGACTCATGATCTTTGAATGTGTAGAATCTGTTCATACTGATGCTATGGATGGAAAGAATTAAGAGGGGATATCAAAATATTGTTTTCTTAACAGATATGGTGATGTTAAATTTTGATATAGATTATTGGATAATAAAAAGAAACAATTCATATTGAGATGATATGTTTTTTATAATGAAGAAATTATATTGAAATACTGAATCCAATCTTAGTGAGATGTTTAGGATAATTCAATAATTGATGTTGAAAGTGAATAGTTATAAGATATTAGATTGACATACTATTTAAAACTTTTAGGAGAAAAATCAAAGGCAATAACTCTATTAGTTGTATTACTAGAAATTGGTAGTTTAGATACCCATTTATATATGTTGAATTTGGGGATAGAAATGTACTGGACAATGAAAATCATAAAAAACATTACCATTTAGAAGACAATCGTACATTAACATTTGAATGGATAAAATTGAGGTTATGTTCAGGAGATCCAATCACATTTGAAAATATATTCAGAGGTTTGGGGATAATATGAACTTTTTAATTTTATTGGATGTAGGGGAAAAAGATAGTTCAAAATACGTTTCTACTCTTTGTTAGGACTAATAGGGGCCTATGTACCCTGAGATGGGGGGTGAATCAGGGTATGGATATTCTTTTTCAATGTTCTTCTTGTCCCACTAGATCTTGACCTCTTCATTCCAAGGGACACTTTTTTTTCACTTGTGTGTTTATTATGATCACTTATTTTCTTCTTTATGTGATGATTATTCTTTAAATCCAATGTAGGGAAGTAAGAAGGTAGACACAAAGATTTTTACTTGGTTCACCCTCACTGGGCTACGTCCAAGGAGCATATGCCGACAAGTTGCCAGTCGTACCAGATTCCACTATTCTTCACTAGATGTGGATACAAAGGTTCAGGAATAGTCACTCTGTCCCAGGCTCACTGCCTTTACAAGATTTAGGGTCAGCTCACTGCTTTCCCAAGGGTCACTCACTATTTCTCTCTCTCTATCTCACTACTGGTGGAGAGGATCACCTTCTTTATCTTCTTTTGCTCACTGCTCTAGAAAGGATCCACTCACAGTATATTGACCTGTAGGTCTCTTCATTTTCAAGATGGAATGCATCTTTCTCTGTTTGTAGATGCTCTGTTGAAGTCCAACTTTCACCCGTAGATGAATCTCTTTTTGCACCGAAGGTATCGGGCAATCTTCTAGATTTCACGCAGCCCTGAATAACATCCATGAATCAATCTTACCTAGTTCACAGGTCTAACCTGGCGTGAAAGTATCGTCATGCAAGTCACAACGGGCGCACAAGTCTACCTCAACTACTTATGCTGCAAAGTTTTCTTCAACTCCAAACCTATGCGACTTAATTCCTTTTACTCCCAAACCAATATTGGCACGCAACTACCAACTGGTGAGAAACATCAAACACTGGCGCGCAAGTCCACCTGTGCGACCACACACCACCTGTGCGACCACCCCACCAGCACGATAGAAGCTCTGATTTTTCTAAGTGTTGAACTCTATTAAAAATGTGGATGGATGGTCCTATATTTATAGGCATTTGGACAACCTATGCTGTGGTGCGCAAGCTTCCCCTCGGTGCGCAAGTCCCGGCGCGCAGGTTTCTTCCCCTACAAGACACCCGCGCGACCCTATTTCCTTTGCGATATTTTGAAGATCTGATCTTGAAAAACATATGGCGTGAAACTTTCCAACCCTCCTAGGCACCGACACGCAGGTCCTTTCACGGTGCGCAAGTCACCTACGTGACCACACCAATACATGTGCGACCCACTTTAATTTTCCATATTTTGACCATCTGATCTTGAAAAACATTGGGCATGAAATTTTCCTCACCTTCAAGTACACGGTGCACAAGTCCCTTTGCCAAAAACCACTTCTCTCATTTTGTCGATTTTCAGGCCCAAAAATTTGGCAAACACTGGAAAACGGTGCCACCTTGTATCTGTTCATTTTGTACCACCTCCAGATCATCCATTCCATTGTCGACATTCTTGAATCAAACATGGATCGTTGAACATAGCTCTTGAACTCGACATTCCTCCATGAAATACCCTTTTTCAACAAATTTGTATGTCATTGTTTTGCTTTGTCAACAATCACCACACAGATGTTCACTTTTTCAACAAACACAATAAACACAAAAATGCGTCAATGATACCTTGAGGGATTTTTTCCCAACACTCTTAGAGACTTTAAATAGTGGGAGTCATTCATGGAAGATGAAATGAGTTCTTTATATCATAATAATACATGGGAGTTTGGTGTGATACTAGAAGAGAAGAGGGACATAGAAAACAAATTTGTGTTTCATTTACAATAGAAAATTGATGGAAGTAATGGATATTATCACGACTAATCCCCCAGGGTCTGTGTCGTGACTACCGCATACATGGATTCCATAGGCCATGGGTTGGCGACTAGAACCTGAAATAATTATCCCTAAAAATGGAAAGGCATTGAATTTAAACCTACAAAAACAAAGATCATGTACACAACAAGAACAAACCAGATAGTATAACTATTGAAAGTAAAAGTGTGAACTGAAGCATAATGGTCTAGAAATAGAACCCCAAATAAAAGAAAATACATAAAAAAGGAAAAAATCTCTTGAGGTCGTCTTCTAAAGTTCCCAACTAAAGGGTAGGTAGACCTTGTCATTGAAGCTCTTTGCATCAAACAATCACCTTCATGCACCGTCAAGTCCTGGATCCTAAACCTCAGTCAATGTTTTTCTTCATATGCACAAGAAACTGCATGGTTCACACGATGACCATGCAGGGGTGAGTATAACAATACCCAATAGGGACCCCAAGGCCCCAAAATGTCTCCTTGATTTCATCAAAGCAAAAACCAGAAATCATGATCCCAATCGTAAAGCACAAAGTAAAAGACTCATCTCACACCTGGTATACAACATAAAGAACACGAATAAAGATGATTAGTCATAATTATAGATCATATTATTCTGTAAATATGCTTTTTCTACTAGACTACATAAGTTCTCTAGGTGCTAACCTTCAGGGGATGGCTAGGTGCTGACCCACAGAGGATCACTAGGTAGTAACCCACAAACGATCATTAAGTGCTGACCCATAGAGGGTTGCTATGTGATGACCCATAGAGGTTTTCTAACTACTTACCCACATAGGATTTCTAAATTATGACGCATAAATGATCTCTAACTGCTATCCCACAGATGATCGCTAGGTTCTTCATTGTTTCACAGCCATCAACTAGATTTTTGCACTTAGCATTCATGATTCTGGGATGATCGGTTCCTCAAGCGATCAGTCGTACCTCAAATACCTTGAAGTCCCAAGAAGACGTTACCCTAATAATCAACATGTCATAAGGGTTCCAACACAATAGAGGGTGCATTAATCAAACTCATGGTCTGTAAGTTATAGGCAAGTAAGTACTGAGGGACCGATTGGTTTCAGGTTCGATCCAAACTATCCATACTCCAACACTCTCCAAAACCCAAATGAATTTTCTCAAAAGTATCTCCTAGTACTAAGGATTATATCACCTTATACGGGTTTTCAAATGAATGTTTGGTTTAGAAGATATGAACATCTAAGTAAAACTAGGTCAAAAAGGGTCTGGGTCTAGACCAACCCGGACAGACTTCCCCAACCCGATCGAACCGACCTGACCCCGTCAAACCGACCCAGCCTTGTCCGGGTCAACCTAGCCTACTAAGACCGACCTGAACTGGATGGGCCTAGCCTACTCTGTCTAGGCCCGGTCTGGGTTTCCGGGCCGCAAGACCGACCTCGCCCACCCGGCTAGGCATCACCTGCCATGTCATGGAACCGGCCCATCCTGTTGGATGGGTGTGGCCCACCCGTTGGGCACGATCCACCTCCCTAAATGGATGTATCTATTCAGGCTCCTTAAATAGTAGCACCAGGTTGCCTCTACTCCACCTAACCAGTCTGTGTAGAATAGTCATCAAGTGGGATATGTGGGATCGGGTCCACCCTCCACCACATCTCAGAGCTGTGACACCTCCTCTGCAGGTCAGAGCCACAATGCCTCCTCTGTGGCTCAGAGGCACGGCACGCCGCCTGACATCAATGCGGTCGGCAATGGTCGGCCTCCCCTATCCGCTGCAGTGCATTTGGGATCTTCCATTCTCTCACAGTCGGTGGTGCTTCCGTAGGCCACCAATGATGCTTCGTTGATCCGATATTCTTCATTTCTGGACCTACGGGCCTCCCAGGATTCCTCCTATATTGTGCAGCCCTTGATTTCTCCTTGACGGCATATTTCTTGGTCTACCACGAATAAATAATCAAACCCAGATCGGCAGATGTTTCATGCCTTGTTCAGTTCGGCCTAAGCCCTCCGCGTTAGCATTATAACATGGGAAAGAAATCAATAATCAACATATTATTAGTTTAACAAAAAAACCCCTACCTTGAAATAATTATAAGATGCTAAAGATGACTAATAAGGGTATGAATTTTAAGGCATTCATTGGAATTCATCTATCTGTAGATCGAATCCTCAATGGCGTCATCAAATCTTCATTCTTCATTGAAGAAAGACATCACCTTCACTTTGTCAAGAGTCCTCCCATGGGTTCCCAAGACCCATGACAATGATTAGATTAAATAAATGGAAAGATAACCACAGTGTTGTTTCATTAATATTTTTTATTAATGATTCCTAATTAATGAATATGTTATACCACAAGCACTTCAGTTACACAACAAGAGTTTCAAGTTATTTAAAATACCCTAAATTAATGTCTGGCATTACATTTTGGTCCCACCATCCACTACTCAACTATTTGAGAAATAATAAAATAACTTATTTAGTTATTTTATTATTTTTCTGGAAGTTCAAAAATTATCTTTTTCATCTAACCCTTAATGATTGAAGTTATGCTTCGCCAAATCGAATCCTGGTGTTGTGAATTCAACAGTGACCTCATCTTTTTAATCCAACCACTGGTTCAAAAGATAGAAATCCCTACTTGCATGTTTAATGAATGTACCTTAAAAAAAGTTCAAAATTTGGTTGTGTACTCTCCCGGACTCGGAATCACATCCTGTCAATTTTTATTGACTTATAATAATTCAATATAATTTAATAAAATTAATACTGTATTTCTCAGGCTTTACATTCTTCCCACTTTAGGGATTTACATCCCCGAATGCCATAATAAAAGCTTTGTAAACAAATGGGGGTACTGAGAATAAATCTGAGCCTCCTGCTCCCATGTTCTTTCATGGAAGTTCCCATGCTACTATCGAACTCACATTAGATGGATTCCTCGTCCATGAAGGACATGCTCCTGTCGATCCTCTATCTCTACCTGTTACTCCACCAATGTCGCCCCATCATCAATGTCCAGCTCGCCCGAGTCAATAACGCATGATGGATCATGCCCGTACTTCCTCAACTACGACACATGGAAATAATTATGCACACAATGTATCTATGTGTCAAGACCAAATCTGTACACCACCTCCCCCACTCTACTGAGAATCTGGAAGGGTTCGATGAACCATAAAGATAACCACTCTTCCCAAAAAAATCTCTGCAATCCTCATCGGGGAGAGACCCGAACGAAGACATAGTCTCCCTCCTCAAACTATAAGGGTCTACTTCTCCTATTTTCATAAGTCTTCTACCAGCTTTGTGTAGTCTAAATCCTCTCTTGGATGATCTGCACCTTCTCTATGGTAGCCTGTACCAACTCTGGACCAGTAAGTGTTGACTCCCCTGGATCTTTCTAGAATAGAGTTGATCTACACGGACACCCATACAAGGCCTCAAATAGTTCCATGCCTATGGTGGAGTGATAACCATTGTTTTATATGGACACCACTAGTGGAAGATGTTCCTCCCAACTGTGTCCAAAATCAAGGACACAAGTATGAAGAATATCCTTAAGGGTTTGTATGGTCCACTCTGTCTGACCATATCTCTGAGGGTGAATGGTGGTGCTCAAGCATAGCTAGGTCTTGAATGCCTCCAACAGTCCCTTCCACAACCGAGATGTAAAATGAAAATCATGATCTGAAACAATCATCTATGGAACCCTGTGAAGCTCTACAATATCCTGTACATAGAGGCCTTCCAAAACCTCTAATTATCCCTACTCTCAGATTGGTAGGAAGTAGGCTGAAATAATGAGTTGGTCAATAATCACCTTGATGAAATCGTGGATCGTGGATGTACATGGTTGTCTTGTTACAAATCCCTTGTAAATACCATCCCACTTCCATTCCAGTTCCTCTAGTGGCTATTCAAAGAAGGCTAGAAACAGATGCTTCGCCTTCACTTGCTGGCAAGTGAGGCATCGTGAAAGAACTCCGCCAATGCTTTCTTCATCCCTATCCACCAGTACTAACACTGGTTTTCCTAGAATATCTTAGCCACACCAGGATGTACCTCCATATATGATGTGTGGAACTCCCTCAATACCTCTTCTTGTAGAATCAATGGTAATATGGTGCATCCTCTAAAAAGTAGGGCGTTCTCCCCACCTTCATAAAATCCTTAAGGAGCTCGTCTTAAGGATATTTGAGCATGTTGGGGTTTGAAGCCAACATTCTCAAGATGTTCCTCCTTAAATAAAAGATAGAGTGGGGGAGTGACTGTCATATAATGGAGGTAAGATGCTCCATTACTATCCACGATGGGTATCTGCATCGTGGAGAGATACTATGTCACCTCACTCAGCAATTGTAAACCAGACCATCTGCTAAGTGTGTCTTCCACTACGTTCCCAAGTTTAGGAGTATAGAATATCTCAATGTCATAGTCCTGGAGGAACTCCAACCATTTCCATTGTTTGAAGTTTGGTTATTTCTGTGAGAAGATATACTTGAGACTCTTGTGATCGGAGTAGACGGTAAACCACTCACCCATCAAGTAGTGCCACCACATCTTCCTTGAAAAGACCACTACTTTTAACTCCAGGTCATGGGCAGCATAGTTCTGCTCAAGTTGTCTAATCATTCATGAGTCATAGCCAATCACTGCTTGATCGTACATTAGGAAACATCCCAGTCTAGTCCATGATGCGTCATAGTAGACTTCATACCCAACGCTCTCTTCTAGTAGCCTCAACATGGGGAAACTCATTAGTCTCTGCCTCATCTTTTGAAAACTCATCTGGAATCTCTCTATCCCCAAAAAAGGTTTTCACTACTTTATAAAAGCTTGAAAAAGTTCTGCTACTATGGAAAAGTTAGGTACAAATCTCTAGTAGTACCCATCCAACCCCAAGAAACTCCACACCTCGATCACACTCTTGGGTGGCTACCAAGCATGCACTGCCTCTATCTTTGATGGATTCACTACAACACCAACCAATGAGATAATGTGTCTCAGAAATTGGACCAACTGTATCTAGAACTAACACTGAGAGAGCATTCCATAAGTTTGGTGCTCTCAGAGAGTTTCCATAACTATCTGTAGATGCGTAGAGTGCTCCTCCTCTGTTGTTGAGTACACAAATATGTCATCAATGAATAATACCAAAAAAGTGATCAAGGTAAGGTTTAAATATCCTATTCATGAGTTCCATGAACCATTATAGAGAATTGGTTATGCTTAATGGAAACACCAAGAAATCATAGTGTTCATACCAGCATCTGAAGGACATCATCGGTATATCCTCCTCTCCTAACTAAAGGTGAAGATACCCTGATCTGAGGTCTATCATCGAAAACAACTAATCTCCCTTCAACTGGTCGAAGAGATCATCAATCCTAGGTAGAGGATACTTATTATTCATAGTCACCCAATTCAGGAGCCGATAGTCCATGCAAAGCATCAAACATCCATCTACCTTCTTGTTGAACAAAATCAGGGCTGCCCATGGAGAGACACTAGGTCTTACGAACCCCTTTCTCTAAAAGTCCTCCAAATATATCCTCAACTCAAGAAGCTATATGTGATCCATCCGATATGATGGGGTAGATATCAAGGTTTTCATAGGGTATAGGTTGATATAAAAGTCTACCTCTCTAAGAAGAGGTAGTCCCAGAACATTATCAATAAAGACATCATCATATTGGTCCACCACAACAAGATACCTTGGACACCTCTTGTCCACTACACTAAGTGTGAGGCTAACCAATTGATTAGTTAGTGACAACACCCTCCATAGAGAAATTACATCAGGTGCTAAAAAGGTTTCTTTTTCACCGATAAAGGAAAACTTGGTCCCATCCTCGCGGAAACACCATACTTTGAGCCTAAAACACTCAATATGAGCATGGAATGTGGATAGACAGTCCATACCCAAGATGATTTTGTAAGGCCTCAATGCTTCTACTAGAAGATCCCAGTCGAAGCTCTCACATCCTAGAGTGATCTCACACTACCTGCACTAGTGCGTAATCATCTAATCCTGTCATGTATGAGTCTCTAATCATATGGATTGAGCCATTGGATCCATTGAAATCTCTGAGCTCCGAACGAGAGCCGTGGAAAAGAAATAGTGACTAGCACTTGTTTCTCTAAGAACTGTAGCTAGGATGGTGTAGACACATATCATACATCAAATATTATCTGGAGTGTTGTAGTCCTAGGCCTCACATGGCTGTAGTGGAGCTCGTCCCTATCCACCTACTCCCGATAGTCGGGATGGACCACCAAGGGGTGGTGGCGGTAGAACCTCAAATCGTCACCCACTGCCTGGTGCATGGACTACTACTCTGCCCCATCCTCTACCCTGCGGACCTCCTCGGTTAAACCTCTGTGGTTGAATTAGTGGTCCCTTGACCGTCTGTGGATCATCCATGCGGGGAGTCAGACTGTCTTGAGCCATGTTCCCCTATCCTCAGTAAGAGTAACATACTATATTCCACTTATGACCTCCTTGTGTGTCTGGAGCATCAGGACCATCCATCTCCAAATTGTTCCCTGGAAGAGGCTAGTATCTAGGATCCCCATCTGGTCTGCTGGTATCTCAACCAAGAAGAAAACCCATTCCATAGCATCTATCCAGTCCCCATCAACATGGGGATTTGTCTCGCCTCAAAACCTCATAGGCCTCTGTCACTGGAACTCGTGAAATGCACTCAGTAGATGTGAAGGGCCTACTAGTGGGGCTAGTGACAACTATTACCCTATGGGTAGTGGTTCCACTGGTACACCACCAGAATGTACCATCACCGTAAGAGGGCCATGCACAGAAGTCTCATCTCTTGGCGGTTCATCATCTAAAACTCTCTCTAGAATCATGGGACGCTGTCTACATGGCGACATTTGGTAAATAAACAGATACACCACCTGTAATAAGTTATACCTGGTAAGAAGACTCAAAAGATATCAAAATAAAAACATTTCAAAAACACATGTATTCAGTGTTTTTGTGTACCCATTCAGAAATCAGAATTTAGGGAATTGTTTTATAGACACGTCAGCCAGCATAGCAACACTGGACTACCCGAACTAAAAACTATTCTCAAAACACATAACATTATTTCTCCATTGAAAATATGAGAGTCTTTGTTATTTGGTAAAACACACCCCATTGATACCACTTTTTTCACGACCCATCCCCTGGGGCCCATGTCATGACTACCCCAAGCCCACCTTCTTTAGGCCAGCGGTTAGAGATTAGCACTAGAAAGTCTTATCCCTAAAAATGGGATGGAATTTCCATTAAACCTTCAAACACATAGACCAGGTACACAAATAGAACAAAACCATGTAGTATAACTATTGAATGTAAAAGTGTGAACTGAAGAAGACTAGGATAGAAATACAAACCCAAGTTAAAGTAAATAAGGAAAAAAATAAAAACATCTCATGTGGTCATTTTCAAAGGATCTAAACTTAAGCATAGGTACAAATCACCACTGGGTCTCTCCATGAAAACCATTGACCTTCATGAACCATCTAGTCCTGTGTTTTAAACCTCATTCAATGTTTTTCATCATCTACACAAGACACAACAAGGTACGGGCGAAACCCGGGTATGGGTGGTTATAACAATACCTAGAAGGGACATAGAGAACCTTGAAGGTATCCCAGAGTTCCATAGAGGAAAACCCACAAAGCATGATCTCAATTGCAAAGAAAAAAGTAAAAAACTCATCTCACACTAGGTATTCAGCTTAAATAATATGAATAAATCTGATTAGTCATAAAGCTAGATCATCTTTTTCTATCAAGAGGCGTTTTCTGCTTGACCGCATAAGGTCGCTAGGTGCTGACCCACATAGGATTGCGATGTGATGACTCACTAACGATCACTATGTGCTAACCCATGGAGGATCGCTACGTGTTAACCCAAAGAGGGTCGCTAGTAGATGAACCACAAAGGATTGGTAACTAATGACCCATAGAGGATTTCTATGTGATTACCCACATAGGAATGCTAAATACTCACCGACAGAGGATCTCTATCTTCTGGCCCACAGAGTATCACTAGGTGCTTTATCACATCACATCCGACCACTGGATTCCCACACCTATCACGCTAGATTCTGGGAGGATGAGCTCCTCAATCCATTGGTCATAAATCAACTACCAATAAGTCCCACTAGGAATTAATCAAAATATCTTTCATTTCATAAGGGTTCCAAAGAAACAGATGGCGCATCAATCGGACACCAGGTCAGTGAGTTATAGGCTTGTTAGTATTGAGGGCTTGGTTGGTTTCATGTTCAATCCAACCTAGTCATAATCCAACATTCTCTACAACCCAAGTGGAGTATTTCAAATGGACCACCTTATCCTATGGATTCAAACTCCATAGATGGTTTGTCAAACATACATTCAGTTCAGAATATATAGCTTAGTAAGCAAAAATGGGTTAAAATGGGTCTGAGTCGACCCGACCGGACTCGGCCCGCTGGGCTCGGCGCATACTGGCTGGGCTCTGCCCCATCCATCTAGGCCCGGTCTGGAACACTGGGCTATGGAATTGGCCCACTTGGTGATGGGATAGTCCCGAAGAAACCAGCTAGATGCAGCCCACCAGGCTACAGAACCCGACCAACCCACTGGCTGCGTGCGGTCGTCCATCTAGGCGTGGTCCGCCTCATCGAATGGTAATGTTCGTTCAGGCTACTCAAATAGAGACACCAGGTTTTTTCTTCTCCAACTAGCCACTCTGTGTGGACCAGTCAACAAGTGGGACCCGCAAGCATGGTTCTTCCCTCCATTGTGGTTCATAGCTGCGACACCTCCTCTGCTGCACAATGCCACGATGTGCCGCTCGCTGTCAATGAGGCTGGTAAAAGATGGCCACCCCTATCCACCACGGTGCCTTCGGGAACCTTCGTCCTCTCACAGCTTGTGGGACACAGTCGCTAGCTTCCCCACACCGGCGGTTCTTCCACGGACTACTGTGGAAGCTCTGGTGGTTTGATTTTATTTCCGTATGTGCCTACGAGAATCCCTGGACGCCGACAACACTGCACGGCCCATGGTTTCACCGTGACACTGTATTTCTTAGTATCCCATGAAGAACACATCAAACTAAGATTTATGGAGGGTCTGAGCCTTGTTCGGTTCATCTCACGCACTCTGCATTAGCATTATAACATGGAAAGGAAGTCAATAATAAAAAAACAATTAGTTTAACAACAAAACCCCTACATTGAACTCATTGGAAGATGTTGTAGGTGACGAAGAAAGGCTCACATTCGAAGGTGTTCGTTGGAATTCTTCGATCTCCAGATCAAATCCTCAATGGCATTGTTGAATCTTTAATCTTAGTTGGAGGAATAAATCACCTGCACTTCGTCAAGAGTCCTCCTATGGGTTCCCAAAACCCAGGCCAATGATTTGATTAAATATAAGGAAAGATAACCCCCATTTTGGTTCATTAATATTATTTATTTATGAATCCTAATTAATGAACTTATTAAACCACAGGCGTTGCGGTTACACAATGATAGGTTCATGTTATTTAAAAGACCCTCAATAAATGCCTGATATTACACTGCAGTCCCGCCATCTCCTGCTCAACCGGTGAAAAAAGAAGAAACTAACTTATTTAGTTATTTTATTATTATTTTTGAATGTTAATGAATTATCTTTTCCATCCTACACTTTGATGTTGATGTTAAGCTTCGCCTAAGATAATCCTGACACTGCGAATTCAATGGGTCCCTCAAATCTTTAATCCAAGAACTGATTCAAAGGATAGAAAATAGCACTATCACGTTGACTGAACATTCCTGAAAAAAAGTTCAAAATTTCTTTACGGGCTCTCTAGGCCTTGGAATCATGTGTCATCAATTTTTGATGACTCATAATAATTTTATATAATTTAAAAAATTAATATGGAATTTTTGGGTCTCTACAGATATAAAGAATGTTTGGTGTTAAAAGTGTTTAGTATTGAATTCTTTAAAATTTTCTCACCTTTAGTTAAACAAAAAATTATTAGGTTTATTCTTAGAATTGACATATCTTATGATCTACACATGGAAAAGATGGATATAAAGACAACTATTCTTCATAGCTACTTGGAGAAATAAATTTACAATGTTTAGCTCAGGGGTTTTAAAGTTCATCAAAAGGAGGGGTTGGTATGAAAGCTAAAACGAATTATTTATGTCTTTAATCAATCTCCAAGATAATGAAATAAGAAGTTTGATTCTTTCATGTTTGAATAATGTTTCTATAAATGTGATTTTAATCAATACTCTTATAAAATATAAAGTTAAGTTGGTATATATATCATATTTTTCTTTTATGTGGATGATATGTTTATTGTTGGTATGATGTTCCAATGGATTTTTGAACTAAACAATATATCATGAATATTAAAGCTGAAGAATATTTGGAATTATTTGAAAATATTGGGGATGAGAATTGAGTGGGATTGGAAATTCATATCATTAGTTTTATCCTAGAAGGAATACATTATGAAAGACATAAAATTTGGAATTTCTATTTTAAAACATGTCTCAACCCCACTCATTGGACACTTTAAACATACTAAAACTCAAGTTCCATCAACGAAGGAAAAATTTCATGACATGAAGAAGTTTTCTTATGCTTTATTTATAGGATGTCTGATGCACACATTTGTTTGTAATTGAGCACATATTTCTTTTTCTGGGGAGTTATTAGCCGTTTCAAGTAAAATCATAAAAGCGAACATTGGGAATCTGTTAAATGGGTTTTTTGATACATCAAAGTGTCAGAGGATGAAACTATATGTTTTGGTGATGATTATAAATTTATTTTATTTTATTTATATTTTACATGAAACATGGATTTAAAAAAAAGTAATATAGGGTCTGTATTTACATTTCATAGAAAAACAATTAGTTAGATGTATCAGTTGCACTACTGGTTACATTATCTATAACTTATGTAGAGTACATTGCTACTACTATAGTATGGAAAACCTGATTTGGATAATGTGATTTATATATGAACATAGAAATGGATCGGAAATAGGATTTTGATTTTATGATATTAAAAGTTCCATCCATTAATCCTAAAACCTACCAGTTCATGCATAAATGAAGTAGATTGATTTGAAATATCCTTTTAGGAATTATTTTTTGTAGGATAATGTTTGGGACCTTCATAAGATCACTAGGAAAAAAATCATATGGATTTATTGAGAATGGTGTTGGTCCATAAAATTCAAAGGCAACATTGTGCCATAGTGGTACTTGGATGATCAGAAAAAATGGGGATAATTGTATACATTGGATAGAGGAAGAGTTCAGGTGAATAAAAGAAGAAGAATTATGAAATCCAAAAGAAATTTCCATTTAGGATATTTTTGGTTTTGTGGAAGTTTTCATTAGGTTTTATCAAACATTTTTTTTCATTTTGATATGATCGAAAAAAATATTAAGATAGAGATAATGAATGTTTTTTTCTTCTCCTTTATGTTATAAAAATTGGTCAGGTAGAATTTCAATTGATAATATGTCATCAGATAGAGATCAGTGGTTGTGGTTCTATCTGGTTGAGGTTTTTCTATGGAGAGGATTTGATGATGAGATATAGATTATCAGATAAACCTTTTTTCAGTAGATGTTCATAGGATACACTTATATTGGTACCATTAAAAAACATTAGTTTTACCCTTATAAGGGTAGCATAAACTTACACCTTCCCTTACACAAGTATCTAATTACCCTTACACTATTATGGATTGATTCATGATGATTGGATGTTAGAGGATAAAATGGAATATTCAAATTAGTATCACGATATTATTATGACAGTGGAAGGTTGACTGTGAAGATCAGAGGTCAATACAAATTTCATGAATGGAAAAATACCACTATAAAGTGGTGGTGGACCATTTTACATCTCTTATAACAATATTTATATAAATAGTGTATGTTCCTTACATAACTAATTAATACTAAATAATTGAGTGTAAGTGAGAAAGTTATTTGTACTCATTTTTTCTCCCATAATGAAAATGTATTAAGCATTCCCCTTTGGATGTACTACTTTTTCTATACCATGTTAAATATTTATTTGTCCATTTTTTTTGGTTTTTTCTTGAAGTGTGATAATTGAGTTTCTTTGTGGGGATTTTTTTGTTGATTATCCTCCTATTTCAAGTGAAATTAATTTGACTGGTAGTTGAAATTGGAAAAACATTTTTTCTAATATTATTGTTAAGCATATCTTCTATGTGGGTATAACCAATTAGATAATTTCATAATCTGGTGAATGTTGTCTCACTAGGTTTGTTTGTTGAATTTAATAAAGAGAGGGTATTTCTTTATTCAAGGGTGTTCCTCCTAATAATAAATTCATTTTCACCAATTTTTTTATTTAAATAAAACATAAATTAGGGTTTTTATACTTTTGGATCAATCCAAAACTAAATGACATCTTTTCACCAATCCATCTATGATATAGACTCAAAAATAGTTTTAATGTTGAATAAAAATTGCTTATCTTCATAAAAAATCAATATAGCATTCTTGAAATAAAAATAGTATTTTATAATAAATTAGTTAACTACTTAAACATAGCATTGGTTATACACCTCCTAAATAATAAGATAAATTCAACATTTATATATATTGTAATGCTTTACCCAATGGTTTTATGATAATTTTACCTCTTTTATTGAGGTGAAAAACATTTAATATTGTAACATTTGGTAATGAATGAAAATTAATTTTACCCTATTACATTATAATAATTATGATTATTCTATTAATGGGATAAATTTTTGACATTAAATTATCTTAAGAGGTAGAAAATAATATAAAATAATAGTAGTAAAACACTAAGATAATTGCTTTTACCAAAAAGTATATATATTAAGTGTAACATGTTTTTGTACCAAAATAAAGAATAATATTTATTTAAATGGCTTTATTTGGATTATTAATAATATAAAAGAAATAATTTTACATTGAAATTTTTTTATAAAAAAATATACCTTCTTTAATGCTTGAAATGAAAATATATGTAAAGACCCGGATTATACATGTAATTTTTCTAATTATATGAAAATATTACAAGTCCACGAAAACTAACGGTGTGTGATTCCGAGGCCCGGAGTGCCCGTAATGAATTTATGAACTTTTCTTTATCTACATTCAGTAAAAGTGAGAGGTGGTTTTTTTAACTTTTGGACCGGTGCTTGGAAATGAAATCTGAGGGCGCCGTTGAACTCTTAGTGCTAATATTTCCTTAGGGAGACCTTCACCTCAACCGAAGTTGGTCGAGGGTGAATGTTAGTTTTCATATTTTTTAGGGGAGAGTTAAAAAAATAATATAATAAAACAAACAAGTTTTATTTTATTTTAATGAAACCTCCTTTTTTAAATTATTGGTGGGGACCGCCTGACCCTTGAATTCCCTCTTTAATATGGGGTGACTCTTACTTTCTCCCAAAAATTAAATGTTCCAACTTAATCTAATAAATGTGTCAACATTAATTGAATTAAACTTAACTCAATTAAAAAATGGCTCCTCACCTTTCTTGAGAAATTGGAGGATTTTTGGCAAAGGGAGTTTAGGAGAACATTGGAGAAACATTCTATTCAAAAACAACCTTTCAAATGGAGAGAATTCCCCAAAATCAAGAATAAGGAACTGGCCTTGGAACGTCTTGAGGGAGTGACGGACGCCGACCTCACCAACTTCATCAAATTCATCTTCTTCCTCACACCCCTCCAATAGACAATCGATGTAGGATTTTGTTTTTAATATGATTGAATATATTTGATAATTCATCATATTCTCTTTTCTCAATGAAAATGGCCAAAATAACATGGCCATTGTCCCGTACATATAACTTGCCTCTTTTTCTTTTGTTCTTTATGCATTTTTCTTGCATTCTTCAACGCCAAATAATTAATGATGCTGGAAAAATAATATTTCGTTAAGTGTGACATATGGACGTGGATCCCTCGACCTGAGGATCGAGAATATGTGATCATTTTTTTTGGGCTAAGAATAGAGATACGGTGGCCCACAGAAGAGGAGGAGGGTCGGCACAACGACCAGTCACAAGGAAGGTGGGGCGGCATGCATCCGTGCCACCGGTGGATCAAGAGGCCGCGACTTCTTGGCCGTGGTAGAGGATGAAGAGCGGCCGACACCTGGCCTACCACCGAGGAGAAGCGTCGCGTGACCACGCTACTGGGAGGAGGACCGGTGGGAGCACCCATCCGGCTGTGGTGGATTGGCGGGACACACTTCGGTCCCATGGTGACTAGGCAGTGCCTAACGACGCTGCTCTTCTGTGTTCCTAATGGAAGGGGGATACTCCCCCTTCAGCTCCAGCTTGGCCGGACTGCACCACCGGGCTACGCCAGCGGGCCGCGCCCCTTGGTCGTGCCTAGTAGACCACGCCATCGGGCCACGCCCTGCATGCTGGGCCCGGCATCCCCCTCTGTGGGCCAGGCCAGGCCCACTGAGGTGCGGGCCATCTGAGAAGGACCCGGGTCGATCCGGGTAGACCTGAACTGGGTCGGGTCGGCCTAGGATGGGTTAGGCTAGGTAGGACCAGACAGGGGCCCATCCAGACCTTGTTTTACCTTTTTTTCTATAGCTTGAGAACTTGGCATCTGTTTGACAAACCTTCTCTGGCACTAGAATCCTTGGATCAAAATAGTACTTTTGGTTTACTCCACTTTAGTTTGGGATAAGGTTGGAGTACGACCAGGTTGGATCGAACCTCGAATCCAAATGGGCCCTCGGAGCAGAAAAGCTAATAACTTACAGACCGCGCGTCCGAATGACGGGCCCTCTATTGCATTGATTCTCGTTTGATGTGATAGACCTTTGGGAAAATTCATTGTGGTGGTTCATGGTGGTTTAGGTATAACCGATGGATTGAGGAGCGGTTCACCCAGAATCAAGAGTTCTATGAGGGGGAATCCAGTGTTGGGCAGTGAGGAGAAGGTTGGAGATGAATAATACATAGGTAAGTTACCTATTGACTCTGGGTGGGTCAGATCCTATGTGGGTCAATGCGGGGGTTAGTACTAATCGATCCTGTGTGGGTCGGCGCTCAGCAATCCTGTGTGGGTCAGTGCATACCGATCTAGTGTGGGTCAGATCCTATGTGGGTGAGCGCACAGTGATCCTCTGTGGGTCAGCGCATACTGATTCTATGTGGGTCCGATCCTGTGTGGGTTAGCGCTCAGCGATCCTATGTGGTTCAGCGTGTACCGATCCAGTTTTGGTCAGATCATTTGTGGGTCATTGTGGGGGTTATTACCTCTCGATCTTGTGTGGGTCAGACTCCGTATAATTAGTAGTAGTTCCTCTTGAATGAATAAGATGATCTAGATTTGTGACTAATCATCTGTACTTCTATACTTCACCTAATCCTATGTGAGCTGAGTCTTATATCTTCATTGTGTACCTGTGTGGTACTATATCTTCATGTTGTTACCTTTGTGGTACTCTTATCTTTGTGGTGTTACCTGTGTGGTACTTCTACCTTCGTGGTGTATCCTTTGTGGTATTTCTTTCTCTTGTGTGAGATGAGTATATCTGGACAACTTAGGTATATATTTGGGCATATACCTAAGTAGGGTTGACTATTTTTTCCATGTATTTTGGTTTATTCTTTGTGGATTTTAGAGACCATTAGGGGTCTCGGAGTCCCTACTAAGTATCTTTATACTCACCCCTGCATGGGATACGCCCACACCACATTGTGTCCTATGCAGATGACAGACAACACCGATTGAGGACGAGGGTACGAGGACTTGAGGCTACTCGAGGTAGACCATAGACGAAGTGTACCATATAGATGACCGTTCAAGATTTATACCTACACTTTATGTAGGATCCTTGATGGGTGTTCGCTGGATCTGTTTGTCCGTTTTACTTTTATTTTCTAATTTTACTTGTACTTTCTAGATGGACTTGTATTTTAGCCCCCTTTACTTACTGTACTCAATCTTTTTACTATATTGTTTACATTGAGCTCGTATCTTGTTGTGTTCATGGATGTGTGAGGTTACAAGTTATAAAGGCAATGCCTTCCCGATTTAAGGGATATACCTTTCTGATGCAAGTTGCTAGCCCCTGGCCTATAGAAGGAGGGATTTGGGTAGTCACGACATGGGCCCTGGGGGAAGGGTCGTGACAAATTGATCTCATAGGAGTTCGTTTCTACCAAATAACAAGGACTCTGATCTTCTTTTTTTTGGAAATATTGTTAACTGTTATGTGTGTGCTTTTCAGTTTGGGGAATCCAGTGTTGGTTCTGCGGCTGACATAACCATACACTAGGACCCTGAGTTCTGATTTCTGACTCATTGCACGAAAAAAATGATTGCATGTGTGTCTTTGAAAAGTTTTCTTTGTGAACTCTTTGTCTGATCTCACCAAGTATAACTTATTGATCGTGGAGCACCTGTTTCTTTTTAGTAAGCCTCCACGCAGACAGCCATCCGAGGTTCTAGGTATAGTAATTGATGGCAGCCCACCAGGTGAAGAGGCTTCCGTGCAGGGCCCCCTTACTGTAGTTGTACCATCAGGTGGTGTACCAACAGCACCACTACCCATCAGGTAGCCAACTCCATTAGCCCTGGTAGCAGAGGGTGAACGCCACTTGAGTGTGTTGCCAGAGTTCCAGCGCCATAGACCACTGAGGTTCCGGGGTGAGACAGATCCACAGGCTGATAGGGATTGGCTAGAATCCGTTGTAAGAGTATTTTGACTGGTAGGGACACCAGTTGATCTTATGGTGATCCTTGTCACCAGTCGTCTTCAGGCAGCTGTGGGAAGATGGTGGAGCATGATGCTCGAGGTTCACGATTAGGTGAATCTCATCTAGGGGGACTTCAAAAGCCTTTTTAGGGTAGAGTTCATCCCAGTGACCATACACTCAATGTGTATTCCAGAGCATCTCCACTTGCAGCAGGGTAGTATTACTGTGGCTTAGTATTCAGCGAGGTTCAGTGACCTCTCACACTACTCCTATGACATGGTGCAGGACCCTTTATTTAGGACTAGTCATTCGAGAAGTTTCTCAGACAAGAAATTAGAGCTTCCATGGTTTCTCTTAGCATCCCGATGCAGGCGATGGTGTTAAAGAGAGAACTCTTAGTTGAGAGATTCCTTATTAAGCAATCATCGACAGCGAGACCCACCACCAGACAACACGTAGCAGAGACATCGATAGCTGTCATTAGTCAAATGACATAGAGGTCCAAGAGGACCAGATCGACAGGTGGATGACCGCAAGATACAGGGTCAGTTGTGTGGGGATCTTGAGACAGAGCAGGACCGAAAAGAAACAAGCAGTGTGATTCGTGCTACAGGTAGGGTCACATGGCTTGCAACTACCTAGCCCACCGTACAGATGACCATTAGACGGTTAAAGGACCCACCAGGAATAGGTGAAGATTCAATCGAGGAGGTTCGCATGAAGGAGGAGGACGTGGTAGAGAAGCAGGCCATGCAGCATGCGGTGGGTGGCTATTTGAGGTTCTACTTCCACCACATCCATGTGGTCCACCCCGACCACAGGGAGCAGGTGGACAGGGGTGAGCTCAGCTCCAGGCAGCCAGGGATTATGATCACGGTGCTCTATATATGATAAGAGGTATGATCTATGTCTATTGCACCCTATCTGATGTACCTATAGACACAGGTTCCAGTCACTCTTTTATTTCCATGGACCTCGTTTGAAGCTCGGAGATTCCAGTGGAGCTTTGGGATCAATCCATATGGTTAGAGACACATATGGAAGCGAATTTGATGATCACAAACTTGTGTCAGTAGTCTGATCTTACTATAGGAGGCGAGATATTCAGAAGATATCTTCTAGTAGCATCATTTAGGCCTTAAGACTTCATCTTGGGAATGGACTTGTTATCCACATTCCATGCTCAAATCTACTATATTAGGTGCAAAGTGCGGTTTGACTGCACGAATGGGATCAGGTTTTCCTTCATCAGTGAGAAGGGAACCATTACTGCGTAGGATGGACTTACCTTGAGAAGGGTGTAGCTGATCACACATCAGTTGGCTGGCCTTACCCTTATAGATGTCGATGTTGAGAGTACGAGCTATCCTGCAGTGGTGGACCAGTACGCTGCTATTTTTTTACGATGTTCCACGTCTACCTCCTCATATAGAGGTGGACCTATACATCGACTTGTACCCCAGGGCAGCACCAATATATACACCAGCATATCGAATGGCTCTCGCAGAGCTTCGAGATATTCAAGTATAGTTGGAGGACATATAGAGAAATGGATTTATTAGGCCCAGTGTTTCACCTTTGGCAGCCCTGATTTAGTTTGTAAAGAAGGTGGATGAGAGTTTGAGACTCTGTGTGGACTATCAGTTCCTGAACAAGCTGACCGTGTAGAACAAGTATCCACTCCCAATAATTGATGATCTATTTGATCAGCTAAATGAAGCACGATGGTTTTTGAATATAGACCTTAGATCAAGCTATCAACAGCTCAGGGTATGAGATGAGGATGTGCAGAAGATGACCTTCAGATGTTAGCATGGCCACTATGAGTTCTCAGTTATTCCATTAGGTGTGACAAATGCCCTAGAATTGTTCATGGGACTCATGAACATGATCTTCCAGACATATCTCGACCTCTTTGTTGTAGTATTCATCGACGACATCCTTATATACTCTGCAGTGGAGGAGGAGCATTCCTATCATCATTCGATAGTTTTGGACACACTCCGAGATCACCATCTTTATGGTCAGCTCTCGAAGTGACAATTCTGGATATGATAGGTCCACTTTTAGGGACACGTTATCTCATAGTATGGAGTTTTGGTGGATCAAATGAAGATCGAGGATATTCTTTCTTGGGATCCACCCAGGAGTGTGAAAAAGGTGTGAAGCATTCTGGGTTTGGCCGGTTACTACCGGATATTTGTGCCTGACTTTTCTAGAGTTACAACACCATTATCAGCATTGATGAAGAAGGGGAAACCATTCATGTGTTTGGAGAGATGCCATTGTAGTTTCCAGGAGCTAAGGTAGAGACAGACGAGTGCCCCCGTCTTGAGGGTATAGGAGGAGGGCGTTGGTTACGTAGTCTACTATGATGAATCAGGGACTGGACTTGGATGTGTCCTAATGCAGGAGTGAGCAGTGATCGTGTATGGTTCTAGACAACTGAGAAAGCATGAGAAGAACCACTCTATACCTAAACTAGAGTTAGAAATAGTGGTATTCACCTTGATGATGTGGCAACATTACTTGATGGGTGAATGATTTACATTCTACTCAAATCACAAGAGTATCAGGTATATCTAATCTTAGAAGGACCTAAACCAGGGAAAAAGGAATTGGCTTGAGTTCCTCCTGGACTATGACTTCGAGATAGTCTATACTCTTGGGAAGGGGAATTTAGTATCAGATTCACTCTGCAGAAGATCTGGTATACAGTTTTTGAGTGAGGCGATGGAGCAGCTAGCCGTTTTGTGGATATCCTATACAGATCGAGACAGAGCAGCATATCTTCAGTCTCTAACACTCACTCCCAGACTCCTTCATATATGTAGGGAGGCACATCTTGGGCACACTGACTGTGAGGCTTGATGTGCTCAAATATCCACAGGACAGGCACCTGATAGATTTTCAGAAGGTGGGGAGCACACCATTTTCTTTGGAGGACATACTATGTTACTTGTGTCATTTTAGGAGGAAGTGTTTAGGGGGATCCATATGTCCCATCAAGAGTTACATCCAAGAGTGGTGAAGATGTACCATGACCTTTGGCATAAGCACTGGTGGCCGATAATGAAGATAGAAGTGGCAGAGTTTGTCTCTTGGTGCCTCAGTTGTCAACAAGTGAAAGCAGAGCATCAGGTTCCAGTATGCTTAGATTAGCCACTAGAGGTTCCAGAGTGGATATGGTGTGGAATATACATGGAATTTGTGACAAGACATCCAAAAACGTCCATGTGTCATGATTATATTAGGGTAATTGTTGACCGACTCACCAAGTTTTCCCACTTCCTACCTATTAGAGAGCAAGGTTCAATAGGGGTCTTGGGACGCCTCTACATGCAGGATATTTTCTGGCTTCATTGAGTGCCATCTATGATTTTCTCCAATCGTGATTCATATTTTACTTCCCATATATGAAAGGGGTTGCAGGAATCATTCGGGATGCAACTTTAGTTGAGCACTGCCTTCCATCCTCGGATGGATGGTGAAACAGAGTAGTCCTTTCAGACCATTGAGGACATGTTGTGTGCTTGCATCCTAGATTTCGACCACAACTGGGAGAATCACCTGAAATTGGTGGAGTTTTCTTACAACAACAGATATCACTCCACTATCGACATGGAACCATTTGAGGTGTTTTACTGATGAACTTGCAGATCACTTCTATACTAGACTGACCTAGGGGATTCAGAACTTATGGGACCAGAGATGGTATGGGCTACCATGGAGAAGGTGCAGATCATCCAGGTGGGGATGAATATTGCACAGAGAAGGCAGAAGTCCTATGCTGACAGAAGATGGTGACATCTGGAGTTTGAGGATAATGACCATGTCTTTCTATGGGTCTCACCTCGATGAGGATTACAGAGATTGGGCCAAGGCAGAAAGTTATCTCCGAGGTTCATTGGACCCTTTCAGGTCCTCAGTAGATTTGGTGTGGTGGCTTACTTCTTAGCTCTTGCACCTCATTTGCAATGGGTGCACGAAGTTTTTCACATATCCAAGTTGAGAATATATGTACATGATCCTTCGTACATCATTGACTGGGGCGATCTGAACATCGATGATGGGGTGACATTTTCATAGGTTCTAGTTGAGATTGAGGATCGACTGGAGAGGGTCCTTCATGGGAGGCTGATACCTCTAGTGCGTGTTTTTTGGTAGCATGGGAACCTCTAGGATAGAACATGGTATAGGGAGGCTTAGATTCATGCTCAGTACCCCCACTTGTTTCCCTAGGATGTTTTGTGGCTTTCCGGGATTCAAAGCCCTGAGGTGGGGAGAAATTAAAGACTCGGATTTTCTATGTAATTTTTTAATTATATTGAAATATTAATAGTCTTTGAAAATTGACGGCACATGATTCCGAGGCTCGGAGTGCCCGAAATGAATTTATGAACTTTTTTTAGGTACGTTCAATAAACGTGCGATCAGGTTTTTGTAACTTTTGGACCGTTTCTCGGAATTAAAATATGAAGGCACCGTTGAACTTGCAGTATTGATATTCACTCAAGGAGACATTCACCTCGACTATAGTAGGTCGATGGTGATTGTTAGTTTTCATGTTTTTCATGGGAGAGTTAAAAAAATAAAAAAAATAAAACAAACAAGTTTTATTTATTTGAAATAAACTATATTTTTGAAATTAGAGGTGGGGACCACCCGACCCTAGAACTCCTTCTTTAATATGGGGTGAACCATGGTTTATCTACAAAATTAAATGTTCCAAATTAATCTAATCAACGTGTCAACATTAATTTAATTAAACCTAACTCAATAAATGATTGGATCGTCACCTTTCTTGAGGAATTGGAGGATTGTTGGCCAAGGGAGCTTGGGAGAACTTTGGAGAAACATTCTCTCCAACAAAGAACCTCTCTAATGAAGAGCTTTCCCCGGATCGAGAATGAGGAACCGACCTTGGAGCATCTTGCAGGATTGATGGATTCCAATGTCACCAACATCATAAACATCACCTTCTTTCCCACGCCACGTCCAATGGACAATCGGGGTAGGGGTTTGTTTTTAATATGAATGAATTTATTTGATAATTCTTCACATTCTGGTTCCTATAAGATTATGGCCAAACTAACATGGACATCATCCCGCGCATATAACTTGCCACTTTTTCTTTTGTTCTCTACGCGTTCTTTGTGTGTTCTTCAAACCCAATGAATTAATGATGCTGGAAATACAATATTTCGTTGAGCGCGACATATGGACGTGGAGCACTCGACTCGATGATCGTGAATATGCGATTGTTTTATTTTTTGGGCTAGGAACGAAGGTGTGGTGGCCCACAGAATAAGAGGAAGGACAACACACTGGTCTTTTTCAATGAAGGTGGGATGGCGCATGTTTGCGCCTCTAGAGAAGTAGGAGGCCACGACCACTTGGCCGTGGCGGAGTCCGAAGAGCGGATGTCACCCGGCCGGCCGTGCTGGAGCAGCAGCGCCTGATAGAGCCATAGGGAGGAGGACCAGTCAGAGGACCCATCCAGCCATGGTGGATTGGCGGGACATACTTGGGACCTATGGTGACATGGCAACACCTAATGGCGCTGATCTTTTGCATTCTGAAAGGAAGGGAAAAGCTCCCCCTTCGGTACTAGATCGGGCGGACCGCGCAACCGGGCCTTCCACCGGGCTGTACCCAGTGGGCTAGACCATGTCCCAGTGGGCCGAGCCCGCTAAGGCCCAGGCCATCCAGACCGATCTTGGGTCGAGCCAGGTAGACCTGAACTGGGTCGGGTCAGACCAGAACCGGGCCCAGCAGGACCCTTTTTCTCCTTTTTTGTGATATCTTTAGAACCGGGCATCTTTTTGATGAACCGTCTACGGAACATGAATCCTTGGATCAATATGGTAATTTTGATATAATCAAATTGAGTTTTGGATAAATTTGGAGTACGGACGGGTTGGATCAATCCCCGAATCCAACTCGGCCCTCAGAGCAGAAACACTAATAACTTATAGACTGGGCATCCGAATGACCCGTCATCTATTCCATTGGGTCCCTTATGATATGATGTACCTTTGGGATACTTCTTCATGGAGAATTTTGGCGGTTGAGGTATGAATGATGGCTTGAGGATATGTTCCCCTGGAATCAAGCGTACTAGGAGCGGGAATCCATTGGTTGGCATTGAGGCGGAGGTTGGAGACGGATAATACGGAGGTTAGTTACCTATCGACTCTAGGCAGGTCGGATCCTATGTGGATCATTGCGGGGGTTATTACCAATCAATCTTGTGTGGGTCAGTGCTCAGTGATCATGTGTTTGTCAGTGCATACCGATACTTTGTGGGTCAGATCCTGTGTGGGTGAGCACTCAATGATCCTGTGCTGGTCAGCGCATACCGATACTGTGTGGGAACAATCCTATGTGGGTCAGCGATCAGTAATCCTATGTGGGTCAGTGCATTCTGATTTTGTGTGGGTTAGATCCTGTGTGGGTCATTGTCGGGGTTAGTACCTATCGATCCTGTGTGGGTCATTTCCGGGGTTAGTACCTCTCGATCCTATATGGGTCAAACTCTGTGTAATCTGCAGTAGTGCCTCCTGACAGAATAAGATGATCTAACTTCGCAACTAATAATATGTACTTCTATACATTACTTATACCTGTTTGAGATGAGTCTTATATCTTCTTGTTGTACCTGGGTGGTATTATATCGTTGTGGTGTTACCTGTGTGGTACTCATATCTTCATGGTGTAACCTCTATGGTAATTCTATATTCATGGTGTTACCTTTGGGTCCCGCGGTGACTTATCAGCACCTAATGGCACTGCCCTTTTGCAGTCAAAACAGATGGGTGATGCTCCCCTTTTAGCGCCATCTTGGGTGGACTCTGCCACCGGGCCGCGCCAGCATGCCGCGCCCAGCGGGCTGCGCCTCCGGGGCATGCCACTGAGCCGTGCCCAGCAGGCCATGCTGGGCCACCCACATTACGGGCCGGGCTAGGCCCGTCGAAGCCTGGGCCATCGGGGAAGGACCCGGGTCATGCCAGGTAGAACCGAATAGGGTCGGGTCTGCCCAAGCTGGGTCGGGCTGGGTAGGATCAGACTAGGGCCCATCCAGACCCAGCTTCGCTTTTTTGGCCATATCTTGAGAACCGAGCATCCGTTTGACGAACCGTCTATGTCACCAGAATTCTTGGATCGAGAAGGTACTTTTGGAATACTCTACTACAGTTTTGGATAATTTTGGAGTATGTCCAGGTTGGATCAATCCATGAATCCAACCAGGCCCTCAGAGCAGAAACGATAATAACTTACAGACCGTGGGTCTGAATGATGCGTTGTCTATTGCATTGGGTCCTTTATGACATGACAGAACTTTGGGATATTTCTTCATGGAGAATCATGGTGGTTGAGGTATGACCATTGTCTTGAGGATCAGTTCACCCGGAATCAAGCGTACTATGAGGGGAATCTAGTGGCTGGTAGTGAGGCAGAGGTTGGAGACAGATTATACAGAGGTTAGTTACATATCGACTCTCAGTAGGTAAAATATTGTGTGGGACATTATTGGGGTTAGTAACTGACGCACGCCTGTCATAGGGCATGGAAAAAGGAATTTAATTTTTCCTAGTGCAGCATAGAAGCTGGCCATGGTCATCTCACTTGAGTAGTTTTCTCAATCGTTTACTTAACCTAATTTAACTAAACTTATTATATTTTTGTATTATGATTTATGAAATAAATTGAATTTATAAAATAATAGAAATAAAAAATAATAGAAAACTAAAAT
Organism: Viscum album; assembly: GCA_963277665.1. Taxonomy (NCBI): domain Eukaryota; kingdom Viridiplantae; phylum Streptophyta; class Magnoliopsida; order Santalales; family Viscaceae; genus Viscum; species Viscum album. The sequence goes on from OY728138.1 coordinate 1,417,857,613, forward strand.
TTAATTCTAAATTAACATGCAGTGCTAAACATAATGTAAATAGTGAAGAAGGGAAGTTCTCCTGAGAGATTATTCAGGGAGCACCTTCATTGGCCAGCTTCAAATATTCTTAGTGTACATACTCCATCGTATGTGTGAACAACTTATTCTAACTCCGGTTATGAATGAAAAGTCTACTTAGCTATCTCCAAGCACACCCTCCATCCACCTCCTCAATCGAGGGAAAGTGGTTGTAGATTAAGAAGTTAACCTTTAGACAACCACAGTGAGGATTACACCCACACTAAATTATCCATAGAATTAACTCAAATAATATTGAAAATATGTTTTTAGGTTAAAGAACCTGATTACTCCCTCGGGATATTCCTCAGATTAGTTACTCATGATCATGAGTATTATAGTTCACGATGTTAAGAAGAGAGAAAGAAAAGATGGTGAATCAGTGGAGAAAAAAATAATGCATGAATTTTATTAGAAATATAAATTACAATTGAAAACTAAAAATAAAGAAAGAAATTAAATAAAAAGGGGGATGATTTTTGGATGGTCTCCCTCCGTGGAGATATCCTTTTTGGTTCCTTTAATGAATGGATGGAGAATGGGATGCTTTCGGAAAAAGGTGAGGGCCTCCTTTTATAGGCAGAATTCGACCCCCCAAGAGTATTTGCGTTGTAAACCCCATAAATGACCACTTCACGTGTTCTACCCTTAATTAATGTTGTTCATTAATATAGTTTCCGTCTCTCCTCCAAATTTCAGCAAATTTGGAAATCGGATAAAGAAGTTATAAATTTTTAATTATTGGTTTCTGTTTTTGGACGAAGCTTCTAGGATGGTTCCTCCAAAAGTATGTTGTTTAATTTCCTCATTAATGACTTTCAAACATCCCCAAATTTAATTTATGGTCATTACTAGATGTCCTAGTCCCATCCCAGGTGGAAAAACCTCATTTTAATGTGTGTAGGACGTGTTTGGGTTCCGTTACATTGGTGGTGTCCACGCTGTCTGCCCGAAAAAATGTCCAACTTCAATGAATTTCAAACCCTCTAGATGGCCGAATCATCTCCTGGTCCAGAAGACAAAAATGAAGGAAATAAAATATGTATTATAAAAAAATTTGAATCACAACATTTAGAATTATATTATTTAGAAAATGACCAAAATAACCTTGAAGTAAAGATCTGTCAAAAAATCTAGAATTAGTCATTTTTCACATTTATGCTCAAAATAACACTAAAACCTAAGAATGTGACAATTACCCATTAAATAACACTATGGTGGGATTATAAAAAATAATTTACAGTATAAAATATAGGAAAAATGTAATCCTCATCAGTAACAATCGATCTTGTGTGGGGAAACGCTCAACGATCCTGAGTGGTTCAGCGCATACCGATCCTGTGTGGGTCTGCACTCAGGGATTTTGTGTTGTCAGTGCATACTGATCATGTGGGGGTTTGATCTTGTGCAGGTCAACGCTCAGTGATCCTATGTGGGTCAGCGCATACCAATCCTTTGTGGGTCATATCCAGCGTGGGATATTTCAAGGGTTTGTACATATCTATCCTGTGTGGGTCAAACTCTGTATAATCAACAACCATTACTCTAGATAGAATAAGATGATCTAGCTTCGTGACAAATCATTTGTACTTCTATACATCACTTATACCATTGTGAGTTGAGTCTTATATCTTCATGGTGTACCTGGGTGGTACTATATCTTTCTGGTGTTACCTGTGTGGTACTCTTATCTTCATGGTGTTACCTATGTGGTACTTCTACCTTCATGATGTTACCTTTTTGGTATTCTTTCATCCAATGTGTGATGAGTATATATTGACAACTTAGGTATATGTATGAGTATGTACCTTAGTAGGGTTGACTTTTGATTCCATGTTTTTTGGTTTATCCTTTGTGTAATTGAGAGACCTTTAGGGGTCTCAGGGTCCCTACTGAGTATTGTTATACTCACCCCAGCACGGGCTACGCCCTCACCTCGTTGTGTCTGGAGTAGATGACGGACAACACTGATTGAGGACGAGGGTACCAGGACTGGTGGCTACTCGAGGTGAACCATAGACAAGTTGTACCACAGATTTGACCATTCGGGAGTTGTACCCACCCTTCAGGTAGAATCCTTGATGGTTGTTTGTAGAATCTATTTTTCAGTTTTACTTTTCCTTTCTAGTTGGGTTTGTATTCCAGCCCCATTTCCTTACTATACTCACTCTGTTTACCATATAGTTTACTTTGAGATCATATCCTGCTGTGTGCTTTGTTATGTGAGGTTATAGGTTACAATGGTAATGAATTCCCGATTTTAGGGATATGTCTTTCCAGTGCTAGTCGCCAGTCCCTAGCCTATGGAAGGTAGGCTTAGGGTAGTCATGGCACGGGCCCCATGGGATGGTTCGTGACAATATATTTCTCAATAAAACCTAGTATTTTCAATATTCACTATAAGTTCAATATTTTTGTACAAATATAAAAAAGTTACCATAACATAATTTGGATATGGTGATTTCAAAATTTATAACCCCTTTATCAAATGTAATTTCTAAATGTGGTATCAATTAATTATAATATTTAATTCCAAAAATAAATAAAAACCTTGTTTGATAAAAATATATTTTTCAATCATAAAATGATTTTACTAAAAATAGAGTGAATTTTTATCAATGAATTTACAATATACTAAACCTTTATAAATATTATTCATAATGTGTTTATTCCAAATCTAGCTGCAAATTTTAACAGCTTGGTTATAATAGTAATATTTAAACAATAATACTTATATCACAATTCGTTTAAAATCAATGGTGTATGTAAAGAAATTTATCAATGAAATAAAATTTATTTAAATATAAACATGTGAAATAATTATTCCGGCGTTATTGTAAACTGATGGATGGAAAAAAAATTTAATAAAATAAATATTTTTCACTATTTTTTGAAAAACATCTTTTCATTGAAATCTTGAAATTTTAACTTAAGATTGTTTTGATATAATGATTTGAAAAATAATAACCTTTTTATAAAATAAAATTTTTAATAGAGTTATAAATTAATTATAATATATTCACATAAAATTAAATAAAAACCATTTTTGTTAAAAAAATTGATGAATACAATTACATTATTAAAAACTGATGTCTGTTTTATTATATATTAATCAATATATTTTCATTATATAAAACCATTATAAAAATATTTATAATGTGTTTGTTCTTATTCATACTTCAAATTTAACATATATATAATAAAGATATATTTAAATAATATTAATTCAATAGTATATCATTTTTCATTTAAACACAGTGTTGCGCGTAGATCATGCTATCAAATACATCAATTTATTTTAAAGGAAGTACTTTTAAAATCTTATTTAATATTAATGGATATATTTTTTTAAAAAAATTATGAATCCATGTCTATATTACAGGTTTTCATCATTTATAATAGTTTGTGGATCCTCAGAGTAAGTATTTAAAGAATTTAACAGAGTATATGATAAAATTGTAATTTAGTTAAAAGAAAAGTATCCGACAAGGCGAATACTAGAATGGATATTGGATGTATAAGATCAGTTTTTGGAGAAGGGGGAATGCAACACTCCAATAGTGGTTGTTACACTGTGATACAATAGATCATTCCCTAAATGATTTGCTATGATTTCTTAGTGTTTCTTAAGATGATGGAATTTTGTTATCAGCTAAGGGGTTACACCAAAATAATACACCAGGATTTGGCCTTATTTCATGGCCTAGGTGTTTACAGAAAAATACCCCATTATAGATAGTTTTTAATGTATTAATTAAATGTAATTTATATAATAAAAATACTAAAATATGTTATCCCATTCTAATCCCTATCATCGTACAACCTCCATTAGACCGTTGTTGAACTGTAATTTTTTTTACCAATTCTGAACCTATTAGTTACCCATATTTCCTAAATGATTTCTAGATTTATGGATAACACTCTTAATCCATCTATTCATAGATTCATTCATTATTTCATCATACATGTATATATATCCCTAGCATAGGTGTGTTTTAAGACTTTGAAATATCCATCAATTTATGCATATTCATATAATGATATTTTATTAGGGGGTGTTCAACTTAGTTATGTTATGTTGTATTGAAACATTATTGTTGATTTATAAATGTTTCATGAGATGTGAGGTATGCGTTCACACAAAAAATTAACCCTTGAAAAGAAACTAATATTAGTTGTTTCTAGTTGTAGCATATGAGTATAGAAGAAATCTTAAGGTCCATGAGTAGAACTTCATGTGTTTTGATTTAGTGTTATGGTAAAAAAAAAATTTATTGAGGTAATGTGATAATTAATTTTTACATAGAATAAAATAAAGTGTTACTCGAATTATATTATGACACAATGGAATTTAATAGGTTTAATTTTTTACACCAATGACAAGATGATGTGTATTCACCTTATATTTTATCCAAATTTTTTATTTTGATTGGATTTTTTTGTTATTATATTTATATTGGATTATTGTTATATATAAAGGTGAAGAAACTTTATAATTTTTATTTTGAGGTTACAAGGGAGTGTACGCTTATCTGTTGTTATGGAATGGGGTTTAGTGCAATGACAGACCTATTCTTGATTTTGGTAGGTGATAGAGTTTTACAATAAATTGATATCAATTGTTAGGAATTATTATGGATATGTTAATATACCACGTGGGGTTATTAAGATGGATATATATTTATTAGAGATGATATTGTTATAGACATGAGTTTTCATTCCCGCTATATTAATATTATTTTGATTAAGGATTGAGATGCCATAAGCCTAAGATCAATTGATACATGAGCCGCCATTACCATGGCCTTTATATTATTTTCAATAGGTATTGATATCCTTAAGGTTGATATTAATATAGACATGGGCCTCCATGATCATTTTATTTATTTTCTTGACCAATGATCAATATACCTTAATTTTTATATCATTCTAGATATACGTTTCCTCATCCTATTAAATTTATATTATTTTGTGTAGGGATCAAGATGTGTTAGAAATTATATTTTTTTAAACATTGATCACCTATCCCATTATATATGTATTATTCTATATAGATATTTATGTCAATATTTTTATCAAATTAGTATATACATGGGTCACCCTTCTAATTTATATTTTTATTAATTATTGTTCAAAATCCAACAATGGTAAGTTTGTTATGGGGTTTTTAACATACCTCTTAAATGGCCTTTTGAATTTATCTTGATATGTCCTTATGAATTCGCAAACTATTAGAGGTTAGTATAGTTAGTCATTGGGTGGTTGTTTTTACCAATAAAGGGTCTGATATATATTATGGTTATCATTTCATGTTTGGGATTATTGATATATCCCTTCATAAATTAAATTATATATTCCTGATTATTATAGGTACATCAATGGTTGTGGCTAAATGAGTTATACTCACACCCTATAAATGAATATTTGTGCATGTACACTCTTCCTGGATTATGAGATAGGTAAGGGAAAGAAACCTACTACCTATGTATGATTTGAGGTTCCATGGTCAGTTTTGGGAAGAGTAAATTATTGGGGAATCGATTCCAGTATTTTAGTCACATTTTGTATTTTAATTTTTATTTAGTGCATTTTGTATATAATTGACTCAGAAGTGATCTTTTCATTTTTTAAAAATCATGTTACATTATAATAAATTATTTACATATAGTGGGTATTATGTAATTACTTAATTTTTGGAACATATCTTCAATATCTGTATGTTTCTATTATATTATTATAGGTTTTATTATTATTATTTTGATAGCATTAATTGTTATTGTTATCATAGCATATCGTCGATTTACTATCACTTATAGACTTATGTGGTTTCAAGTAAGGAATAAGGGGAAGAACCCTTAAGGTATTTAACACTCTAGTTTAGTGGAGACTAGTGTAAGATGGGTATAGAATATTACTAGGTGCTATCAGATACTTATTTTAATTATATTAACTATTAGTGCATACTATATGGGTGGAATTAAATAGGACTTGGAATGGAAATTATTCTTTTGAGTACCCAAGACACATAATTGGTGACTTTATATTACTAAGAAATGGAGTTTTTTTATTTCTTTTTAGGTATTACGAATTTGATATTTTTATGAAATATAATGTGTGATTTATGGTTTATTATTTTACTCATGTCCTAGGGTAGCTCAAGTTGTATATTCATACATTATATATGGTATATAGGATTTAAATGACATTATAGTTTTTTCCCATGTTGATAACTGTTATTATAATTTGGGCTTTAGTAATTTAATATGTTTAAAATATTTGATATTTTTTCCTTTATAAATAGATTTTGTCATTCTACTTGACTGAAATTATTTCTCTAGCTATTATGGTATTATCTCTAAAATTGTTAGCTAGAAAATATTTATATTTCTTGAACCAAGAGAGCGGGTATCTAGTTTTTGTTGCATAACATGTGTAATTTAATACACTTATATTATAGGGAGTGTATATATATTATTGGTGTGTAATTATTGTTACTACATATCCTGTTTCTGATTTCAGGAATTGTGATACACACATTTTTAAATCATTTATTTTTAATCATAGTGGCATGCCATCATTTTGACCACTTGTTTTGTGAAATAAGTGAAGGGAAAACAAGCCCCCGAAATTGTTATACAAGAACACCAAAAATGACTGTTTTTCTCTTATATATCAACATATTTAAGAGTCCTCTTTTGATTATGAATATTATGGGATTGAGTGATCTATGAGGCGTTTTATCCATGTTAAATATGACTAGGTGGTTCAAGATTCACCATCCACCTCTATTTACCTAAGAGGGTGGACAATAGGGTACTGATTTTTGGGTCACATATTTATACACTACTATATTGATACAACCCTATAGATAAGGTTTAAGATTTTTCTACAAATTTTATAAGGCATATTGAAGTTCTAATTATATTTGGTAATATAGGAATATGAGTATAAAAGTCTCTCGTAGAAGGATTTGTAGGCTCGTTTCATCACAAAGTTATTTACTATGATGTGGAGGAAGGAATTTGAATTTATGAATACTATATATGAGAATATATCATTAATTGACTATTATACTTATTTTAAAAATTTATTTCTATTTGATCTGATGATAGTGAGTTATGATATTTTCTTGATTTTTCATTTTGATGATGGTTTTTGTCATATGATATGTGGTATGTTAAAAATATTATATCTTAAATAATTTGTAAAGGTGGTAAATCAAGGACTCATGTATGAGAGGATTGTAGTGGGGAGTATAATGATAGGTAGTCCTAGTATACATTATAGATCTAGGTATTAATATTCTCATGGAAGGAAGTGGGAATCCAAAAAATGTCACTTGATTTGTGAAAGGTGGACCAATCAAGGTTGTGGCTTATCTTCTACCTCAAAATGGTGTAATTATCATGTATGCAATTAGATTGGTAGATTGTATCATAACTAAGAGTATTTATATAAAGAATATATGTTATATAAATCATGTTGGTAGATGTGACACTTTTATTTTTTTATTATATCTTTTCTCATCCATATAGTATGTCTGGTGACGTTTTGGTTTAGTGATAAAGAGTTGGATCAAGTATATTAAAACACAGTTGTAGTTTGAGTTCAAATTACTAAACAATACATGGAATTATACATGGTTTATAGAAGTAGAGTTAACATAGAAGTGTTTCTTATAGAACTAAAATTAAATTATGTTAAAGTAGAGGCACAATATAAGAAAAGATTCATGCCATCGAGCCTACACCTATTGATTACAGTTTGAAATTTTTAATATTCAAAGTAGTAATTTTTTGGAATCAACTATTGTATATATTTTATTTTATATAATATAATAATATTAATTTATATTTTCCTTTTCTTAATGATGATTTGTGCATCATTTAATAGTGTTTTGTGGTTGATGTATATAGATTCATTTATAGGGGTTTGATCCAAGAGTATTCAAAGATGTATATAATGTGGTTTCTTGATCAGATGATATAGGGTTCCTTAGGATTTTATTTTATTGGGGATGTGAAGCTTTGATATAATCATACTTTTAGATTTTTTACCACACTATCAATAACACATCATGATCTATCATTATTGGGTAAAATTAAATATTTTTTATGGTGATTTTTATACCTTTTTCAATGAGTTATATCTATAGGTATGTCATTTGAGACTTTTCCATTAATGACTAGGGGTAATTTCTTCAAGGTTTTCAATTTTTCCATATGTTGTGAGAGGAGATAATTTTTATCATTCCTCATGTTGATGAATTGTTCTAGTTTAATTATCTTGGGGCAACATAGAGTCTTCCACCTTTTATAGGTGAAGATTTTAATTGATTTAATTTTATTCATGATTCTAACATACAATCAAATATATATTATGTCACCTGTAGATCCTATAGAATTAAAGTATAATCTGGATGACCATAATTTAAAAGGATTTATTCCCTCGATATTTTTTTTTGGTTATCCTATTTGATTCATCTAGAGTGGTGATGCTTTATTAAATTTTTGTGAGGATTACTATATTTTTGGATGAACTAATTTCCAAGAATCAGAATCATGTTTATCAAATAGATGGAAAGCTAAATCAACTTAGGGGATATATGGTTTTAAAAATCATCATCATGTTAGGATATAATCAATTGTAAAAAAATACCATATAATATTCCTTATACATATTTTAAGAGTATGTTAGAATGGTATGAGTATCACATGATGGCGTTTGGTTTAATGAATGTACTAGTAGTATTTATGGCCTTAAGGAATCAAAAAATCCATCCATACCTATTTTCATTCATGCTTATCATTATAATGAAATTATGGTGTACACCTAGACATAGGAGGATCATGATAGACATATGGATAGACTATTACTAATAATGAAAAATCATAAGGTTCATACCACAGTAATGTAGTTTTAATTTTTAATTAGAGAAATTTACATCTTATGGTATTTGTGGAAGATATATTTGTGGTCCCTATAAAGGTTTAAGTCATTGTTTCTTAGTATGGACTCATAAAAACTTTTTTTATTTATTGATTCCTAGTATTATCATGGTATTGTAGTTGATTAAATTAGGATTTCTCATGATTGAATGTATTTTTGGTATCTATGATGAAATAGCAGGTGAAGCCTAATCCTTATGATGGATCATTCAAGAATTCCATGGGTAGTATAACATTTTCATCAACCCTAACCATACATGAGAATTGTAATGAGTATAATATTTTTCACTTTTCAATAGTGATTCCCCTAAGAGATATTTTGAAATTTGATTTACAAGTAGTCATCTATATATCTTTACAGTTGAGAACACACAAGACAAATGAATAGATTTAGGATCTAGAGAAGTTATAATTGTTACAATAATAGAGATATTAGTAGCACAATCCCTTCAATGAGAGGTAAATGTCATATAATAACCACAAAAACAAAATTTTTTGTCTTTTACTAGTGTAAACTAAAATTCTGGAATAGAATTTGTGATGATTATCTATAATATATCAGCACGTGGATAATAAACACCCCTGATAAAGGTAATTTCACAGTCAATTCAATTAATATGAATACTTAACTTCATGTGGTTTATGAGGAATGTAGATATTATAAGATACTAATCCTCGTTGTTGAGATTCATATTAACCCTAAATAGTATTTAGGTGTATATTACATTACACTATTGAGTATTATCTTTTCACTAATTGAAGTATTGAGAGAGAGTTAACTATCATACTATATATACTGGGTTATGAGTGATAATATATAGTGAAAAAATGAGGATGCTCAATCATAACATGCATAAATCTTATATAATTATAGATGAATATTCAAAACATTTCACAATAATACATTCATAAGGAGTGCAATTTTTTATAATCTTTGAAGAATAGATACATAATAAACTTATTTTCTAAATGATCGTAACCATACCCTACAAAATATTTCCCCCATATTACCCTTAATAAACATTTCTTACATTAAAACTTTATTAATAAATTGTGTAAAATGGAATCATAAGAAATGTTGATCTCAAATTATTTGTAATCATAAACATGATAGATATCAATTAATGAAAATATGAAATCATGAAATATTAATAAGGGTAATATATCAATATTATTTTCTAAAATTTTCATACCCATTAATTCATAGATCATAAATCATGATTCATGGAGTACATATTTATCATTTCAGGAGTCATGACTTATAAGATAGAGTAATCATAATTAATAAATCATTATCTATGAGATAATATTACATGAAAAAAATAATTTCATAAGAATTTTCTATCACAACCATAAGAATAAATAATCATTTCTTTAGTAAATTATCACTTTTATAGACTATTGTAGTTGGAAATTCGAATATTCGATTAGGATCACTCCCCATTCCATCATTACACCAATCAAGTTTCACTGTAATTAATATTATAAAAAGTGATTTATATACTAATCTAGGTTAAATAAATTTTTTTCTATACTATCCTTTTAGATATCCATTATTTTCCAATAAGTCAAATATCCACAATCTAGAATCACATAATAATTATTTTTCATAACAAAAGTCATAAGTTATAAGAGTATGTAATAATAAATAATCAATATTGATCTATGAGCTCATATCCTAAAAATAAGATGTTGTTATTTAGAATATATATTATCATCGAAAATCATTTTCATGCCCAATGATCACTTCCAAGACTATTATAGGGGACTCTTTTGACTCCCCATTATATCATTTACTTATCAATTTTTCACTCCCAAGTCCATAATAATGGAAAGAGTCTATTACTAAATTTAATTTAATGATCATTTAAGTCCATATAATCTCATGAGATATTAATCTTTAACCAATGAATTAGAGATATATCCAACTATGGGTCTAGCCATCAAATAATGAAAACCACAGATATGTGTCTGAAAAGAACATAAAAAAATTAATCATGTATTATAATCATAACCCATGTAAAGGTAATTGGTTTTGTAAACATTTTATCATTTCATCATAGCATAAACTATGGAAGGGAAACAGGTTTCGTTACTTAATTAACCCATGGGAAGGAAACTGGTTTTATAAAATCATAAATATGTCATCATCATAAAAACATATAGAGAAATAAATTGGATTCTATCATAATATCATATCCCTAGTGAGGAATAACAATAGTTAATGGATATAGACAAATATGAAAAATACCTTAACAATAGGATTTTAACATTTCATTGAAAAAAGGGAAAATACCCTTTTCATTTGGTACCATTAAAAACTTAAAAATCCTAGAATATTGAGAATTTTCTAAAATAACAACATAAACATGTAAATTATGATTAAAATAAATTAATAGTTATTAGGGTGATAAAATATGTTCTTGAGGTAATTGATAATATATGAACCACTTTCAGACATTTCTTTAAAAAGTCATTTAGAACCTCTTCATGAAAATATTATAAAATTCATTTTTAAAACGTTTAAATGTAATTAAAATATTTTTAAAAATATGTTTAAAAAATAATTTTATCATAGAAAATAATATTTTTTTACAAAAATTATTGAATATGGGGAAAAAGATAAATTTCATCAACCAAAGATAAATCAAGGTTCGTTTTTCTTAAAAACATTTTCTCGATGTTTTTAAGTGATAAATAGTGAAAAATGGTTCCAACACATAAAAGTATTGGGTGTAAGTAGAGAAAAAATTAATATATGGGGATAAAGGATAAAGATCATAAAATTTATTTCAATGTAAATTTCATATAAGTAATCCTCACATGAAATGAGATTTTAACATAAACTTTACCTCAAGTATCATCTAGATTAAAAACAATTAAAATTCATATATCATTAATATAGATTTATTATAAATATATTAGAGAACCATATTAATATATAGAATACTACGTATCATTGTAATTATAATTTCAAGTTATCCTTTTATTAATAATATTTCATTAAAATAAACATTTAGGTGAAACCTGCTTTGTTTTCCATGCATGGTTTGGTTCAATGGTATTTATCCTTGCACCCTGGTCAGGGTTTCATCATATAAATAATATTAATAATTACATTATTATCATATTTATTCATTATATACACATTTATATCAATTTATATAAATTAGTGATAAAATATGAATTATATCACTTTGTGTGGAAGGTATTCCCTGTATACATATGAATGTTGTTTCCAATTTTCGATTGATTGAAAGAAAAAAGGTAAATGATACTTCATATTCATAAAATCATAATTATATTTTTAATATAAAATATTTTAATTAAATATATCCCTTTTATGATCTTTGTAAATAGTAAATGAAAAAAATAATCACATCACTTCATGGAGGTGGTAGTCTATACGTACGCACGAGTGACATTATCATTTTCCAATTGATGGGAACGCGATAGAAAATGGGTATAAAAACATAGAAAAATCTATGTATAGTAAATATACTGATTAAATAATTTTATGATGGTGATAGAACATTTTTATGAGGTCTAAGATGAAAGAAACATGATAATGATTGACAAGAACATATACCTCTTCTTTAGGTATCATACTTTTAAAAGAACATTAATTTATCCTAGATGGAATTTTTGGAAGGCCACTTCTGAAATCTCAGTAATAATAAATTTAGGATATTATTTGATTTTATATAGGTTGATATAATGTAACAATGTGGTTTGGGTAAAATATGTTAATATGTTCCATTTTATAGGTGACGATATTGGAACTCTTGTAAATACAAAAAAACACCAAAAAATGATAAATACATATTCAATTGAAGTGGCACTAATGAGACCCAAATTCAAATATATTATGTTTTTGGGTCAAATAACTTAATAAATAATATTTAGTCAAATTTTTAGTTTATTTAAACCCTTATCTTTTTTTAACCACTCATTAACCATTTTCAAATTTAATGTAGTAATAAATCTTAACCTCAGTTATTATTCATAAGGACCAAAAATGAAGTTGACATCGTTACAAAATTTTAAAATTTTGATTCCAATTATTGAAACCAATTTATATAATTCAATTCCTATGATTGCTATAAATTCAGTTTCAAATAAGTATGCAAAACACAATAAAAATGGTTTTTATATAAATTATTTTTAAGCATAAAAATGAATTAATTCTCATTACTTTCATAGTAATAATGATGAAATGAATGTAAAAATATTTTATGGGATATAAAATCTGTAAATTTTAGTACAAGAAATCATCAATAGTGATTTTTTTATTTTGTTCTGATAAAGTCATAGTTCATGCATAAAAATAGTTTTTCAGAAAAACATCACTTTTTTTACTTTCAAGTGATTTTTTTATTTATAACAATTTGATAAACAATGAAAAAAATTCATACATGTTTAAAAAAATTATATTTCATAATTTCTCCGATTTTAATCAATCCCTGAAATCTAATATCTTCGTGATAAATAACACATTTAATAATATTATTTCAATAGTATATCATGGTTTGTTTGTACTTAGTGTTTGATGTAAATAATGTTATCAAATAAATAAAACTTATTTTAAGATAATTATATCCTTAAATATAAAGGTGTTACATTATACCCCTCATAATAATTTCTCTCTAGAAATTTCATATATATAATTCAATCATTTGATGGTACTTCTACCTCATCACATCCTCAAGTTCCCACGTTGCTTCTATAAATTTGTGGTTTTACCTCAAAAAATTGATCAAATGGTTTTTCTTATTATGAACACTCTTTGATCTAGAATCCCCACATATTATTCCTTATAAGAGAGATCCATTCTCACGACCAAGAGTTTATGTACACACGAAGAATTAGGTATGTACATCCTTAGAAGAGATATATAGAACACATCATGTATTTGATTGAGATTCAGTAGAATCACTAATAGATAAGAAACTATCCTGATATGATTGATAATTTTAATGGGAAAGATATATCTAAGTGTTTTATTTACATTATATAAAATTACTATAAGCCTATTCTAAATAGAAATTCATAGGATTAACTTTTCACCAACGTCAAATTCTATCTCTCACTACTTATTGTCAGTATAACTTTTCATTCAACTCTGAGTTTCCCAAATTTGTTTTTGAATAGATTTATAAATATCATCTATTTACTAATATATATCAAGATGAAATTTCATTCATTATTGATCTCTATCCTAACACATTGGACTTATTTACTTCTTATCATAGAGGGCTTCAGAAGGATCCAGAAGAATACTTGAATGAAATATATTATTTAAAAATACTAAATCAGATAAAGGAGGTGATCCTAACCACATTTTAAATCCACATAAAATTATCTCAATGTATATTATATAATTTTAATGGTCCTACCATACTTACCTTAAATCAGAGGATGACATGTAGAGATAATGTTCACTTTTTAATTCAAATATTTTTTGACGACTCCTCCAAAAATTCAAGGTAATCCTTGGAACTCGATTGGATAAAATTAATAATTTTAATACATGAAACCTTACCATTTAATTTTTATATTACCTGAAAAACTAATAAATAATGTAATATTCTATGATAGAAATGAAATGTGTTGATTTCATAAGGTGTTTGGATACAAACCAAATAGAATTATCATGTTTTGATGTCTTGGGGAGTCATGTAATGAAATCACAAGGGTTGTTTTCTCATTCCCATTCTGGTATGGGTAATGGTTGTAATACCCCCTTAGTATTCTATCAATCAGGTTTTGATTATTATTATACCTGAAATTGAGATATATACTTTACCAAATCACTTTTCATGTTTTCTAACAGAAAAATAATCATTCAAATATCTATAAATCTTTATAATTCTAGGACAGATAAAATATAATCAAATTTGATCATCATATAAAATATCCTCCCTTAATTAAAGTATTTAAGGGAAACATACTGTATTATTTAACATTATAATTCAATCAGAATCATGGTTCAAATTTGAAATATTACTAAAATTGTTCTATATTTCTATATCTCCCTTCTGTGCCTCTTATCTTTACATGGATGGATAGTTGAAATTTCATCTAATAAATATATGTTCCTTCATGATTCAAAATTATTTCATGATTTATATTCTAAAAAATCCAAAATTATTGGATCTATTTAAATCTCAATCATGGTAGAATTAACACGGTCTTTATAAATCATGGAATTAACCACCATTTTCTCCTTCCCTAAATAGTGATGCGTTGAAAAATCATAATCATTCGTCAATTACAACAATACACTTTGAAAAATATTTAACTCATTATACATTAATATATACCTCATTGATTTTTTCTCATTATATATATATATCATAATATAACTATCAAGATGATGTCTCCATATTTTCAATGAAAAAAATTATTCCTCTAAAACCAAATCATGAGTCGTAGAATTTTTCTCATGAGTTATCAATTAGGAAAATTTATATGGAATCACCATTTCATTCTTCACAAGGATACATCCCAGTCCCCTTCTTCACGTGTTACTAAATATCACACACCATACATTCTTATAGGGTAGAGTGAGCACAATTGCACTGACCATCCTTCTTTTCATATCCTTGAAATTTTCATCAAATTCATTTTTTCAATGGAACACAGGTCCCTCCTACATAAACATTTTTATTTTATTAGATATCCACAAGAATTTTTCCATGAAGAGTCAATAATATCGAAAGAACCCAAGAAAACTGTGGATCACAATCTCCATGGTTGGTCTAGGCCATTACTCAATAAATTCAATCTTTTAAGGATCCACGTATATACTACCAATTTAAATTATATGGCCATATAATGATATTTAGTATATATAAAATCATTTTTTCTAAATTCAACATAAAACTTATCCTTCCAAAAAATCTTATAAAAATCCTTAAATGGTCTTTATTATATTTTTTTACTTCGAATATATAAGAATATCATTTATGAAGACTACCAAAAATTGATTGAGGTAATCTATAAAGACTCGATTAATTAAATCAACGATGATAGTAGGATACTTGGTAATTCCAAATGGAATCAATATAAATTAATTATGACCATACCTCATTTGGAAGAATAGCTTGGGTATATAATCTGTCATAAAATTCAATTGATGATATCCAGACTAATTTTAAATATTGTAAATTTAATGAAATATTTTAATTTTATCAAACAATTCATAAATACGGGGTAGAGTATATCTATTATTAATATTAATCATGTTAGGTTCTAGATAATAAATATAATTTTCCATTGAACCATCTCTATTATTATAAAAAAGAACAATTTAAACCTATGGTGATATACTAGGTCATGTGAATCCATTATGAAAAGTTTTCTATAGTTACTTCTTCGGTTACTATAAACCTATTAAAGGAATTATATATAGATTCATTGAAATAATTATAAAAATAGGTAAGACTTATATTGAAAATTCAACATGACTATTTGGGGCGGGGCTGGAAATCCATCAAAAAATACATCTTCATATTTATAAAAAATAATAATTTATTAAAATTTGAGTTTCTCCCCAACCATTTGAAATAAATATCCCTCAATAATTGTTATTAAGTCCAATAAAATGTAAAACATTCCCATTGTAAATTTATATTCATATTTACATATATAAATGATCATAGGTTTATTTGGAATAAAAAATGAGACTCCTTATCCCAAGGAATTGATATGGCCTCTATATAAAGAAAACTAATCTATACCTAAAATAACATTAAATTCAACTAGATAGTGAATAAAAAGATTTATTATCAGCTCATTCAGACAAATTTATATTATAGTGGATTTATAGACTTAGGATATGATCATCATACCATTTGTAGATTTAATTGATAATTAATAAATATAATTTTTATGTTAATGATATAATCTATGAAAATTAATTACATATAAAGGTATAGGTGAATCCACAATCAAATCAGATATTTATAGTTATCGATTGGATGATAAATGTACCTTTCCAAACTTCATTCATGTTACCCACATTAGTGATTTTGATCACATGAGATTTCCATTTAACTCTTGTCTTAAGTGGTTATTAATGTTTTTTTTCATCATTAAACCTATGATTCATGAAGTCGTTGGCATAATTCCTATACTCCTTGTAGTTGTACCATTGGAGTGTGGTTTATTGATTAAACTAATATATCTCCACATTATTTTAATTTTCAATCCTCATTACATATATTCAACATTTAATTCCTCTAGGGACTTACATTATACACTTGCAACATTTACCTGTCCCTTAGAGGCAATTTCCCACATTATTTTTTCCACAGATATAGTACAAATGAATATTAATTTTCATTTCCTTATGTATTTTAGTACATAAATTTATGAAAAAAACACATATTTCTAATTTTATCACACTCCTGATAATTATAGGAACCTATGTAATCTATTTATACCTTGAGATAACATTATAGAATTTCTTTATAGCTACTAATGTGCCTTATGGATAGTTCCTTTTGGAGACTTAGTTTCAAGACACAAAATAACTGATCAATTTTTCTTTTAGGTTCAACAATAAAACAAAGAGTTTACCTCACAAGTATTGTAAAATTTTCCTCACATGTGCTAATATATTCAATAAAATTTTACTTAAGATCACGGAATTCACATACTATTTTCATGTGAATAGTTTTGGGAAATTATATATTGAGAATTTCTTTATTAAAATTATCTTAATCTCTTGAAAAAAAACTATTACACTTTCATATATTTATAATATGATTCTAATATTTTTATACATTTACATTTAACCGATTCACTATTTATAAAAATAGTTCAGCCTCCAAGCATTGGAAAATGAAAAATATATCTTCAATGGTACTCATCTATGACTTAAAAACTAGGGGATCAGATGAACCACTGAATGAATTGTTCCTAAAAAGACTTAGTGGTGTATTGGTCCACCCTTTTTCAGTTTTATGACCAATATGATTCATTACTTGATAGATATACATGAGAATAACAATATGTGTTTTCATACCATATACAATTTCATTCACCCAATTAAGACTAAAATCATTGTAATTTCCACCACATTCATTGAACACAATTCCCCATGGTTCTAAACATTAAATAAGACTAAAAAACAGTCATGTAAGATTCAATATATAAAAATAAGAGTGTGGAATAATATGATATTCCCATCCTTGTATGTTGTAAATTATGACACCTTATTATCAACCTATAAAAATTTAAGTTTCACACTATATTAAATTAATATCAGAATAGATTGTCTGAAGTTATATCTTAATATTCTCAATAACCTAGTCTACATAATTACCTAAACCATTATATAATAGCAACTGGGGTGACACTATATTGATATACATAAATATTTCACCATTTTATATGAATATTCATAAAATTTAACAATATCACATGCCTAGGAATATTAAAGATATAACATTAGTGGAAATAAATGATTAATAAAATAATTTCATAAAAGATATTCAACGCCTCCCAAAAATTTCATCCCTCATAGTTACCTTCTTATAAATTTATTAATTAAAAAAATTCTGGCTAACTTAGGAAAAATGGAAATATAAAAAATTATGATCATAGATTCTCAATAACGATAAACATTAGAGATATTAATGAATTATCATATATAAGTATAACATGCACATAAGGGAATAATATATTTATTATTACATCAAAAGTTCAGACCAATTCATTCATATATTATAAATCATGAGTCATGGCATAAAACATTAGTATTTTAAAATACACAAGTGATAATAGTGAAGAATCATCATAAATTATTCATGATACACAGTATTATACATTAAGAATTAGAACATGTCATATTGGTTTTGTAGAAGAATCATAATAATATAAAATCATTTCATTAGTTAAGCCTCACCACTAAGGTTATCATAGTGGAAAATGTACCATAGTGGGTTAGATTCATTATAAAATTAACAATTCATTTAGTCATGGTTAACTCATAATACTATCAGGGTGGAAATATTCAATTTCTGAACAAGGATCACTCCCCATTATAGTCCATAACAAATTATGAGATATCAATCATTACCAAATTAGTTAAAAACATTAATAATGAATCAGTTCATAAGTCCTTTTCAGAACAAAACAAATCTTAGACCTGGGACACTCAAAAAAACAGGTCAGATACCCCGCAACCCACTAACTCAAGACTATGCTCAACTGGTCCAATCAACTAGGCTGAGTATCAAGTATTGTCCCCTGCCCAACAGGGATTTATTCAATCATGGTGGTACCAGAGATTATTTTTAGTGGCTATTAATACTTTTGGTACCGGGTTCGATTATATGGGGATGCGAGATTGAATTCCCATTGGGTAGGGGATAGTACTTGAAACTCTCTCAATTGAGTTGACCAATTGAGCGTAGTCCAGTGTCAGTAGGTTGTGGGGCATCTAACCCATTTTTGGGAGCATCATAGGTCTCACAATAGATACATCATAATAGTGTAGAATCATGAATAATAAATAATTATCTTTGAAAATATATTACAATCATAAGAAAAATGTTTGGGCATACAAATAATAATAGAAAGAAATTTTCTTAGTAAAGCCTCATAGCCAATACTATCATATTGAATTAGGTCAACTTTCGATTGCACCATTTCCTTAGTGAAGGTCCACTATCAACACTATCCTAGTGGATATATCCCTTTTATGAGATGGGTTCACTCCCCATTTCAATCCATATCATCTCATGAGATATCAATATTTATCCAATACATAGTACTTCTATATAATTTAGTGAACACCCATCAAATAATGAACACCATGTATTTGTGTTCCATAAGATCATAAAAACATTCAACATTTTTTCATATAAAAACCATTGTAATGGAAATGGGTTTCATAAACATTTTATGATTTCATCATATTATAAACCATAGAAAATAAAATGTTTTCATAAGTATTTAATAAAAACATATATAACTAGTGAGAATGAAATGGGTTTGATAGAATCTTCCTTAAATAATCACCATCATAGTTATTTATAGAATGAATGTGGATGGTATCATAAGATCATTTCCCCAGTGAAGAATAATAATCCTTAATAGATGTTGATATATATGAAAAACTACTTTAGAGGATCATTTTAACAGTTCATTAAAACCATGAAAAATATCCATCTATTTGGGTATCTTTAAAAAAACTCAAGAATATTTAGATAAATATTTTTATAGAAAAAAAACCATAAAAAATATAAATGGTTATTTAAAGAAAATAATATTTTGAAAGGTGCAAAAAAGAAGTTCATGAGGTGAATATTAAAACAATTTTTCACATCATAGTTTTTATAAAAATTCATAAATAACCTCTTCAAAAAAAATATTAAAATTAATTTTTAAAAAATTGAAATAAAATTAAAATATGGTGTCAAATGGATTTAAATAATCACTGTATAATATAAAAAATGATCTTTTTAAAACATTTTAAAGAATATTGATAAGGAATTAAATGATTGGTGACCAATGATAATATAAGATAAGTTTGAAACAATAACATTTTCATTATATTTTTATGTAACAAAGAAGATAAAGTATTTATAATTCAAAAAAATTACCTGAATTAGCATAGTATAATAAAATATATATATTTTATTGTATAATGATCATACAATTTCCATCAATGTGAATTTAACATAAACAATCTGGAAGAGAAATAAGATTTTAACATAAACCCTTATCCCATGTCATGTCTTGATTCATACACATGAAAAACATTTTATAATACTTATTAATTATATAAAAGTTTATAAACATTCATATAAAGTGATGATGAAAAATGAATTACATGAATTTTTTGAGATGCTAGTCTGTATATACCAACGAATGACATTTCTAGTTTTTAATGGATTGAACAAAGGAATGATAAATAATAATTCACCATTAAATAATAATGACTATATCACTAATATACTATATATTAATTAAATCAATCATTATGTCTATATATTTTAATGGTAAATAAAAATAAATCACTTCACCTCGTAGTGGTGGTAGTGAACATATTTTCAAGAGTAATATTATCATTTTCTAATGAATTATAACAGGATTGAAAATGGATATTCTGTTTATATATCAAAATACCAGTGTTATTTAGATATCAATTAAATCATGGAAAGATGGTTATATAATATTTTGATAAGGATTATGAATAATGAATCTTGGAAATGATCTAAAAGAATAAATACATATTATTTTGGTATATTCCTTTAAAAATAACATTAATGATTATTATATGTGTATTTTTGGAAGACCACCACCTAAAGGCCATGGAGAATGATGTTGGGAGAGTATTTATTTGAGATTTTTCAATATAAAGGGCTAAATTGGTGTGAAAAACATAATATTGGAGGAACCTATTTGTATGTGAGTAGAGTGGCACTCATGTAAATATGAAAAAAATTAAATATAATAATGTCATATTTAAGAGAATATGGGAAAAAATCCAAAATTAGAACATAAGTTATATTTGGATTGAAATACACTAAAAAGGATATTTAGACATATTTCTAGCTTATTTTAACCCTTATTTATTTAATTTAACCCCTCTTTAACCCATTTAACCTTCATTATAGTATGGAGTTTATACATTGGTTACTATTAATGATGACCAAAAATGAAATTTAACTCCTTATAAAATGTGGAAATTATCATTCAAAATATATAAATAATATTATGAAATTAAATTCTTATAATGGGTATAAGTTAAATCTAAATTAAGCATGGAAAAAAGGAATAATGTTTTTTTAGAGAAATATATTTTTAATGAATAAAACTGAATTTATTCTTATTCTTTTGCTTGTAATATCCATTAAATGAATGTTAAATATTTTATTGAATACATTATCTATTTTTTTAAATCATTCATAAACAGTGATTAATTTAATTTATTAAGAAGAGAACACATTTTATATATAAAAACGAATTTTCAGAAGAAGAATATATCTTCTTACTTTCAAATGATTTTATTTTTATTTATAAAAAATTTATAGGAAATGATTTCGTTTTATATATTTTTAAAAATTAATGTATCATAATTTCTTTCATTATATTCATGCCCTCTAATCCAATGTGTGGGAAACAATTGAAACTTTTAATACTATTATTTTAATAGTATATTATATTTCATTTTAAATTAATATTGTGTGTAATGAAACCTATAAAATTAATAAAAATTATTCCCTGAGAAATATATAATAAAATCTCCATGCATTACAAAATTTTCCACCAGATTAGTTTTTGTTCTATTCTGAGATCATTTTTAATCAAGGTAGATTTGCTGTCACTTCAAGAATATGTGAGAAGATGATAGTGGGAAAACATTACTTAAGATGAGTTGTTCAACTTGGGATAACCACGATGTATCATAACATCCATATGCAGTATTGAGGGATAAGGATTAAAATATTCATTTTTAGTTCATTTTATGATGATATTCTTATATATTGGTGAAATTTTAGCATCAGTTAAATGTAGGAATTATATAGAATCTATGCAGTTATAATTAAAATGGATTTTATGTTATAATTTATTTCATTACAGGTTTATCATTATCACATTGAGGTTATGATATAGAATGCAAAATTAATAACTACAATACCAAAGGTTCTTACTTTTTATTGATAAAATAGTCTTTAACTATTTTATAGAAGATTCATAAACATGTTTAAGAGTTATTATACTTATATAATGTGTCTCGGTGTATCATTCCAAATCAACATACCTGACATACATCTCATTTCAATAAGATTCTGAAAATCATTTTAAATTCTTTTCTATTAAATAATTTCATACAGTCCTCCGAATAATGGAAAAACTGAAAACGATATTCTGGATTTGAAGGATACAGTAAAAGAATGGGTACTATATTTTGTAATACAATGGGAGAGTCTCTCATCATAGTGGTGTTTACATATAATTATATATTTGGATCATAAATCTATATAAAAGAATCAACGAATAGTATAGAAATTCATGAAGGTCACCTCTTAATGGCTAGACATTGAATCATCATAAGTTTCTAAGCCATGGTTGATGGTGGAGTCATTCAAGGTCATGCAGTTATTCTGAACATGAAAGTGACCACACTAAGTATATAGTGATGTTATATAAAACATCGATGTTTTCATCCATTTTTTGAGGTGGTGAATATGTATTCTCTTGATTTTTCTATTAATTAGGACATGGATGTATAAAAATATTGGGGAAGTTGGAGTTTAGGAACATGTGGCTATTTTCATGTTTCAATAGTATTAGTATTTTGATTACCGATTAGTATTTTTCAAATTTTTTTTGTGATTCATGATGTATTCCACACATTTTATCTTAGGTGATATCACCCCATATTTTCACATGTTGTTGATATAATATATATCATGTTGGAGGCTAATTTTTCATTCAAGGAATGAGTATTTAGTAGAATAAATGGGAGTGAAAAGATCATATGTGGAAAGCAATTACACTTGGTCATGTATTTTGGTCGTGTATTGTGGTCGTATAGGAAACTATAAGAGGGGACTTGGTAGTGAGAGTATTATATACAATCACTATGGAGAGAGATTTTTAGCAACACTTAGCAATGCATCTTGAGGAAAAGTTGATTTATGGGGGTCAAAATTTAACATTTCATATATTTGGATGTAATTTTTTTAAACATTTTTTCCAAACCATTTGTATTTATGTTTTTTAATTTTTTGAATATTTAACAAATTCCAATGGTTGGTTTTTTAGGATTCAACCATACTAGTGTAAAAAAAATTATTTATGCTAATGATCCAATTAAAAGAAGATGAATTACATCATGGAAAGGGTCTATGTAATAAAAAATCAAGAATAGGTGTTTAGAGATTTCATAATTGAGTGGGTTGAATTTTCAAATCTATAATCATTTTATAAAGTGGTGGTTAGGATTTTTAGGTGTATCTTTGGATGAGTTTATTGTGTCAGGATGCAATGTGTCCTTTCGTAACATAACCTTCGAAGATTTAATTTCATTATGGTTTATTTGGTCATGCTGCAGTGTCCCTATTTTTAGTTTTATTTTTTAATTTTAATGAAATGGATTTAAAATTTTTTAAATTTTAAAATTAGTTACCCCATTTTATTCCTAGAAGTTGTGTTCCCTCCCGTTCTTAATTGATGAATTTTCCTCCAATTTCTCTTTTTCTAAACTGATTTTAGTTCTATTTTCCCTAGAGGATCAATAGAGGTAATTCTAGCCCACCTCTCTCATATATTATTATATTAAATTATTGTTTTAACGTAATTCATATGATATACTAATTTAGTGTTTTTATTAGATATTGGGAATTACCTCAATATAAGATGATTCTTATGATGATTTTCGATAAGAGGGTCCCTATTAATTCAATGTAAGAAATACCTAATCATTCTCTATTTGTTATATGAGTTTCTTGCGTTTTGTGATATAATATCACACCAAATGTCTTTTCATTACCCAAAAAAATCTAAATGGTTACCCTTGTCCTTGAATGAGTAGGGTAATGACATTTAGGTTCATGAGTGGTCCTCTATATATTGTGGTTTGGTTATGTTATCACATATGGTCATGTGATTAAGATAAATTGAGGTCAGCCTTACACTTAAGTTACAATGAGGTTTTACATGTGTTATATTATGATGCATTAGGCCTTGATAAGTTCAATTTTCCTCATATCATAAGGTGACTTTTGGATTCTTTACTGGAAATCTTAGAGTTATATATGCGGTGGATTTTTTATTATTTTGTTTCTCTTCGAATATTTTCATATAAGTGGATATAAATATTCCTCCTTTATATTATGTGATTTTAGGTGGATTCCACCCTAGAATAAGGTTATATAAATGGGTTAAGTGTATTGAATTACCTTTTCTTGACTATGGTATGTGTATGATATTACATGAAACCATGTTATAAATTTTTTTTAAATTTTTCTGATTATGTGAATATACCTTGTTGGGATTCCAATGAAGGATTGAGAATCTTTAATCATGATATTGTTATAGAAAGGGGATGTGTTATCCATTAAAAATATATAAACCTGATTAGTGATCTAGTTGACTTGGGGATAACATCTTTGTAAACATGATTCACATTTCCCAATAAAAATAATGATATCACTTAGAGGGGCAGGGGTGAATCAATGATAATTTTTTCTTTTATGATTCATTTCATATGAGACAACATTCACCACCTGTTAAATATTTCATTCCATTGAAAAAATAATAAAAATTCACGTCCAAAGGAAAACATAAATATACTTGGTTTACTATTCAATAAAAAAATATGTCATTGGTATGGTTTTTAAATGATCCAATACTACACAATCCACTATAAAAAAATACTTTTGTGTGGAATATAATGAGTAAGATATTCCCTTACACTCATATAGCACTACATAAAAAAGCCAATAGTGTGTGTTCTCCCTCTAGCACAAATGGTGTAATAAAATGTTTTTGAAACAACACATGTTACCTGTGTTTCTTTATTCAACATCAACAAATGTAATATTTTGAAAATAATTTTTCACTTTCTTACCCAAATGCTAGTATTAATAATAAGTATTTTAATATAGAACTCGGTATGATTTTCTAATCTGAACTTCTCAGTTCTATTATTCTAATATGATTGCCCAATATGATAATATATCTCTGTTAGAATACAATAAAGAAAAATTTAGAACTCTGTCTTCCTTAGTCCTGAAATCAAAATAAAGAAATCCTGATCCAATTATCGAATCTGATATGATGATCAAACAAATATGATGACTTGTAGGATACAATAAACAACTAAATAAAATGATTTCTTAAAATGAAGATCAACTGAATAGATTTCAATATTTTATTTTCTCCTTTAAATTCCCTCCCTAGAAACTCATTCAATACAACACAATACATAAACTTCTTCTCTCTCTATAAACACAATTATTATCTCTCTTTCTCTCTGAACAATAGATCAATCATTAAATGTAGTCAATACATTATCCTTTTATAGGTGACCTAGAAGTGTTATGGGTGGGAATCCTGAAAAATCTATCACTGAACCAAATTACTCGAATTTGAATGTGTCTTTGAGTTTTGGGTGAATTTATGTCTTCATCAATTCTTCTTGATTCTTCCTGAATCTTATCCAAGACATAAACTATTATTCAGACCTTCTTTCTCAAATATAAATATGATTTAAAATCCTATGTGGATTTTATCAATCTGATTTTTTTATTATGACTCTCTATACCAATTATATAAAATAAGAAATTGATAGATTTCATATTTTTCACAAAATCCATTCTGATGTGTTTTATTAATTACAATTCTATATACCAAAAATTGAAAAAAATCATCCTCTTGAATGTAATCCCCCACAACAACACATACATAGATTTCTGTCATCTCTTCTCTTGATCCACTTGAATGAATGGATTCAATCATATATACATATTCTTCTCTTTAGAAATATGAATTGACATTAACTTTGATATGATGGATCTTGACCCAATTGAAAAACAAAAAAAATCCAAAAAATCAGATTTTATCTTTATCTTTTGAATAAGATACTATTGGATTATCTAGAACAAAAAATAATACCTCTAGTAAAAATGATGAAATACTGAATATGACATACCAGTCTGAGTATATTCGACTTTAGAAACATACTACTTCCATAGTCTTAATCTTGTATCATGACTTCTTTCATTATTTTGAATACATTGAGATCATCTTTAGAATTATTTAGATTACATTAGAATGTATTGTAACCTATCATCTTTTTTATCATCTCCTTACACTTATTGAAACATCATTATTTCCTTATCATCCTGAATAAGATTGTCTAAAATAAAACTGAGTTGAATACTACAGAAATGATTAAAATTAGCATGATTACAATTATCATGATTACGATCTATCAGAATATGGTTTGCATCACCTTTATTCTCTTTCCATCCATATCCTATCAATCTGAATATGATTGGCATTATCACTTTCACTCTCCCTTTCTTTTATTAATCTCGTATAACCAGAATTCTAGAATAATAGTGATTTATGAGAATTCCAAGATAAAAAATCATCATTAAAATTAAATCATAGTCATGTAGACTCTGATTCTCCACATTACATTTAAACTATGCAAACCATATTTAGAGTGAATTTGAAGACCATTTACTTCCAGTAGTATTATTCCTCAATATGATCGACCTTTAATTCAAGATTCTTTTTGACTCTAATTAGCCTTTTCATCTAGATAGCTTCTTTTGAATATGAGGGACATGTTTGAGCATTTTATGTTTGATTCCCCAAATATAATGGCCAGTCATATTTTTAATATATACAAAGTTATCTAATTTCTTTTTCCTCTTATACATCCTTGAAAACAAAGTATAATACATGAATATGATCATATT
Organism: Viscum album; assembly: GCA_963277665.1. Taxonomy (NCBI): domain Eukaryota; kingdom Viridiplantae; phylum Streptophyta; class Magnoliopsida; order Santalales; family Viscaceae; genus Viscum; species Viscum album. The sequence continues at coordinate 1,417,885,076 of OY728138.1, forward strand.
CCTCACCATCTTTGTCCTAAAAATCTCCCCTTTGGATTCTGTTGTCATCCAAGATTCAAAAATCACTAAAAATTATATCTTCAATCAAAGGATTTCTTATAAAAAATTATAAGCCTTCAAGAGCTAACTAATTTGAGGAAATTATAAATATTAACAGTAAAACCATGCTATCCAACAAAATTCATCATGAAATATTCATTATCCTTTCTTTTCTTCATCCTTTATTTCTCAAATTCTTCATATTTCCTAGAATTAAAAAAATCTAAAAACCACTCCAATAAAAATTGAGAATAGTTTAAAAACAAATACAATTCATAATTACTAGCTTAACCACATTCTATATACATGATTCCATAGGGATAGATTTATGAATAAATTATCCTCTATGAAAATAATATACAAATGTATGATGAGAGAGGTGAAAAAACACATACCTCATCCTTGATGAGAAATAGGTTGGAAACCAATGTTCAACCCTAATTTAGAAAAGGATTCCTTTGGTAATTGGTTTTCAAAAAATTTATAAACTTTTTTTGTTGTTGGAATATATTTTATTTTCAATTTATTTTTCTCCAAAATCCCTTTTATGAAATGTTATTTGATATCAATATATTTTGAATGAGAAAGTTGAACTAGAATAATAGTGAGATTAACATTAATTTTATTATCAAAACCCAAGAGAAAGTGTAATTTCACTCAAAATAGTAAGAATTCTAATTTAGTTTTAATCCACATAAGTTGAGAATCATATTGAGTAGTAGCAACATATTCAGATTCATCCATATGGAGAGTTACTGAATTATGTTTCTTTGAATTCCAACAAACCTAATTATTTCTTAGAAATAATACTCCACCATATGTAGATTTTCTATCATCAATATTTCCTTCAAAATCAGTATCTTAATACTAAAATAAATCAATACTCTATGAGATATCATACCTGATTTTGATTTTTTTATCTTTGATGTATATGAGAATTTTTTTCCGACAATTAAATGTGATTATTTAGGATCATTATGAAATATTGTAAAAAAGGTAACCAATATTTGTTATTGGGGTAGTAAAATACAAAAAACGTTACATTAAACTTCCAAAATTCATTCTAATCAACTTCATTTACTTCACTATTATTAGATAACATCATTCTCACTGAAATAGAAATGGAAACTGTTTTCAAGGTTTCCATGTCAATCTTCTTCAGAAGTTTCTTAAAATACTTTTCGTGAGAATGAAATATATGATTCTTGTTTTCTAAAATTTTTAACCAAATAAAGTCTTTCATTTCTACAAGCATGGAAATTTCAATCAAAATTTTCATTGTATTATCAAATATTTCATAACTTCCATCATTATTAACTACAATGATAATATCATCATCATTAACAATTATGATGATGAAATACTCGTTAATTTCTATGATGTAAATATTTCTATCAACTCTATCTTCATTAAAAAGTAAATTACTTAAGAATAAATTCAATTAGTAATACCATACCCTTAGAGTTTTTTTATCCCATATAAGGCACCATTAATTATGAAAAAATAACTTTTATCCTTCCTAACAAAAAATCCGCCAGGTTGTTCATTGTATACGTCCTCATCCAGATCACCATTAAAGAATATGTATTTAACAATAATTTCAATGAACTTTTAACCTCATTGTGTATCAATAGAATGAAATACACTGATGGTTTCTTATATTTCCGCTAGAGAAATTGTTTCATCAAAATAAATAACTTAAATTTGTAAATACAGATTGAAAAAAAGTATTTCCACAGTCCTTGTCACTTCCCCATATTAATTCATATTATTCCATAAATCCCACTTTGTTCGAATAAAATTTTGGTTTTCTGAATTCCATACGAGTTCCCAAGTATCATTAATTCAATCTGATGTAGATCTTTATTCATGTCCTGAACCCATTCTAGATGCTCTAAATATTCGTTCACATCATCTAGTTTCAATTTAGAATATAAATAATTATGTGTAATATAATTTTTTGTTATTCTTGTTTGAAAATTATGATTTTGACACCCAATTATATTATATGGCTTCACTTTCTTCCTTATCCTTAGACAAGATTTTACAGTCTCTTCCAAATCACTTGAAATAAACGAGTCTTATTCTTCTCATTGAGTAGGATTATAATGGTTTGTATCCTTATTGGAATTGTTACCAAAACATCCTCGCTAGACTTCCTTATCTGCATGGATATGCTTATGCAGTTTATACTTTTCAATTAATTTCACATCAATTGAATCATAAATTCATCCTATTTCATTGTTAAATTTTCTTTATCCACTTCCTTTAAAATCATATCGATAAATGACTTCATCATCACCTTTCTGCTCAATCTTTCTATAGTTTCCACTTTTCTTCTTTATAAAACATGGACTCTAGAAAACACCTAAGTGTTTCAAATTTGTATTTTCCCATAAAAATTTGATATGGGGTCATATCTGAATTGTGATTTTAGAAACAATGTTTTTAAATATAAATAGTGGTGTTGATGGATTGGCTCTAATAGTAATGAGAAAGGCCTTCTTCAAGTAACATAGTTCTTACCATTTCCACCAAACATCTATTCATTTTATCAGCAACCCCATTTTTTGATGAGTGTATGGGAAACTATACTCATGTAAAATTTTATACTTCTCTAGATAACCTTAAAACACTTCACTTATGTCTTCACATCCATTTTCGGTTCCCAACTTCATTAATAAATACACTCATTCCTTTACATCTTTCCTTCTAAAGCTTTTAAATATTTTCCAAGCATCTAATTTATGTTTCATATACAAGACACATGTAATGAGCAGAATATAAAATATGAAATTGATGAAGTACCTATCTCCCTTTCAAGATTTGTTTCTCACTAAACCATAGATATAAGAAGGAATCCACTCCATTGGTTCTTTTGAATGGATATCAACTTTCTTATGTATAGAGTTCATAATCATTAATTTTTTTAAAATAACACAACACCAATATCATATTCTTCGAAAATCATGAATGTCTAGGACACTATCTCACTTTTAAAATTTTATCTTGTTTCTTTGACACTTTTGTCTCGGTTTTTATTCCACATTTGATTTTATTTTACTATATTCTAGTAACAAGAGTTTTATGTTTCTCCAACTTGTTAAAAATTCCCTTTTGTATGTTAGTCTTCGGTGATTATCTCTCTATATAATTCACTTTTAACAAGAAATCAATCTTATCTATAGATAAATGTGTTACCTTCATTACATTGTGGTGAAACACTTAGAAAATTGTTTGTCAAAGCATATATATATAAATTTTTATTATATTTAAAATTTTCTCTTCTAATGATGGTTGAAGAAAAACCATTGATTCCCAGATATTCATTATTCAAAAATGTCACTATTCCTTATTTAAAATCATTATCAATTTTAAAAAACTTCAAATATCCTATATTATGAGAATAACACCCACTATTATTAATCCAAGTATGTTCTCCTTTTGTAGCTTTGAGAGCAGTTTCAATAACAATTTCTTTTTATTCTGCGTTTAATTTCCTCACTTTCTTCCTTTGAGAGTGGTTAAGAACTTTTTTTCTACTAGTAACAATAAAAGACAACCCATAGCAAGATTAACTAGTTTTTTACATCATTCGGAAATATTTTCCAGGTGTTTGAACCTATTCTTAATTCGTACACCATTATTCTCATATTTCTTCTAAACTTTATTTTCAGACTTTTGCTTTTGAGAGGATTGACTCCCCTTAAATCTCTTCCTTTCAAAAACCATGGAATAGTAGTAATGTTATTTTTTTCAAAACACATGTTTTTCATATATCTAAATCCACCACAATACTAGTAGTACATATAGGAACAATATTTTCTTCGTAAGCACACATACTAACTAGAATTGTGAATAAGTTTCACAGCAACCTTCTTGACTTTATTATTTGAGCAACCAACCATTCTATTTTCAATCAATATATTTATTTCATTTTCAGCCATATCATAATCATATGTATTAGAAATTATTTTGGATCCATAATATTTTGAAACATTTTTCGACTCATGGTATTTTGAAAATTATGAAATATCATTATTGTTAGTCTTGGCCATATACATAACTTTCTCATATTTCTTATTTTTAAAAACAATTCCATATTTATTCTCTACCTTTTAAGATAATTTTTTTGGTTCATAATAGGTTTCTCCTTTAGAGAACTCTAACCAGCTTAATTGATAGAGTTTTTGACACTTGTATTTATCTGTTCAACTTTAGAAAGTTTATATTGGAAAAGTTTCAACTCTTACCCTTTTTTCTTTCAACTTCACCTATAGATTCTCATTATGAATATTTTCTTCCTAAATTGATTTCCTAAAATTAAAAATTTATTTCACCAGACTTACTTTCTCATTGGTTATACAATCCTGATTGTTTCTTTTTGTATTTTCATCTTCTAATTTCTTATATTTATTTTCAAGCCTTTAATCTTTCTAAAAAAATATTTCAACTATTCTTTAAAATAAAATTCTAGTTCTGTTTTTTATTCTTTTGAACTACCTCTTTTGAACTCTACATCATTACCTATTGCAATATAATTATTATCAATAAAATACTCAATGGTATTTTTGGATTCAACATTACTGCCTTCTTCTTCATCATCTTTAGAAAAGAAACTTCTTCATTTTGATTTGAAAAATTTTCTATCTTTCCCTGTGGAATAAATTTCTTTTATCCCCATATTTCTTCCACAATCATCTTTTCCATATTTATTATTAATCACTATCCAATTATTTCTTTATTTGAGGACAATTAGCCATAATTATCTAAATGGCTTCATATTCCAAACTTTTCAATGGAAGTTTCCATTGGTAATTCCCTATACCTAATTTCACATTCATATAAAATAAATATAAAATTTAATTAAGTTTTTTACATACCTCATTTTCATAATTGAATTCACCAGCTTCATATTCAATAAAAATATACTTTGATATCTCATTATTTATAGCCTTGAAAGAAATCTCTCTATAAATTATTTTCTTTTCATAGCATTCTCTATTCTTATTTCATTAGTGATGATAGTTCTTTGAAAATAATATAGACATAATGATTTAGGATCTCTATATTTTAATAAAAAAACACTTTGATCCATCATTTGGGGAAGAATTATCAACATATTTTCAACAACTATTTAATCTTCTATCTTTTCAAAAAAACATCAGATAGTACTAAAAATATTATTCACCCTAGTAAATATGTCCCTGATAGATTTATATTCAACCATATTTAAATCTTAATACAATATATATATATATATATATTATATATATAATTTTTCCTTCTTCACTTTTTTATTTCCTTCATATATTTTTTCAAATTATCCCATATACCTTGGGTTGTGGAAACACCTTTCACCCTTAGGAATTAAATTTTGAATTGTGATGATTATAAAAAAAATTCCCTTTCATCATTCTCCTGATTTTTCGTATCAACAGATGTAAGAGGAACATCATAATCAATAGGAGGAAACCCATATGTGGTAGCTTCAAGAACATAATATTCAATATGAATAAGATAAGGAAACATTATATCTTTCAATTTAAGATAATGTAGTCCACCAAAAAATGAAATTCGTTTACGTTTCACACTATATAAATTCTAGTTCATTAAACAATAAGTCAAGGGAACCATCAGCTATAATACTAGTTGAAAGTTCCCAATTAGGATAATTGAATCACGGGGAGGGGGAGGGACGAATTAGTGATAATGTTTCCTTTTATGTGTCCTTGAAAATGAAACAACCTTTGACTCCTGTTAAAGATTTCATTCCCTCTTAAAAAAAATTCAAGCACACAACCATATAAACATAATAATTTACAAGGATCACTCTATAATACAAATTGTTACATCCTTGGTATGGTTTGGAAATGATCCAACATCTCATAGTCTACTAAAAACAATCCTTTTGTGTGTAATAAAATGAGTAGGATTTTCTCTTACACTCATGTAGTATTACAAAAACAATCCAATACAATGTGTGCTCCCTCTTGAAAAAATGGTGTCATACAATGTTTTTGTAACCACACATGTCACCTGTGATTATTATTTTAACATCCAAAAATGTAATATTTGGAAAACAATTTTTAACTTTCTTACCCTAAATCACGGAAAAACATCAAGGAAATTGATATTGAACTTAGTATGATTATCTAGTCTGATCTTCCGAGCCTGATTCATCCAATCTGATTACCTAATAAGATAATAAATCACTTTAAGAATTTGACTGAGAAAAACTACAATTCATTCTTCCTCAAACTAGAAATCTCAATATAGAAATCCCAATATGATTATATCTCCTGATATGATGATAGTCCAAATATGATGATAATAAGAATATGATAAATTTTGAATACTATGATTACTAAATACAATGATCATTCAAATACATAGAAATGATGTATCTTCTCATTTTGCTTATCTTTGTCAAAAAAAATTCAATACTGCAAAATATAGAATCTTCTTATCTCCTTAAAAATATAAATATTTTATCTCCTCCTCTCTGAAAAGTGGATTAGTTTGGAAAAGTACAATGTAATTTCTCCTTTAATGGGCGACCCAAAAGTTTTTTGCTCCTGAATCCTAAAAAATTCCCTGCTCAGCCAAATTAAATCTATTTTTGTGTGTCCATGAATTTCAAATGGATTTATAACTTCGTCAATAATTCTCAATTCTTTTCGAATCCTCTCTATGACTTCAACTCTTCTTCATAATTTATTTCTCAAATAAAAATATCATTTCAATTCATATTGTGATTTTCTCAAACCAACATCCTCATTACAATGATTTGTACCTATTATATACAAGGAGATATAGAATAATTTCATTTTCTTCACAAACTCCATTTTGATGTGTCTTCTTCATTATAATGATCTTTTCTACCTATTGAAAATAAAAATACACTTTAAATTTCCTGACTCCCATAGAAAAAAATCCAAATATTTCCTTAAAATATTCTCTTGATCTACATGAATAAAGTGTTTCAATAATATCTACTTATTCTTATCTTCATAAATATGAATTGTCATTAACCCTGATATGTTGGATCTGGACCCAATTACATAATAAAAAAATTTAAAACAAATCAGAGTTCATATTTTCCTTTTGAATATGATACCACTGAATTCCACTAAGAAAGCAATTCTACCTCTTGTGAATATGATGAAATACTAAATATGATGGACCCGTCTTCGAAAATTTGACTTCATTAACTTCCTACGTTCAGAAACTTCATCGTGTATCGTGAATTCTTTCATGATTTTGAATACATTGAGATCAGATTCAGCATTAAATTATTGACACTGTAATTTATCGTAACCTCACATCCTTTCCACAATCATTTTACACTTCTAGTAACATCATTTTTCACTTCTCAACATGAATAAGGTTTCCAAGAATACAACTGACCTGAATACGATAGACATGATTACAGTATTCATTATTATAATCACGCTGAAAATGATCTCCAACACATTTTTTCTATTTCCATCCAGATCTAATCAATCTAAATATAATTCGAATAAACTCTTTGATCCCCGTTTCTATCGTCAAACATGCATCACATGTCGTACAGAGTACTTGTGATTTATGAAAATTACAAGATCATAAAATTATCGTCACATTTAAATAGTTTTCATACAGACTCTGATTCTGCTATTTATAATCAAACCACACATACTAGATTTAGTGTGAATCTAATTCCCATTTATATCCAGACAAATTCTTCTTCAATATGATCCTCCTTTAATTCTAGATTCTGTGTGAATCTGATGAGCCTTTTCTTCGAGCCAACATATTCTGAATAAAATGGACCTTTTCCAACATTATAAGTATGGTTCTCCAAATATTATGTTCAATATGATTTTCAAAAAATTCATGGTGATATGATTGTTCATTTCTTCTTTGGATTCCTTTACAACAAAAGGAAATACATTAATACAATATCCTTACTCATCATCTTAGTCCAATTTTTTTATTTTTTTATATTATTTTGAATAGGGATTGAGATACCTTAAATCTAATATCACTATAGACATGGTTTTACTTTACCAATAACTTTATATATTTTTTATTAATGATCAATATGACTTAGGGATGATATTTCTATAGACATGGGACATATTTCACATTTTCATTATATTATTCTGGATAGGGGTCATTAATCTAATGGGTTGAGACTAGAATATACATTAGTCACATTTCCTATTTTTATTATTATTACTTTAAGTAGTAATTGATATTACCTCGATAGTGGGATAGTTATCTTCTTTGTAATGTGCTACCCTATTGGTTTTATTAATAAGTATTGTTATTTTAAGACTGATATTGACATCGTTTGAGAAATGTATGGTTCTTTCCAATATTTATTCTTTAGAACTGAAGGGTGTGAATTTTTTTATTATTATTACACTTTTTAGAATTAGTATATTAGTTTATGAATGAACTTGGATGCTCATGATTTTTAGGTACACAATTAGTGGTTTCTTACTAACTATAATCACAATATATATTTAAATAATAATGTGTGTGTAGAATTATTGAATGATGAATCAGGTAAAGTAAAGTGACTTCTTATAGATAGATGAGCTGAAGTTCTATGGGTGGAGATGGGAGGCAGGCCTGAGTAGGGGCACCAGTCATGTTTCATATCAACATCTAGTTTTTTCTTTTTATTTGTACTATTTTTTATATGATAAACTAATTTAAGATCATGATAATTCATGTATAAGTTGTGTGATATTATAATTGATCATTTTATATAGTATGTTTTATGTTATTCTTTAGTATATTTAACCTATAAATAATTTTCATATGTTTTTTTATATTTTAAATAAAGTTATTATTATTGCTTCTATTTTTAATTTTTTTCTATACAAGAGGTTATAGTCTCCCAAGGATCACCTATAGACCCTAGTTTTTATCCAATAACCTCTAACATATATATAAGAACTTTTTATTTATTTCTCTTAATATTTAGTCACTATTTGGTTGAACTAGATCGGGAAAATTAAGAGTTGGTATCATGGCCTTATTTTATTTTACATTCTATTTGTACAAAGTTTTTGAAGGTAGGAAATTTACAAGGCATGGGATATAACTTATGTATAAGGGTATCTAACCCAGGAATGGTGTATGTTCAAGTTTCCATGTTGAGATTTATTTACATGGATTTTTAGTATTATAATTTTTTTTACCAAATGTTATATTTGATTTATAGAATATTATTTTACTCATCAAGACATGTTGTAAAAGGTGGGATATAATGAAACATATTTGGTATTTATGAATCACATGAAATTAATTTTATTTATTATAATTTAGTAATTTAATTGTGATATATGTTTATACTATTTAATATATGAAAAAAAATATAGTTTGTTCTAATATAAGTTGATGGATTAATTCAACTTGATCAAAGGCATGTTTCTAATTTTTTATAAGTATCTCATGTTAAATTATTTGGTCTCTATATATATTGTATATTCCATGATAGTGCTTAGCTAAGTCTAGTGATAGAACCAATTTTATTATATGTCCTTGTGTTACAGAGCATGTGTACAGAGTAACATGGTGTAATTAATTTTATTTCTTATCATATCTATAACACCAATACTTTTTTAAAAATGAGTTTTAAATTTGGTTTTTAGAAATATAGTAACATATAAAATTTATGATTTATTATTGATAACCAAGTGGATGGTTTTTAAATTTCTCATATCATTTCTTTAGTTTTAAATTCTTATTATGACCATACATCTATTGATTAGAACTTCAGCAGAGTCTACTTGAGGTCATACATTTAATTTGATATGGAGATCTATAAATAGTGTATTTTATATCATATCTTACTGGATAGATTTAGGTATAACATATGACTCCATTTACATGAGTGGGGTCCACCATATACTATTGAGTTCTATGTCATTTCATTATAGTCCATCTTCGACCAGATTGAGACACCTCTAGAGTGAAGAGTGAATTGTTCAATAAATATTATTTGAGGTCTAGTGAATCACTTTTGGGATGTACTCGTTTATGTATATCAACATAAGTGGAAACCTCAAAAATATTTTTAGGATTTATTCATCTATATTCCCCTTCTCAATATTCAGAGTACTGATAGGGCACAATATTTTATGTAACTTCTTTAGGGGAGAATGTAGGTAATAGAATGTATTTATCTTTTTTCTAATTTTCATCGGTTTTATTTTATTTTAATGGGTGATGTGATTTCTTGTAATTTATATTTAATAGATGGATTGAGTCATCTAGTATTGCTTATGATGAATTTATACCACCTAATATAATTCACTAAGATGGTGAAATGTTCTCTCACCGATGGGAGTAACCTAGTAGGGAGTTTCATATAATGGAATTTGGGTTCAAATTCATTAATAATGAGTGTATGTTTTTGTATTAGGAAATATTAATCTGATTATAATTTTTATGGCAGTGTTAATAAATCTATTCTAGGTCATGGATTATCTTTGTTTACATTAGGGATGACTCCTACTATATGTATTTAGTGTTAAATAGTTACAAATACCTAACATCAGTGCCTTTCATCCCCTACAGAGTTTCATCATGTTGGGTGATGTTACTTTTAAAAAAAAATTCTGAGATCTTTTATTAGCTGGATAGTTTTGTGTGGGGAGGATCAAATTCTTAGATCCATAGATAGATCATTTACATTAAATCAAGAATTATTTTTTGTTACTTTGTTTAATTATAAAATTTAAGTAGGTGTGGGGTCTTGATTCTAGGTTGGTAGGATAATGATACTCAATTAAGCTAGATGATAATAGTTTAGTGAAGTGGAATAGTATCAAGAAAGGTCTTTTCTATCAAGTCGATCCTTACTTAGTTTGGTAGGGAACTGTCGACTATTTTAGGTATGATTTTTGTGTTATCCACCCTTTCATGTATTTTTTTTAAATAATCAAATATTTTTATATCTACTAAATTTAATAATGATATAGGTATGGTAATATTGTATTTTTGATGGAGTTATATCTATTAATACTCCCATTATGATGCAATTTGGTGGTGTTTAGAGATGTCAAAAGTTATCTATTATGATCGGAATATATAGTCCTCAATAGTGATTCATTATTAGGTTGATGTACCATATGTTGTGATCCTTCAGAGAGATTTAATGTCACATTATCAAGAACATATCAGTTGTTATAATTCATGGGAAATATTCATTTCTATTAAGGGTAATTTTTTTACCTTTTTCAGATAGTGGGATTTGATATTAGGTCATTTCATACAAGACCATCAATAGTTGGGGACAATTTAAATGATGTTTTTTCTCTAATGAAATGAGGAGATAAAATAGAAAATATTTTCTCTTATTATTAAGGAGTTTTTTGGAGTTTTTTTATTATTACTACTTTAAGATTCCATTCAATAGATATGTTGGGATTATTTTAATGTCCCCAACCTTGTTAGCCAAATTAGATCCAAGATAGAGGATACAACTTGACATATGGTATACCACCATATAATGGATGATTCCAACTAGAAGTGAGGATAAAATTAACCTTGATGGGTTATTATACCCTCTAGTATCAATACAGAAATATCATTTTATAATAGAAGGTCCATTAAGACATCATTTTATAATGAATAATATAGAATTCCATTGGAAAGTGAAACATAATAATAACATTTTCCAGATAGAAAAAATGACATTTGTGTTGTTCAAACAATCACATATGGGATGAAATATAAAGTAACGTCCTACCATAATAGTACTTTATGTACTAAAAATAATATAAACAGATACCAAAAAAATCTTAATCAACACCTCAAACATATCTCCACAACCCATTAATATCCCTAACTCATCCACATATGCGCGTGCTATTTACAAAACCTACAATCTATATATAAGGTCTATACATAGACTAATGTACTCATGAAGGGTGAGAGCATAAAACATAAAAGGCTAGGACTGATAATGTTCCTAATAAAAAATAGTATATATTTACATACTTGTATTCAATGAAAAGTAAATCATAAAAATCACTTGTATAAACCTTTCAAACAACGAGGTACTCACAATGCCACCCTAATATTAAAACAAAACCTATTTAAGTCTGTTCCAGAATTGAATGATGCTCATGTAATCTAAACACACATGACGGTGAATGATATGTTTCCTCATATATCAATAAAAAGTGAATGAGATATGATTATACAATGTTTTTTGGGTTAAGGGGTCTTCTTTAACATAATACATATGTTAAAAATAGATTACCTTAAACATAAAAAATGTTGGATGGTACCCTATAAAACAATCATTAAGAATAAATCATTTCCCAATGAATAATGTATCATTGTGGAAACATTAGTGTGAGTGATTTATCACTAGTTGAATAAGGTATCTCTATTAAACAATAGGGATAATATTTTATTTCTATGTGAATAAGGTATCATCATCAAATAAAAGGGTGAATGATCTGTCATTGGTGAATGATTCATCCCCACTCATCAGCTGAGAAAATGATGTATCACCATTTGAATGATGTTTTATAGAAATATACAATAATAATCATGTATTTCTAGTGGATTATTAATCATCAATACCAATATATCCAATTTTTTACCACCCATACAGAGTAATTAAGAAATGAAATCAAAAGTGAATGATTTATCACTACATATATGAAAATAGGTAGTATGATCTATCCCAATAAGTAATATAATAACATGTATAAATGTATTATAACTAAAAATGTAAGAATAAATATAATAAATACATAACCATGGTGAATTCATTATCACCCTAACGTATTTTCAATTGAAACTATGGTACTAACTAGAAACCCCCATTCAGGATGATATACACCTTGATCACAAATGTCAATCCCGAACTCCCATAAGATGGATTAGGGTCTCATAAAGCATCAAATCTAACATGTTTCATAATCTCATGGGAAAATATCATCTTTAAGTTCTGTATCAAGGCTATCTCACGACTTGGAAAAACCAGGTTTCCCTTTTTAAATAATGTTATAAGAATCCACCCAAGCCACACAACCCAGGTTTGGGACAAAAAAAGTTCTTACAATTCTATTACCTATATGTCAATTAAAATTTATCCATCAGTATCCACCTTGTCATAACATAAAGATATTGGGGATTATCAAGATTTCAACTAGCCATAAATAGAGACCAACAAGTTGGAAAACCTTATTTTTTTTATATACTAGGTCACTCTCTTGTACCCATCAACACCCTTACCTCATACAACCAATCTCATAACATCTAATAGGAACTTCCCTTAGGATCACAGTAGTTGATATTCATATATATCAAATGAGACCATCATAGATCACTCAATCCATAGTATATAGTTGAACACACCCTTGGGGTTCAAATCACCCTTTTGTTAAGCCTCTCAAAAGGTTGTCATATCCATCAGTAGAAACATATTATCTTCATAGTACTAAATTTACTAAAATGGTCATATCATAGCTACATAGTCATTCCCCTAAAATAGTAAATAACTCAAAACATCAATTTGGCTGCACACACTCATATATTACCTATTAAACTTTACATAATATTATCAAAATCACATCATGCACTAATATTATGCACCACCTACCTCACATATGGAGGTATCCCATAAACATGCTCACTATAGACTCATCCGAGATCGACGAAGCCTATATTGGTCATCATACATATCCATAAAAACCTAAATCCATCAAACATCCTCCCAACATTATTATATGAAAAATATATTTAATTAAGACAATTATTCTATTTTAATTTAATTTCTGCATAAAATATTATAAACTCATCAGGTGATATAACGATGTTGTTACCCCATCCAATGGGGTGTGATCCACTATAAGGTAATACACATTCCCACTACCATAAAAAACAATGAAATGGAAAAATTAAATTCCAATAAGATAATAATCTAAAGGGAATCCAAATAATAATGAGGGTAGTGTCTTTCCTCAACCAAAAGAACATGACCCCCTGAAAGCTATTCCTTTTGAAACCACTTCTAGAAAAGAAATAAAAAAACAAAATTTTCATAATCTTATTTCATTATGATCTGATGGATTTGGTATAAAAGCATTAAAAGCATCCGCAAAAATTAAATATGTGGGATAAAAATAATGTAATGGGTGAAAATGGATGCAAAATTATTTCAATCCATAGTGTAACCTATTCTAATTCAACATGATGGAAAAAAGGAAAATTGAATAATAAGTGGAGGAGAAGTGATTTTAATCCCCAATGATTAATGTTCAAAAAATTGGGAACATAATGATAACACATATTTTAAAATTAAAGTTTTTTCATCATTCAAAAATAAAGGGTCTTGGAATCATCTGGTACCTTCTCTATCAACACTGGCCACCTGATACTCTACAAGACAATCAGTGTATATCATTAACCACCCAATATCCACATTCAGTTGACCTACAACCCTAGAACCTTCTATGAGTACATAGTTTACTTTTACTTAGTACTTGGTGGTCCTCTATGGCCATATACCTCATCCTTTTAGACCCATAAAACCAGGAAACATATCTCGGGCCTCCCCCACCAATGTTTCCGCCTTAGAAACACGTTTTAAATAATTTATTATGTATACAAAAATTCCAATTGTTGTTTTCAATTGGAATATTAAAATCTACCTTGGCTCAATGGTCATTGGAAAATGTCTTCTCTCTTGCACGACTAACACCCACCACCATGGGTCATTACAACCACCCCAAAATAACACATATCATCCCCATGAATTCTCTTTGTTCTTCTCCCATGAACAACCATAGTCAAGAACACTATATGCATGCTCCAACTACCTATATCTAACTATTTATAGTCACATCGATACAACTAATTTCATACACTGATTTTTTATGCCACTAGTCTTAACTAAATCATCATTTACTCAGTGATACACTCTAGAACCTTCAAGACCCCTTGCCTTTAAACTATCAAACTCACTATCTAGACTCAACCCAACATTAAAATATTTTCTCTATTGTATAGATCACCATGAATTCTATAAATTATCATCCATTTACACATTCATTCATAATATTAGTCCAATTATAGAAATTCATAACCATCATTCCACAAGACTATAACCCTGAACTCACCTTCATTTAACACTTAATTCACTAAATCTACCTGATCCTTATTGATAAACACCTATATAGGTCTAATATTAATTTATAAAACATTACTTGATAACTTAAATCCATGAAAAAAATAAAAAAAACCACTAGCAAGTCTAGATTAATCCTACCAACATGCCACCTCTAATGTTCACTACAAAGAGTTCAAAATTAGGGTTGTATACTCAAAAAACCTATGGTGTTCTCTCTATGATTTTAATTTACATATTATTAAGTAGTTATTTTAATCTTAACTGACACCAACTATCATCCAAAAAAGTACACTCATGATCCCTTCTTATTATATCAAAATTGATGCACCCCATGATAAGTGTCATAGGGATTATGTTCATATATTTATTCATGCCCCCACCATCTAATTACATCGATTAACTGATGCTACAACCCTCAATCTTATAGATATAACTACAATGTGAATCTTATTTTCCAAAATTCAGTAGTTTATATATGAACCACACTAGGGATTTTAAATCCCATTAATTCCCAAAAATATATTGTTGGGGAACATTCTCAATTTATAGCTATCAAGTTGAGCCACATATCCCCTCAATATCTCACAAGACCCAATAATCAACATACCAAAGTGTTCATACTAAAAATGATTATAGATCAACTCTCATAAAAGATAATCATTTATGAAAATCAATAATTCTCATGACCACTCATCCATTTCATTTCCATGCTATAGAAAATATGATTCATGAAACTATAGTCTCTTAATGTGCTAGTCCCCACTGCCAAATAATCAAATAACTGTTACTATATAAATACTTTTTCATTAGTATATACAACTAAAAATTATAATTTAGATCTATTTTTACCTTTAATTAATCAAAAAATAGTTCCCTTCACTGTTCCAAGGGTTTTCTCAAACCAGAACATACTCCTAAAAAGTATTTATCCACTAAAAAAATTATAACCCAATGACTCATATCGAGGTAATTTGAAAACAAAGGGGTATTATGAAGCTTTCTAGGTCTTACACTCTATATATGTTATAGAGGAAATGGACACATTTCTTGTATCTTAAATCCTTATATACTTATAAGTATATCTCTCTTTTAAAATTATCATACATGGGTAATCATGATTTATCCCAAGATTTAGGTGAATCCCACCTCCTGAATATCTCTAACTCTGATGTAATCAAAATAATCTCATTTGGTATATTCTATATGAGATTAAATGTTTATCATTTATAACCAATCAATAATATTTCCATTCAAGACTCATATTTGGTTTAAATTTTCCCCCTACTATGTTGATAGCATTGAGATCACTCTACTTCCCAAAAAAATTAGAGAACATTAAAAAAATGACACACAATGGTGCACAACAGTCACTATATTTGGTCAAATGCAAAAACCAATCTACCATATATCCAGATAATAGCAATCTATACCACAAAAAACATGCTGTTATGAGTCAAATTTCATCAAAACTAGCCAAACATTTCTAATCAACATTTATTTTCTTTAGATATTATAGATCACCTCTACTATAAAAAACTAACTACACTTCTCAATCCATATTTTCATAAGAGATCAATTATACCATGAAAAAAAATGATCATTCCCTACTCATGTTTCATTCATATCATATAGAAAATATACCCATTAATATAATTTAAATGGATTCTAACGCGTATTCTTGTACCTCTCTCTTAGATACTCTCTTTCAACAAAAACTCATTACAAGATTATGTAGGAAAGAACCATACGACATAGATACATTTTTACTAACCTAAATCCTAGTCCAAAACTCCTCATCCCTAATCCTAAACCACTATACTATAGACCATGTATTTTAATGGTCAAATTATTTATAGTAGATTCCATGCATTCGTCTAAATTATTGGAAGAAAACATAATACACCAATCCATTCTTGGGGCCTAATCAATATATGGTGATTTTATACTCAAAAAAAATACCTGATATATGGTCATCATCATACTAATATTGTCTCCTAATATCTAAAGTTAGTAAAAGATAGAATATCCTGCTACTATATATACAATATATTAAATAAGGGTCACATATCACTTTGGCATTACTCTAACCCAACCTGTAAACTATTGTCATAGGTCTCTAAAAAACCTAGGTTATTACAACCAAACTATATATATATATATCAAATCCGGTACCATGTTTTAGTTTAGTTGTCCATCGATACCAAAATATATAAGAAAAAAATATATAACATGTTATTTATGCTTTAAAAACTGATCCCTTCCACACAGTTAGACCATCAGTCACAAAAATGATTTATAATTATCATGTAAGTCCAATTTGATGAATATAATTCCAAAATTTGTACATTTTTTCACACTAGTCCATGTGAAAAATAAATAAATCATAAAATCATACTTATAAAATTGACTAAATCACAACATCTATATTTAATAGCAGTAACTGCTACTATATATAATCATTAATATGATCTCATGTAGTTGTTGAAATATTATTACCATATACCCCATTTTAAGCATCCATATTACCTAACTCAATTTAAAAATGGTAAGGAAAATAAACCAAAGCACTTTTTCCAAATTGTGACATCTCTTGCCTGGTGTTCTTAAATGGGTCTAATATGAAGGGAACCATGTGACCTCATAAAGGCACCTCTACATAGAAGAGGCTACCGACTAGTAACAAAAGTCCAATAAAAAATGTGGTCATAATATACCCTCATGTACCACCACAATAATGAAAAATAATCATATAAACATCCAATCAAATAACATTATAGATTACATAATAAATTATTACAAAGAAATAAATAACCTAACAAAAAAAATATTCATTTTGTAAAACATTATAACTCATGAAGGTATAACATTAATGAAAAATATATATGAACATCCAATATATGACCATAATTTTGTATTATAAACTAGAAATATATTTGTCTTTTTTTTGTGTCATTATATAAATTTAAAAATAGAATTGATTCAATTGAATACATAGGAAAAAAACTCTAGGAGACAACCAATATAAAAGGATGACAATAACCAAAACATCTACTCCACTAATCTCTATGTGATTATGTGGGAGAGCACCTACCATCTAGCCATTTAGCTACCCAATCCCAATTGACAAAAACCCTAGATGCCTTACAATGGTGTCTTGCCTTCTCTTAATTGGAATCCATAAGAAGTTCTATGCACTACCAAATATGTGTTCATGGTGTGAGATAATAGGGTAATTAGAGTCCCACACCAGTGTTCTATAATAATTATATGTACAATAATCCAATAATTCTTTACTTTGAAAAAAAAATAAGGAATGATATATAGTTTGTTAGTTTTTATCTCAATAAAAATGGAAAAAAATTTAATTTCCCCTTTCCCCACATTTCAATATAAATCAGGTAAATCATTTTAAAATCATTTCACACACTTATAAGAAATAGTTATATAAAAAATTTAGGTATCACATATCATATCAAATCCCTATAAGTACAACCACAATATTATAATCAAAAATAAAATCATAGGAAATATCATTCCAATTATCACACGAGGTCAATATATGTAGACACACTTACCTAATCATATACAATTGTGCGTGCATAAATCCTCTGGACTTATTCATTGATTCTAGAGAGAAAAGGAATTCCCCAAAAGTGAACTCCCCAAAAAATTTAATAATTTTCTAGAATAATATGCCTTAGAAGAATAAGAAATTCCCTTGGGAAAAGACCCCAACATTGTATGAGGCCTATTACTACAAATTCCACTTATGAACCCAAGGCTTCCCATGTGATCTACTTTCAAAACCAATTCATCAAAGCATTTCATCAAAACCACACTGTGATAACCATTTCATAAAACCACTTTTATAATTATTTAAAAACACCATTTCATTTCCTAAACAAAGGTAAACCAATATCTTATCAGAAACCCAATTTCACAAACACAAATCAAATCAATAAATCATGATTTATTATTTATAAAAAATTTATCAATACCATAACAATGTAGTTCGCCAACATATGAAATAGAAAAACCACCTACATCATAACATGGGTCTCACATTCCCACAATAGTATCTACCAATATGAAAAATAATACAAGGAAAATGAATGCCCTAGAATCAATCTACACATATTATAATTGATTCAATTTAGGAAAAGGGTTACCCAAATAGGAATGATCACAACAAACCTAAAGAGCACACACCCACCACACTGGAATAAAATAGGATCGACCCTTGGAATAAGATTACATAGTGGATCTTGAAAAGATTCAAAGGAATTACCACAAAAAATAAATTGATCTAATAACATAATGGAATGAAACTACTGTGATAAAATGAAATGAACAAGATGAAAGGATTACTCACCCAGATATATGCAACCCAACCACAATGGAGATAAATCACTGAATGAAGCAATTCAATGGAGGGAAGGTCCCCAAAATTTCTATAGGAGAGAAATGGGTTGAGAGAAAGGATATATGTGGCTTAAAAATAAAACAAACCTGAAGAGAATAACCCTAAAACATAAATTCATGACATTTACATGGAATATAATCCCTATACATTCCATGTCATCCATGGGGTCCATATATGAAAAACAATTCATGGACTTTTAAATAGAACATTTATTTTCAACACTATATAGAATATATTATTTCAAAAAGTGTACTCAACTCATGACATGATCTGGTAGAACATTACATTTCATATACTAGCATTAAATAGGTTTTAAATTCCCAAAAGATGGATAAAATATAATATTATTACATGAAAACCCAAAATACCTTGGTTGTTCACTAAACTCGAGGATAACTCCAGTAATCCATTACATATTTATACTCATACTCCAATAATTAAAATAGAAATACACCTATAAACATTAGTTCATTTTCCGAAATCGATGATCACAGTCCTCGGGAGTCCGAATAAACACCCAGTTAAAGGTGAAAACATGTAAAGATAGTGGAATGACCTAAAAGAAAGTAATCGGATGTCACTGAATCCCCAACATATGAATTTCTATCCATGATAGACCATGTAAAACAATGATGTTTGGTATGTAGGTGAGGCCATTCCTCCCGCATCAAGGAATCACACTCCCAAGTCTCATGAGAATCTGAACCATGTCACCACAACACTATGACCAATGGAATTTACTTCCCAATGAAAAATTTCCCTTGAGATTCAATGATTTTATAAATGCTCTACAACAGAGGCATATGGTTCAAACTCAATCCCTTCCAAACTCAGAACATGAAAGGGATCAAGATGGTAATTTTTATTCTGTGATTTGTGTAAAACATGTTGAATTCCTATCAACTAAACTAAAAATGAAAAACAATATGAATCATTCTTCAGGCTATCAATGAACACAAATTGTATAACATATATTGGATCCATATCCCATGGTTTTCTAAAAGCATGGTTACCCAGTCAAGGGGAAACATTCAATAAAACCTGGTCACCTTAGGAAAAATCCAAAGGATAATGTCTTTGATCTTCATAAGATTTATATAAACTATGAGAAATTACCAGATGATAATTTATATATATATTTAATCCTCATTGTCATCTCCTAAACCAAACTATATCCCACCAAAGTATCTTTTCCCAACTCTCCCCAACAAAGAGGTAGCCTGCGTGGCAGACCATATAGAGCATCAAAAATAGCCAATCAAATTGATGGTTGATAATTGTTGTTATAAGAAAACTCCACTAATCACACATGACTAATCCATGATCCACCACTAAGATATTATTATATGGATTCATTTATCCATCTATATGTGGATGATAAATTGTATTCAACATGAAATTGGTCTCCATCCTATCCTGAAGACTCCACCAGAACCTAATATTTTACTAGGGATCCCTATCTGAAACAATATCAGAAGAAACCCCAAGTAAGATCACAATATTCTACACATACAAGTTACTTGGATCTTCATCTTTAGTGGTTTTCTAGATCAGAATTAAATGAGCCAACTTTTTCAACCAATCAATTAGCACCCAAATAGATGTACTTCCTCAGGGATTCCATAGAAAAAAACAAAATCCATGGATAACACATACTATTTCTAAATTTTAACTAAAATATGATGAAGAAAAAAAATGTTTCCAGATTCCCTACTGTTATTGGGTGGTAGGTGTAACAGTGGACACATAATTCGAATTGTCACACTTTATACCCAAGCACCAAAATCATAGTATCATTTCATAATACATTTTAATAGTGATCGGATGAAAGACCCATTAAAAACAACGAAAATTAAACAAAATAGATCTCTTTACAATGTCTGGGAAGAAATATTGATCCCCAGAATTGATAATACTATTTGAAGAGAGATACCAACTAGAAATTATCTCACCACTATATAAGGTTTGTCAAACTCCTCTGAACTCATCATGTAATGACACTTTCCAGTTGATAGATTCTGTAACAAAATTCCCCATCCTTAGGGTGTAGGAAATATCCAATTCAAACATTGGAAGGTATTATATCCACCACCACTGGTTGAGATTCATATGATTAGAGAATATATATAGACTAAACAGTTATGGTCAGATAATACTATGAACCTTTCCACAAAAATATAGTGCTTCCAACATTTATGTGCATTTTTTACTGTAGAAATCTCAGAATCAGGATTGGGTTCATTATTCTCATGATTTTGAATCCGATGATTGAACTAGGATACCATATAATCACCCTTCATGAGGAAAAAACCCAAACTATCAGAAATTGGAACACATAAAACCATATACCCATTACTGAGATGAGGTAATATTATAATTGGAGTCGATTTAATAAGTCTTTTATTCTCATTAGAGGAAGGATGACAATTATAATCCCATGTGAATTTTACACCATTCATGTTAAGAGCATTCAAAGGTGACCCAAAAATAGATAAATAATTGAAGAACAATCGATAATAATCATAATGAACAAGGATTATATTAATCTAAAATTATTTAAATGGTTTATCTAATGAAAAAATTTCCATCACCATCTCAATATCAACTGATAAACCATGCTCTAAAATCATATTCTACAAGAATGTCACTTGTTCGATCCAGATGTTTCTTTTCTAAATATTTCCATACAAATGTTTTGTCCTAATGATTTCCAAAACCAAAACCAAATGGTTCTCATTTTCATAATAAAATCTTCAATAAACCAAAATAGAATTTGTTAACACTGCAAAAAAGTATTGAGATACTGATGGAATTTTAGATTCATTAAACACAAATAGATTTTAAGAATGTTAGTCAGAGAAAATGACATCACAATATTTTCTTAGTGGCCTTAACTACTTATGAAATTCATATTCTGTATATAAAACTCCTTAAAATTGAGTTAATAAGAACCCAACTGAAGATCAATATAAGAAAACCACTTTTCCCACTTTAACTAATCAAAGAAATCATCCACATAATGAAAATGATACTTATTCTTAACTCTTTTTTGGTTCAAATTCTGATATTTGATGTACAATCAGAGTGAACCATATGCCTTAATGGAAACAGAGCACTTGGGACACTAAAGGTGAAACACTAGGGAAAAAAATCATTTTCTATCATTTCATCTAACAAAATCATGGTCTCTTTTTGCTCCATTTTATCCATAAAATTAGAAGGTATTGAAATCATATACTTACCTGGAACTGGTTCAATTTTAAACTCCACCTATGCCTCTATAAGAATACTTGAAAATTTATCAAAAAAATGTAATGAAAAATACCAAAAAATATTGGGGACATAAAGAAAAGAAGAAACTCCATCAGGTTCAATTGTTACAGAAAAAACAAACCCATGGGCTCTGGGCAGGAAGGTCCTACATAACCAAACCTTATATCCTAGTCTCCCTAAAACATGAATGATCTCACATTGGAAGTAAGAAACATGACACATTTATAGAAAAAATCAATATCATCCTAATGAGAAACGATCCCACCTATCTTGATGATGACATAAAAAATATCTAGAATGAGAATGATGAAATCTCTTACTAACTCCACATCAGATGTAAATATCACATAAGGTCACTGAAATCCCTTTTCATTCCTCTTTGCATGAGGTGTCATTAAATCTAATACAAAGGTCATTATCTCAATTTTAGGTTGAAGAATAAAAACAAAAATTACTATATATAAATGTGTTGGAAGAACTAGTTTCAAAAAATCAATTGTTATTGAAGAGAAACAAATATGGCGCCTCTCACTGTTACTAGACCCATGTCTACCTCCACTCGAAATGCATCTACTACATAAATGTTCTTCACTTATGAGGAATGTGTCTAGAGACTTATAGTCATTGAAAATATTATTACATTATAGTAGACTTTGGATCTAATGATCCCTTACCATATCAAGGTGTATACATAGCCTGATAGAAATGTTGCATATGAACACAATGCCCATAAATATTGCATATCTCAGTAGCTGAATGAAAATAACGTTGTTTGTGTGTAACCATGTAACATTGATATGAGGTAATAAGAACAACACTAACAGCAACAAGAGGTACTGAAGGGGTATGCTACTGAGAATCACATCCCCCACTCTTATTATGATATTTCCACCTCTTATTTTACTTTATCAATCTAATTTAATTTCTACTATGTGGAAGAGAAGGGGAAAAATATCCAACCTTGCCTTAAATATTAATTTCATCTATCATAGTCCTATCAAATATCTTTTGATAAGCCTAATGATTAATCATAAATACTAGAAAACTAATGTACAATCACAATCCCTAAAGGATCATATGATATTTTAACCTGTCATTCTTTACTTCTATAGTTTAAAAATATACCAGATCAACAAACTTAAAGTGTACACCAACACTGAATAATGTCCCTTCTGAAAGGAGATACAATCTAGAGACTTTCCCATCACCAGTGACTCTAGAAAAAACTAAAGGATGTAGAGAGTCTTGAAACCCTTCTAGTCCAAGAACATGTACCAATCTTCAGGTACCATAGAATCCCACCATCTTTTATTTTTACCCTCATGTCTGAATGCTTTATACCTCAACATGATACTCTCTTGCGTATCTAGAAGTCAACGATCTAATCAATATTAGTCTTTAGTCCTCCACCTCTTGAGTATCATGCATACCTTTAAAGGATTATAAGAAATCATTCAAGAACTCCCATGGCTTATCTCTATCTCTTATAGATCCTAGTTGTAACTCAATGAATGTGTTTTGGACTTGGGATGTTTTCTGATCAATAACATGAATATCCTTTATCATATCCTCAATAAACTTTTGATCCGTATAATGATTTATATCAGGATAATTCACTGAACCCTACTATGGAACCTATGCAACAAGTCTTAGAGGAATATTGTTACACACCAAAACAAATTAAATGATTAGTTAAATGAATAATCTCAGTTCAAAATAGAAATCCCATAAAAAATTGATATTAACATCAAGAACTCATAATTTGAGACACACATCAAAATATCCTAGGGTAACTTGTTTCTTGTCATGAAAATATCTAGATAGGAACTCAACACAACCAATCTATCATGTCCTCAAAATCCAATTTTCAGTCTACCAAACATCCCATGATAATGAGTCTTGAGGACTAACCGCCTTCTAAATGAATCTATAGAGAACTTGATGTGAATACTCTCTAAAATGGGTACCATACCAATATTACCACATACCCAGAGGGAGTTCTTGATCTACATAGGTTAGAATCTATCACCCAAGAATAAACAAATAGAGGGAATGACTTCTTCCAAATTCAATTAGAAAACATGACATATATATATACATGTACTTAAAGAAAAAAGGAAGAAAACATGAATATATATATAAAGATATATTTGAGTGCGTGTTTCATAATAGAAAAAGAACAATGGATGTGATACAACTGAAAAGGATAAAAAAATTCAAAGATATATGTCAAAAAGAAATGGATGATCAAAACCAAAAAGCTACTCCAATAGTATCCATGTGATAGTATGGGAAAACCCTCACCATCTCACCATCTAGATACCCAACCCCATTTGATAAAAAACATCAACACCCCTATGAAAAACCATTCCATTCCTTATATCTAAATGGATAACAAGGTCTATAAACCATTAAAGAGGTTCACATGGTGTGATATAATAGGCTTAGTATGGTCCCACTCAATTGTTCCTTAATAAGTCTCTATACAATAATCCAACTATTCTCATATTTAAAAAAAATAATGTATGATATTAAATTTAATAGTTTTTTCTCAAAAAAAGGAAAATAATTAATTTCCCATTTTCAATATTTCTAAATAAATAGTTAAATAGGTTTAAAATAATTTCACATAAACTTATCAAAGAAGATATATCAAAACTAATAATTTGTCCAATATTATATCATATCCATGGAAGTATAATCAAAATAGAATTAGAAAAAATAAAAGTAGCGGTAATATCACATGAAGGATCAAATTTTGTTTGGATATATAAGACACTAATACCTAAAAATATAAAAAAGTGTGTGTATAAATACACTAGAAATATTCATCAAGTCTATAGAGTATAGTAAAACTGTAGAAAGTGAACCCCCATCATTTCTAACAAGTCCCTAGAGCAATAGGCCTGGGAGCATAGGAAACCCACATAAAAAACCCCCTGATAGTAGATAGGACCAATTACAAAAAAATTTACCCAAGTGCAGAAGGAATCCCATGTCCTCTATTTTCCAAACCATTTCATAAAACCATTTCATCAAAACCATTATTTGGTAAACATTTTAGAAAAAACATTCACAATTCATTGAATATACTATTTTCATTTACCAAGACAATACTAAAAATATATATTATAAAAAATATCCATTTCCAAACACAAAAATAAAATCAATCAATAATTTTAATTCATTTATGAATCAATTTATAAAAAATAGGATCAATGCAATTCACTAACAATGGAAAGAGATAGAACCATATACGTAAAAACTCATGCTCTACACACCCACAATAAGATCCACCATCAGGTTGAAAACAATAACCACAATAGAGGTCATAGACTCCGTCCACACATCTTATAAATGATTCAATTTAACAAATGGGTTGTAAAATTGGTATGATCACAACATACCTCAAGAACATGCACCCACATCACTACAACCAACAAAGGATCGACCCCCATAACAATATCACACAATGGAATTAGAATAGAATAAAATTATTTTCCACTATAGATCAATCGATCTAATAACACAATGAAAATATAACACCCTAATAATATTAAATTTATAAGAATAAATTATTACTCATTCAAAGACATTAAACCAGACAACAATTATGATAAATCATTGAATGAGGTGATTCAGATAGTGTAGAGGTCCCCCAAATCAACAGAGAAAAGATGTAGGTCAAGAGAAAGGTGGGATTTGACTAAAAAAATAGCCAATAATAACTCTAAAAAACAAAAAAAATATATAAATGGAGTAAAATCCGTTCACACATAGTGTAATCCATAGGGTCCACATAAGCCAAAAACTGATCAGCTTTTAATTAAAAACCTGATTTTCATAATTACACAATGTTTAAGAATTTTTGTAGTGCACTCATCACATGATATGATCCTAAAAAACATTACACATTGTGTAATACCATTACATGACTTGTAAATTCCCAAAAAACAATGAAAGTAAAATATTATTAAATGAAAACCCAAACAACCTTGGGTGTTCTCTGAACATGGGGATAACCCCACTAATCTGTTACACATTTATACTATGACTCCATTCATTAAAATAATCATTCATCCTTAAAATTTTGGTCATTTACCCCAAAAAATTTCCACCAACCTTTATAGTCCCAAAAATTCTCCAATTTAAATAGAAAAACAAGTAAATATAAAGAAACTTCTTGAAAAAAAGAAATGATATATTACAACACCCATATAAAATACTGTGAAATACCCTTAATAAATACATTTATAGCCTTATAAAATCTCAACTAATCACATTTTATACACTATATAAATCTACATGGCACTTATAATAACCCGGTTCTTATGGTACATTATCATTACATCACTTTTGTCTAATACTTAAAACATTACCAAAATAGATTCCCAAAGAATATATTATTCTAAAGCCTTTGGAAACATGGAAACATTAACACTAGAACATAAGTGAGCCAATAAATCACTACCAATACCATATTATTAGTATGGGTTCACACCCCATAACATCTTGGTACTCATGGTTCACTCCCATGTCTATATTAGTAGCATGATTTCACTCTTTAGAGTATCTTGGTTGTCATTGTTCACTCTCATTGCCATCATAGTAGTAATGGTTGACTCCCAAGACCATATTAGTCTATCTCATGAGATATAAATATTTACCCACTATATTTGATGAAGATATAGGTCCCACCCATCTCATAATAAAATCATAAATACATGTAACAAAAAATCAAAAACTATCATATCATAACCCATGAAGTGAAATGGTTATAAAAAATATGTAATTATACCTAAACCTATAGAAAAAGAAAGAGTATTCATAATAATTTCATCAAAAATAACCCTTGATAATAAGAAGGTTTCATAGAGAAATAACCCGAAAAAATAATAGGGTTTCATAAATTAATGTTCACCAAACATAACCCCTTCAAATAAAGAATATGATTAGAACATTTAGATCATTTTTGAGAAAGGCATGAGTAACACCAAAGGGTGTCATCTTAGATGGGAATGAATTTTTAAATATATTTTAAAAAACTTCACGAGGAAATTATCCTTTATCCTTTGAATGATTATTCTTAAAACATAAAAGCTTTTGAGACCTATTTTCATGAATATAAATATGAAATATTATAAATGATTAATTGAAAACATTTTGAAATCCATTTTCCATTGTTAACATATAGAGTAGCTTGAAAACCATCCTAAAAAATTTTATTTGAAAACACATTTAAAAACATTTTCTTAAAATTTATCCTTTTAAACATGTAAGGGATGATTCTTAGAAATAGAATTGAGTAAACTTATATATGTCATACGAGGTAAAAAAGAACATTCATTTTCTGTAGTAAAATGATTAAAATAGTACCTCAACTGAAAAATGATAAAAAATTTAATTTTTTAAAAACCACTTTTTTATAATGTAAAACAATGGTAAAAAATTATTTTAAATATTTTAGGATAATATTAGAATATTCTTGTTATCCTTTTTAGAATACATAGTTTTTAAAGAATATAGATTTCTAACCGAAGATAGAGGTAAGGTCATATTTTCTTTAAAACATTTTCTTAATTATTTTAAGTACCAAAGAGTGTAAAAATGGTACTAATACATGAAGAGATTAAGACAAACAATAGTGTAATAAATGTAATGGGTGTTTATGAAATATGGATCATAAGATTTCACCAATAAAAACATGAATATAAATAATCTAGATAAATGGTGAAACTTGTTCAATATACTCTTACCACATGGTAACATTGAATCATACTACCCATTTAGTAATATTAAATTACATGTGGATTTAAAATATCATTAAAATATTTATATTCATGTTATAACATGTCAACAAAAGTTTATAAAATCATAAAAAAATATAGTTGTATAACATGTCATGTGTCTCAAAGAAGGAAAATTGAGGCAAAAATAACTTTACCAATTTGGTAAATTTTGAAACTTAATCCAATCGATATGAAGATCGTAAAATGGGTATGTAAATACCCAAAGATTTAATTATAAGTGGAATATAATACATTAACGGGTAGTATATATACCACACAAAATAAGTGAGTGGTGAATAAGTCTTGTATCCCACATAAATAATGATTCTGATGAAATTTTATTACATTGTATCTTGACACAATTCATACTCATGAAAACATCCTATATAATAAATCTATGTTTATTATACATTTTTAACAGAAGTATATTCTTATATAAAATACAATATATGGTTTTATAATGACTTTATATTACCCTCATGTAAAAAATTATATGTTAATGTCTAACTTTGGGTAATACATACTTTGTTATTCGCACGTGTCTTAATTTGTTATATATTTTGACCTTATACTTAGATCATGATTTCAAAAATGTTAAAAACGATATAAAATTAATTTATATTCATTACATGATTATTATAATAATCAATAGGATATATAATTATGAACTGGAATACACAGTTCATGGAGACGGTAGGTCGTACATATGCATGAATGTTGTTTTTATTTTATTGTTGTATTAGAAGATAGATATTAAATGATATAAAAAGTATAAATTTATATATATAATTTTTTATTAGTATTATTATATCATATATATCATATAAATTCACCAATCACATCCTTAATAGATTCCATGTAGTTTTTGAACGAATCACATCTCTTTGAGAGGTGGTAGTCCACACTTCCTTAAATGAAATTATCATATTTAAAAAAGAATGAATGTTTAAATTTTTATGTTGTAAAATAATTATAGAAGATTAATTAAAATATAAATATCATAAATATTATATAATGATAGATTTTCCATTATAATTTCCACCAAGAGATGTGGTAAAGGACGAATGAACAATCATCATTTTCTGAGGTGGTAGTTCGTCGTACACATATGCAGTAAGTTTGTTACCCATTAGATGAAATTGGGTGTATATATATGTAAACATATTCTCATAATAGAATTATAGTATATCAAGGACTCTTTTTTTATAATAATGTAATAAAAATATTTCTGTGTATGGATAATGAAAATAAGACAAATGTGTTTGAGGGACGAGGTTACCTCTTCTTTGGGTTACTCCTTTTGTTTTCCCCCAATGGACTTCATTGAATTTCATTATTCCAAAAGATAGGCTTTGAAACATAATAAAGATATATTTGAGAGATATTTGGGATAATAAATTATCCAAATAGGCTTTAGAGGTGTAAGTAAGTGGGACTAGATAGGGCCTTTTATAGGAGATGAGAAGTGGCACTTGTGTAAATATTTGAAAAAGGGAAACTCAACCCACGTTTTTTTATTAAAATTGGATCCAAAAATCATAAAACATAGATACTAGGGAGGATAGGGTCTACATATAATTAGAAACAGATATTTTTAATATGTTTCTAGGTTATATTAGGCCTTATGTTTAGGGTTTAGTCCTTTGTTAAGTTTAATTTAATCTTAATCATTGTAATTAATTTTAATTACCTATGCGAATATTTTATGTAAAAACTAAGTTAATGTTATTATAAATTATAAATTATTCTGATTCCAAATATTAATTTCAATTATCTAAATTTTATCCACATAACTGGTATAAATTAGTTTAAATTTAACCCCACAGTTGGGATGACAAAGAAGGTTTTTAATGTAAAATCATTAAAAAGTTTTCTAGGATTTTATAGCCAATTTCTATGTCAAATTGATTGAAATGACCTAAATTGGATAAGTTTTAAAAAATGATTTGATTAAAATTTAAAATAATTTAAAATTTTAATTTATCCATATAAATTAAGTAGAGTAAAAAGCAGTTTGAGTGAAATTTCAATATGTTTCACTATACATTAAATAATAAAACATCAGGAAAAAATACCAAAAATTCACCCTAACATAATTTTAATGTTTGTTTTGAAAAATAAAGTTTATTTTTACATATAAAATTTATAGAATTTCCAAAATTTATATTTACAATGGTTTCTCCGTCAAAAGGAAGTAAAAGTGCCTTATTAAAAATATAGGTTTTTATGTGTAATATTTGGTATGTTCCAATCATATGACTACAAAGTATATTGGATGAAGATTAAAAATATTTGATTGAAATATATATATATATATATATTACATAAATATCACTCACTAATTTAAATTAATTTATTTTATTCAGATAAAATAACCTTGTGAGAATGAAAATATTTTTCTATAAAAATATTCCATTTATATTCAATTGTTTCTTGTATTCATTGAAACTAATGGATTTATTTTATTTTTGTTTAAAACAATAGTGTTTATAACATAGTTAATACTCTTCATATATTCTAACTTAATGTCTAGGTCAAATATTAATATATTAAATAATAATATATTAACATTATATTATTATTTGCTGAAACTCAATCTTGTAGGTTACGAAGGTCATCGATGAAAGGAAGTCTTCCGTTTAACCTAATATAACATTAGTTTTTGATATAGAAAATGATAAAATTTATATTTCTTTTATTGTATGATTAACTTGTAATTGTGTATAATTAAATCCAAACTTATGTCTCTAATATATATAAAATAACTCTTTTCAATGTTGTGTGAAATGAAAAATATCATAAAAATAAATTAATTCGAAAAAAATAATTCATAAAATCTCGAGATTTTGCATTTTACCCCCACAAAATTAATTTATACCTCAAAATTTTTTAATGTTATTAAAGTTTTAATTATTGAAATTTCTTTTCCTAGAAATCCACATTGAAAAAAATAATACATAAATCCAAAAAAAATTATAAACCTGATTGCATAAACCACTAGTTAATGAGTCCTTGATTAGTTCCAAGGTAATCAGTACTGTCCAATTTACTTATTCCTATCAAAAATATCATTATCCAAGAAACATTAACTTAACATACGCAACACATTATGGGTTATCTTCTGTTAGTAAAAATATAACCTTATCATTAGATCACTTTTCCAATCTATCATAAACATTCAACATAAAATTTTAAATCCGTAGAGAAATACATAAAATTAAAAATCCATTCATATTTCACCATTCATTCTGAATAATTATTTAATCAAAATAAATAAAAATTAGTATTATTCCACTTCATCTATAATAATAATAATGATACCTCATCCTATTACTTAATACCTATTTCCATCAACCTGTCCTTTGTTGTCTCCTCATTATTTGAAGTATAACCATTACTCATACAGACTTGTTGATTATCTTCAAGATCTTTCCACTTAGGACATCTATTTTAATAATTACTATTCATTCAAAAATTAAAGTATTTGAACATTGATGATGTATTAGGGGTTATAATATTCCCATCCATTTCGTTTGCTGAAACCTTTATTTTCTATTTGGAGTTACGTGATTTTTGTCATTTTCTGCTCCAAAAACACCTTCTCGTTCCACTAATACATCCACTTGGGATATTATTTCCTTATTTTTGACATAAATGACTCTAGTTATTCTTTCCTCCATGGTATCTATTTAGAAAAATCTTATTGAACTCCTTCCTTCAATTATTTGGTGAGACAGAGAGTTGGTTAAGGTGCATTTTTTATTATGTTTCTCAAAAATTGATTTGGTATGATTATAACATCCTCACATATAGTGGACATCCCATTTTACTTCAAATTAGTATATTATAAATAAAATTCAACATTAATCTTATTCCTTCTAATTCCACCAATTGGACAAAATGAGAAATCATTGAGTAAGAAAACATTATTATAGTGAGGAACCATGTAATCATGAAAAGTCACTTATATGGTGCCTATGTTTTGTAACCTTACTTGATCTATGAAACCTTATATTTTTAGTAGGATATTCATATAAAAATAATGTTTAATTCCATCATGATGGTTCGTAAGGATTTTTTAATAACCAAAGCATATCCCTCAAGAGTGTCAAACTAGGTTTGCAGCAAGGCCCATTGTTGGTTACTAGTTTATCCCGATTCAGACCCATAACTCCTTATTAATGTCGTTACCCTAGGAAATTTTTTTCTAAAACCATGTACACTTTTATTATCTATATGAGGATTTATTTATAGGAAACCACTCACTCTATCCTTTCCCAAAATTCTAGGAAATTTTCTTATACATTTTTTTATCCTTGGACTTATTATTAAACATGTCTACAGTGTTCTCACAAAAGTGTTCTTATACTATTTTTCAAATGATAACTAAACCATCACTCTGATAAAAACTATAAGAACCATTTTTTATGGTAAATATATATTACATCACTTTTATGGGCTACTTTAGACATTAAAAAATAGACACATGAAGACCTTATTTGTCTAGTTCCTTTGGAAACATGGAAACATGAACATTGGTATGTTAGTGAGATAAATTATCTCCCAGTAGGTTATTATTTACTATCACCCATGTTATACGCATTAGACACAAAACATATCATCATAGCCAAGGAAAAAACATAAAAAGATGTGAGCTCATTTGATCAGTTTGTGTAAACAAGGGAAACATGTAAGCATAAACATGGGCATAGGAGTATGAGAACGTGATAAAAACATTTGAAGATCATACCCCTCATATCAAAGATCATAAACATAAATCATGTATTAAATCTTGACTATTAATAAGACATGAATCATAACTAAATAAATAACAAAATCCATGAAATCATAATAATGGAATAAAACATAGTATTGTATAAAACACATAAATATATAATATGATTTCCATAGTGTCTGAGGCATCTCTTCCAAGACCATATTTATAGTATGTGTTTACTACACATGCCTTCTTGTTAGTCATAGTTTACTCCCTTGGCTATATTAGTAGCATGAGTTCACCCCTCTTATCATCTTGGTAGTCATGTTTAAATCCCATGGCCATCTTATTAGTCAGGGTTCACTCCCAAAACCATCTTAGTTTATCTTCTGATATATAAATATTTAAAAAATTCATTTAAGGGAGATATAGATCCCAAAAATATCATAATTAAAACATACATATATGTACAAAAAAATCCAAAACAATCATATCATAACCCATGAAGTTAAATGGGTATCATAAACATATAATAATACCTTAACCTGTGGAAAAAGAATAAAGTTTCATAACAATATCATCAAAAAAATAACCCAAGAAAACAAGAGATATTAAAAACATATAACCAACAAAAAAAGTAAGTTTCAATAACATCATGTCATCCATAAAAAATCCATTCAAAGAAATAAAATGAATGGAACCTTTAAATAATTTCTTAAAAAGTCATGAGTTACACCAATGTATTTCATATTAGATGGAAAATAATTTTGAAATAAATTTTGATAAGAACATCATGAGTAATTTTTCCTTTATTATGTTAAAAATTCCTCTTAAATTTTAAAACCTTTTGAATTCCATTTACATGAAAATACACATGAAAACATATAAAGGAAGTGTTGAAAACATTTTGAAATCCCTTTTTCTTTGAAAACATGTAAAGTAGATTGAAAACCTTTTTAAAATAAATTAATTGAAAATAAATTTTCAAAAACATTTTCTAAAAAAGTTCACATTTATTTAAGAAATGTAATATTTAAATAAATGATAGTGGTCTAATATGTATAAGTTGCATGAGGTAAAAATAACAATTCTTTGGCATGGTAAAATGTATAGAAATGTGTCTCGAATTGAAAAAGACAAAAATATTCCTTTTCTAAAAAACATTTTTATTAAAAGGTAAAACAAGGGTAAAAA
Organism: Viscum album; assembly: GCA_963277665.1. NCBI lineage: Eukaryota > Viridiplantae > Streptophyta > Magnoliopsida > Santalales > Viscaceae > Viscum > Viscum album. Next base: position 1,417,919,662 of record OY728138.1, read on the forward strand.
GTTCTTCTAAATATCATCGGATAATAGTAGATTATTCATGGAAACATATTTAAAAAACTTGGCTTTAAAGGAAGACATATTTACGATGAAATATAGAGGACTTATTGTATTTTATTAAAAACATTTTATTAATTATATTAAGTAAAAAATATTAGAAAATGGTGCTAATAAATTAATTCATCAAGAATAACTAAAGGGAAATAAATTTCACAAGTTTTATAGAAATATGTGTCATAAAATTTCATCAATAAAAAGGTTGTCATAAATAATCTTGATAAATTGTGAGATTATTTCAATAAACTCTTACCACATGGTAATTTTTAATCATACTTTCCATGTGAGAAAATGAAATAAAATATAGAATTAAAATATCATTAAAGGAAGGATATTCATTTTATAACATGTGGAAGTAATTTTATACACCGCGTATAAAAATATAGATGTATAACATGGAATGTGTCTTAGAGAATGAAAATTTGGACAAAATTACTTTTCCAATTTGGTAACTATTGAAACATAAACTCCATGGTAAAAATATTATACAATTATTATGTTAATATGAATATATTTATTTATAATGATAATATAATACACTCATTATATGTATATACACCACAAAAAATAAGTGAGTAGTGAATATGGAATGTTTCTCAGAGAAATAAAGAGTGAAATGAAATTCTCTTACCTTGTGTCTTGAATCTCTTCGTACTCATAAAAGATTCCAGTATAATAAATTTAATTTTATTTTAAATATTTTAAATAACATTATTATAATATCTAATACCATATATGGTTTTATTACTATCATATATTACATTCTTGTAAATAATTAAATTTTAAGGTTTCTCTTCAGGTAATATATGCTTTGTTCATTGCATGTGTCTTATTTTGTTATATATTTGGTCCTTATACTTATATTATTATTTATAGAATATAAAAAACGATATAATTATAATTTATATTCATTTTTTATTATAATAATTTATATTATATATATTTATGAAATGGAATACATCATTCATGGATATAGTAGGTTGTACATATGCATGAACGTTGTTTCCATTTTATTAACGTATTAGAAGAAGGAGAGTAAATGACATAAAAGTATATATATTTATATATATCATTATTATAGTAGAATTATAATATCATATATACCATATATTTAAAATATAAACATCCTCAATACCATCCATGTAGTGTGTGAATGATGACATCATAGTAAGGGGGAGGGAGTCATCACTTCCTCAATCAAAATTGTCATATTTACAGAAGATAGAAATTATAAAGTTGTGTGTTATAAAATAATCACAAATGAATAAATAAATTATATATAATAATTGATTTTCCATAAATATTTCTACCATGATATTCTGTAAAGGAATAATGAACAATCATCATTTAGTGGGGAAGCAGTTTGCCATACACATAACAGTATGTTCGTTACCCAATAGATGGAAGTGTGTATATGTGTAGTTATAAATATGAGAATAAAAAATCTATTTATATTTCGGATAATGTTTTTTTGGTTTTATAATAATGGTATAAGTGGATTGGAGTGGATGTTGAATGAAAATAATGTAAAGGAGTTTGAGGGAGGATGCTACCTCCTCTTTGGGTTACTACTTTTGGTTTTCACCAAAGAATTCCATGGATTTATTTATTCCCATAGGGGAGATTCGATGTGAAATTTAGGGTTTTTTGTATCTATTGTTTTAGTTTTTGTTCAAGGAAAATTGGATTTATAGGTGTTAGGAAGTGGGAGGAGTGGAGGCCTTTTATAGTGGATGAGGAGTGGCAGTCTTGTAATATTTTTAATAAGGGAAACCCAGCCGACTTTTTTATTGAATGATGAAACAATAATGGTCCAAAGATGATAAAAGGTATTATAGGGTAAATATATTTTGTGAAAATTTTTATTTACAAGTTTATAGGTCATATTTGGCCTTATTTTTAGTGTTTAGACCCTTGGTAAACTTAATTTAAACATAATCATTGTAATTAATTTTAATTACATTCACAGATATTTTTGGTAAAAAATAAATTGATATTATTAGAAATTATAAATTATTTTTATTATATATGTGGAATTCATTTTTCAAATTTGAATAATAAAAGTGGAAGATATTTATTTAAATTTAAATATGTGGATGAGACAAAAAGTGTGTTTTTAAAGTAAAAATTCCCAAATTTTTCTAGCTTTTTATAACCAATTTCAATGTGAAATTAATCTGAATGACCCAAATTGGATAAATTATTAAAAAAACATATCTAATTTAAAATTAAAATCAATAAAAATATAATTTAATATTATAAATAAACTATGTGAAATATTTTTTTTAGTTAAATTTCAATATTTTTTACTGTTATTAAAAAAAATAAAACTTCAAAGAAAAATACAAAACAAATCACTCTGAGATAATTTTTTTGTTTACATTTCTAAAATGAAGATTATTTTGACATTTAAAATTTTTAAAATTTTTAAAATTTTGATTTAAAATTGGTTCTCTATCAAAAGGATATAAAATTTCCTTAATAAAAATATTGCAGTTTATATATAATAGTTGGTTTGTTGTTATCTTATGCATATAAAATCTAGTGGAAAAATGTTAATTGTTTTTAAATAATATATATATATATATATATTACATTTATATCACACAAAAATATTTATTAATTTAATTTATTAGGATAAATTAACTTTTTTATAATAGAAAAAGTTTTCTATAAAAATATTATTTTTATATTAAATTGGTTAATATATTAATTTTAACAAATGAATTAATTATATATTTTTTTTAAACATATTTTTTCAGAAGTTGTTTAATACTGTTTAGATCCTCTAACCTAATGTATATGTTAATTATTAATATGTTAAATAATAATATTTCAATAATATGTTCTTGTTTGGTAAAACTCGGTCTTGCGTGTTATGCAGGCCGTCGAGGAAAGTCAGTCTTGTGTGTAACATAAGCTAAATTCAATTTTTGGTGTAGAGAAATCTAAAAATTATATTTTGTGTAGTTCATGATTAAATTTTCAATGGATATAATTCAAGACCAACATAGTTCTTGAATATATATATTTATAATAAATATTTTTATTTTTGCGTGAAATGAATAATATCAACAAGAATAAATTAATTTGAAAAATAATCATTCAAAAAATATCAGGGTGTAACAGCTCTAAAACTATAATTCATCCACTATAATTGATTATAAAAAAAATTATTTTATTTGAAAAATTAATAAAAAAATTAATTAAAATAGGCCTATTTGAGGTAAAAATCCCATGGAAACATAATTACTCTAATACCTCATCAAAAAAGGTGAGATGTACTCTTATGGATTCCTCGATAACACTTCCACTAAAATATCAATAAAACAGTACCATGTTAATTTCAATTTTTCTGAATGGCCTGAAGGCCTTCATTTTTTATTAATTTTTGACAACCCCCCTTTCAAGGGATGAGGGGGAACCCTTACAAGGCATGTAGGTTTAGATATTACATGGCCCATAGGCTTAAGAGATTACATGACCCGAAGGTCTTAGGGAATTCCACCAAACTATCTACAAAGAAGTACCCCTCCCCAACATCTGCATCTTGATAGCTGCTCTCCACCCTCTCATGGCCATCTGGCTAGGATTCTCGTGCAAGCACAGGTTGGTCCCGGTGGAAAATCTATACCCTCTCATTCTGAAAATCCATTTGGCTCAGATCTTGTGAGTGCACCTGATTTGAATCCTCTTCTAGGGCTGCTCCTTCTTTTTAGTGTGTCTGGGGCAACTACATGTGGCCTGAAGGCCTTGAGGTTTCTAGAAATCCTTAATGGTGGCCTAAAAGCCCTACTGACTCGAAGGCCTGTGTGTCCCGAATGTCATAAGGACTCCAAGCCCAAACCGGTGGCCCAAGGTGAATAGTTCCAAATGTTATAGCACCGAACAATTATTGCTATAGTACCTAATACAGTTCCTGCTACCATACCCGCACAGTGTAGAGTTCTACTACATTACCCACACATTGTACAGTCTACTACAGTACCTCTATAGTGTACAGTCTGCTACAAAACCCCACACAGCATATAGTCTACTATAGTACTGGTACAATAATACTAGATTACCCCCCCCCCCAAGAAATATGCCTCTACCTGGTTTTGAACCTAGGTCTTGGGGATACACTTAAGGATACCTCACCAACTGGGATGAGGCTCATCTGCTTAGATTTTAATTTTTATGAATCAAAAAAGATGTTAGGGTAGAGTTTTTCTTGATATAAAAGTTCATGTAACCATATTCTCATATCATTTATGGATATCTTCTAACATCCATGCAAAATATCCATTTACCCAACCTAATAAAACCATTATATGATAGAATGGGAAAAAATACCTATAAAATTTACACCAAAATTTGAAAAATAGAAATAATGTTAAGAGAGAATCCAATAGGGGATGAAAACTAAACTAAATAAATGGTGAATCCTACACCAAAACACAACAAACCAAGATAGACAAGGGAAAATGTAGTGGTTTAGATTTAATTTACCCATGAAATGTTCTTTGGCAAGAAAATAGGTTGTCTTAATTTGGCTCATTATTTTAAAACAAAAAATGCTAAATTTTATCACTATTTTTGAAATGGGTGTTAAAATTACTAGGTTCCCAATCTACCATCATTAACCATATGGTAATACCTTAGATAACTTGATTATAAAATCTAAATCCCAATATCCCCAAATTTTATACATAAACCCTTCAAAACATTACTGGGTAAGGAATCACTCTAAACTGGTTCATAGTGGAAATAAATATCTATTAGCCTCAGCCTTTTCGATATTTGATTCCACAAATCACATCCAATGTCCCATCCACCTAACATACCTCCTTATGTTTTTTTTGAAAAATTTATAAGGCACCGAAAAATTATAATCCTTTATCTAAAGCCTAAAATTCAAATAAACCCAATCTCCATGCTTATTGGAACCAGACATTTCTATAGCTCCACTAGAAACCATTAGTGCGGGTATTGACATACATTATTAATAAGATAGATGAAATGAATTCCATATATAGTTTTCTATATAAGATGAGTCATTAATATCTTATATAATTTATGACTAAGTATGTTTAACATGAGGATAAGAAATTATTTCTATGAATAATGTCTCATACAGAGAGCTCTTTTATTATTCACTATAAAGGGTGATGGTTTGTTAGTATTATATATATAGTATCAACGGTAGAACCATTTTATGGTCAATAATTGGCATCTTATTCCATGTATTGATATATATTTTTATTAGATGAGTGGGGCCAAGTGGTATTACCGGATCAACTCAGATTCAATATATTAGCAATTATGAGTGAGTGGGTCTGGTATTCCTTATACATATTTTATGAGATGGTATTGAATTTATGTGTTAATAATGATATTTTATATTTTATGAACACGTTTTAAAAGTTCATAAAACTAATGAATTGGTTCATCCATCTAATCCAGGATTCGTTCATGGTTTTTTTATCGATGAAATTATAGTTCCCAATTAGAAATAGGTGGATTTGGATATATACCTATAGATTTTTTTAGAACATTGAATGACAATCAACTATATACCTTGATAAATAATCAATTCAATATTAATGGGGTTTATTTCTTATGGTAAATAATTTCCAAGGAAGGTATATCAATTGAACCTAAAAAGGTCACGTTTTTGGGATTTTCAATGTAACAAAGAAAGAATTGTTTTTGATAATAATTGATTTCTAGGATTGACATGGTAGAATGAAATATTAATTTACGATGTATCTTAATAATAAATTTGTATGATATCTATAACTATTAAGGGGTGAAATTATTTTTCCTATTCATTATGAGAGATGCTTATGATAGTTTAAGAGTGGGTTTTTATCTACCTGAATCTTTTCCTAACATAAGTTTGGTAATGATTATACAATATATTGTGATGCATCTAGAATTTTCATTTGATTCATTCAAATACAATTTGGGAGAGTAGTGTCTAATTGATATAGGATGTCACTTCCTCATGAGAAGAATTATTTGACATTTGATATAAAGTTGGAGAAGGTGGTTCATGTGATAAGATATTATTATCTCCATTTTTTTATGGGAGCTTCATGTTTTATATTGCTAATAGGATATGACCTAATCCATTTCTAATAATGCAGTTTTAGTAACTAAAATCCTTCTAATTTATGATATAATACACACTTGGGAAATGAATGTTAATGGTCAATGCCTTAAGCAGGATGAATAAGGAACATGTGGTTCGAGAGGATAATAATGTGTAAAAAATGTTAAACCTATTCCATGGGATGTATCTCAATGTTAAGTAAAATGATATAATATATTTTGTTAAATCATAGATAAATACCCATTCATAACATAATTGAGTGAAGGAGTGACGATTTTACAATTTAAAATACATGGATGTGATTGGTAGTACATATGTTGGAATGCTACCACGAAATTTTCCCTATACATATTATGGGATCCTTTAGGTTTGAGGAAATATTTAGGTCCCTATAATAATTCATGACGAGATTATGAGTGATTCACACACCAAATGATGTAAAGATTACAATGGGATTACCAAGATGCATCATGACACTTGTCAGTAGTATTAGTTTCTCAGAATGAATAATGAAATTACATTGTTAATTTCATGAGGATTCACATTTTTTGGGGTGATAATCTAGAAACATCAACCAGAAATACTTTGATATACTTTACAAAATATTATTTGTAAGTGGAATGAATTAATATTAGATTTTGTTATGGGATTTACATGATAAATCAAAGGCAATGTTGTAGTATAGGTTAGTTTTAATTAGTTGGATGAAGTATCTCACCTTATAAAAATTTGATAGACTTAGTCTATTAATGAGTTAGTTATTATTATATATGAGATAGAGTATAGTTTCATTGTATGTTAAGGAGTATTGGGGAAAACAAGGATTCCTAAATATTAAATCCCATATAACTGGTGCTATAGAATGCACTTGATATATAGGTGAATTTGTTACCAGTATACCATCATTAAAATATTGAGCACTCTAATACTATATGATAAGTATTGTAGGTGATGTTGTAGGAATGATTTCCTAATTTTAAATAATAATGGGAGTGTATTCTCATATTAGTGGTGGTCATAAGAAAATATTTATCAGGCATAAGTTTATATCTGGATATTTCTATCCAGGTGTGGTATTTTATGCCTATCACCTTGGTATATCATAGAGTTATTGAAATATTATATTATTGGGCCAAGGTAAATATAAGATTCATAAAATCATATCAGTTTGGTCTATTTATTTATAGTTACTAATCAATTTAGGGAACAATTATATTCAAACTATAGGACACAACCATTACTATTTGAGGTAAGATATAAAATATTCTTGAGAGTTGAGACTAAATTGTATCATTGATGTGTATAAATATTGGGAATGTTGGTTCCCTAGTATCTATGGATTTTTGGGCTTATTCATGGGATCTATAATTTTCTTTATTATTTATAACATCATCAAATATTATGTGTCTTGCATGATCTATTCCATGTTTCTCATCCTAGGAGATACCATCAAACCCATCACTTATTAGAAAAATTGATGATTCCCAGCCAGTGGTTGAGGATTCATTATAGGAATAAAATTTCCATGAATTTCAATTGATTGGAAATATCATAAATGGAATTATAGAACACTTAGTACACTTTTAGTGGTGACACGACTCTATCTATAAAGAGACTTGGGAGTGAGAGGCTGATATTATGGACCAGTTGCCAGTGATTTTCTCTAGTCATTTCTAATGTATTTCATGGATGATTTTCTATATTATATGGAGATATAACAACATTTATATATATTATGTTATAATGTTTTGGAAATTTTTCTAAACCATGGACATGTTTTGGGTTTTTAAAAGTTAGAGAAGTATACAATGGCTTAAGGGGTAGTATTTGAATATTTTACATTAATATAGGGGAAAAAATGTGTTGTTGGTCAAACCTAGCATGGTAAGACGGTGAATTTATTAATTTTGTGGGGCTATTTAAGATAAATGTTTTCATAAGGTGGGTTTTTATGTAGCCAAATATAGATTTCACCTTTATGAACTTGAACATATAATAAAGGGGTGGTTATGAATCCTAATTATGGGTTTTACACCTAGAGTTAAGGGATCAAGAAAAATCATAACCTTTGGTTGGGGATTTTACTTAGGACTATGGTGCCATGCCACCATGTAAATATATTCATATCTTTATATTTATTGTTAAATAGACTTTAAATGGAGAATCATATAAAATATTTTTCCCCATATTATTCCGAGTTGTCACGTGACCCCCACAGTCCCTTTGATGTGTCTTGGATCCTCCAATATCCTTTTTCAACTAACTACACTTTCATATATCCTAAATAATTATTATTGGTAAGTTTAACCTTCACCTTTCATATATTATTATATAATCTCATTAGTTCAATCTTTTTCACCAGATATCCCAATATTATGGGTTTTTTCATATTTTAAAATATTTCATGGTTATATCATATTTCATTAGAGATATTTTATTATATGGATTCTAATAATTAAATCTTTTAAGCTACTAAAAATTACCATCAATAAATATTTTTTTTATGAAACATGAGAGGTGTGGTCATGAAAATTTTTTGTGCTTTGGGCCACATACGAGTTGGGAAATAATGATTGTGGTAATATATTTTCCATCACACATTATTATTTTGAGTTATTATCATTGATGGCCATGTAATGGATATAAAGTGAGATATACTATATATTCTAAACCTAATGATTTGTTCCTTGAGATATATTATGATGTAATGGATCTTAATCGGTATCCATTTTCATGAATTGGATAATAGTATTTTCACACACCAAGATTTTGGGATTTTATTAAATATATTTAATATTTTTGATAATTTACATTACATTAATCCCTTAGTTTATCTTATGTTACAAAAAATAAATTGTTTTTCTTATGTAACCCACAATTCTGAGTTTATCTAGCAATGCACCCAACTCTATGTTTAAACCAGACATTACAAACTATTTAAATATGTTTTCTTAATATGATAGTTATCAACATGTTGTGGTAATGGAAGTTATGAATTGGGTTAACTAAACTATAAAAATTCAGTTAACACATGTTTATATAATGAATTATTTAGTTACAAATTAATTATAAATGAAATTAAAACTATTTTGAAAATAAAAGGAAATATTCTTCTAAACAAACTATTTTTATACACACAAGTGTGTTTTATATGAATAAATAAACAAAACCGCTTTTAGTTAATAATTTTAATTATATATATATATATATATATATTCCATAATTTTATTTACATTCATATTATATGTATTCTATACAATAGATAAGACTAAATAATATTTTACACTTAAAACATTACATTTCCAAAAAGTAGTTTTGCCACCTTTTTGTGGACCAGGTATTTTTAAAACTAAATTCAAATAGTTTTAGGACAAAAATTTAAAAATTAAAAATGATTTTTTAAATAATAATATTAAAATTATTTTAGGTTAAATTTTTGTGATTTTTCTGTAAATATGATTTTTTATTAATAGTGAAAAATAATGAATTTTAATTAAAAACTAACTTTCATTTTAATTTAGATATAATGTAAATTTATATTTTAAATTGTTTTTAAATAGTAATGAGTTAATTTATAAATATATTAATATAGTTTATGTAAGGGTTGGTGCCCTGAGAACCAACAGTTTTGTACTTTAATTACATAAATGTTCACTAATTATATATTGTTCATTGTTCTGCATGACTATAATATAATAATGTCCTTGAATATTTGTTGCTTGATAAGGTCAAGGAAGATCTCTGCTATGATGAGAACTTTGAAATTCTATAACAATATTCTTAAATAATGATCTATGGTTCAATTAAATACTATGATAGGACACATAGTATACAGACCGTCATGTGCGAGTACTCGTATGAAGACGAGACTCTCTCTCATGTAGTTCGCACTTAGTAATCTCCAAGATGGGAGATTATGATAACAGACCTACCAATAGCAATTCCTCTTGTCTTGGTGTCATCTAACATTTCTATCTATGAGCATGTGTAATGGTCCTTAGACTGGAAGATTATCATTAACTCATGTCATGACTCGTGCACTTAGATTTACTAACGAAAACTGTCACGCAGACAGTTGGCGGGAAGTAGGGTATGTTGGGTGTGTCACGAGTGACATGTTGTTAATGGATAAGTTGAGAAAGGATTTGTCCATTGCATTTATAGAAGATGATATCTTGGCCCTTTGATTGAAATAGAACCGTTATATTAAATTCCATTGCCATGGGGTAAATGACGATTTTATTTCATGTATTCAAAGAACGAAGGATCAAGCATATAGGTTTATGACACTCCCATGAAACATTCTTGATGAGATATGGAGACAAAGTGATTAAATTACAAAGTAAGTGTTCGTATGAGGTGATACGTCAATGCGGCGTTAACTTATTTCTCTTGGGTTCCATGACCCGCTGCTAGACAGTAATCTTGGACTTTAGGCAAGCCCGCCTAATGCCAATGAGAAAGAAGCCTAAAGGATCACACACTAAGTGTATTCAAATATCTCAAGATAAATAAATATTATCCCCATACATGGTTTAATAATTATTCAAGGAAGCCTAAATCATTTTAATGTTGGAGGAAGAATAAAATAAAACAAGTACACGTCGTGTATCAATGATAACATGCCATGTAGTTTTATTTTGAAAACAAGTACCCGCCGTGTATTATTAAATGTACACACTGTGTATTTTTCATTTTGGAATGAAAATGAATAAATGAAAACAAGATATACACACTGTGTACATTGAATGTACATGCTGTGTAGTTTTCAATGAAAAAAAAGTGTTGACCATTTATTTATTAATACACACCGTGTAGTTTTTTCAGTCAGGATTTTGAGGAAATGTCGTTTCATTAAACGATATTTATTATAATCAGTGTTGGCACATGTCATGGAAATAATGACTCGACATGGGGTTTTCAAAAGGGAGTTAGTGAAATAAATATAATGCGTAACGTTTTTATTTATTGTCATAACTCTACCTCCTCAAACCCAATTATAAAAATCCTCACAACCCCAACTCTTTTCCTTACACAAGAGAATCGTTGTGCACAACATCTCTGGAGAATTCTTTCAAGACCGAAAGAACCTATTCCTCCAAGAACTCTCTCAAGACCGAGAGATATCCTCTTCCATCAGATCAAGACAATCTAAGGTTGACAATACAAGAAAAGGTTTCTCTACGCTAGCACCCAGAGACTCCTTTGGCGACATCTCGAGATACGATGTACACATGTGGATCACCGCAAGAGGAAGTATACACTCGGATTCGGCAACGCAATGAAGAATCACATCAGAACGTGATCAAGAACATTAATGAATAAAGAACACCCAAAAGGTATTACTTTTAAATTGATTAAATTAATTATAATCAACCTGTAACGATCCTACTTTGTGGTTTCATGACTTTCCTTTTATTTGTCCATTTATTTGATTCAATCCGTGGAGACTGGCATTTATCATCATGTTGATCCCAGATTGATCATTGTTAATGAAAAAAATCCAAGTGGGCACATCCACCCACACGCTTCCGCTGTGCCCAGAACCTTCAATTGGTCTCAGAGGGTGGTTACAACATTGATTACAGGTATTTAATTTTTGTTGATAATTTACGCATTTATATTTGATTCAATTAGAAATAAATCATTCTATAAATCTGAATAAATGAGATCTGTTCCTCCTCCTTCATTTCTCGATTTATATCACAGAAAATTTCTTTTAATTTCAATTTGGATTAAAATAAAAATGAGGATATAATCCAGAGGAGCCGCTCTTTCTTTCTGTACAACACTCGAATACATGGTGTGTGATGAAAACTACACGCCGTGTACTTCGGTTCAACGAACCAGTACTGGTCCACTAAACCATGCCGTGTGAATTGATTACACCTATGTTTTTACGACCCCATGTTGACAAGAATTAAATGGCGCATGGGAACCAGAATACACAGCATGTATGTTGGAGCAACACGTCGTGTTGTCCGATCAAGCCCAAGTTAAACTGTTTACAAAGGAGAAGCCGCGTACCATGCACACATGATCACCAGGCCGGTTACCGCATAATAAGGAAGTACACGTTGTGTATGATTTATCCTCATGCAGTGTACTCCAAAATTTCCAAAGTATAGAGAACACACCAAAGCCCCTGGTATGTACTTTGTATAAAAGGTGAAAAGAAATACATGTCGTGTAAATATAAACTACACGCCGTGTACTTTCCAGAAATTTCACTAGGTTTCCTCCAAAAGTACAAAGACTTGTACAAGGGATATGAATGTGAAGAATCTCAAGGAAATTCAGAAAGGAATTTAAGAATAAAAATTGATTAATTATAAGATCATAATTAATTGAATTCAAGCACAACTTATCTTGAATAATAGAATGATTAAAAAATTTGAATTCAAATATGTGTAAATGTTGTTACATGCTATCGATGATCATGAGCTAGACCAGAGACCCTTTTTATATGTGTATGGTTTCATTAAAATTTGTTTAATTTAAATTTGTTGGCCTGCAAGCCTTCTTCCAATAAAATGTAGTGCATGTGTGCCCATGTTTTTTTTAATGTAAACCCCTTGTAATAGAGGATCTCCTAAGATAGAGGAGATGGTTCAAAATCCGAAGCTGAGGAAAAACAAACCCAAGAAGATACAAAGGTGGACAGGTGGGAGCTGCAAAACACGAACCATCAGGTTCAAGGTGTTTTCCCTAGGTCAGTGTTAGCTTATCAAAACTGTTAGATAATCTATCCAACAAAAACTCATGATCATGACATCTTATTTTATTTCTGTCTCATTGCATGTTTTATTTATTATGTATGTGTTTTTTCAATCACATAATTAATAAAATGAATAAGCATGCAAAGATGGAATAAAATAAAAATCGGACTATGCGTAAACATTATCAGAACATGGTTAATCAATTAATCTAGCATCACTTAATATTAACAAGCATGTGATAATGTAAAAATATGCATAAAAGATTAAAAACACTCAATACCATATTAAGTCAGACCAAGCCTTCAGTTACTTGATTAAGGGCAAGACTCAATAAAACTATGTGTTTGACCAACCCTTATTGGGACAGTTTATTTTATAAAGGAACATCTTATGAAAGGTTTTGGGTTGACTTAATCATATTACATCAATAGGAGTATCCCTTTCTATACTTGATGTAATATTGGAGGCAAGAGTTGAGGAAATCCAAGTCAAGTTTTCCGGATTGGGGTGTCCACTCAACAGATCAAGGAACTGTAAGCTCACAGTTGAAAAAGACCTGCCTACCTATATACCTCCAAATAGCTTGACCAACCCTTTTAGGGTTATGCAAAGGGGAATATGGAGCCTTACCACTAGAATGTCAAAGCAACTGTAAATTTCGATTTCAATGGTGAGGGCCCTTGGGACTTGATAAAATAGTGGGAGAATTAATAAATTCATTTATTATTTCTCATAAAAATGTAATCAAGAAAGTACTGATAAACATTTTCTTTTAATTTTTAGAATTGAAATGACAAACATGTCAACCACATTTTATCTGTGATCAATTCTGGATAAAGACTAAATCCTCACTGGCAGTAACTTTCAGGAATGGTTTAGTCGCCTTTTTGTTATCTTACACCATGAACGAAAGCTTTACGTGTTGTAGTCCTCACTTCCTGATCCTTCTTCCCAAGGGGAAAGTGATGAAGATTTCCTGGTCTATGATCAACATTTGAGCGATGCACTTGACGTTCAATGTTTGATGATGTCATAAATGTCTAGTCAGATCATGAAGTCTCAGGAAGACATGGATGCCTACAGCATGCTCGAGCACCTCTGTGGTCTATACTAGGAGAGAGCAAGACAGGAAAGGTTTGAGATCTCTAAGGCTCTATTTCAGAGCAAGCTTGGAAAGGGTTCCCCATCCGGGACACATGTAGTAAAGCTCATTGGCTACGTTGAGCTCTTGGAGGTTCTAGGGTTTAAACTCCATGAATAACTGGGTACTGATCTCATTCTTGCATCACATTCCCAGACCTTCTCAAACATTGTTGTGAACTTCAATATAAACAACATTGAAAAGTATCTGTCTGATATTCTTACCCTCATTCACCAAGTAGATAATTACATGAAGCCCGAAAGACCTTATGTCCTTATGGTGAATAAAAGGAAAGGGAAGGCAAAGGGCTTTAGGCCCAAAGCATTCTCAAGGCATTCCATGAAAAGGAAGATCAAAGGGGAGGCACAAGAATAGGATGTTGTTTGTTTCACAAGGATAATGGTTGCTCTGGAGCCTCCCCTCCTCAGTATCTCTCAACCAGAGTTGGGGGAGGGGTTTCTTCCTCCTCCTTCCTCATCCCCTCGCCCCTCGGCCTTAAAGCCTTTCACGGATCCTTCCACTCTCCCGGTTTTCCACTCCATCCATGATAGCCTTAAAGTCTATTTGTTTGTCGATGGAGTCCACATGGCTCTACTATCTTATCTGGAGTTTAGTAATGCCTCTGCATTGATAGATCCTACCCTAGTAGTTCTCTTCAGTAAGAGACATCCCATAGTTGATGTCTTCGACAGATTTATCTCCAACCAGTGGAAGCTTCAGGATCGGGTGATTGTTGGGCTCCTGGACTTGAGGCACCTCCTGATCAGCTTCTCGTATGAAGAAGATCTTATACATGCTTGGTAAATCGCTACTAATTCTATCTCAGGTTTACGTTTCTTTATTTTTCAGTGGTCTTTAAATTTCCACTTGAAGAAAGACCCATCTGCCTCAGCGTTTTGGATCTTGCTACCAGGCATACCCCTACCGTTTCAATATCCTACGATTCTCCATTTGAATAGAAATATATTGGGTCACTTCCTTTTCTCGGACCAGCGAACAGATGTCATTATCCACCCAATTTCCCCAAGAATTTGTGTTGAAGTTGACATGTCCAAGAATCATTTGGACACTATCTACATAGATATTTATGGTGAGCTTCGGTGGTTTCAAAATGTTGTCTATGAATCTTGGGTTCCCTTCTATTCGTCAGGTTTCTATCTCAGCCAAAACCTCTCCAGTTATAGGAACAGATTGAGGGGGGCCTCTCGAACAACTCGTTCTTATTCTCCTTTAGTCAAGGGTCTCCAATTATAGGCAATAGGGGATGGTGCAAGGTTCAATTCAGATGCTTGTGAAGATAGAGGCTTCGGTATCGGGCCTGCAGAAGGTCTGGCTGGCAAGAGTTATGTTGGGTCTGCCTTAGTCCCGACGAAGTTTGTTCATAATGAGGTTGTAGGGGGGATCCCTTGGTTTCAGAGGCTATCAACCATTTAAGGAGGGACTTGGGTTTTTCCACCTGTGTTGTGCAATGTCCTTTGGTGCCAGTTGGAGCTGGATCAGCTAATCTCGCTGCTGGTGAGTCTCTGCTCTTAATGGTTCTAGGCTAGTTGTGGAAGCTCGACTGGCATCTGTGGAAGGTAAAAAGGCCCACAAGGATCCTTCTTACATGGAGGCATTGCTTACTGAGATTGATAACACTGGTTGTGAGGGTCCCCAGAATGGGCCATCTTCACGGATCAGGTAACGCCCGAAAAGTGTGGTGCTAACTATTAAGCTGTATAACCATTTTGAGAGCCTGGAGGTTGAAGTGAAAGACCAGGAGGCCTACTAGACAACACTCATCAATGAGGAGCAGGGTTTTCCAAGGGATGAGTCTGGTGACGATTCTTCTAGCCAGCTGTCAAGAGTCAGTGCTCAGGATTTTCTTGGTAGCGACTACAGTCTGAAGAGGAGGAAGGGCCGACATGGAGGTAATAAATGCCTCAAGGATTATTCTTATCTTCAATCTTCAATGGAGACTCCTTCGGCTAGAAGGGTGAAGGTCCAAGTGTGGGAAGGTGTTCTCAACTCTAGTGGCAATGTTGGTCAAGCAGAGGTGGCAGACGATGGGGATGATCCCATCAAGGAGGTCCTACAGGATACAGACATGGATGCTGAGCAACTCGTGGAGCTACTACTGCACTCTGGAGAGGAATTGGAGGAGGAATCCCATGGGGTCAATGCCACTTCAGAAGAGGGAATCAAAATGAAGGAAATGACCATTCGGGTGGACACCAGTAGAGATCGGTGGGAGTGGATGGGAAAACAGAATCATACCCTAGCAAGAGGTTGTAAGGCGGGGAAAATCAACCAGGAGGAATACTTGCAACCATGGGATCACCTGGTGCGCTGATTTGAAGATCTTATAAATGATGATCCATCATCACCGATAACTTCATTTTCTTGGAAGCTCTTAAAGGATAATTGTTCCAATAGGTTCAAGTTGTATTTTACCAAAAAAAAATCTCATGGGGTTTCTCACTTTTTCCGTAAAAGTTTTTTGGGATTATAATTAAAAAAATGAAGTTATGATGATGAGGTTGTTTGTTTCACATGTGGGAAGAAGGGCCACTCGAAGAAAAACTACACCCAGCCAAGGAAGCAACGAGAAGCTTCAGGTGCATTTTTCATCGAATGAAATCTATTACTTCCTACAAATTTGGTATTAGATATAGCTTGTGGTGCTCACATATGTATCTAAATACAGTAACCATGTAGATTCAAGAATATTGATCGAGGGGAGGTAGATCTACGAGTAGCCAATGGATCCAGACTTGTTGTTGTAGCTATTGGGGACTACCACCTCACATTGCCTACTGGAATTATCTTGGTGTTAAAAGGTTGTTATTATGTGCCTTCTACAACCAAAAAAATTCTTTCAGTATCTAGATTTGATACTGATGGATTCATCTTCATTTTTGGAAGTGGTTGTTTCTACATTTATGAAGATATAATTTGTTTTTGTAGGGAACATTTATACAACGGCCTTTATGTGTTAGACTACACAAACCAAGTAATGGAAATCAATGACAATGTAAACTCACATGATTCATACCACACCCAAATTTGGAATCACCATCTAGGTCATGTCAATGAGAAACATTTGAAAAAATTACATCAAGATGGGTATTTATATTTTTTCAAACTAAAACCACTTGGTGTATGTCATGCATGTCTACAAGGAAAAATGTCTAAAGCCCCATTTAGTGGGAAAGGTGAAAGAGCTAAAGAGCTTCTAGAATTATTTCACACAGATATGTGAAGTCCATTTCCAGTTGAAGCAAGGTGTGGTTTCTCATACTTCTTAAATTTTATTGATGATTTTAGTAGATATGGATATATCTACTTAATGAGGTATAAGTCAGATTCTTTTGATCGGTTCAAAGAATATAAGAATGAAGTTGAGAACCATCTTGGTAAGATGATTAAGAAACACCACTCAGATAGGGGAGGAGAATATCTTAATCAGGACTTCATTGATTTCTTACAGGAGTTTGGGATTCTCTCCCAACTCACTCCTCCTTACACACCTCAGTGGAATGGTGTAAGTTAAAGGAAGATCCCCACCCTGTTGGACATGGTGAGATCAGTGATGAGTCATTCAAGTCTTCCATTATCCTTTTGGGGATATTCATTACAAACAGCAGCACACATACTAAACCAAGTACCAACTAAATCGATAAATGGTATTACATATGATTTATGGAGTGGACGCAAAGCCATGTTATCGAATTTACATGTGTGGGGTAGCGAAGAATTTGTCAAGGCCTCTTCAGGTAACAAAGTTGCACCCCGAGCCACAAAGTGTATCTTTATAGGATATCCCAAGGATACAAGGGGATATTACCTATACAGACCCTCATACAAAAAGGTTACAATGGCACGATACACCATATTCCTTGAGAGGGAGCACATCTCCAAAGAAAATAGTGGGAGAGAGATAGACTTCGATGAAGTCGAGGCTTAAGATACACAGAAGTTGGTACAAGAATAGATTCGACAAAGTCCTGTTGAAGAAAAATCTGTTCCAGAGACACAAGAACTGCTTATGAGCATGATATAGGTGAGAGAACCAGAATGATATGTTTTTCTTATCACCGAAGATGGTGACTCATTATTAGTTGATAGTGATGATCCTCTTACCTATAAGGAATCAGTCGAAGGCACAGACGTTGCCATGTGGAAAGAAGCCATGAATTCTGAAATGGATTCCATGTACCAAAACCAAGTCTGGATTTTGGTAGATCCTTCAGTTGATGTAAAGCCTATTGGTAATAAATGGGTATTCAAAAAGAAACTGGAAATAGAGGGGCAAGTCAGCACCTATAAGGAACGACTGATTGTAAAAGGTTTTAGACAGCATCAAGGAATTGACTATGATGAATCCTTTTCAATGATTGCGACACTGAAATCCATTAGAATCATTTTGTCCATTGCCGCTTACCATGACATTGAAATTTGGAAAATGGATGTTTAAACAAAATTCCTTAACGAGAACCTCCAAGAAGATGTCTACATGACACAACCTGAAGGGTTTGTGACTCCAAAAGATTCCAACAAGGTATGTAAGTTGTAGAAATCCATTTATGGATTAAAGAAAGCATCAAGGTCAAGGAACATTCATTTTGATGAATC
This sequence comes from Viscum album, assembly GCA_963277665.1. Taxonomy (NCBI): domain Eukaryota; kingdom Viridiplantae; phylum Streptophyta; class Magnoliopsida; order Santalales; family Viscaceae; genus Viscum; species Viscum album. Next base: position 1,417,938,287 of record OY728138.1, read on the forward strand.
TGTAACTAAAATTGGCTTTGTTAAGAATGAATGTGAGCCTTGTTTCTACAAGAGGTTTATTGGAAGTGTAGTCGTTTTCCTAATAGTATATGTTGATTAAATATTACTAATTGGAAACAAAGTACCTATATTACAGTCAGTTAAGGCATGGTTGCATAAATTATTCTCCATTAAAGTCTTGGGTGAGGCAGCATATAGTCTTGGGATCAAGATCCATCGTGATAGATCCAAGAGAATGGTGGGCCAAAGTCAAAGTACATACATTGACAAGATACTGAAGAGATTCAATATGGAACAGTCCAAGAAGGGATTATTTCCAGTGTCACATGGCATTCATCTTTCCATGAAAATGTGTCCTCATACACATGTGGAATGAAAGAGAATGGAAAGGATCCCTTACGCATCAGTGATTGGGTCAGTCATGTACGATATGCTATGTACGAGGCTATATGTTTCTTCCACATTAAGTGTGGTAGGCAGATATCAAGCTGATCCAGGAGACCGCCATTGGATGGCAGTAAAGACTATCCTTATGTATCTGAGTCATACTAAGGATATGTTACTAGTTTATGGAGGAGATGAGGAACTAGTCATCAGAGGACATGTAAATTATAGTTCTCAGACTGATCAAGATGACATGAAGTCACAGAATAGATACATCTTTAGTTTGAATGGAGGTGTAGTGAGTTGGAAGAGCTCAAAGCAAAGTGTGGGTGAAGATTCTACAGCAGATTCCGAGTATATCACAGCTTCTGAGGCAGCTAAAGAAGCAGTATGGATGCGAAGCTTTGTCCAAGAGTTTGATGTAGTACTGAGCAGTAAAGATCCTATCACAATCTATTGTGATAATACAGCAGCAGTGGCACTTGCAAAAGAGCCAAGGTCACATCCGCGGACAAAGCACATACTTCGGAAGTATCATCTCTTGAGGGATTTTTCTCACAGAGGTGAAGTTACAGTGAGCAGTATTTCCATGGAAGACAATGTGGCAGACCCCTTGACAAAATACTTGACTCAGTAGAAACATGATCATTTTGTGAAGTCTAGGGAACTAAAATTCATAGGAACTTGGATCTAGTCCAACTGGGATTTTGTAAGGGTTGGTGTCCTGAGAGACAACTTTTTTGTACTTTGATTACATGAATGTTCACTTATTATATATTTTTCATTGTTCTGCATGACTATAATATAATACTTTCCTAGAATATTTGTTGCATTCATAAGGTCATGTCAGATCCCCACTATGATGAAAACCTTGAAATTCTATAACAATATTCTTAAATAACGTTATACAGTTGGATGACATACTATTATAGGACACATAGTATACAGACCATCATGTGCGGGTACTCATAAGAAGGCGAGACTCTCTCTCATAGAGTTCGCACTTGGTAATCTCTAAGATGGGAGATTATGAGAACAGACCTACCAGAAGCAATTCTTCATGTCTTGAGGTCATTGGACATTGCTATCTACAAACATGTGTAATGGTCCTTAGACTAGAAGATTATCATTAACTCATGTCATGACTCGCACACTTAAATTTACTGACGAAAACCTTCACGCAGAAAGTTGGCGGGAAATAGGGTACGTTGGGTGTCTCACGAGTGACATGCTGTTAATGGATAAGTCGAGGAACGATTTTCACCTTCCACTTATGGAAGTTGATATCTTGGCTCTTTGGTTGAAATAGAACTGTCACATTAAATTCCATGTCCATGGTGTAAACGATGAGTTTATTTCAGGTAGTCAAAGAACAACAGATCAAGCATATAGGTTTATGACACTGCCATGAAACCTGCTTGATGAGATATCAAGACAAAGGGATTAAATTACACAGTAAGCATTTGTATGAGTTGATACGTCAATTTGGCGTCAACTTATTTCTCTTGGGTTCCTTAACCCGTTTTAGATAGTAATCTTAGACTTTAGGCAAGCCCACCTAATGCCAACGAGAAAGAGTCCTAGAGGGTCACACACTAAGTGTATTAAAGTATCTCAAGTATAATATAGATTATTCATGTATGTGGTTTAATAATTATTCAAGGAAGCCTAATCGTTTTAATGTTAGTGGAAGAATAAAATAAAACAAGTACACGCCATGTATCAATTATATCACGCCATGTAGTTTTATTTTGAAAACAAGTACACGCCGTGTATTATTAAATGTAAACGTCGTGTAGTTTTCATTTTGGAATGGAAATGAATAAATGAAAACAAGATATACATGCCGTTTACATTGAATGTACATGCCGGGTAGTTTTCAATGAAAAACAAGTACACGCCGTGTATTTATTAATACACGCCGTGTAGTTTTTCCAGTCGGGATTTTGAGGAAATATCATTTCATTAAATGATATTTATTATAATCAGTGTGGGCGCATGTCAAGGAATTAATGACTCGACTTGGGGTTTTCAAAATGTATTTAATGAAATAAATAAAATGCATAATGCGTTTATTTATTTTCAAAACTCTACAACCTCATCCCGATTACAAATATCCTCACAACCCCTACTCTTTTCCTTACACAATAGAATCGTTTTTCCCAACAACTCTAGAGAATTATTTCAAGGACGAAAGAACTTCTTCCTCCAAGAATGCTCTGAAGACCGAGAAAGAACCTCTCCCATCGGATCAAGATGATCTAAGGCGAACAACACAAGGTTTCTCCATGCTAGCACCCGGAGACTCCTTTGGCGACGTCCCGAGATACGAGGTACACGTGTGGATCACCGCTAGAGGAAGTATACACCGGGCTTCTACGACGCAACGACGAATCAGGTAAGAATGTGATCAAGAACATCAACAAAGAAAGAAAACCCAAAAGTTTTTTCTTTTCAATTGATTAAATTATTTATAACCAACCTATAATGATCCTACCTTGTGGTTTCGAGACATTCCTTTTCTTTGTCCATTTCTGTGATTCGATACATGGAGACTAGCGTTTATCATTGTATTGATCCCGGATTGATCATTGTTAATGATAAAAATCCATGTGGGCACATCCACCCACGCGCTTCCACTGCGCCCAGAACCTTCAGTTTATAGAACTAAAATCAATATTATATTGAAATTGGAGAAATAATTATAGACTTTTGATTATTTTCTCTTTAAAAATCCGTTTTCTGTTCACATTTTTGGGATTAATTTTAATTTATATTTTTAACGTATATAATTTTTTTTAGAAAAATGGAACATATTTTTTATCAGAATAATTTATAATATCTAATAATTCAAGAATAATTTTATTCCAAAATTAATAGTGAATTTATAAATAATTAATTACCATATTTAAGGTGAAATTGGATTTACTATAGTGCTAAACTATAATGATAAAGTGGAAATGACATACTATTAAATCATAATTTTCTCTAATAAGTCTATTTAGATATTTTACAAGAAATTATATGAAATATAATTTCCAATTTCATTTGAATATGACACATATAATAAATTAAGTAATGAAATTAGACAAAGAAGATACTTTTCTTACTTCTAATATTTATAATGCCTTGGGATTTAGAAATAAAACAACATGTATTTGATTATATAAACCCTTTTGAAATATAAATAATTTTTTTAACATGATAATTAATTTAATTTTTTAGATGAAATTATTACACTAAATTCTTATGAAATGCCAACACAGTAACTATTTAGTTAATAATCTAATAATAGAAATGATACTAAAAATATTAAAAGTGATGTAAATTGAAGGGATTATTTTGTTCCATTATTTTATAGAATAATACATAATTTAACATAGTTTATTAAATTATATATATATATATATATATTAATTCCATCATGTTACTGATATTTTTTAATCAATTTAATTGAATAATGTCAAAATTGATATTAATGATATTTTATTAAAAATTAAATATTATTAAATGATTTTAAATTACTAAAAATATTTTACTCTACCAATAGATTTTTAAATAAATAAAAATATAAAATATTTTCCATAAATTGACCAATTTTTCTTTTCTAATGATATATATTGACCCCTAAATTTTAAAAACCTCAGTCACGCGGTTAATGTTAAAGCGGTGTTTTTGCACTCTATATGCACTAGAAATAAAATTAATTTTCAACATACTTTGGATTTCTATTTTTCAAAAATTAGTTTTATTATTTATAATAAGTTGTTTTGAACTATCTAATAAGTCTCAGTTTGTTTTATTATTAAAGGATAAAATACCCTGATTTAAAAAGAAAAATTACCATATTGAAAAAACAAAATGGTAAAAATAAGGAAACATAGATGTTGAGAAAGAAAATTCATAAAAAATGTGTTTCATTTTTTTTGGAGGTTATTATATAAAATATAATCCTTTAAAACCCTTAATAACAAATTTTGGAGCCACATTAGGTAATTTTGACCTCCCAATACTGAAAATATTTGAGTATTTACAAAAAATACCACACCTACGAAACTATAAAAGTCAACCAACTCCTCAATTCTTCACGCAATAAATAATATTTGATTTGAAAAATGCCTGAAAAAATAAAATTAAAAATAAACTCCCATAATAAAAAAAATCCATAGTTTTGGAGTAAATCCAACCTATGAAGGCTTTAGTGTAATCCTCAAGAGAATACACAATGAAGAGGTAATGTTATTCAATGATAATCTCTATTTTATTTTTTTCTCCATCTTATTCAATTATATTTATATCATTATTATATAATATCCTCAGTATAGTAAATATAAAAATTTGTTTTTATGTTAAATTAATGGCATATAACCATCTCTACATCCATCGAATTGGACATGAAATCAATTTTCATGTGTTTGGGGGACTGCCGCCTTGTAAATCGATGTCGTTTGTTTTCCATTATTACCTATCAAGATTGGAAATAGTGTAGGATTTATAGTTTATATATTATATATATTATATTTATGATGTAATTATGATTATTTAAATTTTATATCACACATAAAATTGTTCTTTCCAGTTTTAGGGAATATGGTAATGTTGTTCAGGTGTACGGAATACTTCCACCTTGAGAAGTGACGTGATTCATTCTTGCTTTACAAGAAATGTATTAAAGATGTAATTAATTAAAATTTGTTAAATAACTAAAATAAAAATTATTTTATATTGATAATATATATCATTTAATTCCCTTTATTTCTATCCAACAAAAAAATGAAAAATATTGTTTATGCGTATATACGGCATACCGTCTCGATGAATGGTGTTTTTCATTTTCTATCACTAAATTTTATGGATAACCATATATACATATATAATAAAAATATAGGATGTTTATAAAATTTTTAGAATTCTAGAGATTATAAAAATATGATCAATTAATGAGGACAACTTATATAACAAATCCAAACTTATGTGAAAAACAAAGAGGTTATTGCCCAAAATGTATCTTTAACATTAAATTGTTAATAGTTTGGTAATAAAAGGTCATAATAAAATTAGATATGTTAATATATACATGAATAAGATTATATAATATATTTATAATAAATTTATATTTTTTATATATAATTTTTGAACATGTGGGATATATGTCAAGACTTAACATTAGGGTATTCTTGTCTCTCATTTTTTTCTAATTAGACACAAGTCATTTTCACCATGTATTTTATCATAGTGTATATAATACATATGAATTTATTTTTTTATAATTATCCTGAAAATTTTTGGGGTTTAATTATCCATTTAATTATCTCACTTCCATGGGTTTTATATTTCAAAAGATAATAAATCTTTAATGTATTTTGGTCTCAATTTTCATTATTTGAGACATTCGTAATTCTATGCACCTATATTCTTTCATGATATGTATATAAATACAATTATACATGTAATAACATGATTATATTCAGAGTAGCTATATTTTATTTTTCATTTTATGTTATTACTTCATGGTGATTATGATTTAATGTTACCAATGTAGTAAAAATTTTATGTTAGAATTTTATCATTTATCTGGAATGTTTAGGACAAAGTCTCATATATTGAAATATTATTATATAAATCTCAGTAATTCACATGAATATTATTATTTTCTTGTTTATTAAGTTTAAAATGTTATAATGGAATCATTTTTACACACCTTGGTACTTAAGATAATTAAGATAATGTTTTTATGAAAATATGAGCTTATTGTTCTCTTCAGTCGGAAATCCATTTTATTCCAAAAACTGGTTTTCTAAAAAAAATTAATTTTTTTTTAATTATATTTTAATCTCAATTTCAAATAAAAGGATATTGAATATTTTTTATGTCTTATATTATTATAAAATATTTATTTATATATTTTAATAGTATTTTACAAAGACAATTATTTTGAAATTTTTTTATTTATTAAAAAGTGTTTTTAATGATTTTCAATGATTCATTTATATGATTCAAAGGATATTTTCACTAAAAAGTAATTTGAATTTTTTTTTTATTTTTTAAAAGTGTATTAAATAATTTTTGAAGATTTGTTTATAATTTTTAAAGGTTATTTTTAACAAAAAGGATTTAGAAAATGATTTATGTTTTGAAAAGTGATTTAAATGATTCTTAATTATTCCTTCATAAATTTAAAAGGTTACTTTAGATGAAAACAATTTTAAATTTTTTTTGTTTTAAAAAATTGTTTTAAATGATTTTCAAAGATTCTATTATATGTTTAAATGGTTATTTTCAATGAAAATGGTTTTTGAAAATTTCCTTTGTTTTAAAAAAAATCGATTTCAGTGCTTTCTTTATGAGTTGTAATAAATATTTTAAAAAAAGACTTTAAAATATTTTATTATTTAAAATTATTATTAAAATGATTTTTGATGTTTAATTTATATATATCAAAGGATATTTTCAAATAAAATTATTTTAGAAAAATTTTATGTTTAAAAGGTGTTTTAAATAATTTTCAAATATTTCCTTATATGTTTTCATGGTTATTTACAAATAAAATTGTTTTAAAATTGTTTTACATTAAAAAAATATTCAAAGTTGATAGGATATTTTCCTCAATACATGTTTTGACTTATATATCAAAATTATTTTCCATATTAGATAAAATCCATTACTATTACATATTTCATATTGGGGATATGATCCAAGATTAGATTATTATTCTTTATCTGAATGTTTTATATTTATGAAGTCAATTTTTTATGAAATCCATTTCTCTTCCACCTGTTATACCATGCTAAAAGGTGTATGAAATTGGCTTCTTACCACAGGATATTCTATGATCAAATTATTATTAAAACCTTCATTTTTACACAAGTTATGATATGATGAAATGATTATTATAGTAATTAAATTTCATGGGTTATGATATGATGAATGATGATAATATTTTGGAACACAAAAAATATGGTTTTCATTATGGGAGAGGTGGGACCTATATGGAAAAAAGCCTCAGCCAGATTGGTGAGGAATCTTCAAGTGCATCCACGAGACCCAGGGTCAAATCTGAGAGGAGTCTTATTTTCGTGGGGGGTATTGTAGTAGTATTGTAGTTGGTACTGTAGTAGGTATTGTATTAGTTGCTATAGCAGGTACTGTAGTAGGCACTATTTGGAATAGTAGTAGATGGAACTATTCATTGTCAAAACATCAGTTTGGGGATGGAATATTTAAGGCCTTCGAGCCAACCAAGGCCATCAGGCTAGTTAAGGCTTCTAGGACTCCACAAGGCCTTTGACCCACATCAAGGCCTTTGGCCCACCTCATTCAGATCATAAAGTGGGGATGAATCCAGATAGAACAAATGAACAAGATGCAGATGAGGAATTAGAGAAGGTGGTTTCACCATAACAAAACGATCTGGATTTGGAAGAATGAGAGAGTATGGAAATTTTAATTTGGACTAGGCTTATTCACCTCTTCACTCGTATTTCTAGACTAACATGAAATGAAAAGGTGGGAATATAACTTCATAATCTAGACATTGGGGGGTATTTTCCAAGTATTCATGTCGGGCATAAATTCCACTATGACATTTGATTCATCTAATCCACTAATCCTATAGGAATTTTAAGGGTTCCCCCTAAAACCATGAAATAACAATTATCAAAAATAAATAAAAATAAGTCCATTGTGCCATTCGGGGGTAGGACCTATATCTCCCTCCAATGTATTGGGTAAATATTTTTATATCCTTAGATAGATAGGTCTGAAATGGGGAGTGAACTAGATTAAGTAATACATGGTGTTAATGTGGATTGAAACTGATTTAGTAAGAAATAGATATATTGGAGAGTGAACCTAGTTCAATAATAAACATTGTCTAATATGATGGTCTTGGAAGTGATCCTAGAATAATATGGAAATTAATTTGAATTCTTTTGTGTATTCCAGAAATTTCATTTCATATGAAAATGAAATGCTTTCATGGATTGTGTTCTTTTATTATCTTATGATTAATTTCTTATGAATTTCCCATATGTATTCCATGAATTAGTATTATGATCTAAAAAATAAAGGGGTATGGTTTTCAAATGTTATGCTTGTGTTCTCATACCCATATGTTCATGTCATGATTATGTGTCTTCCTTATTTACCCTAACTTAGCATATTATATCACACTTTGTAGTGTTTCCTTTAACTATGTTATATTGATATGTATTATGTATTATATTTAAAGTAAGGGTGTTAGTTTTTATGATCTTAGTGGGATATGATGAAACTCACTTATGGACCAGTGTTTTTGTTTGCATGTTTCCAAAGGCACTGAACTATTACAGTCCTTGAGCATGTATTTTTATCATGTAATGAATATTTATATATACATATTTCATATTCTTGTTTGAGAATTCTAATTCACTGTAAGGATGTTAATTTACCTTTTAAGTTATCTCAGAGTTGACTTCAGAATTGAATATAGGTTTTAATATTTTCATAAAATTGTTGGCATGTATAAGGGGTGAAAAAATTCCATGTTTTTAATATAATGTTCTCTATGGAGTGTAATCCAAACACAATTAATAGAAATTTCAATGATTGGCATGGAGGTAAGGTGATAGTTCAAAACCTTGATTACCCCAAGTTATATAAGGGGTGGTGACTTGAACCAAGTAGGAAAATAACATGATAAGATGATTCATCTTTAATAACCCCTTGTAATTGAAACAAATATAGATTTCATGATAAAAAATAACAACACCAATATAATATATAATAATAATTGAAATATATATAACACATGCATGAGATAATATTTAAATATATGATTAGATTTAGGTCAACACTAAAAGAAATGTATATTCAACAAACCATAGAATTTGTATGATATAAAAAATTAGAATGAACCTCATAAATGTGATTCCGCATTGATAAATATCTACCTATAATTCTCATTTACACAATTGAGGACCATCATGATCCATCATGTATTCCCATTAATCACAAGGAATTAGCTCTAAACAAGCAACATTGGTTCCATGTAAAGTCTGAACATCTCTAAACATGTGTGTCATCTGCATAGACACAATTCATTTCAGAACAATGACCATGTAGGGATGAGAATAAACATACCTAGTAGGACTCGAAAAAGAAAAAATGAAAGTTTAATAATTACTCATCTCCAGCCCTAGTAAAAATAAGAAATAGAGAGGATGATATTAAAAGAACATTATGGTCATTATATCCAAAACCAATCATTGTCCTTATTGAAAAAATGTTAAATATTCTAATCCCACCCCATAAATTGCCTCATATAGATAAAAACTTTAACCCCTATGATCTAAATGAAAAAAATAATCATGCTAAGTGATTTATATTTCTAAAACATACTTATAGAGATAAATCTATGAAATATTCCATTTTGGAGGGTATTAGGCCACATGAAGACCTTCCGGCATACCATGTGGCATGAATAGAGTCAGTCATATAGTGTTAAGGTAAGTCCCATATACACTACCACATGCTACCCAAGATAGTTTCGACAAACACAACCAAGTGTGCCTACCCGGTCTACTTGACCAAGACCAGTTCACATGAAAAGCTCTTCTGAACATGTATTTTACTATATTATTATTATTATCATCATTTTTAATTAATTTTATCCAATTATTTGGTCTCATATAAGAAAATTAATCTTTCTCTTTTGAATATATAAAATATTATACACTTCATATTTTTCAATCTTTTACTAATGGCCACACATCTCCCTCCCTCCTTCCTTAGACCACTAACCACCACTAACAATATGTTCCGCACATATTACTCACACATTGTTATCATGCCTCCAAAAGAACAGCCAAATAATATGTCAATATTCCCCATATTTCATATACCCCCATAATATAATAGTTTCCACTTTCTCATAATTTCATCAAACCACACCATATATTACCTATTTAAAACCAAATTATAGTATTCTTGTAAAAAATTATTCTGTTAACCATCAGAGTTAATAGAATCCATCTAACAATTTTATTAAATAAAATGAGGATTATATGGTTTTTGAGATGGGGGAGATTTTAGGGAATAAGATGAATGATTGATATATAGATAATATAATCTTGATCCTACTTCCTTTTTTATTACATCATTAAAATTACACCAATATAGAGAAAAAAATTAATGATTAATATCTTACATCCTACTAATCTCCTTGGAAATGGGAGAAGAATTATAGAATTTAAAATTTTTAGTAATTTATTACTGATGATGATAATAATAAAATAAAATTCAATTAATAACTAATTATAGATCATTGATGAAGAATAGATATTTTATTTCAAATTTTAAAAATAGAATTCAGGAAGAACATGAAAATAAATTTAAATAACAGGATTGGCCTTAAATATGGTTTTCTCTCTCTTATTATTTGTGGATATGTTCATCATATGCATAAATATAATAAGGAGATTTTTTATTTATCCCCAAAATATTCCCTTTATAGATGCTATAAATTTATAGGTTTCATTTAGCTAACCATAAGAATTGTGATAAATATGATTATATAGACATTGTATCTAGGATAATGACTTTCTTCAATACCATCAATGAAATAATTAGTATTTAAATTTTTTTCCTTTTTTAAATATAACTCATCCATATATGATAGCCAAACCCATGGATTCCTTGATGTAGATGAAATTTATATCTTCCCAAGCTTAAAACACATATTCCTAGTACTACATTAGTCTTAGATTTTCCATCCAATGATATATTTAGATGAAAAATAATAATATCATGGAACATATATGTAATGGAAATAAATAATATTTCTATATATTATTTATTTCTATCAAGTCCCTTTCACATTTAATATTCCATAGTGGATCATATTAGATATAAATACTACACCCCAAAATCAACAGAGCTATTATATTTTTTTAATGATTATTTACGATATTAACATTATGGTTTTATACTCATAGAGGCCTAGATGCTCTTAAACTCAAATCCGAGAAAACTATTGCCCATAAAAATCATAGGACAATAGATACTTCCAACCTTTAAATATTTTCCCCTCAAAAAAGTAAAAAATTTGTGCCACTAAATAAAAAGCATGCAGAACAAACCCACAAAGAAACAATACATCATCATATGAGTTTCCTTTATCTCGAAGGACCAAGATCTAGATAAAATCCGTACATAACATTCTATGAAGTATACCCCATATTTTATCTATAAATATAATTCTTATAACTATCTTGAGAAATCACCAAAGTTAAAATATAAATCTACTTTAAGCACATCTTACCCATCTACAGAACACAAATAATTTCTTTATTCAAAGGATAACCTTCAACATGGGATGAAATGAATTCAAAATCCTCTAATATTCATATATAAATTGTCCATTTTCTAGGTTAACCTTGGTGGCAGAGAATTTATCCCTATATTTAGAGAGTATACAAGATGATTTCAATATATTTAAAATCTATCTAGGCTACATTCCACCACTAATAACATTACCATATTATATATTGAAATCAAAAGAGTTATTTTTGTTCATACTCATTAGGACCCATAATTGATTTTCTTTCCTTTTTTACAAGTAATGAAACTAAATCAATGTCACTAGATCAAATATTTCTTGAATCATGGTTCTCCAATATCACCCTCTTAATAAATATTCATGGAAATCCTCAATTCATAAATCAACATCAAATAAGATCAAACCCATTTTTGAAGATGTCCTGGTTTTGTTGTTGTCTCTATTATGATAAAAATATAAGAGAATATTAAAAACATTAGCAACCTAATAAAAGTACGAAAAACCACACTACTACTTAATGTGTACCCAAATTTACCAAAATTATTATAATATAATCTTTATCATTTAGTTGACCCAATTATGTTTTCGCTTAACACCACTAAAACACTTCCTGAGTGGAAAAAATCAAAAAGAGTCCAAGAAAGAATCATCCTCCACATATTTCAGATCCCTTGTGATATGTTCACCCATAAGGATAAACTACATATACCTATCTAAGGGTCATAACTAATTAATATTAATTTTACCTCACTCAAAACTTATCACAAAATTATAAACCAAAGAGCTATAGTAAATAAGAAACCAAAGTTGTCTCCTAAAGAAGTAGCCCAGTATGGGTTATTTTGTCACAGTTTTTTACTTTTATTATTTTAATTTATTTTTATGGATCTAAAAATAGAAATAAATATAATAAGTTTCAAACTACATATGAAACCTAAAAAATGAAATGGAATAAATGAAATTTTTCTGTAAAAAATAATTAGTGGAAAATTGAATGAAGAAGATGGAAAAGCTAAATTAATGATTCAAATAGATCAATTATTTTTCATAATTTTTAAAGGTTTTAAAAAATGAAATTCTTTTAATGCAGGTCTTCAATCTAAAATCATTAATTTTATTTAGTTAATTAAAAGGATTCTATAAACAAGATTTTGGAAGTAAACAAACTTTTTAAAGTAGTTGGTAAATGTTTCAATGATCGCCAAAATCAATGACATGGACAACACATGTTATACACATAATTATTCGATCGAATAATGAGAAATTTAAATAGCTTGAATCATCATCAAACTCAAAATTGACTCAAATTAATGAGACATTTTATACCTTTTTCACATTTACATTGAAATGTGTTGTACTCAAAATGGAAGAAAAATGGATAACAAAATGACAGATCAATGAAATTTTAAGAATCAATTTCATTTTCTGATTTTATGATTCTAGAGTGGTTTCAAATTGAGAAGTTAAATGAAATTTAAAACATATAAATAATTCACCTGGTGAATACACTAGTTTGGGAGACCAAAAATCTAGATGGACACCTCCATTGAGATGTAGTTAAATTAAATATTTGTCTTCATTTGTTCCCAAAGTTGTCATGGCTTCCATGACAATCTGCTAGTTTCTCTCCTACCTCCGCTTCTAATGTCACAACATATCATTGTATTTTATATTGTCTCTTTCTTCAAATGAAACACCTTCTATCTAGAGCTCCAAAATTATAATTTATTTTACACATAGAAATACATCCCCCCAGCACTACAACCTTAGATAAGTTTCCTATATTAAAAATTTGTTGACTTGTGGAACATTATTAGTGAATTTAATAAAATTCGTCGATAAACTCTGACTCATGTACATGCATCATTTAATGCCCCATTAGATAATAATTTCTTGTAAAAATTATTATTATTATTATTATTATTATTATTCATTCTCTTTCATCCTCCAAAAGTTATTCTGAGCTATCCCATTCATATCTAGGAACTATCATCAGCAGACTATTTTCAATTTGAACTTGTTCTGAACTGGTTGAGGTGCAGCATCAGCACAAAATAGAAAAACAACACAATCTATAAAACTAATTCATGGGGTTGATTTGATCCTTTCCAACTTTAGTTGAATATACCTACTCAATAAATTCACAACCAATAAAGAAAAAAAACCAAACATTAAAAATCATTCAATTCCTCAATCCCAAACTAGACCGGATTGAGTCATTGATTTAAAAGACATTTTTAAATAATTATTTATACATGGATCCACCTTAAACCAAGATCATTAACATAGTCTAACCGTCAAACTCAAAATGAATTTTCTAGTGAATCAAATTCCAACTAATCGGTCATCAAAAACTAGCGGTGATATAATGCTCACTTGTTTCTCAGTTTCAGTGGTATCGAAGGAAGATCTAATGGAATATCAGCCTAAATCAGGAAATAATAATCATGTAATGATAGTGGTGGGTTCATCAGATAATGATGGTCGAAGGTTCTGTAATCATCCATGAGATGACAACAATATTGATTCTATAAAATTGATCAAATCTCAAATCCACATAGGTTGAAGTCTCAACATTAACTACTCCACCTTAGAATCTAGATTAGTCCAAAACATCAGCTCTTAGACCCCATATCTAGTTTCTTCAATGTTATAAAATGGTCGAGGTATCAATGCAGTCCGGATCTAATTATCTAATCAAATATTAATAGAATCTATACTTCAAATCATCAATCATATGACCTAGGGGGCCATTCATTAAAGTGGACAATTTTTGTTATCCTACCAGTGTTGAATGTACACTGACATAGATATATCCGCGATCCTAGTTGAAAATTCAGATTCATCATAAGCGATAGGGGAAATAGGAAAAAATTACATCTTCAAAGCTTCTTTGGGAAGATTGAAAAAGAAGTGGAGTATCTCAACATTACAGCTTCATTTGGTGAATCTTTAAAAATAAATCACATCTACAACCAAAAAATACATTGGTTGTGTAAGATAATTATCTTCTATGGAAATAATTTTATCTTACTAGGTGATATATTTTCTTATGTTGATGACTAAAAGACGCTCATACTTATCAATTTCAAGTTATCTTACTCACTGCTCAAATCATCTTCCTTAAAAAAACTAAAACTCTCTCATGGTGTCTCTCTTACACAAACATAGGTATCATTAAAAGAAAAACTCTTATGTGTGAAACCTTCATATTAGATGATTCATCTTACATGCAAGTACACTATTACAACAACAAAAAATTCCCTCCAAAATAAAATAAATTAAAATTAGAAACACAATAATATTAAAATTTAAATTTAAATTTTATGTAATATTATTATAATTGACAAGAAAAAATAAAATATAAAAATAAATTAAAATCATATTTCATTTTTAAATTAAGTATTATAAAAAATTAATATTTAAATTGAACAATATCTATACTAATTATATTATAAAATTAAAAAATAATATTTAAATGATTAATTAGTTAACTAAATAAAGATACTATTACATTTTTTTAAATAGTTAAATTATAACTGCATGTCACAAATTTCATATTTATTTAAATAAAATAAAATAAATATTAAACTTCAATTAATTATGTAGTTAATTAAAATCATAAACTAAGAAATTAAATATATTACTAAATTAAAGTATAAATAAACTAAAATATTAAATAATAACTCAAAGTGTAAATAGAAATTATTATTGGAATAAAATGAATCATTAAATATAAAAAAATCATTAAATTGATAGTGATATTATTTAAACAACAAATTATCATCAAAGTAAATTAATTAGTTAAAAAATTATTATCAAAAAACCTAATTAAATTAAAGATACCATGTAGAAAAAATGTATCAATATACAACCATATCAATTACCAAACACTATGGTATTTATTTTCCTCAAGAAAACATTGATTTAAATTCAATGTAACAAAATAAATCTTATGTTTGAAATACTTTTTTTCCAAAATAAATTTCATCTCATAGTGATTTTTCGCCTTGTATTTTAGAAAGTAGTGAACATATTTACCCTCATGAAATAATTTTTTCCTTTAGTGAAACATTAATTTCTCTTTTATAATCAATATTGACCCTAAAAATTTGAATTCAAATTAAACAATTTTAAATTTTATTTTAAATATAAGTCCACACTTCACATTACTTCCAGGAAAACTAACTTAAATAAATTATAAATCAAATAATTTAGACACTCTTTAGGGATTAACACATTTAAAAAATTAATAATGGAATACATTTCACTCGAACGAAAGAAAAATTGAAAACTACTGAAAAAGTTTCCTTGATGTTTGAGAAACCATCATATTTTAAAACAT
Organism: Viscum album; assembly: GCA_963277665.1. Classification (NCBI taxonomy): domain Eukaryota; kingdom Viridiplantae; phylum Streptophyta; class Magnoliopsida; order Santalales; family Viscaceae; genus Viscum; species Viscum album. The sequence goes on from OY728138.1 coordinate 1,417,954,333, forward strand.
TCTGTGTTTTTTATGGACTCACAATGTGGTAAATATAAGAAATTTTAATTATCCTCTCCCCCACAATAAAGCTCAACAATGTCCTCGATGTCCTACCCAAGGTGGAGCAAACTTGAAAATTCAATTTTCAGTTCGATGATATTTTATCATTTTAGTATATTAGAATCATTTCAAAGGGGTGACATGAAAACTCAATGTAAATTTCTTACAATCAAAAAATAAATAAAAATAATTCAAAAAATTATCAATATTTTACAATTGGTTTCTACATAAACAATACAGCTCAAAAATATAATGTATATACTTGTTTATTTTCAAGAGATATATAGAAAAACATTAATCAAAGTACAAGATTAATGATCATTAAAAAAATAAAAAATATTCCATTAAACTATTACATCATGAATGTTTCAGTATAAAATTCAGCGCAATAAAAGATCTTTCACTACATTTTTTAGAAATTTATGATTAACCTGGAGATAGTAGTAAGATGTATTTTAACATAAAACTCCTCAAAAATAGTTTCTTTATCTCTATTTAGATCTAAAAAAACCTCCTTATTTACGTTTAAAAATATCCCTTAGTCCGATTGTAAGACCTTAAGAAATTAAATAGATTAATAATAACTTTCATAAATATAAAACTCAATTAAAATTTATCCGAAGTTTAAAAAATAAGGGTTTGCATCAATTTATTTCAGCAATTTGCTTCTATCAATTACAATTATAATACACTTTCTCCAATGGAAAGATAAATTGAATATCATGCCAAAGTAAATTACTCATTGTGAAAAACATGAAAATATTTTTCATTAACAATCAATTTATTATATACAATGGAAAAGATAAAGAAAAAAGAAAAATTTATAACATAAAAAAATGCTCACACATTCCCCCATACTTATTCAAAAAAAAGTAAGTGAATAAACATCACATTTATTCATTAGTACTCATAACCTAACAAAAATAACTCCTCCCCTGGAAGTTCCTTATTACATTATCTAAAGAGTTTCATCCGAAGATGAAGAAAAAAAGAAAAATTATAAAATAAATAAGTGTTAAAACCTTCCCCCATACATATTCAAAAAAAAGTATGTGAATAAACATCTTATTTATTCATAGGTATTCATAATATAACAAAAAGAACTCTTCCCTTGGAAGTTCTTAATTACCTTATCTAAAGAGTTTCATCCGTTTTCCATTAAAAATAAATATGACATACCTTCAAGTATCTCTAATTTATATTACACAAAAAGGAAAAACATTAGTTATAAAAAAATATATATCCCATTTGAAATGAAATTTTCCCTTGAAAAAGGTCATGTCTAGATTTGTATAGTAACACCTTTTCTCAAATATTAAACTCTTTATTTAAAATCGTCATATAATGGACAACATTAGTTTTTTCTTAAAAATAATTTCATTTTTGAAATAATTATTTATTATATCCTATAACTCTTGCAAACAAAACTTTCTATCTTTTCAAGCCTAAAATAGATTTAGATTACCATATTCAATAACCCAATAATATTTATGCTCAATTTATATTGAAAATTGACAAGATCTCTTAAAAACTATCTGATAAGAAGACATACCTCTCTGAGTCATATATAAAGTCCTATAAGCCCAAAGAGAATCCTCATGCCTCAAACTATAATATTTCATGTTCTTGTTAATAGTTTTCTCATGAATATTCTTAATATTTATTTTTGAATCTTCATCCATTCTATTTGTTAGAGGGTGATGGTTTGAACAAAATTTATTGAAAACCCCATATATTTTCTGCAAAGCATCAAGAGTTCTATTGTATAAATTAGTTTCCTGTTCTGCTTGAATAAATCTAAGAATCTCATTTATAAAACAATTACTCTGGAAAAAATGGTAAACCACACTAAAAACATATATTCTAGTAGGAGATACTTAAATCCACTTAGAACCATAATAAACCATAAGAAAAATGTATAAGTATCCAAATAATTTTATAAAAGGACCCATAAAATTCATTCCTCAAAGATGTCACGTAACAAAAAAGGTTGTTGTGGAATCTCATATCATTGAAAAGTGTTTCCTTAGAATTAGAAATCTGTATAAATAATATAAAACTCATGGGAATATTTTACAATTATGGGCTAATAAATTCCAAAATATAACACCTTTCTAGGAGTCCACTATGAGCCAAAGTTTCCACCACAACTTAAAGTATACCATAATTTCATAAATTATAGAATTTTAAAATTCAGAATACATCTCTTAGTGATATGGTCACTTCCCAAATTCCACAGGTAAGGATCACGCCAAACATATTTACTTGACTCTCCAATAAATATTTGAACTCATCTTCTGTAAAACTAGTGCAAAACAATTTATGAAGATGAGTAATTCATGATATTCTAAATTCAAGTCCTTTTTTAATAACATCCTAATACAACTTATTCAAAAAAATTATCTCTAATATGTTCAAAAAAAGATTTATCATGAAAAAATTAAGCAATTATTCTACTCAAATGACCATCCATAGTGTTCTCAATTACATTTATATCTTGTATCTCTATATCAAATTCTTAATGCAACTGAATCCATCTATCCATCCTTGGTTTTGATTCATTGTTCATTCTGAGATATCAGATAGCAGAATGATTTGTTAAAATCATAACTTTCGATTCCAAATTACAACTTCTAAACTTATAAATGGAAAATACAACGTTTACAAATTCATTCTCAGTTATAGAGTAACTGGATTAAAAATAACCAAAAGTCCTAGATTCATTACCAATGAAATGTGCTTTTCTATTGAATATTTTCCCATGTATAGCCCCCGAAGATAAAACTGAATCATCAGTCATCAACTAAAAAAGGAAAACTCCAATTAGGTGGTTGAACCATTGGTGGTGAAACATGATTTTTTTAGTTCATTGAAGTCATAAATACACTTATCATAAAAAACAATAGGTACATATTTATGAGCTTTTCATGTCAACAGAAATGAATCCTAGAAAAAGTATTTTATGAATCTTCTATAAAACCCTTTATGGACATGAAAATATTTAATAACATTCACGGTATTAGAAAAATTGAGTGAATAGATGATTTTAACCTTGGACTTGTCCACCTGAATTGTAACTCCCCGACCCCAGTTAGCCAGATTCGGTGCATTATTTTAATACATTGGCATGATTACAAGGAATGAAGTCCCGAAGGACCAATCGATTTAGCAGTCTTGGAAAATAGATTACATACATGAATGTTACATTACACTTTATAACATACAAAACAACATAAATAATCCTTTATGAATGCCATTATCCCCTTGGATTAACCTTTCATATCAATCACAATACACTTCTTGTAATCCTGGGAAAAATAAAACATATAAATGGGTGAGCTCAGATGCTCAGTAAGGATAAAAATATAGCGGAAACTTTCATAAATAAGCATAAACATTTATGGAAATGTATAACTAAAACAAAATCCTTTTAAACTTGATCTTCATCATAATATGGCAAAAATAAAATGAAATAATGCCATTTACTTGTTCGCATTGATATTTCACTAGTCGAATAATCACATGCAATATCAATAACCACTTTCATAATGATGGAATGCATAATGTTGAACCTTAATTTCTTTGTCAATGCCTCGTCCCAAGACTGAGGGAATAACAATAACCGGAACCCAACCCGGAGAGCCTCTGTAACTGGACTCCAACCCGGAGGGCCTCTAATTACCAGACACCAACCCGGAGTGCCTCCAATAACCGGACACCAACCCAGAGTGCCTCTAATAAACGGACAGCAACCCGGAGTGCCTCTAATAACCGGACACCAACCCAGAGTGCATTTAATAACCGAACACCAACCCGGAGTGTTTGATGTAACCGGACCCAAACCCGGAGGGCTTACTTTTACTAGTCCCCAACCCAGAATATACTAGTACAACACATTCATCTTAAGAAGAGGATGAAATATAACATATAAATTCTTATTAAAAATAACATACAAAATGTCAAAACTTTAATCATAACCCATTAATGGCATAAAAATAACTCATCCATAGTCAAACATATCACAAAACCTTAAATACAATATAGATGATTTGTATGATAATAAATCAACTTGAAACAAGTGTAAAATTTATCAAAGAATATTGACATAGATGAAATCAAAACTATTTGAGAGAAATATCTCTTTTTTGAAATCATTTAAAAGTCACATAATTATAGCGAAAACCATTATTTTGAAAATATTTTATAATATTTTGAGGGAAGCTTCAAATTTGTAATAACAAAGGATAATAACCGCACCTGCCATATAATTTTAAAAAAAGACATTCTTATCTTAATTTGGTCGAAAAAGTTAAAAAGTAACTTGTTTCGAAAACGACGGAATGATTCCTTTCACAACATATAAAATCAAATAAGGGTATAAATGACTTTAACCCAGTTTCTATTAAATAGTAAAAAAAATTCAAAGAAAGTTTTAAGAAACATGGATTTGGATGATAAAGAGTTCCTAGTAGATAATTATGTATAAACAACCTCGGATAATGAAGAGATTGTGAAACAAACCCTTACAAATTTGGTAACTTATGAAACATACACCCCATAAAAGTGGTATCATAAAATGAATATGTAAATACACATACATTAAAGTGTATTTTACAAAGAATACAATTATGGGTAGTACATACACCACACAAAAGGTAATATTGGCAATATGGCATGAATCTCACAGGAATAAGGAGTGAGGTGAAAACCCCTTACCTTGCATTTTCCTTTAGTCGAGTGTATATTTAGCCTCCTGTATAAACACTATAGTATGTTATTAAATTATACCAGAACCATATTAAAATTCATGATATCATAAATTATTAATTTATGACTTTATACTACCCATTTATGACGTTATACTACCCATTTAATAATAATTTCTATGTTATATTAATATTTCGGGTAATAATCGCTTTCATTATCGTATGTGTTTTAACTTGTTACTCTTGATTGTATCACATCGGTCATGATTTAAATACTTACATAATATAAAACATGATTTATTTATCATATATATTTAGAATATAAATATTTATAATAGACGTATATATGAAATGGAAAACACTGTTTATAGAGAGGGTAGTCAGTACGTGCGCATAAATGTTGTTTCTGTTTTTATATAGTATTGAACTGAAGTAAGTGAATAAGATATATCTAAGTACATAAATACTTATATATATAAATATATATATCTTCATTAGAATTATTATGTCATATATTACATACTTATTAGTAATATATATTTTAATAATTGTTGATGAATGGTGAACTTGGAAATGAATCTCATCGCATCATGGAGACGGTAATCCGTACGTACGCACAAGTTAAAATATCATTCTTTTTATATTAATATAATATATAATTGGATGGTATATAATATATACATAATACTTATCATGTTTTATTTATCAAATACTCATCATTATTATACCCATTGAAATAATTATGTATTGAATAACAATTACACCACGACGTGGAGACGTTAAGCCGTATGTACTCACGTATGGTGACATTTCATTCAAAGGGTGGATAGAATAATGAATTTGGTTGTACCATAATTATAATAACATCACAATATATAGAATATACTGGAGTTGTTATTTTATAATGGAAACAACAAAGAAAAAGGAAGTGTAAGAAAAAAGAAACCTGAAAGAGGGTGGTGAAATCATTACCTTTTCTTCGGGTTCTTCCTTTTGATTTGATCAAAAGGGCTCTTTAGGTTGGCTTTCTGATCAAACTAAGGCCTCTAGGTTTAAGGGAGGACAGTTGAGATGGTATTTGGTTAGGGGTTGTCCTAGAAAAATGGCTTAGAAGGTGGTAATTAAAGAGAAGGGAGAGTTACCTTTTATAAGAGGGGTGAGGGGCACCGTAGGAAAATCTTAAAATAATATTCTATAATAAATTAATATTCGGTTTATAATGGCTCCAAAGTTGATTATTTAAAGTATAAGGTTGGGATAGTTCAAAAACAACTCAATCAATAGGTTTTAGACAATTTTATGTTTCCATTTTAACCTTATTATTTAGATTTAACTCTAAGTAAAATAATTTAACTTTTACTTTGTCTTATTGTATTCTTACACAATGTGGTTAATAAACATACTATATACTGCCAATAGAACCCCAATTGGTTCATTAATGTCATATATAATATTATATAAGTCTTTTGGACGAACCAATGGTTTTTATGACCATTATATCAATTAATAATTTGATACTTTTTTTAAAACCTATTTTATGTCAATTTTGACACAATTTGGTATTTGTTTTCTGTTAAAATAATAACAACTTGATTACTTCAAAAAAATACATTTAATCTATCCTAACATGGCATATTCACCTAGAAAATTCGTGGATGTCATAAAAACTTTCAAATTACATTTATTTTAATATTTATAATACCATTTATTTGATTCTTTCATGAATAAGGTAATTACTGCATCATCATTGTGTCCTAAATAAATTTATATATTTAATGTCTAAAAATTATAAATAAAATACCATGATGTAGGAAAGCTTTTTATATTTCTAATTAATTTTTATAATCGAATTTATCTTATGTAAAACAGTATATTAAAAATGTTTTAGTTATTAAAGTTTGATTTTAACTCTTTTAACTCTTCTTTGAATTAAATAATAACAAATGTCCTAATCTAATCCAAGTGGACCTAAATGAGAATATTTTATTTCTAAGTTTGTTTTTGGTCGATATAAACTTGTACAATAGAATTAGGACATGTTTGAGGGTAATATTAATATCATTTTTACCCTTAATTACCCTATTTACCTTTAACCGTGGTAAATAAAAGTAAAAAGTTACTATTCATGAAAAATTATTTTCATCTCATTGAACCACATTTTACTCCTGGATATTAACCGTGTCTCTCAGATTTTTGAAATTCATCTCACAGAAGCGGTAAAATTATGTTTATGTGAATTTGCAAAAGCTCCTATGAGGTGGGTAAAAGACGGTGAAAAGTTCAATAAAATTTTTATATATCTACAATTATTTTAAACCAACTCCAATGAATTACATTGAACTTATATATGTATTATGTATCGATTTTCACATTAAATAATTTAAATAAAATAAATAATTATTTAAATAAAAATTCGGTTTTAAACTATAACATAGTGTTTTTCACTATTCATCAAAAATTAAAAGTTTTCAAAAAAATACCAAAATTTTAGCCTAAGATAATTTTGATATAACGAATTCAATAATGAATTATATTTTACCAAATTAAAAACATAGTAGTTGAATTTATTGATTTAAAATTAATTCCTGCTGTCAAAACAAAAAAGCATGTTTTTAAGAAACAATAATAATGAAAAGATTGACACTTGTTTATGTCCTGTTTAAATGTGAAATTATGTCCAATGACCAACATTGGATTAAATTGCAAAAATATATTCTAAATATAATTCAAAACCACTAAAATTCATAATTTATCACTATTAATTATTTTGAATAAAAAAGTTGTTTTAATTAAAATTTAGTAATTTTCACTATTCATCAAAATATGAATGTTATCAGAAAAGTACCAAAAAATCACCCTAAGCTAATTTCGATATTTCACATCCAAAAATGAAGTCCATTTTGAATGATAAAATGTATAAAATTTCAAAAGCTAGGTATTACTATTCATAACGGCTGGTTTGATTGGTTGTGGTGTGTGTTAGAACTCCAAGTTGCGTACAACACTCACTACTGTATTATTAAAAGAGAAGTGTATTGTGGAAGCTTTTGGTGTTACATTCTCCCCAACTACAATAAATTGTGTCCTCACAATTTATGCTCGGTATTGGAAACTTGGGTTGACATTTCAAAATATCTTAGTTGAAATCCCACATCAAAAAATGGATTAATGAGGCCTCTATTTAAAATAAAGAGTGGTATGTATGAAGGTTACCGAAAATAACACATAGTAGGGTTCCATGTAGGAATATATAGATATGAAAGGAAAATCTGACCATCAATATCTGATGGAGAGTGGTAGAGAACATGGCTATAAAAAAGGCCAATAATCCCAAAGCCAAAAATTTGTGATGATCTAAGGTATCATCGAGGAAAACATTTTTGTTCTAAGTACCTTTCCTTAATGTTGAGGAATTTATTTATGATATTGGCTAAGATCATAAAGAGATATACTTACTTTATAATTAGAGTTTTATCCATTAATAAATTTCTACCACATACTCATCTTTCACTACAAAACATAATACAACTCAAAAATACTCTATTTATCCTAATCGTATAGGGTTCCAAATATAATGAATGTATAATTCACATATCAGAATCGTTGAAAAAGAAAACAAAATTATACAATCCAGGGACTTCACGTAGTCTCGTCGTAGGCGATAAATCCCAATCACACTATGGTTGTGGGTTCGATTCTCACAGCTTTGTCCAACGCGACGGGTTGTCACACGGTTTGCATGTTGTCCTTTTATAAAAATATAAAAATAACCTTTCAAATTTAATCCATTCCAACCATTATACTTATCCAAAATACGTCTATCCAAACTCACAGTCCAAAATTTATAAGGACGTTAAATATAATGAAGATCCTTTTTTCCATGTAATAACATGTGAACAAATTTACCATGTATTATTTTAAAACTTGGTAACGTCATGAATTACCACAAAACCATATTGAATACATTCATGTTTCTCTTATTCTTTATAGAATACTGAATATACTCCTTCTATCAAAAATGTTGCAAGATCCAACGATGAAAAATCATTAATCAGTTTCAAGGTATTCAAGAATATCCAATATAATTTACCCAATTCAACCATATCTTATTCCAAAATAAGTACCTCAATATTAGGACAATATTAAGGTTTTTCTTTCCTTCAACCATGTAATTTCCAAAATGTTTAACTCGCTGTATAGTCACTTTTCTTAGTACCATAAAATCTAAACTCCTCAATGAAATAGTACTGTAGTAAAATCATTATTTATTTCTAGAACATCATAGATACAACACTTAAATGAAATACTTCCAGAATAACAACATAATAATACAAGTCATTCCTCTTCATTTGTGGTAGTATCATAACTTTATTATTATCCAATAGCATCATTTGTGGCATAGTCTGATGACTGGGAAATTGGTTCGCGTAGTGTCCAAACTCTTTGCAGATGAAGCATTGTACATTTGAAACCTTTTTCTTACACTTGGAGTCACGTACTTGGTGTCCTTTTTCTCTACACATATAACATACTCCCATTCCCCTCAAGCATTTTCCAAGGTGATTCTATCCACAGTTATCACATATGATAAAATCCTTCTTTACCTTCTCCCCTTTATATGTCCTTCTCTTTACCATCCTTTTCTTCTCAAGCTTCCCTTAAAAGCCATAGGACTCCAATAATTCTTTACTTATCTTATCAACACATGATACTATTTCTTCATATGATGATAATGCGTGGGAGACTATTTCCCTTCTAAAATCTGGATTAGGACCATGAAATATATGATCCTTATTACTCTTTGGATCATGTGTATTGATGGAGTTCTCATTCCTTCTACTGGGACCCATTTATAAAAAATTGTATACACTAGATTAGTTTATGAATAGAAATACCTAATCCCGGACTTGTAAAACACTTAACATAAATTAAAGAGTTTATGGATATAATCCATAATCATAAAAATGTTTTCTTTGAGTAAGTATATACTCATAATCCTTTCATAATGATTTGTAAAGAAAATGATAATTATCCTAAGAATATACCCCGGTAGTGTCGTAACCAAGAGTGTAGAAAGGCCCGTTGTCGTGCACTAGTTTCCGTTCGAGTCTAGCTCAAAGCAGTTTTTTCGGGTTTTACCCTTAGGTATATCTATTCCAGAGCCACCTCTACCTGCTTATATTTAGACTGGGATGTATTTCTTGGAAAACTCACAAAATATCTATAATACCAAAATTCTAGGAAGTTCTTCTATACTAATCCTCAAAGTCTATCTTATGGTGATGTGCACTATTAAGAGTTTATGTAAATCTAGTTTCCAAGGTTATTGCTAGAATTACTCTGATACCAACTATAACGCCCCGAGCCCAGTTACCCAGAGTCGGTGAATTATTTTAATACATTGGCATGATTACAAGTAATCAAGTACCGAAGGACTGATCGATTTAGCAGTCTTGGAAAATAGATTACATACATAAATGTTACATTACACTTTATAAAATACAAAACAACATAAATAATCCTTTATGAATGCCATTATTCCCTGGCTTAACCCTGCATATCAATCAAAATACCCTTCTTGGAATCCTGGGAAAAATAAAACATAGAAAGGGGTGAGCTCAGATGTTCAGTAAGGATAACAATATAGTGGAAACATTCATAAATAAGCATAAACATTTAAGGCAATGTATAACTAAAACAAAAGCCTTGTAAACATGAACTTCAGAAAAATATGGAAAAAATAAAAGGAAATAATTCCATTTACTTATTCACAAGGATATTCTACTAGTCGAGTAATCACATGCAATATCAATAACCACTTTTATAATGATGGAATGCATAATGTTGTACTTTAATTTCATTGTCAAGGCCTCGTGCCAAGACCTAGGGGATAACTATAGCCGGAACCCAACCTAGAGAGCCTCTGTAACCGGACTCCAACCAGGAGTTCCTCTAATAACTGGACACCAACCTAGAGTGCCTCTAATTACTGGACACCAACCCGGAGTGCCTCTAATAACCAAACACCAACCCGGAGTGCCTCTAATAACCAGACACAAACCCAGAGTGCCTCAAATAACTGGACACCAACCCGGAGGGTCTGATGTAACAAGACCCCAACCCGGAGGGCTTACTTTTACTGGTCCCTAACCCATAACATACTAGTCCAACACATTCATCTTTAGAAGAGGATGAAATATAACATAAAAATTCGTATTATAACTAACATACGAAATGTCAAAACATTAATCATAAACCATTAATGGAATAAAAATAACTCATCCATAGTCATAAATATCCCAAAAACATAAATACAATATGTATGATTTTTACCATAATAAATCAACTTGAAACAAGTGTAAAATTTATCAAAGTATGTTGACAAAGATGAAATCAAAACTATTTGAGAGAAATATATCTTTTTTTTAATCATTTAAAAGTCACATAATTATAGAGAAAACCTTCATTTTGAAAATATCTTTATAATCTTGTGAGGGAATTTTAAAAGGTGTAATAATGGTGGAGAATATCCACACCCGCCATATAAGTTAAAAAAAGACATTCTTATCTTAATTTTGTCGAAAAGGTTAAAAAGTAACTGGTTTCGAAAACGACGGAAAGATTCCTTTCAAAACATATAAAGTCAAATAAGGGTATAAATCAATTTAACCCATTTTATATTAAATAGTAAAAATGTTTTGAAATACATTTTTAAGAAACATGGATGTGGATGATAAAGAAGTCCCAGTAGATAATTACGTATAAACAACCTCGGATAATGAAGAGATTGTGAAATAAACACTTACAAATTTGGTAAATACAAAACATACACCCCATGAAAGAGGTATCATACAATGAATATGTAAATACACATAAATTAAATTTTATTACACAAAGAATACAATTATGCGTAGTACATACACCACACAAAAGGTAATAGTGGCAATATGGCATGAATCTCACGAGAATAAGGACTGAGATGAAAACCCCTTACCTTGCACTTTCCTTTAGTCGAGGGTATGTTTAGCCTCATGTATGAAGACTATAGTATGTTATTAAATTATAATAGAACCATATTAAAATTTATGATATCATACATTATTCAATTATTACTTTATACTACCCATTAAACAATAATTTCTATGATATATTAATATTTTGGGTAATAATCACTTTCTTTATCGTACGTGTTTTAACTTGTTACTCTTGATTGTATCACATAGATAATGATTTAAATACTTACAGAATATAAAACATGATTTATTTATCATATATTTTTAGAATATAAATATTTATAATAGACGTATATATGAAATGTAAAACACCATTTATGGAGAGGGTAGTCCGTACGTATGCATAAACATTGTTTCCGTTTTTATATAGTATTGAACTGAAGTAAGTGAATAAGATATTTGTAAGTATATAAATAATTATATATATAAATATATATATCTTCAGTAGCATTATTATTTCATATAATACATACTTATTATTAATATATATTTTTATAATCGTCGATGATTGGTGAACTTGGAAATGAATCTCATCGCGTCGTGGAGACGGTAATCCGTACATACGCACGATCGAAAATATCATTATTTTTATATTAATAAAATATATAACTGGATGGTATATAATATAAAAATAATCCTTATCATGTTATATTTATCAAATATACATAATTATTATACCCATCCAACTAATAATGTATTTAATAACAATTACACCACGATGTGGAGACTGTAAGCCGTACGTACGCACGTATGGTGACATGTCATTCAAAGGGTGGATAGAATAATGAATTTGGTTGTACCATAATTATAATAATATTACATTATATAGAATATACTGGAGTTATTATTTTATAATGGAAACAACAAAGAAAAAGGAAGTGTAAGAAGAAAGGAACTTGAAAGAGGGTGGTGAAATCATTACCTCTTCTTCGGGTTCTTCCTTTTGATTTGATCAAAAGGGATCCATAGGATGGTTTTAGGATCAAACTAAGGCCTCTAGGTTGAAGGTAGGATAGTTTATAGGGTATTTGGGTAGGGTTTGGATGAGCCAAATTTCTTAGAAGGTGTGAATTAGAGAGAAGGGGGAGTGCCCTTTTATAAAAGGGGTGAGGGGATCCTTAGGAAAAACATAAAATGTTATTTTATAATAAATTCATATTCAATTTATAATGGCTCCAAAGATTATTATTTAAATTATAAGGTGTATATAGGTCAAGAACAACTCAACCAATAGGGTTTATACAAGTTTAGGTTACCATTTTAACCTTATCATTTGGATTTAACTCTAAGTTAAATAATTTAACTTTTACCGTGGCTTCTTGTATTATTACACTATATGGTTAATAAACATACTATATACTGCCAATAGAACCAAAATTGGTTCTTCAATATCATATATATTATTATATTAGTATTTTGGCCGAACCGTAGATTTTTAGGACCATTATATCATTTAATAATATAATCTTTGTTTTAAAAACTTTTTTATGTCAATTTTGACACTATTTAGTATTTGTTTTTTGTTAAAATAATAACAACATTATTACTCCAAAAAAATACATTTAATCTATTATAACATGTCATATTCAACTATAAAATTTTTGTATGTCATAAAAACTTTGAAATTGTATTTATTTTAATATTTATAAATCCATTTATTTGATTCTTTCATGAATAAGGTAATTACTTCTTCATCATTGTGTCATAAATAAATTTATTTATATAATTTCTAAAAAATATAAATAAAATACCATGATGTAGGAAATATTTTTATATTTCTAATGAATATTTATAATCGAATTTATCTTCTTTAAAACACTATTGTAAAAATGTTTCAGTTATTAAACATTGATTTTAACTCTTTTAACTCTTCGTTGAATTAAATAATAATATATGCCCTAATCTAATCCAAGTGGACCTAAATGATAATATTTTATTCCTATGGTTGTTTTTGGTCGAGATAAACTTTTAAAATAGAATTAGGACATGTGTGAGTGTAATATTAATTTCATTTTTACCCTTAATTACCCTATTTACATTTAACCGTGGTAAATAAATGTAAAATGTTACTATTCACCAAAAATTATTTTCATCTCATTGAACTACATTTTACACCTTGATATTAACCGCGTCTCTCAGATTTTCGAAATTCAGCTCATATAAGCGGTAAAATTATGTTTTATTTGAATTTGCAAAAGCTCTTAGGAGGTGGGTAAAAGACGGTGAAAAGTTCAATAAAATTTTTATATATCTTAAATTATTATAAACTGACTCCATTGAATTACATTGAAAATATATAGGTATTATGTATCTATTTTGACATTAAATAATTTAAATAAAATAAATAATTATTTAAATAAAAATTTGATTTTAAACTATAACTCATCGTTTTTTCACAATTCATCAAAAATTAAAAGTTTTCCGAAAAATACCAAAAAATGTACCCTAAGATAATTTTGATATTATAAATTCAATAATCGAGTCTATTTTACCAAATTAAAAACATATAAGTTTCATTTATTAATTTAAAATTAATTCACACTGTCAAAACAAAAAGCGTGTTTTTAAGAAACAATAACTATCAAAAGATTGACACTTGTTTATGTCCGGTTTAAATGTGAAATTATGTCCAATGACCAACATTCAATTAAATTGTAAAAATATATTATAAATATAATTTAAAACCACTCAATTTAATAAGTTATCACTGTTAATTATTTTGATTAAAAAAGTTGTTTTTAATTAAAATTTACTAATTTTCACTATTCATCAAAATATGAAATTTATCAGAAAAGTACCAAAAATTCACCCTAAGCTAATTTCGATATTCCGAATCCAAAAATGAAGTCCATTTTGAAAGATAAAATGTATAAAATTTCAAAATTTTGGTATTACTATTCATAACGGCTAGTTTGATTGGTTGTGGTGTGTGTTAGAACTCAAAGTTGCGTACAACACACGCTACTGTATTATTCAAAGAGAAGCGTACCGTGGAAGCTTGGGGTGTTACATGAATTCCATTCTTATACACTTTATGTCCTTTTAGTATTTCATTTGCAACCATAAAATGACATTTTTCAAAGTTCATAAAATGTTTATTCCCAATGAAAACACTAAACACAGCTTCTAAAATCCTCAAACAGCACTCAAAATAAAGACCATACATTGTAAAATTTTTCATAAACACTTTCAATCATTCCTCAGGAAACTCATAAAAATATATAATAATTATACTTTAGAAGGTGTTGTGAGAATTACAAAGTCGGAAGGGTATTTTATGACATTAAAATGTACCAAAAGAACATGTGAATGTTTTTTATCCCAGCCCTTTAGAGATATGTAAATCCGAAAGTATATAGAAAATCTATCTAGGATATAATAATTTGATAGGCCAACTAACCCCTCATGAATTTAATCCATAAAATACAAGGGAAAGTTATCATTCCTAGTCACTATGTTCATCCTTCAATAATTGATGTATACCTAATAGTTGTTGAGCAACCTATAATGAACTAATTATCCAAATTCAATTTTACCAACTATGAATCCACACTTTTATGAAGAATTGGAATGGGACATACCCATCGATTATCAAAAAAGTGGTAGCTTATAATCACATCCAATAAGGTATTAAGCTTTTTCTTACTACTTCAAGGAGGTTTGGGTTCAATAACCTTTGAAATTTTCTTACATGTTTGCAATAATTCTTAATAAGATTCATATAAATGAACACTGAAGGAAAAATCCCAGAAATATCACTGAAATACCATCCTATGGCCGTCCTATTATTCCTAAGGAACTCTAAGAGTTTATTTTTTTGTTTTCATGATAGACTAATTGAAATTATAATACGAATTGTTTTCCTCTAATTAGGCATATTACAAATTTTTAGGAATGGATTTGAGTTCTCGTGTTGAAGGGAGTTCTTTTATAGATAAAGAATGTCCAATGGGTTCTTTAGGTTCAACTTCAACTACTAAAATTTCTTCAAGAATAGAAAAACTACTATCTTCTAAACTTTAAATACATTCATTTTCAAGAATAAAATCTATTCCATTGCCAAAAAAAATATTCAATGTAATGTTTCAAAATATAAGGTTACTTTTTAGTGACATGTTGACCAAAATTTGAGTCATTTTCAGTCAAATAAAAATCATTTTTAGTCATTAAATCATAATTATATGTAGTAATACTTATTTCAAAGGTTTCATAAAAACATCATCATTTTAAGTATCATTTTCATTAAAAACATCATTCGTAGAATCTTCACAAATTCTCAAATAGTGTACAATTTTCCAAAGGATGGATTTAATTTTATATTCATTAGTATAATAGATTTCATAATTATCAGATTCAAAATCTTCTTTAGTATAAAAAAGTTTCATTTTCTAGAAAATTTATATTTTCCTATGAATCTAGAGGTTAGTTGTCTTGAAATGAATAATTGAACAACTATATGGGAAAAAAATCATGTTAACTTGGATATAATATTGGTATTCAACATGGTGTTTCATTGATTAAAATATTTTAATAATTACTATATTACATCCAAAATCTAAATAAAAAGTACCTTTATGAACATTAATTATTGATTTAGTAGTTTTCAAGATTTTTCTTCGTAGAATTAATGGTCCATCCGAACTAAAATTTCCATCTTCCAAGTATAGTACATAAAACATAATATGGAAAATATAATATTTTACCCTTACCGACACATATTCAATAACTACATCTTTCCCAGATAATATCCTATTAGCTAGATAGATGAAAATTACAGTTAGATTTAGCTCTCAAACCTTCATAGATGAAAATATTGAATAAGGAAACACATTTATGGAATTTCCTACATATAAAATCACAAAATCAAGATTATGATTACAAATGAAACATTGGATATAAAATGAACCTATATTTATTTATTTAATTAGGATATGGTGTTAAATCATGGAAGAAACATTCCATCACAAATTAACTTTCTCACCTCCCTTGAAATTCCTTTTGCGAGTGAACATTTCCTTATGAAATTTTGCATAATGATGGATCTGTTTTACAAAATATAACAAAGTGATATTAATGATTACTTTTCTAAAATTTTAAAGTTCATCCATTTCCATTTTAGTTTCATAATTTTTCATAAATAAAGGGCTTCCCAATGGATATGGTGGCAGTTCCCTATACATTTTCATATCATTGTCAACTTTGTTTATCCCTTTGTAAGATCCAATTAAAATTTTAAAATCCATAAAATTTATTTCAAGTGGAATTTTTCAATCCTTTCCCATTTTTTCTTATTCAACTGGAATATGGACATGATGTTTTTATGATGATTTGGAATGTTCTTAAAAAGTTTCAGCATGTGGTTTTGACTCTTCAGCATGTGATTTCGATAGTTTTTCATGTGATTTGAAATTTAATTCAGAAGATGGGAAATTTTTTTAGGTTCTTGTTCAATTATTTCAACTTCCAGATTATGAATTTTAGTTCCACTTCTCAAGACTATTTGACTCACTTTATCACTTCCTCTCAGATTCAATTCATATTAGGAAGAAGAATTAGCACTTCATGGATTCTTTAGTCCATTGATATTGGTTTCCATTTGACCCATTTGTGAAACCATGTTTTGAAGAAACACATATTACTATTGTAAAATATCTTACTAATTTTTATCCATATCTTCAAGGTGTGAATTATTTCTTTTATTGAATTCTTGTTTTTTATTTTTTAAATTTTAGAAATTTCAGAAATTCACAACAACTTGATTTCCATATTTATTTTGGTTATAACTAGGTTGTTGATCAAATTTTTAGAGATATAAATTCCAATTTGGTTTATCATTATACCTAAACATATTTTTCATTTGGTTTTCCTTCCTTGGATGATGTTCGAATAACCTTGAAATTTTCTAGGTTGAAAGTTATTATTGGGAAACTAACTACTTAGGTTATTCTCAGAAGGTTTTGTTGGATGTATGTCATTACGATTCTCAGAATTATCATATCGTTTTGGGATTTTATCATTTAAATTATTATGTGGTAAACAAATTTACAATTTCATTTGGATTTGATAAACTCGTTCAGTTTGGGATTGGGAATGAACAGAATTATTCAATATTTTTTTATCATACTACCATGTTCACTCAACTAACTCTATTTTTGACAATTTTTGGAATTAGAAGAATACACATCTATATCTGGTATGAAATGAATTAGACCCCTAGTACCAAACTGTTTTAAACATTGGGCCATTTTAAAGATCAAATTCCAAGTATGAATGGGAGTTTTATCAAATAGCACTCCTCCTATACCAGCATCTATAATACTCATATCTATAAAGACTAGGCCTTCAAAAAAAATATTGGATTCTGAGTAGTTTGGAGATTTGGTTGTGAGGGTAGCTATAAAATATCATTTTAAATCTCTCTATGTGTTTATAGAGAGTCTCACCTTGGATTTTCATAAATCCATAAATTTCATTATTAGGTGAGATAGTCTTAGATGGCGAGGATACTTTTTTTAAGAATAATTTATTTAATTAATGAAAAATTCTATTAGTGGTGGGAACGGAATTCTAAAAACATTATTTTTTAAGTCCATCCTAGTAAAATGGAAAATACCTTATTTAAATTTGATCCTGACATACCCATTGGGGTTTCATGTTTATACACACAATATGAAATTCTTGTAGGTGTTTGTGAGGTTCCTCTCCTGGAAGTCCTTGGAATTTTGGTAGGTGATGGATTACTATTGAACTTAGTTTAAAATTAGGATATTTCTCAAGATATCCTGGATATTTTTTTTATTTTTTTAGATCATGTTATGTGAGATTCTTCAAGGTCCTTAACTCAACCATGTTTTCTAGGTATTTAAAATTTCTTGTTTCAAGAGGAATTATTTTTAGTGTTTATTTTTGTGATGTTTCTATCTTTCCAAAATTCTCAAACTCTTATGATTTTTTAATTTTTTATATTTATAAAATAAGTTTTATATGATTTTAAGTGTTTTCATTTTATGAATTTTCTATGATGTAGGACATACAACAGATTTCTTTAAAGACAATATTATTTTACTTTTTAAATGTTTTGTGTGTTTTTAACAGGAAATGTTATATGTTTATATATATTTCATAACCACATTAATATTCCCCAGAAGTAATAACATTTATAACAAGATTTTTTAAGTCACTTAAAACTAAACTCAAAATTATAAACCTAAGAACTGAAGTAAAGAAGCAGTCAAAGATGTCTCATAGTTTGGAAACCCTGTAGGGTTTGTTTTCGAAAATTTTTAATTTTATTATATTTTTTTAATTTTTTTCAATGTTATTAAAAAGGAAAGAGATATAACATGATTAAAATTACATAATAAATTTTAAAAAATTGATACAACAGAAATCCAACTGGAAACAAAGCAGTAGAAGAAAATTGATATAAATAAGATGCAAATTCATAAATATTGATTCAAACTAATCAATCTTTCTTCATCATTTTAAAATATATTCAAAATAGTGATTATTTCAAAGAGAGACTTAAATCAAAATTATTTTATTTCATTCATTTAATTAAAATTATTATATAACTAATATTTTGAAAGAAGGTATCATATTCAAAGGGGTCATACAATGCTTCCAATGACTGTTGAAATTAATAAATCATCTAACATTCACTATAATCTCAATTATTTGATCAAATAATAAATAATTTAAATATATTTAATTATCTTAAAACATCTAATCATATTAAATTAATGAGACACATTCATATTTTTTGACATTCAAATTATAAATGTTCTATACTAATTATGAATGAAAAATTAATAACAAAATGCTATATCTATGAATATTTGTGATCAAATTACAATTTTGAATTTCAAGATTCAGAAAATATTTAAAATTGAAAAATTCAATGTAATTTAAAACTCAAAAAGACCTATCCATAAGAATTAACTTTTTTGGAAACCAAAAAACTATCCATACATCCTTATTGAGAAGCAGCGTACTTTATTATTCATCTTAATCCATTCCCATAGTTACCACATCTTCTAAGAAATTTTTTTCATTTTTAACGTATCTATACTTCCAATGTCCCTTAAAATCAGGGTATTTCTTGTTGTCTTCATCTCCTAATGAACCCCCTCTAGTTAGATCTCTGAATGTCGTATCTATTTTCCACCCAACATCAAATCTTCCAAGCATTATTCTCTTAGTGATTATCCAATGGAAAACAATATTCTGGACCTCAGTCACACTAGAAGTGACATTAAAAAAATTCTTTAACCAATTTTGACATGTGCACAAAGCAGCATATAATTCCCTACCAAGAATTATTTCTTTAATAAATTATTAATATTATTATTTTATTCGTTCTCATTCCTCAAGTCAACTAGATTTTCTGTTATCTAATCCATCTTCCTCAACACTGATCAAAAAACTATTTCTATATGGCACTTGGCCTGAACTTGTTTAGCCACAACAAAAAATTTAGAAAAACAAACATAACGATCCTTGAATCTTCATCATGGGTTACTCAGGTGATTTCAAAATTCAATTGAAGACACCTAGTCAAGAGTTTTAAAACCAAAAAAACAGAAACAAGAAAAATCATAAAAAATATTTCAATTCTTTAATCCTATACTAGCCTCAACTGAGTCTTAGCTTCGGAAGACATATTCAAAAAATTATTCATACACAAATAGACCTCAAACTCAAAGCATTCACATAACCTAACCATTTAAATGTTATATTATTTTAACATAAAATTATTATCAAGTAATTTATTTAGTTAAAAATTTATTATAGTAAACAAATTATAATTATTTTAAGATTTTGTTTGGTAAAAAGGAATCAAATAAAACCAATTAAAAGTTACACCAAGGTAGTCACCAAAAAGTATTTCTATCTCATATTTAATATTATCATGAGGTGAATACCACATTACACTTTGGGAAGTTGGATATATGGTCCCCATGTTTAATAAAACCATTTAGGTCTATCTCGAAGGAATTTTGGTCACATCGGATACTAGTCCACAATCACTATTGTGGACCTCTCTAAAATAGGTGAAGGGAATGGGAAACCACATTCGTCAATGGTGGGAAAAATAAACCCCCCCCCTCTCCCCCTTCTTTATGAAAATATCACTTCCTTAAATCTTGATAGTCACCCACCTCTTTAATCATCCATACATTGATTTCTACACAAGAAGCATTAGCCACCACATACAAAGTAAACCACTAGGATCTTATCAATAGGTACTGCATCCACTTATTAAAGTCCAACACTACTCTATGAATCTAGAGTCATATTATGAGAGGTTTCTACACAATTGAAATAGTCAAGGAAGGACTAGGTAAATTATGTGGACACCTAATAGGATCCTTTGTGAACTATTACCCTGAAGGATTATATTCACCACAACACAAAGGGGAACATAACTCCTTCCATAGAGAACAAGTTTATGTATATTTAGGTATCCCATAAAGTGAAAAACATGATTCTACCATAAGAATAATTAATGTATTCTTCAACATTAACAATAACTTAATTTCTTAACCATGTAAATAATATATAAATCCACCAATATCATCTAATAGGTTGCAAATTTCATCTTTAACTGATTTTTATCCATTTAAAACAACCATGAGGAAAAGAAATCCTTCATAAATTCTCATTAAAAAACTTTTTGGCCCTATGATTTTATATAGTTTAATATTTTAAACCTGATTAAACTATGAATTTCTAGACACATTCATAAATATATTGATTTCACTTTACTATAAGGTGTGGTAAAAAGACAGTTTACCTCAGAGGAAACACTCTTGATATGATGATTTATTTTAGGGGTTCCAATGGAGCCTCTAACTCATGAAAATATGATATAAAAATGATATCCCTAATATATTCAATCCACTACAAAAGTCCTTAAAAGGGGCACAAATTGTACTATGAACTACAATTGTTGACACCCAACCATAGTCACCTATCAAAACACTATTCCAGTAAATCTTACTCTATCCACTCCATTTATAATTGAAACTATTAGATGTTTATTATTTTTGTAAGAGTAATAAATAATCTTCCATCTCTAACCACCCATACACCACAAGATTAAAATTTTAAATCTCCCCTACTAGGTCGCTACTTCAAAACATATCTATGATGTTAGAATCATTTTTAACATACATATCTATATATAGAACCTCTTTGGATATCCTCAGGTAAAATAAAATCATGATAATATTGATTAGGTGTATCTCTTCTAAGAATCCCCAATATTTAATTCCTATATAATATGCACTACCATAGATAGTGATTCATGAAAACACAACCACAACTATGTGACTCCTCATATATGGCCTCTCCAAGATCCTATTCTTGAAAAATTATATTAAGAAACAAGTATTGAGAACACATCCTGAGGTTTTTAGGTCTCAAATCATACACGAAAATGATTGAGTTTTCATGAGGAGTGTTTAGAAATATCAATTAAAACATTATCCTAAACAAATAAAACAATTTTCAGGGTAGATCATTCCTATTATAAATTCCAGGACAAATCACCTACTAAATAATTACTTTGTCACACAAACATCCCAATTCTATAATCTTCATTTTTTATATGATATTTCAAACTAAAAAAATCCTTGTCTTAAAATATATACAATCCTTAATCACCCAAAGTACAGGATCTCTTCATAAAACCCTGAAGCATCTTTCATAGTAACACACACAACCAATCCAACCTATGTGTAGTCTCATACAACATAAAAAATAACTACAATTTACTCTATAATATAAATACATTCCAAATATATAAGAGCTAGAAGAATGGAAAATATTTTGGGGAAGAAATGTTTCTCAATTTAGTCTCAGAAAATAGAATACCAATGCTCACTAATATATGGTTAGGTGACGGACATATGGAATGAGTTAATTAAAACCCTAACATTGGAAAAAATGCAGTCTTTAGTGTATAAACTCAATATTATATGGAATTAACTCTCTAGGATCATTATATATATAAAATAGATGACAAAAAAATGAATTGCAAAATCCAAACAACCCTATATGTGATACATGTATAAATTTTCATATACTCAAAAAACGATGTCTTAGAGTTCTGAGTCAACCAATAGATAGTCATATTCTTGGTGAAATTATATGTTATGAAATTTACCAATATCTTCCCGCTAATATATAACCAAAATCAGGACCCACCTTAAAATATTTTCCCAAATGTTCCCAAATCAATCCTTATGTGACTAAAAGCACTAAACATCATCATATGGGAAAACACTCTTTAATACCACTCTAAAATGACCAAACACATAAATGACCCTCCTTATCATGATATTTCTATGAGTTACACCGTAGTACTGCATCTAATTAATTACTGGTTGGTGAATGCCACCAAGTAAGATAATCACACAATATGAGAGATCACAACCAATAGAAACTAATGATAAAAAATGTCTCTAATGAATGGTAACAACTCTCAACATTGAAATAATAAATGTAAACAATTGAAATTCATATATTACAAGAAGAAATAAAATACTATATATATGACACCAAATTTTTAAATACAAAATTTACTACACATCCAATACGACTTTGAATATGATAGATACATGGAACTAGAAAACTCGTTATCACTTCCTGTACTCCTAGAATGATCTAAAATTACTATGGTCACCCCCACCATCAATGACCACTATGATTCACTATGTGTCACTAAGAATCCCCAACTGTCACCTTTGAGATAGACACACCCAATCCACAACAACAAAGACCATATCTTATCGTGAACATATATTATAGATACATAATGTGAGAAAGAGGACATTTCAATGTTGAGTATAAACATACTCAGTAGGATGACCTCATCCCATATACGAGATTCAAGTAACAAGCCAGCACTAACCCCCATTATGAGTAATTAAAAAAGAGTCATACATGAAAGCATTAATCTATATTTTATTTATAACTATAATTATCATAGACATGGATAATTCCAAATCATATTAGAACAAACCAATAATGGTCCAAATATCATGATCAACTAGGGATTTTCGTATTACTAAAAATCCACAAATCCAAATCTATCTCTCCAAACATACATCATATCAAAAAGGAATCCAAATATTTCAAAAGGATTCATTAGTCTTGAACTAACCAACCATCTCTACCTATCTAACTCCCATGTCACCATTTAGAATCATAAATGGGGTTCCCATTAGTCCCTAATCTTATCATTCCAGTTGAAGAAATACTAAACTATAAATCCCACCATACTAATGTAACCAATCAATAAACCCATAGGGAAAAGTGAACCATTACTAAAAATATAACTTGGAAAATAAAATATTGACCCCTTCTATCATAACCCTCGAATCATAATAAATCAACTTCACCTTAACCACACCATAAAGATTAATATGTGTCTTTATGGAAGATATGTTGGTCAAAGGTGTATGACCCCCAATCTGGTGATCTCATTTCACAGGTTAACGGGGGGACCAGACCATATCCGTACAATGAGAAATAAAATATTCTAACCAAGATATATAGGGGGAATACATAACACTATTTGTAAAATGACCCATTGAGAGAATATCTAGAATTATAGATTTATAGGGGGGATAAATATCGCTACTAGTGGGATAAGTTAAAGGATCCAAAAATGAAGGTATATGGGGGAAATATATTACCCTATCATTAAACCAACCCATAGATACAGTATCCACATATTTGGTGAAAAGGGGGAATACTTGACCATACCTTTAGGATAAGAAAATTTTGATTGGTGATTCAGATCCCGATTATCAACCCTATTAAGAAAAATATGAAATCATTCTATCTGGCTTAAAAATATACCTTATATGGTTAAAAAATCAATATCATTGTGATATAAGTGTCTAAATACTTATGATATGCTATTTATATTTTTAAAACTA
Source organism: Viscum album (assembly GCA_963277665.1). Classification (NCBI taxonomy): domain Eukaryota; kingdom Viridiplantae; phylum Streptophyta; class Magnoliopsida; order Santalales; family Viscaceae; genus Viscum; species Viscum album. Next base: position 1,417,979,044 of record OY728138.1, read on the forward strand.
AGTTATAGTGAGTAATTTATGAAATATTCCATTTACGATGATATTAGGAATCATGGAAACCTTCAAGAATGCAACATGTCATACATGTAGTGGAGGAATTTATTTCACATGTGTAACCCATGTGTGCCTTAACACACAAAATAGGTCATGTATGGTGGAACTTATTAGGATTTCCTAACCAAAAAATTTTATTGAGACCATTTTTTACCATAATACCTCATTATCATATAATTTATTATATTATTGATTATATTTAGTTTCCATTTTATTCTAATTTATATTTATTCCATTATGTGTACTTATATGAGAAAATTTGAACTAAATATTATAAATACCATATACCTATAGAACCTTTTAGATACGCCATCCTTCGACCAATTACCACACACCACCCACTTACCTTTGACCACATACCATGTAAGACAACCCAAAAACATTCACACAAATGTAACACCCTATACAGACTACCCCAAAACATTATTATACCTTCCACACAAGTCTTATACTCACATCATTTTCCATATTCACCCTCCTTCATTGAACCACATCAAAGTGAACCAAATAACCACCTTCCACTGAGAAAAGTGCAGCTTTATAACATAGCCATTATCGGCACACCCTTGGGTACAATGTTCTCAAACTGACCACTTTAGAAAATAAATATCAATGATAAAAATATAGAGAAGGAATAGATGGGGGAAAAATTTATTAATGACTGTGAAGATAATATTAAACATTCATTATTTTTCATTCTGCCAAAAAATAACACCATCACTAAAAACTATACTATGGATGAGAAATATCAGTCCTCGTAATCTCTATTGAAAAAGTATTAGAATTGTTGAATAGGGTTTTGATAATAATCACCATGTAATAATAAAATTATTAATGAAATTTAAAAATCCGATGAATAACCTTAAAAAGTTCATTGTTATATATTTACAATTTCATTTCCCAAATCCAATATAGATTTCGTGAAAAATATATCTTTGAATCAAAAAACCATCCTAGTCTCAAATATTTTTTCCCCATTAGCAATTATTTCACTTACATCCATCATTATCATTTATTCGATGAGTTGTTTAATTATACTTCTCCAAAATATCTTCTTTGTTATAGAAATCAATACCTAGGGTTCATGTGGGTGACCATAATAATTGAGAAAAATATTATTATATAGACATTGTATCTAGGTTTAGGATTATTTAATTACCAATAATAAAATATTAATTTTCTATAAAGAATCTCTTATCGATATATATTTCATCCATACGTATTTTTTCAAACCCCATGGGTCCATAATAAAAAAATAATTTATACCACCATTAGGGTTAAACCCCCTTTCTATAAATAAAGCCTTTTATTTTCCATCCAAGGCTTTGAAGTAATTAAAATGGATATTTTTTTGAGAACTTATTCATACAAGCTAAAAAATATTTTTAATCTTAATATATTTTTATTGAGTCCCTACAAAAACTATAATTCTACACCAAACCACCATGTGGGTAAACCCCACACCTTACAATTATTGGATCTAATAAAAAATTCCCAGAGTTGTCAGCTAGGTTATATTTACCATTATTCCCCTATAATGCCCCCAAGAGACTAAAACTAAAAACTATCCTATTTTTTCTTTGTGAAAATACTGGTTCATTACTATAATCTATATCAATATTCATGTAATTTATTTATTAATTATCTTATATATCCTCAAATACTATTTTTTGTTCAACTTATTCAGTATGAGTTGTTTTATTCCACATTCACAAATATTAGTATGTAATGTATCATCCTATGAGATAATTATATATTCTAATTTTATATAATTATTTAATATTTAATGATTAGATTTATTCTATATTAAATATTCTAATTCATCACTAGTTTGGTCTAAGATAACATCAATAGAATTTGGTTCCTTTTTATCTGGTTCTTTATTGTCTTTACCAAAAATAAATACATTATGTGGTCTTAAATATTCAAAAATTTTCTCATTTTTATCACTAAATATGAATTTATTTTCTATAATATTCACATAAATATAATCAAATAATTGGTGAATCTATTAATTCTAGCATCATTAACCTATTCTATTAGATATATAAACCATAAATATCAGTTCTTCAACTTTCCCCTTGAATTTTCTTACATTTTTTATCTACATTTAACAGAGACAATTAAAAGCACATATTTACCACAATTTAGTATTTAATTTATAAAAAAATTCATATACTGTTATGTTTTTTCATATCATTTAAGGTATATATAATAAATATCAAAAACCTTACATACTACTTCATTCTAAGAATTTTTTAGAGTTTTTTCTCAGTAAGAATTCTTCTATACATGTTAACCAATCTATTTTTCTTTCATTCTGAAACTCAATTCCATTATAGGGGTGTATAAGTCATTATATTGGTGCTTAATATCATTAAATATAGGAAATGTTTAAATATCATTACAATTTATCTTCCTACCATTATAAAATTTTAACTATTTAACATATCCTCACCACTCTCTCTCAACCAGTATTTTGAAATTTTCAAACATTCCTACTACTCTTGACTTCTTCATAATGATGAATACATTTTATATTCAGCTGAATTCATTAATAGTTTTTGGTAATCATATATCACCTTTAGTTAATAATTTTCTCATAGGATAACATAAGTGAAAATTATTTATCTCAAGTGTCATTTTACACTGGATCTCTTCTATTCTATGAGCTCCATTAACCAGCATCACCTGCTATAACGTTTTTAAAAAAGTATAACCTTATATCCTTATATTGGTTATGTATATTTTTTAAAAAAATCTTTTAAATTTAACCATATTTTTTTAACTAATATAGAAACCCATTATTTTTCATATCCTTTTTTCATCCTTGATACCCAAATAACAAGAATTAACTGGATCATAAAATTTTTTATCGATAATGACTTGTACTTGTTCATACATGAAAATATTTTTATTCTCTAAGTTCTTTATTTTGTTTATTATTTATTCAAAATTACCCTTTTTTCATCAACATATATTTTTATCACACTTAATATATTTTTTATGACCTTCAATAAAGGGGACATATTTGGATTCAAGATTTTGTGTTTAATTTCAGTAGTTTCAAATCCTTAAATTTCTAAGGAACTATATTTTATAAAATTCACTAATAATCCATAATTATCTTTAATACCCTTCATGATATTTTTCACCAATAAAATTAAAGGATATTCTACTATTGGAAATCCATTTCATAAATTTTTTTGAAGATTTTAGAGAAATATTAAAAATAATAAATTTCCTTTCATCATTAATTTATGAAATACCTTTCCTTTTCCAACATAACAAATTTGTAGAAGAAGAGAATTTGTTAAATAGAAAAAATAATTACCCTCTTAGTCACATAATCCATATATTTATTCCAAATAATAAAATTATTTTTAATAGAAATGATTTTATGGGCTCTTATTTATATATTTATCATTCCTTGATTTTCTCTTTATATTTTTAGAATTCATTTTTTATTTTTAGTAGAACCCCCCCCCTTGATTTATTCCTAACCCAAGTTAAGGAAAAGTTGTATAAGAATGAATAGGGTTTATTCTAATAAATTACACAATGGTTAAAGGATCCATTAAAAAATGATTTCAAATATTGATTAAAGTTCAATTCATAAAACTATTGTACATGTCCTTCCATGTTACTTGATTCCTTTTATCTTAGGGATGAAATTCTTTATGAATTACTCTAACCTTATCTTAATATAGTTTAACATTTTACATAAATTATATTATCCGAATATTTCCCATTATAATCTTAAGAAACTATACTATTAAAAATAATTAACACTATTCTAATTTTTTGTGGAGTATATTACACCTTTATTTTTAGAACGTAAATATCAATAGCTTCAGGTGATCTAAAAATATATTCCATAATCTTGTCAAAATATACAACCATCTTCCTTGAGAAATTTATGACTACAAATTAATTTTATTATGCATTATTATTATATTCTTCTTTTAAATTTAGATTTTTACCAATATTATTCACCATTTTCTCGTATTCTATATCCTTATACTTTTTTTAGGATTTCATCAATGTAACTTGATTATATTTGTGAATATATCTATCTTTTTTTCATTCTTATTTTAATTTTACATATTCAATAGAAAATTATACTTCAATTATTTTGTGTTCTGATCAAAAAAAAATTACTCTTGAGTCTTGAACATATTATCTACATTTTATATTTCACATTTTTCAATATCATTGATTAAAGATTCATCATGTTTTATAACATAATAAATTAATTTTCTAAATTGTTCAATAACCAATTACTCATATTGGATAAATAAATATATTAGTCTTTATATACATTTATTAGCATACTTTTTATCTTCTTTCTAGGAAACATTTTTTTCTATCATGAGATTTTAATACATAAGATTTTATCCTATTTCTTTTTTAAAAGTCTTTATTTTTTACCACCAACATAATACTTACACCCTTTATTCATCATATAGTTTATTGAAAAGTTCCCATATCCACTATAGTTTTGAATTTTATTGTTAAATTTCATTTATAATTTATTTTCCCTTTTATATATTCCTTAATATTAGATCCATTATTTTGTTAATACCTTTATTCATTGTTTCTACATCTTTAAAATCAATCGAGTAATTATACCATTTTTCTTAATGTTTGAGTTATCTGTTGAATTTGAAGTAAATTTTTTCCTTTATGTTTTTATTTAATGTTGGAGAATTTATTATTTCCAAATAAATAATGTATTACATAGTTCATCATGAGATAAATAATTTTTTTCTAATGAAACAAAATTATTATAAAACATATGTATAAGGATCCTTCTTAACATCTGAACAATAGTTGAGTCTTGCAGTTTCCTATATTTCTATTATATTTATAAAAATATAATTAAATATTTATAAGTAATCATTTGTGGTATCAAATTCATCCATACTCAAATATTTCAAAAAAAATAACCATATATATTTGTTTTTTATTTAACCTTCACATTCCAATCAATGGAGATTTCTATTTTTCCCAAATCTTTTTACCATTTGATGTCGCATTAATTTTTTCAAAACTTTTTTAATAACAAAATAATAATATCATTTTTATTCTTCTCATATACCTCTAGGTTTAAATTATTATCGAAATATATGGGAGCATCTTTCTCAATTTTTGGGAATCTTATATTATCACAATATATTACTTGTTTCCTAGTAAAAGAATATATACTATATTCCTCTTCTTCCATCCATGATAATTTGTTCCATTGAAGTTTGGAAAAATATTAATGTTAAAAAAAATTAACATATCCATCACTAATGGAATAAAAAACATAAACAAGTATCTTGTATTCCTTAATGCTAGTGATACTTCCCATGAATGGTATATATTAGTGAGAAAGGGTGAAGAATCATTGATATATTGTTTATAGTTTCTTATATAAAAAAACATTTATGATTTTTTTGAATAATATCCACTCAAATATAAGTTCTATCCTTAACATAATGCAATAGATATAAATGTAACAAAATTCATTGACATTTTTCACAAAAAAATAGAAGGTGGGTAACAAATCCTTGTAGTGAACATGTCAATTATGAGCAATATTTTTTTTTACTGAAATGAATAAAAAGTTACAAGTGGGTAGAGCGTATCATTATCTAACATAAAGGGGTTTCAAACACTTATTCTATTGAAAATGATTACACTATTTCTAGCCATTTGATAAGAACATCCAAAAAGAATAATATCTTCATTTGAGCTCTCGGATGTCACATCATCTGAAAATGAGATCTACCCTTTCCCTTTATGTGAATTATACAACCAAGTTTTATTCATTAGAATTGTATATATGTTTTACTTCTCCAACTTTGATATATAGAAAATAGTTTTCATTCCTAACACTGTATGAAGTTATATTTTCATTTTCTCTTTCTATTATATTGTCAATTTTCATTAGTCTTAGTTAGTATAAAGTTCATCATTATTTGTTCTTTTTCATGATATATAATAAATATATTAAATATTCGTCAATGGTCTCCCCTAGATTCTTTGTATTTACTTTTTCATGATCTTAATTAAATAATTGGGTAATGTTCCCTAAAAAATCGTGAATAAATGCTTGCACATTAACCTACACATACATTTTAAACACATATATGATATATTTGGGAATAAAACAATACCTTATAGTGTGTATTATATTCATTATCATGCACCATGAAATCAGCCATGAAGAAAATTTCACTTGTCTATTCTGACAAGGAAATAAATCACATGATATGTCTACTACCATGGAATATCTAACAATAAATTCCATTTCAACAGTTACCAAGGAATGAACTTATTATTTACAGTGTGGTTGTATCTCATATTACCATAATTATCTTTGATTGGTACCTAAAACTAAAATACTTCAAACTTCTCCATAGAAGTAATTGAATCAGGATTATAACAATAGATATGATATTTAAAAAACTAAACATTAGAAAATTTATTGAATAATTTAAATCTCCAGTAATATAAAATTTTCTAAAACAGTAAAAACATGGGTCATATTTTAAATATCTTATGCATCGAAAAAATATTTATCATTTTTGGATGTTTCGTATGCATTTTATTAATTTTTTAATTGAATGAAATTCTGGTAAAAATATATATACTGCATGTGAAATGTTATATAATAATTTAAAACTCTATGGAATTTTTGAAATCACTAATTCTGAGATAATATTACACGTCCACAAAATATTAAATAAATATTTTAACATTATCATTTTTCATCACCAAAACTTAGATAAATATAATCTGAATCACTAAAATATCATACACCCAAAATGGAGTTTCCATGTTCACATATATTAAATAGAATATTAAATATATAATATTATATATATTATATATCTTTATAGGTTTTTACCATTTTTATATTTTAGAAATTATTCTTTTAAAAACATATATATACAAGGAGATGCATTCTTGAATTTTTTTAATTCAATATTAAAACATGGAATTCCATAACATGTGAACAAACATATTAGAACCTATTTAATACATCTCATCATATCATTAATCATCTTGTAAAAATTAATAAATATATTCAAATAAATCCTAAATTACATTAATGTATTCTCTTAAAAGGTTGACAAAATATACAAAACATCAACAATTCCATTGGGTTCTTCAGTTATAGTTTGTTGTTCCCCTCAATTTACAAAGATTATGGGAATTTGTAGGTATATAAATGAAAATTTTAGATATTTATGTTATGTAAGTTGAGATTATGAACTAAAAAATACCCTCTAGTTATCATCCCATTATGGCTCTAGGAATAGTAGTCTAGTTAGGCAAATGCAGAGTAAGTCACTAGTTATATAGTTTGGAACACAATATAGAGTGGTAATCGGTTCCACTTGAGAAGGACTAGTATTTTCAAATTAAATATGAAGGTATCATATTGTTATGAATTTTTTTTTTGGTAATATATATGTTTTTATAGAGAACCATTATGAACAAAACTAAAATACTACAATAGTATCATTATTTATATAGTACATATCATAAATAGTCGTACAATCCAAGGACTGTAAGGTTTAGTGTATTAGAGGTTAGATACATAAGAATCTTAATCTATAACAATTTCTCAATAATTTATATCCTATAGACCCTGTTATTTACATTCTACATGTTAATATTAAATGCATAACCCATGGTAAAAAAACATAAGAAGGGGTTGTGCTCAAACACTCACTAAGAGATAACTTATCAATATTTCATTAAGGGTTAAGACATAATAACATGAGAAAGCATGAGTAGGGAAAAAGTTTTTTATTTTGGTAAAATGGATTAATTTATCAATAAGTCATTATATTAGTGCATGTAATAATAAATTCACACACATATACTATATAAAAAATGTTTGGAACCATTATACATGAAACATGACTCAAAGAGCATAATCATTGGAATAAAAAAACATAAATTGTCCTTGAATCCTTGTATAGAAATGAATTACGGAACAAATATAAGCATATAAAATCATGTGAACAATTATTTCAATATCAAGTTCACACAACAACTTATGAAAAATGCCTCCTACATCTCATTCACACAACAAACATGTGAATAAAGGTTCCATCATCTCATTTACACATTAAACATGTGAACAGATATTCGTGTATATCATTAATCCAATTATTCATATCATGTGATAAAAAAAACTTAACAAATGAATTGGATGGTCATATATAAACACACCGTTTATATTCCATACATATGAGTTCCATAAAATAATTTACATCAATCATATAATAAAGAACCAATGTAAAAAAGAATAATTTTCCTCAACCATTAAAAAAATCACATAACATGAACTTAATAAGTCATATGATTTCAAAACTCACAATTTCAAAATAAATCATACTATATAACATATTGAGGGTGATAAAATAATCACTTAATGATTGAAAAATCTAGGAGGTGAAATATAAGTGAAAATAAAAAAGTTTTCACAAATCATTTTAAAACATTTTTTTTTTCAAATTACTTTTAATAAAAAAAATAAGTTAAACAGAACAATTTTTTAAACCAAATGATAATGAGATAAAAATAAAATATAATTTATAGACTTATTGTTAGAAAAAAATTTAGATTTTAGGATAAAAATTTTTATTTTGAAAGGATATGAAACCCTTTTATTTTATATTTTAAAATTCTTATTTTTGAAAGCATACATCATAAAAATATTATTAAATTTTATTTTTGACAATGATTAAAAATAAATATGATAATTATATCAAATAATTCTTATTATCTCTCCCAAGGTACATTAATCAAAGGGCCGATTTGGAGAAATCTTTTCTTGATAGGTATATTCTTAAATCCAAGAATGGCCCCTTAGTACATTATCAACTCCTTGGAAGGGATTTAGAGGGGTATAGTTCATAGAACATCATGATAAATTCCATTTGGTTAAATATGGACGAATGAATAGTTGGGATTGAGCTACTTATATAATTTAGAAGGAGGGTATTTATCCTATAAACTAAATTTAGTTAATGAGTAACGAAGAAATCAAATGGGTGTTAGGTGGGTTAGGTGAGTTAAGTGGTTTAGATGGATAAAAGGTAGGAGAATCATTTGGATATGTATTTCAAACCTAACATGTTTTTCTATAATGTTTAAGTGACCTATTAATTATTAGAAATTTGAGATAAATCATTTACCCAATTTACGTTTATGAATCATGATTAAAAATTATCCCTGATAATTATTTTATCACTAAAAATATAATATGATGCTTATTACCAAATATAGACATAATGAATATGAATTTTGAATCATTTTAATCTAATTCCATTCATAATGTCTAGAAAATAAATTTTTAAATGTAAACATACAATATGTTGAAATACAATTTTTTTAGATAAATGTTGTTTTATTAATTAAGTGTTCTCAATATTATATAAAATTGGTGACAATTAGATGAGTGTTAATTTATTTATATATGCATTTAAACACAATATTCTATTATTAATTTAAAACATATCAATTTAATTTATAAAATTACACAATATTTAGAACAATATTTTTCCTTGAAAAATTACGATTTTAACAAAGTAACTAATATTTACCTTGGAAACAAAATTTTATGCCTAAAATAAATTGAACACTTTACTTAATTTGATAATTCTGAATTAAAATTTGTAAATGTTTTTTTATAATTCAATTTTATTATAGTTATAAATGTCAATTTTAAAATAATAAATTTATATTGTATTAAAAAATTGAGAAAAATATTAATTTAGTTTTAATATTTAATATATATGTTTGAAAACTATAATAATAATAATTAAAATAATAAAACATATATATTCAATAAAATATTCATATCATTTAAAGTCATACTTATATACTACTAATAGTATAAAAGTTGATGCATTTATATATTTCAATATTGACTAAAAAATAATTTTTATGGTAAATATCAAAAATTAATGTTATTATATATTTTAAATTATAAATGCAAAAAATTAATTAGTTTTATCTGATTTAGTATATATAAGTTAAAATTTTAGTTTTTATATGAATATAAAAATATAATAAAAATGTTCTTTTGTTGAAAAAGGTTATTTCTAGACATTAAATGTTCATAATATTAATACATAAAAAATTATAATTTATATTATGATAATATAATAGTTCATATACTGAAATATTATATATTACCATTTAATATTGGTTTATTCAATTATTTCAATATGATAGACAATAATTTTGTAAAATATTTGAAAAAAAAAATTCACTTTATTATTAAATATCATTTATTATTTATACTCAAAATGTAGTAATTTTTTTATGATTAATATAGTTTTATTTACTAGAAATGCAACAAAATAATACTTTAACATCACTAAGAAAATACTGACAATATGAGCGTTGTTAAAAGCCCATGACCTTTATCACTGCTGAAAAAGAACTAATAAAGGGTACATTTATCAGTGCTAATAAAAGTGTGGATAAAGAACACATAAACCAATTATTCTTAAAGAGCCGCTAAAATTTTCCTTTATCAGTGTTGTAGAGGAGCTAAATAAGTATACCTTTATCACCCCTATTAGAAGCGCAGATAAATGAATTTTTTATCATCAATTTTAAAAGCACTATTAATGATGTTCTTTATTAGAGATTTCGAAAGCACTGATAAAAGTCCATACTATAGTATAGTATAATATCACACTCCAACACCACTACAGTGTGATGTTACAGCACACTGAAGAACTTGAAGATCCAGAAACACACCAGATTTATCAACAAAAGGAAGTTCAAATATAGAATTTAAATGAAATGAAATTTATGACACAAATACCAGAAAAAATCAATATTATAGACATTCCAAAAACTTATTTATACAACTGAATACATTAATATTATTGCATAAATTCAAAAAATTGTAACCTGTCAATATTACCATGATTTCCATTGACTTTTTTTATTGAACTACCAACACTACATGAGCATCTTTGAACAAACCACATAAACTCAAATAGAATAATCCATATAGAAATGAAAAAAAAATATTATGTGAGTAATACTAAGAAGAAATAAATTAAACATATATAAAAAAATACATTAATTATACAGAAAATAATTTTATTGTGAAAACATCAAGATTTCCATTGTGATTGAGAAGAGACAGTGTCACTGCTTTTCCTACAAAGGTAGAGGATGTAACTTGAAAGAAAGTGATAAGTGCAGCACTCTAGGGGTGAAAAGGTTTTAAGGTATAAGAACCATAAATGTTTCATATATCACCCCAACTTGAATAAAAGAATCAATCTATATATGAAAACAATTATTATGTGAGTAATAATAATAATAAATAAATTAAAAATAAATATAAATTATTAAATTAATTATATGGACAATGATATCACTATGTAAACATCAAGATTACCTTTTTGATTGAAAAGAGGCATTCCATTTATCTTTATGCCAAGGAAGTGGAGTTTACTTGAAGGAAAGTGATGAATGCACCACTACATGGGTGAAAATATTTTAAGGGAGAAGAAGCCTGAAAGTAGGATAGATCACCCCAACTCAAACAAAATATTCCACCTGTATAATAAAAAAATTATATTGTGATTAATATAAAAAATAAAGGAATTAAAAATATATATTAATGAATATATAAATTATATGGACAATTATTTTATTGTGAAAAATCCATGAATAACTTTGTGATTGATTAGAATAAACACCATTGTTCTTCCTACAAATGAAGTGTAGGTGACTCAAAAGAAAGAGATAATTTCACCACAAAATGGGTGAAAATATTTTGAGGGAGAAGAATCATAAAATTTGGACAGAACACCCCAAATCGAACAAAATAATCCACTTATATAAGAAAAAAATATGATGTGAGTAATACTAAAAAGAAATGAATTCAACATAAATATTGAACAATAAATTAATTCTATGGACAATGATTTTACCGTGAAAACATCAAGATTCCCTAGCATAGAAAAATAAAGTTATCCAGTTAACCCGGGATTCCATTTTATTTATTCTCAATAAAGATTCACATTCATATGTCACTGACACAACATCTTTAAACACATAAGTCATCCCAAACAAAATACACATAGTGTTCCACTACTTTCACACAGAAACCCCATATAAAAACATACGCACTACAAATCATTTTAAAAACATTCCTCGCACCTGCTATGTATTTTAAAAATTCATTTAGAAAGTTTTCTAAAATAAATCCCAAAGGAATCACATTGCTTTACATTAAAAACACGCCACAGTTCACATGAAAATGCTAATTTTAAAATCAAACACACATCATAACCACGTCGAACATAATTTTCAACAAATATATAATTCAATAAATCTATTAACTATTTTTTATAATACTTAAAATTAAAAAAACAAGATTTTACTCTAATTTGTAACAAATTCCCTAGAAAGTACCTTCTAACATAATTGTACACACCCACAACCATTTTCAAAACATGTCTTCCATAATATAAAACAATTTACAAATCACATTAAAAAAGGTAAAACTTGTTCAACATGGAAAAGTATTTCAATTTTTTTTAAGAACATACTTCCAAAACTATCTGCATGTATGTACTTTTGAAAACATACTTTTAACCTTTCAAACAATCTAAAAAACCCTTCCACAAAACAAAACTATAAAACACAGCCACACAACATAGTCATTTTCTGTTACAAAACCCAAACATAATACAAAGCTTTCCAAACCCTCTTAAAACACATTTCAAATCACTACCACAAATTAATAAACCATTTCCACATACCAAATTTCATTTTTTAAAAAAAATTATTCATTATTGAAACACTTCAAAACTAATACTCAAAATCGCACAACAAGGCTACCATGCCCCAAATGATCCATTTCCCATCAAAAATCCTTTTTCAACACACATACACCTTAAGGACCCACAAAAACACATTTTTCACAACTTAAACAATTAATTGAATGCTTACACTAATTTTTCACAACAATTCCAATATAGAAACATAACAAATTATCTTTAGAAAATTTATTTACAACACAAATCCATGACAACGCGTTTTTAAAATAAGTTCGTGCCACCAAAACAAACTATAAAGAATGAAAAAATTAACCAAGTGGGAAAATTAAATTATCTAAAATTGTTATGACATAGAACTAGCTACCTCGGTTATATCAATTGCTAGAAAGTGATGTGAAAACCCATATGCATCATAACCGCAATCAAAAAATAGATGTTAGGTTAGAAGATTGGGCAATTAGAGTGTCAACAATAGTCGAGTGGTGTGATTAATTCTTCGATTCCCTGAAGAGGAGCACCATGAGCTGGTGGCTTCCACCGAAATATCCTTATATCCCGATGAGTTCACAAATGGTTAGTGTTTTTAAAATAGACCAGGACAGTATTGTCAGTGATTACAAAAAAGCAATAATAAAGATCCATTTCCTAGCACTTATTACTTAAGCAGTGATAAAATAACCCTTTATAGGTGATTTATTAGCGCCTATAAAGTTAGGTATTTATGAGTGAAAAAAATACTCTAAGAAATCAATCTTTATCGGTGCTAACATTTTAGCACTAGTAAATATTCATTTTATCATCATTTTGGTTAGTGCTGATAAATCCACATCTTTATCACCATAAATAAAGCAAGTATAAAGATAATTTCATTAGTGCTTATTACTTAAGTGCTGATAATGTATTTATAATAATAGTTATAAGTTAAAATTTTAAATATTTATATATACTTAATAAATATATATAAATATAAATATAATAAATATATTCTTTTTTAAAGATATTTATTATAATTTTGTAATTATTTATCTATAATTATTGAAATATTTTTTAAAATATATATATATATAATATTATATATATATATATTTAATAAATATACATATAGTAAATTTATTATTTATTTAATTAATTTTATTACAAATTTAATAATCATATATATATATATATAATTATATAAATACTTCTAAAATGATATTTATTTACTTATAATTATTGATATATAATTGTATAAATATAGTAAATGTACATTTATAAATATTATTAATTATAAATATATTTTTACAAATATATTTTTAACATTATTAACGAATATCTCCATTTATGAGCGTACATCTATGTTTAAAATGACTGAAATTGAATAAATTAAGAATATTTACTCTTTGACAATATTGAAAAAATGTAATAGTTTGATGTCTGTTATTTTTATATATAAATACATTAATTATGTATATAAAAAATAATATAACACATATTTGATCTATGTTAAATTGAAAAATCAATCAACATTCAATTATATGTTTAGTACTATGAAATTATAGTAAATATATCTAATTCATATAATTTATTATTTATCAATAATTATTCAATAAACATTTGACTATTTAATGTAAAGTGCATAAATATTTTGTAATAAATAAATCATATTTATATACATTAATATATGTTTGTGTTATATATATAATTTAATAACACTAATTATCATAATTATATAATTAATAAAAATTTTAATAATTAATATTTAATAATAATTCTATTCATTTTTATCAATAATTATTTAATTAAAAAAATTAGTATTTTTTTAAATAGTTTTTTTTAATTTTTCATTTATTTAATTATTTAATTTAATTTATATAAATATTAATCTGCACTAAAAATTAAGCACTAATAAAGGATACCATTCATCAGTGCTAAAATTAATGAACTGATAAAGGATTCCCTAGATCAACAGTAAAATTAAATCATTGATAAAGCATATCCTTTTCATCGCTAAAAATAATGCACTAATAACGGTTTCCTTTATCGGTAGTAAAAGATATTTTCTGATAAAAGGTTAAATTTATCAGTGTTTTATTTATCATGAATCAATTTACCATTTACCATCATTTTGTTTTAGAACTGCTAAATACCAATGCTGTTAAAGGATAATTTCGTAATAGTGTAATTGTTTCTATTTTTCAAATAGTTTTCTTAATTACCTCTATCTAATATCCCTCAGATTGATTAAGTTTATTGTTTCATGTGAAACAAGATTTCAAAAACATTGTTAAACTTTTGGGCTGAGGCCTCATTTTTATTATTAAATAAAATACTTCTTTCCAAATTGGTAGAGAGACACCCATTACATAGCCCAAAGCCCCAAGACTAAGTGGTCTGAATAAAAGGCCTGAAATCCCATTTTTGGCTCAAATGGCCCTCTAGTGAATAGTACTACTACAATAGCCTATATTATATAGTGTCTTCATGGCTATAGTCCTGCTATCACAACTAGAAAATTGAGCTACTACCACAGATCTATAGCCACGATTTTAAAACCGTGGCTATAGGTTGTCATAGCCAAGTTTCTATTGCCTATAGCCAGGGTATTTTGAAATGTGGCTATAGCCCCTGGCTATTACCAAGGTTTTGGGGATTATGGCCATAGTTTGTAAAACCGTGGTTATAAGCCAATTTTCTAATTGTCCTATAACCATGGTTCTCCAAAACTATGGCTATAGTGTTCCTGTGCTTCAACGGGAAATACAATTCCCACCAAAAAATTGGCTGGAAGCCCTATCACCATGGTTTTGAGTCTACTCCCAAGGATTTTATCAATATATATATATATATATATATATCACAATATATATATATACATCCAAATTGTGGATCAGTGTTGTGGTAAGTGCACTGGACTGCATGGTGAAGGTGAAGGGATCAAAACCCACTAGGGACATTTATAATGTTGGTTATTTCCACGGTTTTCCGAGATTATTTCCATTGTTAAAACTGTGTCTATAGGTCAAGTGCCACAGTTTCAAATTTGTAGTCCTATTGCCGCGGTTTTCCAAATCAAGGCAATAGGAAGCTATTGCCCTGGTTAAAAATGTGGCAATAGTCTAGGACCAACTGTCACGGCGATAGCGGCCACGGTTGGCCAAAATCGTGGTCGTAGCCTTTACCACGGTTTGGGGGCCTATTACCATGGTTTTAAACCATGGAAATAGTCATTTTTTTATTGTTTTGTATTGTATCCTCTGCCACAATACTTTCACCACTGCTATAGTCTGCCACTGCTATAGTGTCACTGCTGCTATAGTTTGCCGCTACTATAGTTCATCCACTACTACAGTACTACTACAACACCCTGCTATAGTGCCAATATAGTATATCAAGAATCCCCCCTCCACTCTTATATAAATTGCATTATCAAAATTTTAATTATCAGTTAATAATCAAGAATGTTAAAAATTGAAAATAAGATATATATTACATCAGATATAACTTCCAATGTGGAATACACCTCATTATTTTGGGTGAGACTACGTAAGACATAAATTCCTTCTTAGGAAGCATATCTAATTATTGAGTTTCCTTATAACCATTTAAGATAAAATAACCTCATGATTATTTTACCTATAAATTTTATAGTCATCATTGACGTAATATATTATCATAGACTGATATCATATAAAAAAATGTGATTTCTTATTTTATAAATTAATATAGACTCTATTTGGGAGTAGATAATTCTTATAAAAATATCATTTAGTTTCTTTAAAGGTATGATAAAAAGATTCCCATACCAATAAATAGAAAATTTGGATACAACAATTTTAAAACTCGATGTTTTTTGTTATAAAAGCATCTAATAGTGATTTAATTCTCTTTTAAAACATCCTTAATACAATACGATGAATAAAGTAGACTCCAATAACAAATATAATGTAGAGGATATTTATTCCATTACTATAAACATCCACGTTAGTAGACATTTCATAGGATTTGTATATATATCGTGGTTAAGGATATTAAAGAGATCAATTATACTTTTCAGACACTAGGTAAGGAAATCAACAAGTATAATGCCTAAACCCCAACTATTTCAAGCACTGGAAATTCTTCTCCTCTATTTCAATGATCTGATTCTTTTCCCTAAATTAATTATTATGATCTTTATGGACAATCCAACCATAATTGAAACACGTTTTTGTTACTTTAAGATTCCCTCTTAAGTGATTCTTCCAACATTCTTTACATGAAATGAAATGATATTCTTTTCTTCATCATCAAATATTCAATGAATTCCCATTATTCTTACCTTTGGAAAGTTCAAATATTCCATAATAATTATTTTTTAAAACATAAGTGAATATAGTTTTATAATCCTAAGTATTATATTTTCAACACTAAATTCTATGAAATTTGGTTTCCCCTTAGTAAAATAACAATATTCTTTATCATGCCCATTATTTACTTACTTCCTCCAAAATCTATCCATTTCTATAACTAAAATAATTAACATTATTGATGAACATTTAACATCATAGGGGAATATCATATTCAATAATATAAAAGTGACTCATCCTTAAAGCCTATTTATCATTTACATTATTACACTTTCATATTACCCATTTAGTTCAACCTATAACAATATTA
Source organism: Viscum album (assembly GCA_963277665.1). Taxonomy (NCBI): domain Eukaryota; kingdom Viridiplantae; phylum Streptophyta; class Magnoliopsida; order Santalales; family Viscaceae; genus Viscum; species Viscum album. The sequence goes on from OY728138.1 coordinate 1,417,996,557, forward strand.
GTTTACCCTACGTTACTTTAACTAAGGTTATCAATATCATCCCATAAAGAAAATAGTAAATAAATCATTCATAGTGGTTTATAAATATCATTTCATCAACCAAGGATTATATATGAGAACTATCAAACCATATGGGTAGTTTGGCCACATTGTTGTGCACCATTTAATTGTTGATTTAATACCCAACACACCATATTCATGGTTATTACGCTTAGGTGCATCTTATATGGAGCCTAAATCCACCAGTAATATTCAAAAAGGGATATAATTTCTAGTATAACCACACATCACTACTTATCCAATACATCAACATGTTATCATATACAAAGACACATCAATTTGAATTTTACCTAGGTTTTTTAGAAATGTTCTATAAAATAATGCCCAAAAATAACTAAACCATATTATAATACCAACTAACAAAATTTAAACATAACTGAAATTGTACTATAATATCATGATTCAGAAAATACACCTCATAAATAGTCACAAAGCTCAATGGTTGAATGGTTCAATGTCATTGAAATTATCTACATAATGATCTTAATCTAAAATAATTTCATTATAATTAAACTCCTTTGGATTTCCTTATAGACATTACAGAAGTTTTATTATATTAATACCTTGGGGAAAGTTAAATATAATAAAGGGGTGATATCAAATGCTTATTTTGGAAAAAATATCAACATATCATCAAGGTATTCATCATAATCATAAGTGAAAACATGGGAAAGAGAAAAGTTTCGTATTAATATTACATTGAGAAATATAATTTTTACATAATTCATGAAAGAAGGAATGTTAATTACAAATGGAAAAACATATGACATAAATAAATTGTGTGAACTCATGAGACATTATACATGAGTCCAAAAACAAAATAATTTTCTTATAGAAATATGAAGCGTTATTGAATCGTAGTATAATAAATTATTATAGAAAAAATAAGCAAAAAAATATTTTTTTAAAAATCATTACACATATTTTTAACACAAAAAATGTGAAGATAACTTTACGTATCACATTCCCAAAACAAACATGTGAACAAACTTTCTAATATCTCATTCAGACAACAAACTTGTGACCAAAGCATCCCATACTTTATACATGCTACATTTATTGATCATCTATGTTATGAAACCTTAACCATTTAATTTTAGGGTGAAATAGGACCCCACCCATCATCATCCATACATATGAGTGCCTCATAAAATCAAAAATTCATCATATAATATAGTTTCCCTAGAAACGTAATGGATTTATTAAACATTTCCAAATAATCACATAATAGGAAATTATGAAATTATAGATAATAAAAAATTCAATTTAAAAAGTCATATCATAATAACATATAAATCTTGATAAAAACCTAAAATAATTAAATATATACTTTTAAGGGTAAATAGAAGTGAAAATAAATTTTTTATTGCACAAAACGTTTTAAAACATTGCCATATAAATTACATTCCAAAAAATGGAGAAAAGAAAGATAATAATTTTGAAAGCCTTATATTAAATAGTTATAAATAAAAGAAAATTGAAATACATAAACTTTATTAAAAAAATACATTTAGATTAAACTATTTATTCTTAAAGGATGTAAAAAAAAATTTCTTTAATATTTTATAATACATTCTTTTGAAAACCAAGATCAAAAAAAATATTAAAATTTACTTTTAAAATAGATGAAAGAGAGTTATGAGAATAATTGAAAATAATCAATAATATCGTTAAAAATAATAGATGGTAACTTTATTATGAAGGGAAATATGGACATGTAATTAAATATCCATCAATAATAGTGGGCGTTATTCTTCTAGACGTTACACTTTTATTTCAAAAAATATCTTATCAAAGATGATGTTATTGAGGATAAGAAATAATTTACCAACACTAACAATGGGAAAACCATATAAATAGGATATTGATATTATTAATGAAATATTCTAAATTATATTCATTTAAGATAGACTATAACCCAATGATTTTTAAATTTAGTTGATGAAACTCTTGATGAATCAGTTTCTAAAGAATAAATGGTTCTTGAAAGGAAGATCAAGAAATTGAAATTAAAGTATAACTAAATGAAATATATTTTCATATGTGAAATCAATTGGGTACTAAATAAACTGTAGAAAATAAATTATAGCACAAAATATCATACATGTTCCACAAATATGAAAATGAGACAAAGAAACCCTTGCCATGAATTCCCGCTTAGTTGGTCAAACACTAACCGCATGTGTGGAAAATAATAACTATTATAGTCATATATTTCATATAATATTTCATATATGTAATCTTTTATAAAATTAATTTATATGTATACCCATGAATTATATTATTGGTGGTTATTCACAACAAAAATATGGAAAAGCAATTAATGTTTTTTATAGCATAATGGGTATATTAAAGGATTTTGGAGTGAATTTAATGGGTGAGAAAGGTAGTATCTCGTTAATTTAAAAACATTTTGATAGTAAAGGGTTTATTATGACTATGTGGAAGCACAAATATGTAGAAATAAATAGTATTATAACAAATGATGTTTTATAATTTAAAGGATGTTTGAGAGAATCAAGGAGTGATTTTGGAAGCACGATGATTATACAAAAGGATTATGTTAAAGGGATAAAGTAGATGGAAGGCTAATATCTCATCATTATGAAATTATTTGAATATTAAAGTTTTTATTATGAACCCATTGAAGAATATTCACTAGTAAATCCAAAGGGAATATAAAAAAAGGTTCTCGAATCAAACGGAGGAGGTGGAGAACCCTTACCTTACCAAGTAAATTCTTATATCTTGGGAGGACTCCTTAGAACCATGGTAACTCATTAGGAGGAATTTAAAAGGGTATATGTATGTTAAAAGAATGATAAATTACATTATGGAGGAAATGGATGAGATAATGGGTGCGAGTGAGCACCATTTATATGTGAAAAATATGAGTTTTCCATGGAAACTAAAGTTGTGTAATTGATAAGAAAGGAACCACATGGGTGTTAGGTGGGTTAGGTGAGTTAGGTGAGTTATATGGACAAACATTAGGTGAAATATTTAGGGTTTACTTTCATACCTATAAATTATTTCTAGAAGTTATAAGTGACATTTTAGTTATTAAAAATAGGAGATACATCATTTACCCATTTTATATTAATCTTTATTAAAAACTAACAATGGTAATGATTTTGTCACAAAAAATATAACTCGGACATTCATAATGTTTTTGAAAAGATTAATATTAATTTTGACTCCATTTAATATAATTCAATTTCTAATATGATTCAATTAATTTTCAAATTAAAAATATAATATGTTGAAAACTGATTTCGGTAGAAACATGTAGTTTTAATCATTATGTGTTCATAATTTTATTTAACATTTATTACCAATTAAATGAATTTTACATAATTTTTATATATTATTAAACATCATATTATATTCTCAATATAAAAAAATCTATTAGTTTAGAAAAATATACAATATTCTAAATATTATTATTCATTTAAAAATAACAATTTTAAAACGGTTGCTCAAATTTACCATGGAAAATAATTATAGCTAAAATAAACTAAAAATATTACCTAATTATATCAATCTAATTTATAATTTTCATCTCATTTTATCCTATTGAATTTCTAAATCTTTTAATATTACTTTTAATACAATAAATATATAATGTATTAAAATAATTCTTGAGAAATATATATCTTAAATTTAAAGTATAAATTATTTTTTTAAACTATAATCAATTAATATAAAGAATTAATTAGAAAATTTAAATAAAAAGTTAAAAAATAATAATTCATACTTATATACATATAATGGTATAAAATTCATAGTATTGATATATTTTATTATTCAAATAAAAAATTTTTTGAAAAAAAATAACATAAATTAATGCTATGATAATTTTTAAATTATAATTATAAAAATGAATTATATTTATATAATTTGGATTATAAAATTTATAAATTTAGTTTCTAAATGAAGATACAAAATATAATAATTTTTTTATTAAAAAAATAAATTTTTTTACAATTAATTATATCTAATATTATTTCATAATAATATATAATTTATAAAATTATAATACACAAGTTCATATACAGAAAAATTATATATTATTATTTAATACTTTTTTATTTAAATTTTTGTATAACATAAAAACTACTTATAAAAATGTTTTTTGAGATAAAACAATTCATTTTTATTTTAAATATCATTTATTATTTATCTTCTAAATGTATTAATTTTTTTCTGATTAATATTATTTTATTTAATAGTTTTTTTATTTTTATTCTGTATTTTATTAATATTCATTTAATATATCTTGGATTATTTAAATTTGGTGTTTCTTAAGAATTAACCTATTGAACACATTTTTTATTTTAGAAAAATATACTGTGAAATGTTGGGTCGTTACAATGTTTTTTGAAAAGTTAGTTACTTGATTATTTATTATGACATTATTTACTAATTAATTTATATTTATATATGAGTAATAATGTTTTTTATTAAAATAGTCCTAATTTATTGTTATTTCCAATTATTATAGGATACAAATTTACATTTTTATATCTCCATATCATTTCTTTACATTATTTATAAGTGACGGTTTCTAAATAGGTGTAATGATAAGTCAAGTGTATTTTAAAACTGTAGTATTTTTAAATACAAATATTTTAGTTCAACAAAAACTCTATAAGAATTCATTTAATTAAAGAAAATATTAAAATGGTGGTTAATAAAATAGAAATATGGGAATTTTTTTTCATGAAAAATTTATATTTTTTGAAATATATGAGGATTTTGGAAATCATATTTTTTTCCTAGAAAGTAAATAAAAAAATATATCTTATTTTAAAATTAAATTTTTTGTTTTTTCATTTGTAATGAATGATATGGATTTTTGGTTGTGTCATGTCAGGAATTGGATCACACCCAACATACACATTATCAGTGTATAAGTAGCATTTTTTTAATACATGTTTTGTATTCCTTGCGTGATTTCCATGATTTTTTTACTTGAGTAGCTTCTAGGCATAAAAATTGGTAGGTGATATGAGGTCAAATAAAGATATATTGATGGAAATTTAGGACATATGGATCTTTAGGTATTATCTTATATCAACTTTATCATAATTTATTTTTATTTTGGTCTCATTATACTCAATAATATTTTTATCATTTGGTTTCATTTTGATGGAAATTTATTTTTATCAATATATCACTACTTAATTTTTATTTTGGAATGTTTTCTTGGTTCTTTATTTGAATATGGTTCATTAAATTTTTTGGAGTGTTCAATATATTAATATTTCATACAAAATTCTTAATATCAATCTAATATTTGATTATCCGTATTTTGAGGGTGAAATAACTCCTAGTGTGTATGGTATATTCCATTGGTTCATTTAACAAGCCCATAATGATTGATAATGTTCTTTAGGCATTTTAGAATGTAATATTGATATATGTAGGAAGTTAACCTGGGTTTCTTTATAATAAAATGATATTATCTCCCTCTTGTAATTTGCGAAGTAATGTTATATAGTTGATATGATTACTATAACATTAGAGGTATATATGATGGAGTGTTTTTATAACCCTTTATCATAATGAATTCTGAGTTAAACTAGATAACCAAATTTATACCTTCAATTGTATATATTTTTTATTTTTTATTAAGATAATTTGATTAGGTTTGTTGTTGTTATGGATTTCATATATCTTTCATGGTAATTATAATTAAATATATGGTTTGGAGTTACAATAGGAGATGTTTCTTGGGTCGATCGTTACATTGAATGGTTTGGAAAATAGGTCCAAACCAATGTTTTGGGCTTCATACACCTTACATTTGATTTTTCATGGTTATATCTTGATTTTAAAATACATGTTACCAAGGAATTCAACTTTGTAAAGATAAATATGATGTGGGACTTTAATGATTTATTATTTTCCTTTTCAAAAATTATTTTTTACAGTATATTTGAATGAATTTGAATTTAGTTTTATAGGGTATGGATGAACTTTTGTTAGATTACGTTAAAAAAAATTATTGAAGTGCATGTTACTTTATAAAAAATATGTTATGATTTCAACAAAGAGTGTTATAAAATAAATTGGATTAAATTATGTGGTTTTATATGACTTTATTAAACTGGACGATGTTTTTTTATCAAATATAATTTATAATGAATGAAATTTATGGTTTCCAAGAAATCCTCAACTGAATTCAAAGTGTATTTAAAATATTTAGAAAAAGAATTTTTATGTTTCTTTATAGAATATCTTTAGTAGTAAAAGGGGAATATATTACATTAGGTATAAGTTTTATTTTTTTGGTGTTTAATAATAATGTTTTAAATATAATCTATTTGTTTTTATTATAATATAAATATAATTTTTATGTTATATTTGTATCATTTTGATGATAAATTATTTTTTCTCTACTTTCATAATTATGTTTATTTATATAGAATATTATATTTAGTATTATCTAAGGGTATACCTAAAAATTATTAGATTATCAAGGAAAGTATGTTCATAAAAAATTTATATATAGTAGTAATTTCAATGGCTCAAATTTGGTCTGTCTACTCAAAAACACTACCAATACTCGATATAACGTTAATGATTTTCTTCTTCTCAATCGATGGATCATGTTCAACAGTTTACAAATAATAAATAACATATATTCTTGGGATATTAAAGTCATCAAGTGTAAATTTAATAGATAAGGAAGATAAATGAAATAATATAATTATCAAGAACATCTAAAACTTCTAATTTGAAAGTAGTGATTGATGAATTTAAGGGACCAAGTCAAGATTGATGGGAAACCATCACTCCAGATCATATAATTAAATATATGTCTTTTTAGTGTTTAGTTACATGTATTTTGATTATTTAAATTCTATATTTATTCATCCCATTTCTAATTTAATGGTGTTATTATTTAAACTAACTTCATATCTGAAATTCATCAATAAGTAACAGATTGTGGAGTCAATTTTAAAAGGAAAAACTTGGAAATGCAATTCTACATTGTTGTTTTTTAACTATAATAGTGACCCATTTAGTAAGAGGTGAAATCAATAGGTACCCAAAAATTAAATGAATGATATTTTAGTAAAATAATACCATCATGTTTCCACTTCTTTATGAAGGAATCAATCCCTTATGCACTTCCATCATGGGTGATAAGGACACTATATAAAATTTTTATTTGAATGATCTAATGACCTGTTATCGATGTGGCTAATTAGAATATCTTTATAAATTATACACATTTATTTATGGATCATATAGAAATTTTATTATGAAACATGATACTAGTTAATAATCTATATTATTGATTATACCATATCAATCAAAATTCAGACCAAAGGGATATAAGGTTCATTATTATGTTATCTTTATTGAGTATTGTTATATATTTTATATGTAACTCTCATATTAATTCTTTATGGATATAATGGGTTATCAATCTTATTATTATATAAATTCAGTATTTTTTATATCATATAATATTTTAGAAAAAAATTTCTATCTCTAATGTTGTGTTTTCTCTATCAGTGAACATTTATTATCAATTTCATCTAATGATTAAGTGAATTTGTTCTATTTGAAGTAAATCCTAATAGATGTGATATATGTTTTATGTGTTATTCACTAATACATTAATTTATATAAGGTGGGTAGGCCTATATAATTCTTCATGCATCCATTAGATTAAAAATATTTATATTAATTTCAAATATATAAATACATTCAATACTTAATTTATTATAAACCATCACCATTAATAATTTTTAAAGAGCCAAAGAACTATTGTATTGGTTTTCAATATGGGAGATATACCGCATTAATGAGAATCTATCGAAATGTGTTTTTTGAGAATCCATTTTCTTAATATTATTTGTTTCCATTAATGATATGCTATGATGATTAAATGATGTATTTTCATTATTAATGTAAAGGGATGTAAGACATATATCTTCAAAAACTTTTCTAGATTTATTCAAGTATATTTATTTATATATGATATCTTTTTGTGTTGATCCTCATTTTTAAAACATATGATAATGTAGAATCAAAATCTACTATAGTTAGAATATATCTTAAGAGAAAATATCTAGTCAGAAGAATTTGAATAATAATCATTGTTAATAAGGGAGTCGGGCTATATATGTAAAACATTATGTGGAATCCACAGGTTCCTTATAAAGAATTAGAATTTTTTTAATGAATATTTGAGATGATTTAAATTGGACGATAAATACTGGAGATAAATTAAAAATGTTGGAAAATATTTGAGTGAAGTCTATAATTGTAGTACCTAAGTGAAAAATAGACACTTGGGGAATAATCTGCACTTCGTAATGTACATGATTATCATTAAAACATAGGATTTTGTAAAATGAAAACATTATTATGAACTTTATATGGTACATTATATATTCCTAATAAACATTACTGTTCTTTAATAAGGTATAATGGAATTCATAAAGTATAACCTAATGTCATCGGGTATATCCTGTTGTGAAACTATGAAGATTTGATATCATTATAAGGAACATGAATCCTATATTGAAGACTTACTTGGGAAAAAACCTCAATAAGGTACTTTTATTGGATAAAATATTCATAAAGTACAAATGAACCCTTCAATGAATCATAGAATTCATCATACACTATGAAAATAGGGAACTCTAATTTAGAAGACCTCATGATATTCCTATAAAGAATTATTGACCTCGAACCCTGGGGGGATCTTAGATTTAGCTGAGAGATCTCAGGATAGCTTCGGTTTTTCCCCCTTTTGGAATCTATCTGGCTTAGGAAACCATGGTGTAATGGTGGCTCAAGTGAAAACTGGAGGTACAGGTTGAGCGACATGGGTGATTTGATCTCTTTGGCGGTCCGGAGGTGCTATTTCGGCTATGGCAACCAGCTCCTAGGGATGTCGGTGATTTGTATTACTAACCCTCAGTTTAATCGGTAAAAAATTGTTCATGGAATCCGTGTCCAGCTTTACAATGTATTTTCTTAGATGATTCAACTGGGAGATGGCGATACAGACACTATCGGCCCTCAGCTTCAATCCATGGTAGCCTGGTATCATTCGTGGAGTTGGAGATGGCTTCGCACAGCTGATGTAGGCTCATTGATTATTGTTCCATTCTTCATATTTGACTTGATTCAAAAGTTTTATGGTTTCTGAGATCGATCATTACTGGTGGAAGCATACTTCTGAGGATCGTTTTGGTGCTTCATTCCTGTAGATAATTTTATGGAAGATTACTAATAGAAAATATTTTTATTGACCCTTATAGAACTCGATGAAGGATCTTGATAAAGACATTTTCTTTTTCATATCTGATGGATTCAATGACATCAAGTCAGGTTGAATTGGAAATGCTTTGTTTTTTTGTTACACTTTTTCGTTCATGTCGAGTTGTTCCTACTTAGAAGACCCAAACCTGAAGCTAGTTTGAAGCATGGGGGAGTATGAATGATCTAATAGTTTCAACAGAGAAGCTTGTGGTGTTTATTTGGAGTCCAAACTCTAGTGGTTGAGGATCTCGGCACTGTGATGTGCTCTTAATCTACTCTGAAGGCCTCTGTGATGCGTGTCTCTAGTTTATCTAGTTTCTTCTACGATGCAGTTTTCAGATACTTTAGTCTCCTTTACAATGCATTTTCAGTTGCTCCAATTGCCTATGTGATGCACTTTGGGTTGTTTCGGTTTCTTTGGTCTCTCCCATTCGGTGGCTTCAGAAGGTTCCAGACCCTGTGGATGTGGTTCTAGGCCTTGTGATGCGCTTTTACATTGCTCTAGAGGCCTCTATGATATATATCTTTGGTTTCTCCACCTGCATATATGATACATTTTTTAGTTGATCCAGTTACCTTTGTGATACACATTACAGTTTCTCTAGTTTCATCTAGGTAGTTCTTAGAGATATTCTGATGGTTTATCCCTATGCTAGTTTGGTGATGATTTCTCATGATGGTGATGCTTGAGTTGTAGTGATGATGGAGAAGGTGATGCGTGGGTTCTGAGACTTGGTATCTCGTGTGATTTTTCCTACCTCTATCTACTTGGTTCTCTACTATGGTGTCAGGATTCCTCTATTCTCTCTGAGACATAGTAGATCAATGGTCTTCTTGGTGTTTTGGGACATAAGTTCGAGCAAACTGTTTGGGTAGTTCGATGGAAATTATCGGGTTGATGTATTTTTGGTGTATTTTTGTATTTTAATCTTAAATAATTCTCAGTAGTGGTTTTTAATATCTAAAATGTACAGGATTTGATGTAGTTTTTGGATTTTGGATTCTTTTTGAATTATATGGTGGAAGCAACCAAAAATCTATAAGTATAAGCTCTAAATGAGGATACAAAGAAAGAAGCATTCATCTGAGCATGGTCATTCAGATTTGTATGAATGAGAGGTTATAGCTTTTTCATCGGTACTAGGCCCATAAAACCCTGTTTGGGACATCTTCTATAGAACTTTTGTGAGTTGGAGGCATGACATAATGATGTATTCACTAGGGAGGGAAGTTCTTAGTGTCTAGATCTGGGTTACTTAATGTATGATTTTATTTCAGGTTTCCCACTTTTTCATCCAAATTTCTGTTGAAATAAGAATTTAATTTTCATTTTTATAAAGAATTAATAGGTAACATTCATAGAGAACATTATGAAGAATAAATATTAGAATATTATAAATGATAATTTAATGTTATAGAAAATAAATAATAATTACAATAAATTTTGAATGAATATTTTTCTATTTTGGTGAATAAAATCTAATGATCCACTCATTGATCTATATTGAACATAAATTCCACAATTAATATAAATAATTTTCATTCAGTGTAGGAAGTATTATAGTGTATTTACACATTTCAAGAAACAGAAAAACTTATAAACTACATGGATTCATGTACACATAGATGCACGATTCAAAATAGATAAAGGATATCAATTTTTTGAACATTGAAATAGGAAAATAAGTCGATCCATTCATATATTTAAAAAAAGTCTTTATCGTGATATAAATAAATTTGCATGATATTTAAAATATAAGAAAAATTCATTTTAAAAAAGATTAAGGAGTTTATAAATTTAATATCAAAACACAATATTTATGATTCTATAAGGAGAAAAATAGAATGATGAGGAGAATATAATATGATTTATTACTGCTACTAGACAAAGAAATATGTACACTTGAATAATAGAGAACTCTTGACATTAATATGATCAAAAGACTATCCAAGTATAAAATTAAGAGAACCCAAAGACATCATTGGACTTCATATGTATTGTTAAAGTACAATAAGAAGGCCTATGATGAAACTATATCATAGATAATGATCAAGAAAGGCCAACCAAAGTAGAAAAAATAATGAAAAGAATGGCATCTTACATAATAAGAAGTTGGTTTTTTCAAAGTCATACTCATGGGTAAATGAAATAATCCACTCAAGGATTATTCGAGGCATCCAAAATATAATTGCGAGGACTAACATGTCTGTGATAAAAATAACCAGTTTAATGTTCTGAGTTTTGTGAAGTAGTATGAAAAACCATTAGTGGGATACTACAGCATAGTATGAGATTTAATTTAACAATGGTTGTAGTTTTTGTCACCCAACCACTTGTGTTAAAGGTAGTTACTCAATTATTTGGGAATTTAAAAAATCATAGTAACGACTAGGATATCATTATTGAAAATTAAAAAATAAATGTTTTTTATGCTTTTATTTTCTGCATCATTCATGTAAGGCATAGATACACAGTATGAGTGGATAAAAAATTTTAATAGTCTTATTGGATAAATTGAAGTAAATAATAATTCAAAAAATGATATCATAGATTCACCCCACTTATCATTAATTTAAACAAATCTGGGAACATCTACTGGTATCATAGATAACTTGGTGTCCTCTAATTTGATCCAATATTTTATGTAGTTTAAATATGTTTTAAAAAAGTATATATTATAGATATATATTAAGAAGAATTATCTGTAAATCTAATTATCCATACATACTGATGAAGAAATGAAGGTATCAACCAAAACAATATTGAATAGGAATAAAGGGAGGTAAATAAATTAGGAAATGTGTAAATTTAAAATATGTATATAGCATTACTTGATCTCTCTCAAAGTATTAAATTTTCAACTACCAAATCTATTAACAATTATTCTTTTGAATAATAAAGTTCATGATATGTATAATGTGAGGATGATGAGTCCAAAAGTCAAATAATGACATCTACCCAGATGTAAAATGACATTTAAATAATTTTATTAAGGTATTGGTCACATATATATATATTTGTTATCAAGGAACTACTCAATCAGTAAGAACAAATGGAAGAGGAAGATAATTAAATATAGGGTGTAATATATAATAAGTTTTAAAAGTAAATTTCTCTCTTAGTCTATAATGTAGAAAAGAAAATATTTATTTCACTTCTATATAATATATCGTCTCTATTTAGATATTAATTTAAAAGCTATGATTGTGAAAAATAGAGTTTCAGATAATATTTTCGAAGTTATCCATAAATTTGAAAAATTATACAAAATCATCAACAATATTAAATATGGATGGGTTGATGTTAAAGAAAAAATAATATATAATTATAACTCTTTTCAAGAATCAAAAAAACTTGTTTGAAGAAAAAATTAAAAACTTCCAGATGGATTCAAAAGTGATAATGAAAATAGATGAGTATTGGAATAAGTCCCTCAATATATTGTGTCTTGAGAATGAGGTGAGATTATGAAATCAAAAACCAGCATAATGTAAAACATTTTATAATCCTTAAAAGAAAATTTATGCCACTTATGTATTTATTGGGAGTCATGGATTTAAAAGGTATCTCATAAATGGAAATAAGATCTTAAAAATAAGCTATGACCAATTTGTTATATTCATTAGGAATAAGGTATCCCATAACTCAATAATTTTTTCTTTTACTAATTTCATTACAAATACTAGTATAGTTTCCTTTTAAAAAACAATCATAGAAAAAAATACATAGAAATTCATCAACACACCCCAGGTAAATGTTATAAAAACAAAGATAATAATACCCCCATGGAAAACCAGTGATTAATAATTCCAGTCAAAAATAACAAGAAAATAAATCTTGACATATTTACTTTTTAAGAAAAATAAATAAGTTCATTGGATATTTCTACTGTTGATGACGGTATGATCCTAAGGAAATTTAGATATTCCAAAAAAAAATTCTCATTGGAAGATTATATATGTCTTAAATTCAGGGGAAGGGAATATAATAAAAGAAGAATATATACTGATTAGAATCATTGAACATAGAAAAGAAAATTCTATTAACAATTTTATGATTTTATGTTTTAATATTTCTATAAAAATAAAAAAAATGTGGAAATAATTATAATGAATGTGGTTATTTTCCAACCGAGCTCAAGTATTAAATTGATGGAAAAATAAAAAAAATATCCCCTATTGAATGATTGAAAGAAGGATGTATTCATCTTAGGAGAAAACAAAGTGAAGAATGTTTTTCAAAAAGAATATATTTAAGAAAGGAATTTCTATGAATAAAAATAAAAAATCAAAAAAATGATGCCAATCCCAAATAAGGGTGCATATATTGTTGATTCAATGAGGCTTTCCCTATAACTTTTCAATTCCTTCATGTTTGGGTGATATTGTTGAGTCAATAAGGTATCATTATGACTTTACCATTCCTTCTTGTTTTGAAAATCACAAACACCTTATTTCAAGGAAAATCTCAGTTTACCATGTGTTTTACTTGAATACAGAAAACTTTCCATCCCCAAGAAAATTTTTCCTCACCATGTTTTTCATTGTTTATCATCTTGTCTAAGTGTAAAATTTGGTTTCATTTCTAAAACCTCAAAATCATATAATAGTTAGATAAAGAGTATTTGGTTTTCAGACTCCGAATTCTAACTCTGAATTCTAATGAATTCTGACTCCATTATGTGTGAGTTCTAACTCCAAATTCTAATGAATTCTGACTCCAATCTTTGTGAGTACTTCCTCTGCGTTATAATGAATTCTGACTCCGAACATTGTGAGTTTTGACTCTGAATTCTCATGAACTCTGACTCCAAACATAGTAAGTTCAGGTTTTGAATTATTGTAAATCTAGATTCTGAATTTCCATGAAATTAATTCCCTTAATTCTATAGAGTTCAGGTACTGAATTCCATAGAAAAAAAATCCGGATATCTTTGTAATATAAAGACCGAATGTGTTTTTGGTTAGACTCCAAATTTTTTTTTTATACACTCCAAAAAATTAATTTTCTTAACTAACCATATTTTTTATTACACTTGTTTTTGTTATAAAATTATTCCATTCATTTAGTTACTAATTATCCATTGTTTGAGGGACACGTGTATAGGTCCCTCTGAAATTCAAGGAAAAATATGAAAGTTGGAGGAGGGAACCGAGTGATGATTTCATGCCTATAAATAGGAGATCATTTTAATGAGCTTAGTACTTTTTAAAAAACCTTTGGAAGAGCCTAATTACATGTTGTTGAAGTGATTTCTCGAGAGAGAGGCTCTTATAAACTCTAAGGCTTCATGTAGAATGTTTGAACGGATTTTTCAAAATTTTCTTCGTGCAGATTTGCTTTGTGCAGAGGTGTGATTTCCTTGAAATCGGAGACTTCGGGTTGTCAAGTTAGAGGTGCTGATTTCGTTACAAATCAAGGGCTTGTAGGGATAGCAAGATAGATACCGATCTTCGGATTGAGGGATTACCTGGGTTCGGGTAAGATATACTTTCTTGAAATTATAAATCAAGATACCTTTATTCAGGGTTGTTAGATACCATTTTCATTGGGTTTAAAAAGTTACTGCTTATTACTTGTAGTGTTTTATGTTTGTTTTCCACTGTAATTATTTTTGAGGAAAGTATAACTTTCTTATACTTCCTTATACATGTACTCTGATTAAATAAGATTCAATACACTTTAAGGTAGAATATTAGTTATTGTAAACTTTTTTTAAGTTTCATTTCAGGATTCACTTTTATGGAATCAAACAAATTAGTAGAAATAAGAGGTGTTGTGAATTTCATTTATAAATAATTTCTTTAAGGTTTTTTAATGTATACAATTCCCCCCCCCCCTCTTGTATATTGAGTTTCTACACCATAATTTGATACTTCAATCCGTATCATATCAATCATATTATCGATAAAAAAATTAGTATCAGAGGGGGTGACCTTGTACCCTTAACCAATCTAACAACTAGCATCAGAATTTTTGTTAAATCTGAATTAATATAACAATTAGATTTAGAAAATAAATCTTCTTCTTCATTTTTTAATAATCATTTTTCTGGATCCATAAAGTTTGGATTCATTTTTTCTTTGAGATACTCTATTTTTATTTTCCTTGATTATGATATTTTCTTTTGTTTACAAACTTTTATTACTTATGAGTTTGTGTGCAATGAATTTATTTAAGATGGATGGTTTTAATGTTGGTTATATCGACAATTTAAATCCTACCCAACCACCTATTTTTGATGGAAATGATTATGATTACTAGAGAGATAGGATGAAGACTTTCATTATTAACACTGGAGTTGATAAATATCTAATGCTAACAGGAGACTATAAGATTCCTGACATGGAACTCAGAACTATTTCTAATCAAGAGAAATTAAAATATCAAAAAAAAAATTAGAGTCAGAAATACATTGCTATGTTCCATGACTAGGAACATCTTTAGTCAAATATCTTCGTGTGAAGCTACAAATAGTATCTAGAAGAAACTTGAAGTTACACATTTTGGTACTTCTAAGGTCATAGAGACAAGAATATTTATATTGAGAGCTTAATACCATGGTTTTAACATTCCTTTTGGAGAACCTATAAGCAATGTTCAGAAAAGGATTATGACTATCGTGAATAACTGACAGTCTATGGGAGAAAAATGTTTGGATGCTGAGGCCCTTGTAGATAAGATCATAGACATCATTTCAAATGAATGGGAATCCATGAGGACAACAATTGCTGAGAATAGTAAAGTCACCCATATTTCCTTAGATGAGTTATTTGGAACTCTTCTTCCGCATGAGACTAAAATGAAAAGAGATGTTGATAATGATAAAAAGAAGAATGGGAATGGAGGAGTTGCTTTTACAACTACTTCAAATCATATGAAACTCAATACTCTAGAAATACTAACTATATAAAATTCTAATAATGTTACTATTTCATCAGAATCTAGTGATATAGAAAAGTCAGAGAATGAATTAGAAAATCTTGCTCGGAGAATGAACAAGATAGTAGCTCAAAAGAACTATCAGAATAAGTACAAGAAAAGAGACTACAAAGGTAAGAAAAATGGGGAAGTTAACTGTTTTGAATGTAGAAGAATAGTTCATATCAGACCTGATTTCCCTCTATTGAAAATGAAGGAAAATAAGGAATGAAATTCAGAATGAAACAAGAAGAAGTTCTATCATTGAAAGCATAATAAAAGTTTTAAAGAAAACGATACTTGGAGTGCTAGTTGTGGAGACTCTTCGGTAAGTGAATCTCTTGAATATTAATCATCAACATAGAAAAATATTGGATTCATTGGTATTACATCTTTCCCTAATACATGTATTATGGATAAGGTTCGCTCTACCAATGCATTAAAAAATTTATCTCTTGATAAGAATTACTATTCTGGAGATATTACTTCAAATGAAGATACTTCATCTTTAGATAATGAAGTAATACCTTCATATGAAGAAGTATCTATATTTTCTAAGTTGATAGAAGAAAAAAATTATAAAATTTATAAGAAATTGGACAAGGAAAATACTAGAGAAGAGGTTCTTACAAAAGAGATTTCAGACCTCTCTGGAGATCTTGAAGATAAGGATGAGCTTCTAGAAAAACTTTCTAAAGACCTTAAAGAAGTAAATTCTGAAAAGGAAAAACTATCTAAAGATATTAAGAATTCTATTTAAAAAATAAATTTTTTTGAGGAAAAATATAACTCTAGGGAAATAATTTCTGAGGATAGGAATTTAGTCATCAGAATAAAATGTGAAATATATTCCCTTAAGAAACTTCTAGAAAACTTTACTTCTGGTAAAGAAAATTTTGACAAGATGTATTCTCAAATCATACCTCAAGGAAATACTAATGGAGTAGGTTATACTGACTAAAAACCTTTTTTCAAAAAACATTATTTTATTCCATCCAGAGCCCCTTTTATACTAAATTGGGAATTGGAAGAAACAATTATCTTTGAATAATGTTCAATATCTTGGGTTTCATATAGCTTATTTTTCTAAACAAATGTGGATACCCAAAAAAAATTTGTCTAATAATCTCGGATCCAAGAAATTTTAGATTCTAAAAGTCTAACATTCTTCTTTTCAAGAAAATAAAGAAGGTACCAACAGCAATACTTGGTACATGGATAGTGGATGTTCCTGAAATATGTTTGGTAACAAAAACTTCTTTGAATAGATTATCAAGACTAAAGGAGGAAAACTAACATTCGGAGATAATGCTAAGGGAGAAATTATTGGTATAGGTAAGATCATTCTTCATGTAAAAACACTGATTTAAAATGTTTTATTTGTTAACAGTCTTAATCATAACCTCAATATCATAACTAAAATATGTGATGAAGGTTACCTTGTGAATTTTAGGAATGACAAGTGCTTATTACACAATTCTAAGGAAGAGTTTATTATTTTTTCCAATAGGAAAGAGAATGTTTACACACTAAACATAGAAGACCTTATGAGCCAAGATCTACCTTGACATAGTGCAATGTAAGATAATTCTTGGTTATGGTATAGAAGGTTAGGACACTGTAATCATATGAACCTATGAAAACATTCTAATAAAGGATAGTTAAGTATCTACCGGAGCTTAGATTTGATTCTTCAAAAGTGTATGATCCTTATCAATATGGAAACTAACATAAATCAAGTTTTAAATCAGTTGGTGAAGTCTCAACCACTAATGAATTACAGTTGGTGCATATGGATCTTTTTGGTCCAACACAAACTAGAAACATTAGATGAAAATATTATTTATTTGTCTTAGTTGATGATTACACAAGATTTACATGGGTCTATTTTATAGCAAAGAATCCGGATGCATTTTTTTATTTTAAAAGTTTTAGAGACCATGTTAAAAATGAGAAAGACCTTCCATTGAAAACTATTCATAGTGATTATGGAGGAGAATTTCAAAATTCTGATTTTGAAAAAAGAAATTAGTAGAAAATGCATTACTCATAGCATCTCAACACCTAGAACTCCTCAACAAAATGGTGTTGTTAAAAGAGGAAATAAAATTATTCAATAGATAACAAGAACCATGTTGAGTTAATATTCTATAGCCAATCATTTTTTGGATGAATACTTAAGTACTTCTTGTTATACTATAAATCATGTTTTTATTAGACCTTTTCTTAATAAAACTCCTTATGAGTTATGGAATGGTATAAAACCTAAACTTTCATACTTCAAGGTTTTTGGATACAAGGTATTCATTTTGAATACTAAAGATAACTTACACAAATTCTCACCCAAATCTGATGAAGGACATTTCTTAGGCTACTCCACAACTTCTAAGGCTTATAGAGTTTTTAATAAAAACACTTATACTGTTGAAGAAACAGTACATGTAAAATTTGATGAAACTAATCCCTTTGTTTTTAAACAACCTCAACCTACATCTTCGGATGTGTTTTCATAAACTAATTATCAACCATTGTTAGACGATATTTCTGATAAGGAAAATGTCCAAGAAGATTCTTCTGAAGCACTTACCCTAGAAGATTTTCTACCCTATATTGATGAATAAGTTTTACAAAACCCAAATCACCCATTTCTTAAGAATCATCCTAGTGATAGTATCATTGGTGATGTAAATCAACCTGTAAGGACTAGATGTTCATTGCGGAATGAAGTAGAACATCTAGTATTTCGTTCTCAATTAGAACCAAAAATCATAGATGAAGATTTAGGTGGTGATGATTGGATAAATGATATGCAAGATGAACTAAATGATTTCGAAAGGAAAAAAGTATGGACCTTGGTTGGAAGACCTAAGGAAACTTCTATTATTGGAGTAAAATGGGTCTTCAGAAATAAGTGTGATGAAAATGGAATCATAGTAAGAAATAAAGCTAGATTTGCTGTTAAAGGCTGTAATCAACAAGAAGTAAAAGACTATGAAGTAACCTATGCTTCAGTATCTAGACTTGAATCTTCTCGTATTTTACTTTCCTTTACAATATTATTCAACTTTAAACTTTTTTAAATTGATGTGAAATGTTCTTTCCTTAATGGTTATGTTCAATAGGAAGTTTTTGTTAAACAACCTCTTAGTTTAAAAGATGCAGAACATCCTGATGACGTTTTAAGACTTACCAAAGGTTTATATGGACATAAGCAAGCCACTCGAGCCTGGAATGATAGACTTACTGGATTTTTTCTTCGAAATAACTATGTTAAGGGAAATGCATATCCAATCCTCTTTATAAAGAAAGATATTAAAAATGTTTTTATTGTTTAAATTTATGTTGATGACATTATATTTGGTTCAACTCAGCAATCTTTAACTGATTCCTTTGAGGATCTAATGAAACATGAGTTTGAAATGAGTATGATGGGTAAGTTAAATTTCATCCTTGGTTTTCAAATTTCTCAAAAACCAGAAGGAATATATATATCCCAACATAAATATATTAAATATCTTATTAAAAAGTATGGATATGAAAAAACTAAGAGTATAAGTGCTCTCATTGGTACCTCAAACACATTTGATCTTGATGAAGCTGCGAAACCAGTAGATCAAACATCTTTTAGAGGTATGATGGGAAGCTTACTTTACTTGACAGCTAGTCATCCAGACTTTATGTTTTCAGTATTCATATGTGCAAGATATCAATCCAATCCTAAGGAATCTCATTTAAAGGTAGTGAAAAGAATTTTTCGCTACTTAAATGGAACCAAGGATTTAAGACTCTTCTATACTTATGGAAATGATTTTTTTTAAAAGTATTTCAGATGTTGACTTTGGTGGATATAGAACGGATTGAAATAGTACATCAGGAACTTGTCATTTTTTATGAGATTCATTAGTTTCTTGTTCAAACAAGAAGCAACACTCAGTATCACTTTCCACTGCTGAAGCTGAATATGTAGTAGCTGGAAGTTTCTGTGCTCAAGTGTTGTGCATACAACACACACTCACGGACTATGGTATGAGTTTTACCAAAACACAAATTTTGTGTGATTATACAAGTGTCATTAACCTTATTAAAAACCCTATACATCACTCTCATGCGAAACACAAAGATATTATACCTCACTTTTTGAGGGATCACACATAAAAATAAGATATCATTTTTCAATTTTTTGGAATGCAAGATCAACTTGCTGATATTTTCACAAAATCTTTACCCTCACATATATTTTAATACATTAAAAAGAAGTTAGAAATGATAACCATAAGGTAATCCCCCTTGATAACTTTCTTTTAAACCAATATCTTTATAGTAATAAACTCATTTTCATAGGGGGAGTATATTTTCTTGTGAGTTTTATAAATTTTTCGTAATTGAATTTTTATGTTTGTTTTTCATAATAATGTTTTTCACGTTTTTCTACAATAAAGTTTTTAAATTTTTTCATAATGAATTTTTTCAAGTTTTTCATAATGAAGTATTTCAAGTTTTTCGTAATGAAGTTTTTTATGTTTTTCGTAATGAAGTTGTATTTAAAAAATTTCATAGTTAGATATTTTTTTTCAAATCATTCGTAAGGAAAATTTTTGTAGTCTAAAATTTTCATACACAAAATTTTCATAACGAATATTTTTTTAATGGAGTTTTTTCATTTTCATTTTTCGTAATCAAAATTTTCAAAATATAAATTTCATCAAGAATAATTTTTTCCTCAATATGAATATTCTTCCTGGTAATCCGAAAGGTATGTTTTCTTTCTTAAGTTTTTGTAATAATCATTTACTTGCAAATATTTTCTTTTGTGTTTTTAAATTTTTCAGATTTTATTTTCCTTAAATCCGAATGATTTTTTCTTAAAATCCTCAAAAGATCAGATTCTACAAAATTTTCCTTATAGATATCATTTCAATCGTCAGATCTAATCAGAAGTTTTCTCAACCATTGGATTGTCTTTGTAAGTTCAACCATCGCATCAAACGCCTATATAAAGGACCCCAGGAGGGTTGCCCCTCATCGGATTTCAAGCCTTTGCGTGCTGAAGCTCTACCCCCTATCAAAAGCCTATTCTGAACCTCTCAAATCTTGCTCAAATCTGAATGTTTGTTGAAGTTCCTTCTCAATAGATGTCAACTGTCAAGTCAATTTTGGAGTGGCAGATTTACAGAGAGATTTTGGTGTATCCGAATTTATTTTCCACATAAGATTCCAATATATCCAAGAACATTAGGTTGAATGGATGGGAAAGCTTTTGCATATCAAAGCCAAGAGATCAAGATTTTTTATATCCAGATCTACTTGTGGAATTTTATGAATATGTGTTTTTTTAAAGGAAGAAGAGAGGAGTCAATTTTCATTCAAAAGTAATGGAAAAACTTATGCCCTTTCATACACCAAGATTGCTAGCTTGGTAGGGTTGTCTTATGAAGGGGAAGCTGAATTCTGTTCCCATAAAATTCTGGATGTACAAGGAAGTTCTGTCAAGGTGAAATTTATGAAGTGTCTTGGAATTTCAGATGTCAAGACTCCGAATATGGCTCATTTGTCTACAAATAATTGAATACTTGAATTATGGGTTTATGGATTCATCATTCTGAGAAAGGGTGATAAGGACACCTTGAAGAAGAGTGACATGTACATATTTGATATTCTAGTGAATCTGAGGAAGATCAACTTGATGAAGCATATTCTCATTAAGATTTAGAGTATTAAAAATGGGAACTTGAAAGCTCAAATAATCATGTATCCATCCATTCCCTCTAATATATTTGTTTGGTTCCTTGAGTCTTTCAAGATTCCTTGCAGTTCTAAGCTGAGGAATTGCAAAGTCATGTTAGTAAGTGATGATACATTAAAGTGAATGAATATTGGTTTCACTAAATATCCTAGAGAATTATACGACTTACTAGGGGAGGAGGCTGAATCTATTCTGAAGGAACAAGAACTTCCTGAACCATCAAAAAAAGGAGGAAAGAAGAGGATGTTAAAAGTAGTAGTAGAAGAAGGGAATACCCCAGAGGCTAAAGGAACCCAATCCGCACCTCCATATCCCAAGAAGAAGAAAGCCTATCCCGATGATATTTTTTCCATGTGGAGGGAAGGTAAGAAAAATAAGAAAGTAGGGGTTCCAAGTTTTGGATTGGATCCTGATGAGGCCAAGGCTTTAAAAGAAAAGACAACTGATGAGCTTTATAATAAAGCTAAGGAGAAGAAGCAAAAGAAGAAGATGTTAGTAGCTGAAATTGTTCAATCCCTTCTAAGGGATACTAAAAACGCATTTGATAATATCCCTTTACAGAAATCTTTCTTGGTGGATCCCTTACCCGAGAAACCAGGGATGAAATTTCTCACTCCAAAAAAAGTACAAGAAAAGATTTTTGAAGAAATTGATGTTGTGGAAGAAGTGCAAGATGAAGAAAGCAGGGGTGACACAGAAGACCACATATACAAGGATGAAGACTTTCATGATAAGAAATGTGCATCTGAGAAATTGTCAATCTGGAAATCTCAAGTTGAATCTTCTAAGATTTATATTTATGGGTTAGATGAAAAAATCTAAAGATGAAGTGAATAAGCTCTCTGAAGAATAAAGTTATAATCATCATTTCATTCACCCTGAAGATGTTGAGGTAGGAGTTGAGAAAGATAAGATTGATGAATATAGAATTGTTCAGCTAACCGACAGTGAACTTCAGTCTCCGGATGAGGAAGCTGTTCCGAGAACTGATAAGGGGAAATAGATGATTGTGGATACACCTATTAAAGTTGTTTTAAAGAAAAAGGAAGCTGGTAGATCTTCGAAGTGGAAGCCTGTCGAGCTAGAGAAAAATCCATCATCAATAAAAGTCTCAGATTCTGAATCATCATCCATAGGAAATGATTTTTTCATTCACTCACTTAAACTTGTTGACACCATTCTGATATTTCCATTCATTGACTCGATATGTCATATGCTCCAACATAGTTTCATCAAAAATTGGATTCAGTATCATTAGTGATGGATAAGTGTGTAAAACTTGAGGTTGATTTCAAGAAAATATTCATTAACTATGATTACCACAAAAAGTCTTGTAATAAGGTGATTTGCTGGTCAAAGAAAATATTTGAAGATCTGAGAGAGCTTTATGAGTTTCAAAATGATGTTAAGGAAGCTTTTGATAATTAAGATAGTAAAATCAAGAATCCCATGACTAGCTTTGAGGAAAAGCTCTCTCTTGAGCAGAATACTCAGATTCAACAGGTAATGAATCTGAATGGGAGCTATATTCTGTTTCCTAAAGTAGGAAGAGGGAAAGGGATCTTCAGATCTAGATCGAAGAGAAGCTTGTTAATAAAGATGAGTTATTGAAGGCTCAGGTAGAGGCTCGTAAGGCTCAAGAAGTAAAGTTCAAATCTTTAGGGAAAAAAATAGAGCATCAAGGTCAACTCGTAAAGCAATCCAAGGAAGACCACAAGGAACTCAAAAAGATAAAAAGCATAGTGATGAAATTGATACCCAAGTAGAAGGAAGGAAAATAGATCTAATCCAATCTTTTGTTATATTATTTCCTTGTAAAATTATACCTATCTTAATTAAATTTTGCTTGGTAGGTTTTTGTTTGGATACTTTGTACTAATATTTTAGGTTCTATAATTTCTTTTCCATTCCCTCAAATTCTTTTTGAAAATCACAGATGGGGAGAAAGGAAAAAAAGAATACTAATAAAAGAAGAAATATCCCAATGTAAGGGGGGTTTTATCTAAGGGGGGGGGGGTTCATTATAGATATTTTTGTAATCAAGATAATGAAAAAATCATTCTAGAAATCTAGAATATGATCATTAGAGTTCCAAAGCCTATAGGGGAGTTATTCATATTCATTATTGTCCATGTGTAATGGGAGATAAGTTTTATTTCAAAGTATAGAAAAATATTTTCTAAGTCCTTATATTCATTTTGCAAGGATGTATGTTCTTTACAAAAACGGGGATATTGTTGACTAAATAAGTTTCTCATTTTGACTTTTCCATCCCTTCTTGTTTTGGGGAGATTGTTAAGTCAATAAGGTCTCCTTATGACTTTACCATTCCTTCTTATTTTGAAAATCATAAACACCTTATTTCAAGGAAAATTTCATTTTACCCTGTGTTTTACTACTATAAGGAAAATTTTCCTTTCCCAAGAAAATTTATCCTTAACATGTTTTTCATTGTTCATCATCTTATCTAAGTGCAAAATTAAGTTTCATGTCTAAAACCTTGGAATCATATAATACTTAGATAAAGAGAATTGTGTTTTCAGACTCTTAATTCTGACTCAGAATTCTAATGAATTCTTACTCCGAACATTGTGAGTTATAACTCCGAATTATAATGAATTCAGACTCCAAACTTTGTGAGTACTGACTCCGAGTTCTAATGAATTCTAACACTGAACTCTGTGAGTTCTAACTCCAAATTCTCATGAACTCTGTCTCTGAACATAGTAAGTTCAAGGTCCGAATTCTTGTGAATCCAGATTATGAATTTCCTTTAAATTCATACTTCGGAACTCTGTAGAGTTCAGGTTCTGAATTCCTAAGAAAATAGAATCCAAATATCTTTGTATTAGAGACACAGAATGTGTTTGTGGTTAGACTCCACTCTTTTATTTTCTTACACTCTGAAAAATGAATTTTCTTAAGTTACCATATATTTTTTTACACTTGTTTTTGTTATGAAATGATGTCATGCATTTAGTTACTAACTAACCGTTGTTTGAGAGACATGTATATAGTTCAATCCTAAATTCAAGAAAAAATATGACCGTTGGAGGGGGGATCTGACCATTGAAGTCGTGCCTATAAATAGGAGCTCATTTGGACGAGCTCAGTACTTTTTGAACAACTTTTGGCAGAACCTGCTTACATGCTGTTGAAATGATTTCTAGAGAGAGAGACTATTATAAACTCTCAGGCTTCGTGCAGAATGATTGAATAGCTTGTTAAAACTTTTCATCGTGCAGATTTTATTTGTGTATAGGTGTTATTTCCTTGAAATCAGAGACATAGGTTTGCGAAGTCAGATGTGGTAATATCCTTACAAATCAAGGTATTGCGGGGATATCAAGATAGATATCATTCTTCGAATTGAGGGTTTACCTGGGTTTGGGTAAGACATACTTTCTTGAAAGTATAAATCAAGGGACCTTTGTACAGGGTTGTTGGATGCCCTTCTCTTTGGGTTAAAAGAGTTACTACTTGTTACTTGTAGTTTTTTGTGTTTTTTTCTGCGGTAATTTTTGTTGTTGAGTAATTTATTACTTCCTTAAACATCCTTATACTTGTACTCTAATTAAATAGGATTCAATACGCTTTGAGGTAGAATCTTAGTTATTGTAAACTTTTTTTAAGTTTCATTTCCAGATTCAATTTTCCAGAATCAAACAAATTAATACAACATAGAGGTGTTGTGAATTTTTTTATAAAAAATTTCCTTAAGGGTTTTTAAAGTATACAATTCACCCCCCCCCCCTCTTATATATTGAGTATCTACACCATAATTTGATAATACATTCAGTATCATATCTATCATATTATTTATCCAACATATATTATAGTAAAAATAGGCACACCATGAATTTCTAAAAAAACCCTTAGATATAAAAATTAGATAAAGCATGAAAAATATGAAAAAAGAATCAATAAAAGAGATAAAGAAGATTATTATATTGATTAAATTCATTCAAGATAAAGAGTTGAATGTATTTTTAAAAATGGGTAACATAAATTCTATAATGAGATCATGTGAAAACATAAATAAATATGAGTATTTTTATAATAAGTGTCTAATATTTTGGAAATCATTTGTTTAAATGGATATATAGATGGTAAAATAATAACAAGATGCTAGAGTTAAATGTAAACAAGTGATTTCATATGAATATATCAGCATTCATGAGAGGTTGTCTAAAATCTACAACATAAATGTTCCAAAAACTGTAAATAGTATATTTGAGAAGGTACGAAATTATATGAACAATTATGTTAATATCTTACCATCATAATAAAAATTAGTGATGAAAATAATACGAGTATCAGGTTACTCAGTTACCTTAATGGATAATGTAAATAAGAAAACATCACATGTGTAAGTAGTTCAATGAAAGAAAATGATAAGGCCTCATGTAAAAGATGAAGATGGTAAAAATATTATAAAAAAATATTCCCTTATTAAGATTTAAAGGACCAAGGGAACTTTATTTTGATAAATAATATTATATTTGTTTCAACTGAGGAACTAAGAGATATCTCCCTATTCCTTGAATTTTTTATACTTACATATAAGGAATTGGAGGATTTGAAATGAAGATAGATTTTTATTAGTATAGTATTAATTTTACTATACGGAAAATGATAAAAATGAAAATGTATACCTTCTCAGATAAAGATATAGGGGATTGCAAACCTTTATGAAGAGTAATCAATGAAACCCAATCAGAGAAAATGAATTTATCTAAATATATAATCTAGAAAATTCACAAACATTTATTTTCATGTTAGTAAAAATAATCTCCAATCAATATATTGAATAATTTCACATCATATTATGAAGGGGGTATATATTGAAATGAAAGGGGATAGTAAAGTTGGATTTTAGTTTAAATTTATGAGGTATTTTTTGAATATGAATGATGGTTTGAAAGTTCATGAAACTTTTATTTTATTAACCCCTAAAATGAAAATTTGAAAGTGGTATCACATGACCAATTAATTAATGGGAAACCATTATGTGTTTATTCACTATTATTTTTTTACATCGGGTTATACCAAGTATACATAGAGTTGGATAATTGGTATTTTTTCACTGATACACATGTGATGTTATCCCTCTCTTAATATTTTTAATAAAGCTATAATTATGATTGAAGGTGGGTGGAGAAGCTTTATTTTTATCCATTGAATTTTTTTGATTATGAGAATATATCCTATAAATTACTTTTCATTTATTATCAATAAGGGGGGATGTAAAAGAACACATATTGAAAAATAATTTGAGGTTTTGAAAAAAAATAGAAAGTAATGAATTGAAGAATATACAAATTTATTGTATTGGTGGAAGATAAGTGAGACATACATAATTAATAAGAAGTTATCAATGTATGTTGATGAGATGTTTTAAAGAGAATATGAGATATTAAAATTAATAAGATGTTAAAACAATAAAACACGGTCCTTCCATCATAAATAGAAAAGGAATTAAGGGTGTTTTTATAGAGAACATAGATAAATATATTCAAGTACTAACATTAATTTGTGATTTTTTATTTCTATGACCATTATGTTCAATATAGATACTGATATTGAATGATTTTCTACTATTGATGGAATAGAAATTGGAGGAAAATTACTAGTTTGAAGTGTTTAAATAATTATTATTACTAAAATGGGGTAGATATGGATATGTGATAAATTTTTACGAATCTATAGATACTTTAATGATAGGGAATAATTTCATTATATAATTATTTTAGATGATTTGAAGTTATTTATAAGGCCAAGAGATAAACTAAAAATTTAAGATAATGTTTAATTGATTTTCATAATTATTGTATCTAAGTGAAGAATCCTAAGGGATGAACCCTATGAACTTATGTATGTATGATTTAATCATCATATGGGGAAACCCTTTTAACAAATGAGGAATATTATGATCATAAAAATATATTATTTGAAACATTTATTACCCTATGACGGAATTCATAGTGTTTATTTGATATTTATAACATACAACATAGTACAATCATAGTGTACAAAAAATCATAGTGTAAAAACTAACATTATAAGGTACAACCATTTTTAAAATTTTGAGGATATGAGATCTCATTAGGGTATATTAACACTATATGAAGGTCTCCACTGGGTGAAAAGTTTGTAGGCTACCATACCAGAGTAAAATTTTCATAAGGTACAAATAAACCCTTAAAGAATGATAATATTTATTGTATCCTATGAAATTATTGAAAATTAAATAAGAATAATTCATAAAGTTCCTACAAGAGCTTCATAGGGTATATTCATGAAAAATATATGAAGACGAGATATAAAAATGATAAATTCAACAATCAATATTGGATAATAATGAAAAAATTGTACATATTAGAAATAAATATACTTTTATTTTAGTGATTCAAGTTCAATGATTTGTGCATTGATTTTAATATAATTAACATGTCATAATTAAGATTAATAATTATGATTCACATTGAGAAGAATTTAAGAGGATTCCCACACTACAACCCACATTTCCACATCACAACTACATGGTTGTACACACACGTTTAGGAGATATCCAAAATTGATTATTGGTTTGGATTTTTTGGAACAATGAATGAGAAAAAATATAATTCTTTGATAAACATAAAATAATATATTAATAGTGATTTAAAAGTTTTGAATGGGATTTATATTATGAGATTAACAAATTTTTTCAAACATTGAGGAGTTCCGAAATTAAAAATGGAAACAAAATATTAATGATTTTATGAAAAAAATGAGAATTATAAAAGGAATACATGATCCATGGAAACTATTATTATACAAGTAAATATAAAAAAAAGAGATATACATTGACAATGAAGTGATTATAACGCAATCTATGTGTCAAGGTTGGTGAAACTATTTTAATGACGAGACGCATTATGTCTTGAGGAAGTATAATAATGAAAAAAATGATATAATTGATTCATATATAGTGATAATCTATGTTCTTACAAATTATACTGAGAAGAATAGAATGACTAAAATTTTCCACACAATGAAGATAATCCAATTTACGTCCTACTAGTAGGTTCATGAAAGAAGTAACCCTTGGATAATATATGGAATTCAAATTTCAGATGCAAGGGTCGAAGTGTGTGAGATAACAAGATCAAGTGGGATATTGGTTACTATTTGTAGAATTATAAATAACCTCCCTTGGGATGTTATATCACATTATAGGATTTCATTTAAATGTGGTGAGAGGCTATTTGGGAAATGTACTTTTGTTAATAGCTTTGAGTAAATAATTTGGTCAAGTAATCAATCATGGAAATGAGTAGAATTTCCCTAATCCATTTTTTTATACATAATTTTCATTTGTTTGAGAGTTAAAATATAAGTGAATCATAATTTTATGTATTATATGATATTTAATTAAAAATAATATTTTTTAAAAATAGATCATGGATTCACTCCCCCCCACACAACGATCTAATAAACCCTCTCAATTTAATCTAAAATTATTATGGATTCCCCATTATCTAGAATGATTCCTAATTTATTTATGTTAAATTGGGGTAAAGTTAATATACCAAGTAAGATTCAATCCATTCCAATTCATAATATAGAATTTTATTGAGTTTCTATGAATCAAAAATCTATTATAATAAAGTTTTTAGTATCTCTCTCCTCTAGTTTTGGGAATTCATTAAAAACAAGGTATTAATGAATTGATTCACTTATATCAATAACTATTTATCATCAATTAGATCTAGAAGTTATAGTTCTCAATATAGTTCATTAGGTTAGTTTTTTGATAGATTTACTAGTTAGGGTGAGTACCCATTATGTTAACTAAATGTTTTATTGGATGTGAAGATATCATGATAGAATTAGATTTATCATTCTATAGTGATTATTATTAAAAGCGTATTCAAGTTGTAGTCGACTAGAATTCTTAATTAAGTAATGTTCTAGGAATAGGGAATGTCATTTAGGTTGACTTTTCTAAATGGTAACCACTTAGTAAACTCCTATGAATATAAAATGAATGATATACCATTAAAAGTTTTTGTATGTAATTGGATAGTGAATTTAAAGATTGTACAATACTTTTATCCTTTTATATTGGATATTAAAATTTTAAACTTCCAAACTTATCAAAATATGGTAAACAGAATCATTTCTTTAGGTACATTGGTTTTCCTTTATTTGTTCTTCCAATTGTCGAATACATTCAGGGGTTGAAAATTTCATAGTGGGATTTGTTTTACACCCAAATGTCACTTTTCTATGTTTATTATCTCTAATTATTTATATTAATTAATTTTATTGGTTCCATTATAGAAAATTTTATAAATTTCTAGATATTCAAAATGTTTCACACTTAAAATCATGGTTTGGGAACCAAGGATCCGACCTATAGAGTATATAATATACCATACTAGAAAATAAAGCATGGTTTTTTCATGGTTATCAGAATAATGAATCCTAATCAAAAATTTGATAAAGATTGATCATAGTATCACTTTAATGTTTAGTATATAGTTTTTAAAATCATGTGTATAAACCAAACATATTATCCATAAATTTTGTTTCTCTTTTTTTACTTAGGTTTTTTTGGAAATATCATTTTCTTCACAAACATGTTTCAAGAGTTTTATAGACATATATATAGTTATATTCCTCTCGTACCTCTTAGAATTTTTTCTTCATTCCATTAATTATTCCAGATTCTCCATTTTAATTCCCTATATTCCCCTTCATTTCAAAATTTTCCCTTATCTTCTCATGTTCTTATACATTATCTAACCATAATTTCCATGGTGTAAAAACCTTATGACTATGATTTTTCTAAACATGTGTATATTTTTTCTTGTGAATGGTGAAACTACTCTCTTGGAATAATCCTCTAATATTATTTTATGTTTCATCAATTCATCTCAATTGAGTTCGGAATTAAATACCAATCCATTCATTTAAGACAACCATGAATGCCTGGGATTCTAAAGATACTTCTAAATTTTGATAAATGTGAAATAAATTATCTATGTAACATTTTTTTTGGATTTTTATAATCTAAATTAGTTTTAATTTAAAATAACAGTTTGATTTTAAAATTATGGGGAATTTTTACTCTAATTATAATTTTTTTCATGACACAAATTTGATAAAATTCTAATGAGTTCCTTCTTCTAAATTGATGTATTTCCAAATGGTGTTTCGGTTTTCATTGGTCTCTAAAATTAGTTATTAAATTATTTGGAATTTATATCATTTATATAACTTTATTTTTGGTTTTTGAAATGGTATTAGTTATTTCCAATACATATTTCATTTACCTATATTATTTAGTTTCATATTACTTTTTATATATTTAATAGTATAATTTACATTAAATTTTCACTCTTGATTTATCTTATATGACTTGTTTTGTAGTTAAGATCACTTTTAAAAGAATAAATAGCCATTTGGAAAGGGTATTAAAGATTATTTGTATATAAAAGATTCCCTTGGATAGTAACCAGTTTTATTTGGATTTTTTTTGTTATTGTAAAAAATGTTATTATAAGAATTGTTTACTATATAACAATTTTAGAACTCTTTGATTCATTATTTATGATCATAGGTTAAATTTGGTTTTACTTTCATTGATTAATTTAGGAAATGTTGAGACATTATTGATTCTAACCCACCACCATTTAAACCATCATGGGAATACTATGGTAGTTAAGTGGAAAAAAAGAGATGAGTATTATTCTTATTGAGATTGGACACAATCTAGTATCCCCTAATTATCATCTAGGAGTGGTTACTGGGAGGGACACCCAATGAGGCCAGTAGTGAGTCTATTATAGGTTATTTAGTTAAGAATAAAACATAGTCTAATCGTTGTTTCCACGTGATCATGTATAGTACTGTATCATTAAAGTCTATGTTGTTGTCCCATAATACATCTTATATGAGGTAAATTACATGATTTTCTTCATAAAATGTCATTTTCTCATTTACCATGGTTATTTTTAATTTTTTCCATTTATTCACTACGGGAAAAAGGGCATTTGCGACGGGTTATTTGCGATGGGAATAAATCTCGTCGCAAATAGTCCTGTTAAAAACTTATTTGCGACGGGGTTATTTTCCAGTCGCAAATAAGTAGCCTTTTGCGACGGGACAGCTTTCCCCGTCGCAAAAGGACTGGCGCGGTTTGCGAGCCAAATCGCGGGAAACTTATTTGTGATGGGGGAATATTCCCATCGCAAATAACCGGCGGCGGTAAAAGGTATTTGCGACGGGAATATTCCCCCGTTGCAAATAGTATGTCGGCAGGTGGTTATTTGCGACGGGTCCCGTCGCAAATAACTATTTACCCATTGACCGTAATAAATGTTGGCTAAGGTATTTGCGACGGGATACCCGTCGCAAATGTGCCCGTCGCAAATAACCTAACCTATAAATACCTCCATCCGTTTTTTTCATTTCATTCTCATTCTCTATCTTCTCCTTCTCTCAAAATTATATTTCTAGAGTTCAGTTTTTCTCCAGTTTAATTTTTTTCTCCGGAGCTGATATTAAAGTTTTGAAGAACGATCAGAGCAGATCAATTTTCAAGGTATTTATGTTCATTTTAATTTAATATTTATTTTTAATTTTTTATTAGTTTCAATTATTCTTAATTAGTTGTAATTTAATTATGTTTACATTGATTTATTACTTAATAAATTTAAATTATTAGTATTGTTCATAGTTAATCGTAATTAGGAATAATTAGTAATAATTTTTAATAATTAAGAATAAATATTAATAATTAGTAATAAATACCAATAATTAGGAATAATAACATTTTTACATTATTAGTCTATTTTATTATTAATATTAAAATAATATAATTTTTTATATATATACAGTTCTCTTTTCATCTGTGTGTTTGTTGTCTTCACATGTATTATTTGTATGTGGAGATAGAAAACGCACAGATGAAAGGAGAA
This sequence comes from Viscum album, assembly GCA_963277665.1. Lineage (NCBI taxonomy): Eukaryota > Viridiplantae > Streptophyta > Magnoliopsida > Santalales > Viscaceae > Viscum > Viscum album. Next base: position 1,418,029,543 of record OY728138.1, read on the forward strand.
TTGTATATAAATTAGAAAATTATATTATTTTAATATTAATAATAAAATATATTAATAATGTTATTATTTGTAATTATTGGTAATTATTCCTAATTATTGATAATTATTCATTTAATTACTAATAATTAGGAACAATTATCAACAATTATCAATAATTAAGAATAATTAGTAATAATTAGTAATAATTACCAATAATTAGTAATAATTAGTAATAATTATCAATAATTAGTAATAATTACCAATAATTAGTAATAATTACCAATAAGTAGTAATAATTACTAATAATTAGTAATACTTGCCAATAATTTGGAATTTTTACCAATAATTAACAATAATTAGTAATAATTAGTAATAATTACCAATAATTACCAATAATTAGTAATAATTAGTAATAATTAGGAATAATTAGTAATAATTAGTAATAATTAGTAATAATTAGGAATAATTAGTAATAATTAGGAATAATTGGTAATAATTAGGAATAATTGGTAATAATTAGTAATAATTAGTAATAATTAGTAATAATTAGTAATAATTAGTAATAATTAGTAATAATTAGTAATAATTAGTAATAAGTAGGAATAATTAGGAATAATTAGGAATAATTAGGAATAATTAGGAATAATTAGGAATAATTAGGAATAATTAGGAATAATTAGGAATAATTACCAATAATTACCAATAATTACCAATAATTAGTAATTATTAGCAATAATTACCAAAAATTAGGAAAAATTAGGAAAAATTAGGAAAAATTAGGAAAAATTAGTAATAATTACCAATAATTAGTAATAATTAGTAATAATTACCTATAATTAGTATTAATAACCAATAATTAGTATTAATTACCAATAATTAGTAATAATTACCAATAATTAGTAAGAATTTGGAATAATTACCAATAATTCGTAATAATTAACAATAATTAGTAATAATTAGTAATAATTACCAATAATTAGTAATAATTACCAATAATTAGTAATAATTACCAATAATTAGTAATAATTAGTAATAATTAACAATAATTAGTAATAATTATCAATAATTACCAATAATTAGTAATAATTAACAATACTTACCAATAATTAACAATAATTGCCAATAATTACCAATAATTGCCAATAATTACCAATAATTAGTAATAATTAACAATAATTGCCAATAATTACCAATAATTGCCAATAATTAGTAATAATTGCCAATAATTAGTAATAATTGAAAATAATTACCAATAATTGGTAATAATTACTAATAATTCCCAATAATTAGTAATAATTAATAATAAATATTAATAATTACCAATAATTAGTAATAATTATTAATAATTAGTAATAATTACTCATAATTAGTAATAATTACTAATAATTAGTAATAATTACTAATAATTAGTAATAATTAGTAATAATTAGTAATAATTACTAATAATTAGTAATAATTACTAATAATTAGTAATAATTACTAATAATTAGTAATAATTACTAATAATTAGTAATAATTAGTAATAATTAACAATAATTAACAATAATTACTAATAATTAGTAATAATTAGTAATAATTAGTAATAATTAGGAATAATTAGTATTAATTACCAATAATTAGTATTAATTAACAATAATTAGTAATAATTACCAATAATTAGTAATAATTACCAATAATTAGTAAAAATTATTATTAATCACCAATAATTAGTATTAATTACCAATAATTAGTATTAATTACCAATAATTAGTATTAATTACCAATAATTAGTAATAATTACCAATAATTCGTAATAATTAACAATATTTACCAATAATTACCAATAATTACCAATAATTACCAATAATTACGAATAATTTGTAACATGTTTTGCTTTATTCTCAATATATTCAATCTTTACTTGAGTGTTTTTTCTAACAAATTATTCAAAACCAGTAATGCTTATATATTTTATAGAGAAATATGGAACAACGAGGTCGTCAACAATCATTATTAGGTGACTGCATATGGATAAATCAACGTAGAAATCCAAACGGTTCTGGTTTAAATCCAGTATATGTTGAGGGTGTGGAGACATTTTTATCATTTGCGGCATCAAATTCAGAATTTGTTTCAGAAGGGAAAATAAAATGCCCTTGCAGAAAATGTGCATTGAGAACGTTTGACACGTTTGACAAAGTGGGAGAACATCTCTTACGTTTTGGTTTTCAACCAGAATATGTTTTTTGGTATCAACACGGTGAACGCAGTTCCAGAGCAGGTGATACCAACTTGATTCCGGATCCATCCCGGTTTCAAGATTTAGTACATGATGTTGCAGGTTCATCTGTTCAATATACAGAAACTCCGGCTGATATAGCTTCAAATCCTGAGTTTCCATCGTCTGAATCTTATGAGTTGTTGAAGTCTGCTGAGGATGCATTATATCCTGGCTGCAAGATGAGAAAATTAGAAGCAGTTGCAAAATTTATGGCTATCAAATCAGATAACGGAATGTCAAACACCTGTTTTGACCAGATATTTTCTTTGTTGAAAACACTATTACCCGAAGGAAATGTTTTACCTGCAAATTACTATGAGAGTAAGAGGCTGGTTCGAAATTTGGGACTTACTTGTCAGAAGATTCATGCATGTTCAAATGACTGCATTTTATATTCTGGGGAAAATGAGTCGTTGGGTAGTTGTCCTACATGTGGGCAACTGAGATATAAAGAAGGACAACACGGGAAGTCTGGTTTGATTCCTGTAAAACAGTTGAGATATTTTCCGCTTACATCCAGACTTCAGCGTTTATTCATGTCTAAGAATACAACGACAATGATGTCATGGCATAAAGAGAATATTTCAATCGATAAAAGCTTGAATCATCCAGCTGATGGTGATTCATGGAAACATTTTGATAGAGTGCATCCATCCTTTGCTTTAGAAGCTATAAATGTTCGACTGGGCCTTTCCACTGATGGTTTCTGTCCGTTTGGATCTTATGGTAGTCAATATTCATGTTGGCCTATTTTTTTAACTCCGTACAATTTACCTCCATGGATGTTGATGAAGGAGCCATATATCTTTTTGACTTTACTAATTCCAGGACATCTGAAGAAAAATATTGATGTTTATTTGAAGCCATTGATTGATGAATTAAATTTATTGTGGAGTACTGGTGTCAGTACATATGATGTTGCAACGAAACAGAATTTCATACTGAGAGCAGCATTGATGTGGACAATAAGTGACTTCCCGGCTTATGGGATGTTATCTGGCTGGAGTACACATGGTTAGAAATCATGTCCTTACTGTATGGGAGAGAAAAAAGAATTTATGCTCATTCATGGAAAGAAACCTTGTTATTTTGACTGTCATCGCAGATTTCTTCCAGCTGATCATCCTTTTCACAGAAACAGATCTCATTTCAGAAAAGGAACAGTTGAAAGGGATGGACCTCCAAAAATGATATCAGGTTCGGAGTTAAAATCAGTTGTATTTTCATTACATCCTATCACTTTTGGTCCCACAATAAACCAACAGAAAATTTCTGGTTTTGGGAAAGAACACAATTGGATTAAACGTAGCATATTTTGGGATTTGCCATATTGGTCTGATCTGTTGGTCCGACACATGTTAGATGTCATGCATATTGAGAAGAACTGTTTTGATAATTTGTTTCATATAGTTTTGGATACGCCAGGAAAGACCAAAGACAATGTAAATGCACGTTTAGATCTTGCCCAAATTTGCAGGCGTCTAGAATTGGAACTATTTGAGAATGTCAGAACAGAAAGGTTACTGAAACCAAAAGCAGCTTATAAACTGTCTAAAGAAAACCGTTTATTATTTTGTCAGTGGATTGCAGATTTGAGACATCCAGATGGCTGTGCTTCTAAATTGGGTAGATGTGTAAAGAATGGTCATATTACTGGATTAAAAAGTCATGATTGTCATGTTATAATGGATAGACTTCTACCCATTACTAGGTTATTATATTAATTAAATCATTTATTAATATTCTATTATTTTTTATTTTTGAATTATAATTCTATTATTATTATATTAATTAAAATAATTAATTATTTTTATTTGTGAATTATAATTCTATTATTATATTAATTAAAATAATTTATTAATAATTTATTTTTTTTATTTTTTTATAGTATATGCGACGGGATACTATGCCCGTCGCAAATACTAGTATTATTAATAGTTTTTTATTTTTTTAAAAAAATAGTTTTTGCGACGGGACCCATCGCAAATACTAGTATTATTAATAGTTTTTTATTTTTTTTAAAAATATTTTTTTGCGACGGTACCGTCGTAAAAGGTATTTTAAAAGTTTTTTACAAAAATACGGAATACTATTTGCGACGGGGAGAATGACCGTCGCAAAAAAAGGCTTTAGCGACGGGCTCGTTGCAAATAAGGGTTGTTGCGACGCCGTTTTCAGCAACGGGCTATTTGCTACGGGCCCCCGTCGCAAAAAGCCAATTGCGACGGGATCCCGTCGCAAATGCCCCGTCGCAAATACCTGTTTTTCTAGTAGTGATTATATCTCCATATAAATACTATTCATTGGTTATATTTTGATTACAATTCAAAGGTTTTTTGAAATACTGTAATGACAAGCAAATTTTTTTTAAAACTCCATTTTTTTCTAAATTAAATATTTACTTTTTTAAAATACTGTGGAATTATTCAATTATTCATTATATATTATATTATTTTTAATTATTTTTTGTAAAATTGGAGTAAGTTTGGGTTTATTTTGGATCATATAGATCTTTAGTGACCATAATCTATCAACCTTAGTAGTATTCCACAGAAATTTAATCTCATTATATTGTTTCATAATATGTATCTCTTTGATTCATTTTACCGGTATTTATATTTTGATCAATTTATCCCTTATTTATTATTTTTGTGGCATGTTTTGTTGGGATGTTATTTGAGGACTATTTCAAATATTGGGATTCGTGTCTAATATATTAATACTTCTTGTTATATTCATGTTGGATGTGTGATGATTGATTATCTATATGTAGAGGCTGATATAATTTCCATGTTTTATTCTTGATACCCTTAATGATTATCACATTTCCATTGTTATCATGAATACTCGTTGGGCCTTATGGTATTCACGCTTAAGTGATGTTGAAGATTTAACTAGGTCAGTCTATCACAGTGACTATAAGTATTTTTATGTTTTCAATTATCAATAATGATAAAAGCTTATCCCAATGGATGTAAAGTTTTATATCCTTAAAAAACTGTTTTAATAGAAAGTATACATAGATACACTCAAATTATTGATAATTGGGGATAATTATGGAAGAGTTTATGAGTAAAAGAAAGAAATATATAAATTAAAACTGGCTCTGAGTGCATGGAATTCCAAACATAACTCATATTTTGAAACACTATCTTTAAAAAAGGAGAGTATATGGGAACCTCTAAATCAAGGAAACTAAATAGATATTTTTTATTATTCTCTTATATATTGATGATATCATTTTTTAAAAATTATGATATTAAAAAGATTTTATAATTCAAATTATATAAATATTAGATATTTCTATGTTGAGAGAGATGATACATTTCATGGGAATTAAAATTTTACTATAGGAGAATTATATATTTATTTTTCTAGAGAAGTATACAAGAGAAATTTTAAATAATTTTACTATAAAATACATATAGGTAGTGTCTACTCAAATTATAGTTGGAAAAAAATTCTAAAGATTATGAAGATAAAGAAGGAATAAAATGGACTTTATAAAATTCATTAGTATTTTACCCTAATTGAAATGTTTAATATTGGTCATCATATATATTTTCACATTATGTGATTGGTATTAATAAGTTTTTAATAAATCTATCATCACAGTAGTGAATTGGATCACAAAGTATAAAAAATGTACTCTTGACTTTGGGATAACATATTATGGTAAAGGACAGTTAGATCTCGTTAGATTTAGTTACATAGATTGGGATCTATATACTGATGATAGGAATACTATTCCCAATGGAGAATTATTATTAGGATAAAGATATATATATTTTTACACAATGAATTAATATTAAATTAAATTTTGTGTAGTTTAACTAGATTATAATATTAAAATTACAGAAAAATCACAATTGGTGTGGTCGAGAAGTCAACTGGAAGATCTCATGGTTTAGTTAATGTTACCATTACATGTGGGATGTGATAATTAAATATTAATAAATATTTTAAAAAAAATTAACAACATTAATGATCAGATTTCACTGATATCAAGTACCACTTCATAAAGGAAATTATTCAATAAGCTATGATGAAATTTAAGTTATTCTATAGTAGTATGTGGTTGATATCATTACTAAACTTATAGAAAAATATTCAATTTAATTTTTGAGATTACTAACAAGACATCATACATATTATTCCCCAGGATAAGGTATGGGGATATATCCCCCCCCTCTATTTTTTAGTAGATTTTTTTGTCAAAGGTGGAGATGAAAACATAAATTTAGTGAATATATTTTAGTATTAGTTTTTATAAAATGAAAATATATGATTTCAATTTCGGTTTTTTGAATATATCTATAAGTGGTTTAATTAGAAAATTTATAATATCTTTATTAAGAAGAAGATTTTATATGAGAATTTAATTTTTGAAACTCTAAAGGAAAAAATTTGACTTATTTATCCATTAAACATGTTTCCTACACTGAGTTCCCTCATGTAGGAGTGTAATAGTTGAATATTGATTAATTTATATGTTTAAGAGTGATTTGTTTTAAATTATTGGAAAAAATACATTGTTAGTGAGATTTTTTGTAACTCTGATTAATTTTTATTGTAATGGTTCCATAAGAGATGTTTTACTCAAAGGGGTATATTGATGGTTTATAATGATTTAAAGTAAATATGTTTATAGAATTTCGGAATTGAATTTGATATTCATCCCATAAAATCAGAAATATTGTGATTTAGATTAGTTAATATGTATTGATTTATTAAATAATATATTGATGAAGTACCAAAATGATTTTTGTCAACTTGGTTGAGTTGGGAAAGTATTTTTTGATTTTATGGGAGAAGAAGAAAGAATAATACATAGAACTAAAGTATTTCAATATAATTTTCATAATATATATGTAATGATGGTTATTCTAATTTTTATAAAATATATTTCATTCCATAATTTATAGGTCATTCTTTATATATGGTCGATCTTGATTTTATATTCAATAGTTTCGGCTATGAAGGGGGATTTGATGTTTTAAAGGTCACAATTACACAACAATGGTAGTGACAAAGAAAAGTGATGATTGTATAAATGTTATGGAATGGGAATTTGTCTATAAAACGCAATTTTTGCTGTAATTATATTTTTTCATGAAATAATACATTTGAATTAAAATCAATTTCATGATAAGTTTGAAGTAATACCACGGTAATTTAATTTATTATACCATAATACATTATATTATGTCACTGTTTCAATAATGTTCAATTTTTTAATATATATTATGTTGTATGTGGAATAATTATTTCTCAATCCTAAGAACGCTTTTAAAATAAAATAGTTGATATAAAAGTTAATATTGGTCAAAATTCTATGAAAGAGTTGAGTGATGATAATGTTTAGTTAGTTATATTTCTTAGTTTAAATTTAATTTTAATATGATAAATTGTAAATTATTGTGTTGTTATGTAGATATAGAGATAGAAAAATGTGTGATTAATCAATTTATAAAATTATAATAATATAAATACAATATTAATATAAGGAAAATGCATCCAAGAAATAGAATAAGTTTGGAGTATCATTATAAAATCATATCATGAATTTGAAAGAATTAGATATTAAGATTTAATATTCTATAGAATATAATAAAGAATAAATTGAATAATATATTAAATTTTTAAAATTAGTCATGATATTATTAGAATTTTTTTTTCAGTATATATTTTCATGTGAATAAATGAAGAATATGTTGGGTTACTAAACATAGGGTTGACTTGAAGTTTGATTGCAAATTTTATGTTTGAATATGTAATGGGGATCTAGTTCTCATTTTTAAATTTGTGGAGACTCTTTATGAGGATTGAATGTTACAATTAGTTTATGTTTGAAGATTAAATTTTGATTGTATTGGATCACATTTTTTTAGTAAAAATATATTTCAAAATAATAGGAGTTCATGGATAAACACTAATCTTTGTATCTATAATGATTGTTGATTTTTGGGATCTCTGGTTTTCCAATCAAAGAAAATCATGCCTCTAGTTGAATTTATTTTTAAAACTATATAAATTAATTCTGTAAACTATGTATCTATTGTTTGCCATGTATCATTAAATAATTAATTGATTAAACATATCATAATTCAATATTAAATATACTGAAAAAAACTATAAATTATAAAATTTTAATCAGTGATAAATGATTTTTGTTGGTGGAGCATAAGTTAAAGTGATTCAATGATTCACCCAAATACCCCACCCTGACCTCTATGTGGATATTTATGAATAATAATACATTTTTCTAATATCTATCTATAAATTTATTCAAATTATAATTTCCTTTTTGTAACTACATACTTTTATACCCTATTTTCCCTAGTTGAATAAATTTTATCCCTATAAACATAATGTATCATCCCCTGTTTTAAAAACATGGCCAAATTAGTTCAGTTATTGAACCTGAATTGTGCATCCTCATATGACAATGGCTAAAAACTAGTAGCAGAGGGGTAAAGATCAATGCTGGAAGACTATACCCACTGGCACATAGTTACAATATCATGGATTCCAATAATATAAATAAATATCAAAGTAAGAGATATTGGGGAAACAATACAACATAAAACTAGAAAGTAAAAGAATCAAAAATAAATCAAATAATAGGCAATGTAATTCCAGGGTAGAATATATCTAAATACAAAATAGAAATTAATAAATATAAAATACTATACTTCAATAAATAACTCAAAGATCCCATTTCATAACCCCTTGTTTGTCCTATCTCCATGCTCTAAACCATCCATCAAGAAATAATAAATAATAATGACCATGTCCTAAACCTACATCCATATGATCAGATTAGGAACCAAAAGGTTGCTTGAATATGGTGTGGTAAAACATAGTAGGTCGATGGAACAATGTATTGTTGAGTCAATAAGGTTTTCCTTATGATTTTTCCATTCCTTCTTGTTTTGAAAATCACAAACATCTTATCTTTAAGAAAATCGCTTTTATAAGGAAAATTGATTTTATAAGGAAAATTTCTTTTATAAGGAAATTTGCTTTTGTAAGAAAAATTATCCTTATCATATTTTCATCCATATTTTTCCTAAGTATAAAATTCGGATTCATTTCTGTTATCTCGGATTTGTTTGAAACTTTGATATAAAGTATTTTGTTTTAGGATCCGAATTCTGGATAAGATTTGTAAGGAAGTTTCACTCCAGATTCCAGATGAGAACTGTAATAAAGTATCATTCCAAATTCCGATTACGAACTCTGACTAAGTCCTATTCTAGATACAGGATATGAATCCTTATAAAATTCAACATGGAATTCTCATTACGAATTCTGATGATGAATTCTCATTCCGAATTCTGGATACGAATTCTCATTACGAATTCTTAAGATTAAATCATATTACGAATTCTGATGATGAATTCTCATTCCGAATTCTGGATACGAATTCTCATTACAAATTCGTAAGATGAAATCTCATTACGAATTCTGATGATGAATTTCCATTACGAATTCTGATGAGGAATTCGCATTACGAATTCTGATGAAGAATTCTCATTCCGAATTCTCATTCCGAATTCATCTATTAAACAGAATTTGATCATCCCGGTTTTGTACACTCTGATTTATTCAGACTCCGAACTTTCACTCTTAATCTTTTGAGTTAGAATTTAAATGGTGTCGTACATTCTGTTACACTTGTTTTGTTATAAAACGATGACGTATATTCTATTATAAAACTAACCATTGGTTAAGTTACACGTGTACAGGTTCCTCCGATTTTTAAGGAAAATATGATCGTTGGGAAGGAGGCCGACCTTACCTATAAATAGGAGCTCATTTGAAAGAGCTGATAGCTGCTGCTGGCTGCAAAAATTTTGACTGATCTTCGACTCATGTGATTACATGGTTGAAGTGATTTATAGAGAGAGAGGCTCTTATTAACTCTCAAAGCTTCGTGCGACTCCGAATGTTGGTGATTACATTCGAGGACTTTCGGGGATAGGAAGACAGAGGTGCCGACTACCTTGAAGTTCGAGGGCTTCCCTGCTGAGGAAGATAGAGGTTGCCAACTACCTTGAAGTTGAGGGCTTGCGGGGATAGCAAGAAAGAGACACTCCGATCTTCTTATCGAGGGCTTACCCTGGTGTGGGTAAGACAGACTTGATTGAAAGTATAAATCAAGGGACCTTTATCCCGGGTTTTTGGATACCCTTCTCTTTGGGTTAAAAGACTATTATCTTGTTACTTGTAGTTATACTACTTGTTTATTTCCGCTGTGCTATGTATTATAAGAAAAGTATTACTTTCTTATACTTCCTTACTTGTACTCTGTTTCATTTAGATTCTATACGCTTTAAGGTAGAATCTCATATTGTAACTTTTGTAAAGTTCCAATTTCCGGAACCATATTTCCGGAAACTACTTTCGGAATCTCTTTCCAAGTTTGCATTCGGTGTTAGAGGTGTTGTGAATTTGCTTAGTTTAACTTTGTTAAACTTAGCTCTTTCCTTTGCTTAAGGAAAACATAGTTATTTGTAACTAACATTAAAGGTTGCAAAGGAATTTTTAAAGTATACAATTCACCCCCCTCTTGTATATTGAGCATCTACATCACTATTTCGATCCTACAATTGGTATCAGAGCAGGTCTCTGAAATACTTATACTTACGAATAATTTTTTCTTGCTCACTTTATCATTACGAACTTTTTCATTTCGAACTTTTCTATTCTGTCCATTCCGAACTTTGTTATTATGAATCTTTTCTACTAACAAGTTTGTGTGCCGAAGGTTATTATAAGTATGGCAGGAATTAATGTTGGTTCAATTGATAATCTGAATCCTACAAGACAACCAATCATTGATGGTAATGATTATGAGTACTGGAGAGATCGAATGAAGACTTTTGTTATCAACACTGGAGTAGAAAATTTTGTTATGCTTACTGGTGATTATAAAATTCCTGACACGGAAGTTCGAACATTCACTAACTAGGAAAAGCCAGAATATCAACTCAACTATAAGGTACGCAATACTCTACTTTGTTCAATGACCAAGAAAAATATATAGCCAAATTTCTTCTTGTAAAGCAGGTAACTGTATCTGGAAGAAGTTAGAGGTTACACAGTTTGGAACTTCTAAAGTGATTGAGACTAGAAGAGTTATGCTTAGAGCTGAATATCATGGCTTCAATTTTCCTTATGGAGAACCAATCTGTAAAGTTCAACAGAGATTTATGACTATTGTAAACAACCTACAGTCTATGGGAGAGAATGGTTTAGATGATGAAGCTCTTGTGGATACGATAATTGATATCATGCCTAATGAGTGGGATTCAAAAAGAACTGCTATAGATGAAAATAGGAAAGTGACTCAGATTTCTCTTGATGAGCTTTTTCGAAATCTTCTCCAACATGAAACCAGAATGAAGAGAGATGCTGACAACATCAAGAAGAAAAATGGAAATGGTATTGTTGCTTTCACAACAACATCAAATCATATGAAAGCCAAGACTCCTGAGAGAGTAACCAGATCCAAGTCTAAGAAGATGGTATTTCAGTTAGATTCTAGTGAGAGTGAAATATCAGAAAATGAATTAGAAAATCTTTCTCGAAGGATGAACAAGATAGCTGGCTAGAGAAATTTCCAATCCAAGTATAAGAAAAAGGAAAGGAAAGATAAGAAAGATTGAGAAGTTACTTGTTATGAATGCAAGAGAGCTGGACATATAAGACCAGATTGGCCTATGCTCAAAAAGAAAGAAAGGAAATAAAGACATTCAGACAGGAACAGAAAGAAATATTATAAAGCCAAAGCTAAGAAAGTTTTAAAAGCTAATAACACCTGGAGTGCCAGTGGTGGTGACTCTTCAGATTAATATTCTGATTATGAATCTTCAAGACAGAAGAATCTTGGTCTTATAGCCAGATTACCTATTGATAATCATTGTTTTATGTCTAAGGTACAAAATTCTGAATCATTGACCAATGTTTCTTTAAATTCTAATGATAGTAAGTATTATAACTCTTCTGATGAAGAATCATCTTCTGATGAAGAAAATACTTTACCTACTTATGAAGAAGTCTCTAGGTTTGCTGAACTTCTTGAGATTGAAAATTCTAAACTCAATAAAAAACTTGATAAGGAAAATTCTAGGAATTCTATTCTTACAAAAGAGATATCAGATATTTCTAAAGATCTTGATAAGAAAAATGCAGATTTTGAAAGTATTTAAAAAAATCTTGAGGAAGTAAGTTCTGAGAAGAATAAACTTTCTAAAGAATTATAAAAAGTAATTTCTAATAAAAATGTTTTCGAGCCTAGATCTAGTTCTAAAACTAATGTTTTTGAGGATAAAAACTTGGTTGTAAAACTCAAGTCCGAAATTTTTTCCTTAAAGAAGTGTTTATCAAACTTTACCCATGGTAAGGAAAATTTTGATAAAATGTATTCCCAAATACGACCTTTAAGAAATAAATCTGGATTTGGTTATACCCATGCAAAACCAATTTTCAGTAACAATTATTTTGTTCCTCGAAGTGCCCCATTTTGTACTAAGTGTCAATGTGGTGGTCACTGGGCAAAGGATTATTCATTAAAAAAAAACCCAATCTTTAGGATTTCACAAAGCTTATTTCTCTAAGAAGATGTGGGTACCTAAAATTTTATTATCTGGAAATCTTGGATCCAAACAAGTTTGGATTCCAAAAGTCTAATTTCCTTCTTGATTTCAGGAAAATAAAGAGAGTACCATCAACAATACATGGTACATGGATAATGGATGTTCCCGGCACATGACTGGTAACAAAATCTATTTTGAAAAGATTATCAAAACGAAAGGAGGAAAGGTAACTTTCGGAGATAATGATAAGGGTGAGATTGTTGGTATTGGTAATATTGTTTTTCTTGGTAAAACTTTGATTTCAAATGTTCTTTTTGTTAAGGGTCTTAAGAACAACCTCATTATCATAAGCCAGTTATGTGATGAAGGTTACCTTGTGAATTTTAGGAATGATAAGTGCTTAGTTCACAATTCCAAGGAAGAATTTATTCTCTCAGCCAACAGTCAAGAGAATGTTTACACCTTAAATTTAGGAGACCTCAAGAGTCAAGATTTACCTTGCCTTACTGCAATGGAAGATCATTCCTGGTTATGGAATAGAAGACTAGGTCACTGTAACCTTAGAAACTTATGTAAACTCTCTAAGAAGAAACTAGTTAAGGATCTACCAGAGCTTAGATTTTATTCTTCTAAAGTTTGTGATCCTTGTCAATATGGTAAGAAACATAAATCTAGTTTTAAATCAATCAGTGAAGTCTCAACAACCGATGCATTACAGTTAGTGCACATGGATCTTTTTGGTCCAACACAAACTGGAAGTATTGGAGGCAAATACTATGTGTTTGTACTAGTTGATGATTACACTAGATTTACTTGGGTTTATTTTCTAGCAAAGAAATCTGAAGCCTTTTCTTATTTCAAAAGTATTAGAGCTCAAGTTAAAAATGAGAAAAACCTTCCATTGAAAACTATTCATAGTTATCATGGAGGAGAATTTCAAAATTCTGATTTTGAAACTTTTTGTAGTAAAAAAGGTATTACTCACAATTTTTCAGCACCTAGAACTCCTCAACAAAATTGTGTAGTTGAAAGAAGAAATAGAATTATTCAAGAGATAACTAGAACCATGTTGAGTGAATATTCTATAGCTAGACATTTCTGGGCTGAAGCTGTAAGTACTGCTTGTTATACTATAAATCGAGTTTTGATTAGACCTTTTCTTAATAAAACTTCTTATGAGTTATGGAATGGTAGAAAACCAAGACTATCCTACTTCAAAGTTTTTGGTTGGAAAGTATTCATTTTTAATACTAAAGATAACTTACATAAATTAGCACCAAAATCTGATGAAGGGATTTTCTTAGGATATTCCACAACCTCTAAGGCATATAGAGTTTTTAATAAGAATACTTCCACTATTGAAGAAACAGTACATGTAAAATTTGATGAGTCAGATCCTTTTGTTTTTAAACCATCCCTACCTACATCCTCGGATGTGTTTTCAAAAATTGATTATCAACCTTTGATAGAAGAACCTTCTGATAAGGATAGTATTCAAGAAGATATTCTTGAAACATTTACCGCAGAAGATTTTCTACCCTATGTTGATGAACAGGATTTTCAAAATCCAAATCAGGTGTTTCTTAAGAATCATCCCAATGATAGTATCATTGGTGATGTAAATCAACCTGTAAGGACTAGAAGTTCCTTAAGAAATAAAGTAGAACATCTAGAATTTCTTTCCCAATTAGAACCTAAAAGCACTGATAAAGCTTTAGGTGATGATGATTGGATTAAAGCTATGCAAGATGAACTAAATGAATTCGAAAGGAATAAAGTCTGGACCTTGTTTGAAAGACATAAGGAAACTTCTGAAATTGGAGTCAAATGGGTTTTCAGAAATAAATGTGATGAAAATGGAGTCATAGTAATAAATAAATCTAGACTGTTACTAAAGGCTATAATCAGCAAGAGGGAATAGACTATGAAGAAACCTATGCTCTAGTAGCTAGACTTGAATCTATCCGTATTTCACTTGCCTTTGCAGCATTCTTTAATTTCAAACTTTTCCAAATGGATGTGAAATGTGCTTTTCTTAACGTTTATGTTCAAGAGGAAGTTTTTGTTGAACAACCTCCTGGCTTTGAAGATACAAAACATCCTGATCATGTTTTTAGACTTACCAAAGCTTTGTATGGTCTTAAACAAGCCCCACGAGCATGGTATGATAGACTTACTGGATTTTTGCTTCAAAATAACTATGTTAAGGGAAATGCAGATCCAACCCATTTTATAAAGAAAGATATGAAAAATGTTTTGATTGTTCAAATTTATGTTGATGACATCATATTTGGTTCAACTCAGCAATCTCTGACCGACTCTTTTGAAAGTCTAATGAAATCTGAGTTTGAAATGAGTATGATGTGTGAGTTAACATTTTTTCTTGGTTTTCAAATTTCTCAAAAACCAGAAGGAACCTACCTATCTCAACATAAGTATATTAAAGATCTTCTTCAAAAGTTTGGTTATGATAATACTAAGAGTATAAGTACTCCTATTGGTACCTCAAACTCTTTAGATCTTGATGAAGCTGGGAAACCAGTAGATCAAACATCTTCTAGAGGTATGATAGGATGTCTACTATACTAAACAGCTAGTCGACCAGACTTAATGTTTTCAGTATGCTTATGTTCAAGATATAAATCCAATCCTAAGGAATCTCACTTAAAGGCAGAAAAAGGAATTTTTCACTACCTTAAGGGAACCATGGATCTAGGATTATTTTATACTTCTGGAAATGATTTTATCCTAAAAAGCTTTTCTGATGCTGACTTTGGTGGATGTAGAATGGATGGAAAAAGTACAACCGGAACTTCTCATTTCTTAGAAGATTCATTAGTTTCTTGGTCCTGCAAGAAGCAACATTCTGTAGCACTCTCCACTACTGAAGCTGAATATGTAGCAGCTGGAATTTGTTGTGCTCAAGTGTTGTGGATGCAACACACACTCACAGACTATGGCTTGAGTTTTACTAAAACTCAAATTTTGTGTGATAACACTAGTGCCATTTCCCTTAGTAAGAACCCTTCACATCACTCCCGTGAAAAACACATAGATATTAAGCATCACTTTCTTAGGGATCACACACTTAAAGGAGATATTACTCTTCAATTTATCGGAACGCAAGATCAACTTGCTGATATTTTCACAAAATCTTTGCCTTCTGATAGATTTGAATATATTAAATAGAAGTTAGGAATGATAACCATAAGGTAATCTTTCTTAATTAAATTTCTGTTGAAAAAGTATCCTTACAGTAATAAAACTCCTTTTCATAGGGGGAGTACATTTGTTTGATAGAATAACAATGTTTTTCAAAGTTTGTTTTCAAACTTTTCGGAACGAAGATTTCCGGAATGGAATTTCCGGAACTACAATTTTCCAGATTGAACATTTTCGTACAGAATACATCTGGAATGGGAGTGTTCGTATTGAAAACATCCAGAATAGAAAATTTCATACTAGTATTTTCATAACGGGATTTTCGTACCGAATCGTCCATAATAAGTTTTTTTCCCTCAAATTCTTGGAATTTGTTTTTCGTACTTAGTTTTCCGTAATGTGTTTTTTTCCCTACTGAGTTTGTTTTCCATAGTAAAGTTTTTTTGTGAACTTTGTCTTTTCATAATAAAGATTTTTTTTGTAGTCATTTTCATATTACCCATTACGAATAATCCTCCTAAGCCAATCCGAAATGTATGATTTCTTTACCCAAGTTTTCGTAGTCATATTTTACTTGTTGGCATTTTCTTATATTTTGTTTTTAGATTATAGTTTTCTTAATTCATTGTTTTAATTAAAACCTCAAAAATATCGGATTCAGCTTTCTTGAGAATTCGTTTTCAACCGTCAGATCTGATCTCAGCTTATCACAACCGTTCGATCAACCGTGGAAGTTGAACTGTCATCTCATTGCCTATATAAAGGGGACCCAAATACTTGTCCCACATCGATTTCAAGCTCCAGCGTCCTGAAGCTCTGCCTATCTATTTTAAGGCCATTCCGAAATTCAGATTTCTCCGTTCCGAACTTCTTAGAGGTCATCAGATCCGAATGTCTATGGAGTTAGCTTCTCAAGAAATTTCATCCTCTAAGCCTATTTCACAATGGTTATTTTACAGAGAAACGTTAGTCCATCAGGATTTCTTCAAAAACTATGATTCTCTCATTTCAAAGAACATTAAGTTGAATGGGTGGGAAGATATTGTTGTGTCCAAACTGGGGAATCAAGATGATGTTTTTTCGGAGTTACTTGTTGAGTTCTATGAAATAGTTTCCTTCTTTCAGGAAGATAATAGGGAGAAGTTTTCTTTTAAGTCTTATGGAAAGACTTATAAGCTTTCTTATACCAAGGCAGCAAGCTTGGTAGGGCTGACCTATGAAGGAGAATCATATTTCATATCTCATGTGTTTCCAGATTCTATGGGTATCTTCGACAAGGAAAAATCCTTGAAAACTTTCGATCTCTCAGATGACAAAGCTCATAAGATTGCTAGTTTGCCTACAAATTTCCAGATTATAGAGTTGTGGGTACAAGGTCTTATCGTACCTAGGAAAGGTGATAAAGATAGCTTGAAGAAGAGTGAGATCTATATATTAGATTTCCTGATAAATCTACGGAAGTTTAACATCATGAGGCACATTCTTATAACCATTAAAAATCTTAAGAAAGGAAATCTCAAAACCCAGATCGTAATGTACCCAGCAATTTTATCAAAGTTGATAGTTCGGTGCCTTGATTCCTTCAAAGAAGCTTGCAGATCTAAGCCAAGGGTTTGAAAAATTTTGTTGGTCAGCAATGATACCCTTAAGAGGATGGATGTGGCTTTCAACAAGGAGACTGGTGAGTTCTTCGATTTTCCCAATCAAGAAGAAGCAGCTCCGAAGGCTTCTGAACCGGAATCATCTAATCCAGTAATGAAAAGAAAGTTGAAAGAAGTTGCAGTTGAAGTACAGGATCCTAAATCTAAGGAAGTTCAAACCGCACCTCCCAAACCAAAGAAGAAGAAGGCCTTTCCTGATGAGGTTGTTGCGAGGTGGAGAGCAGATAAAGAGAAAAGAAAAGAAGGGGATCCACAGTTCGGATTGGACCCTGCGGAGGATAAGGCCCTGAAGGAGAGAACTGCTGATGAGCTTGAAAAACAAGTAAAGGAAAAGAAGCTCAAGAAGAAGATGTCAGAAGCTGACGCAGTCCAAGCTTTGTTAAAATTTAATGAAATAGTATTCAGAAGCATTCTAGTTCCGAGATCTTTCTCCTTTGAATCTCTACCTGAGACTCGAGGAAGAAACCTTGATTTTCCGGAAGAGATTACAGCTGAATATGTTGAGCAACTCAAGCTGATTCAACAAGTGGAAGAGAAAGAAGTAGTTGCTTAAGGAAGTGGTGAAACATGAGATTTATTGAAAGAAGTAGATGATTATAAGGGGTTGCCTTCGGAACACCTTTCACTCCGAACATCAGAGGCTGAATCCTCTAAGTTAGTAACTCCAGAGAAGGATAATAATGAGGAAGTTGTTGTTCAAAAAGTAGTTGATGATGTTATTCAAGTGTCTACTAGCTAGCAGAAAACTCTTGATCAAGAATTGATTCCAAAAAAAGACAAGGGAAAGCAACTCCTTGTTGAGACTCCGAAATCAGTGGATAGCAAGAAAAGAGAATATGGCGATTTGTCTAAAAAGAAGTTGGAGCTTATTGAGGAAAAAAATTCTCCAAGAAAAGTTTCAGATTCGGAGTCATCCTCGTTGGGGCATGACTTTGTTGTCTAGTCTTTAAAGAAGTTGGTTGGAACCATTCTGACCTTCTCAATTATTGATTCAAGATGTCAGATGCTCCAACATGCTTTGAATCAGAAAACTGACTCCGTATCTATGGTTATGGACAAGTGCATTGAGATTGAGGCCCATTTCAAAACCTTCTTTGTTGGCTACAAAACTCATAGAAAATCATGCAAGAGAATGACAAACTGGTCGAAGAAGACTGTTGAAGAAATGAGGTTATTCGATGAATTTCAAGATAATGTTAAAGATGATTTTGAGACTGAGGACAGGAAGATAAATGAGTTGTCTTCTTCCTTTGATGAGAAGCTGACAGATGAAAAGAACTTCCGGATTCAAGAAGTCAGAGATCTAAATGGGAAACTAAATTCCGTTTCTCAAAACTGGAAGTTTGAAAGGGATCATCAGATCGAGTTTGAACAGAAGATGAAGGCTCAGGAAGAAAAGTTCAATGCTCAGGAAGAAAAGCTGAAAACCCAGAAATAAAATATTTAAGCTCAATCTGCAAGAATAGTGGTCTTAGAGAAGCAAGATGAAGAAGATCATAAAGACCTGAAGAAGATCAAGACTATTCTTAAGGGGCTCATTTCGAAGGAAAAAGCTCCGAAATAGATAAATCCGATCTTTTTGTTGTATCTAATTTTCTCTGTTGCCGAGATTTTAAACATAATGTAATTTGTGCTTGTCTGTTCTTTTGTTGCTGTAACTAATGTTTCAAGTACTTTGTTATTTTTCCATTCCCTCGAATTCTTTTTGAAAATCACAAAGGGGGAGAAGGAAAAGATACTTATGAAAAATAACTCTAATAAGATTTTATCTAAGGGGGAGTTTTTTCATTAAAGAAGACTTTATTTTTCGTAATGAAATGCCACTCCAAAAATTTGAATACGATCCATAGAGTTTCAAAGCCTAAGGGGGAGTTAGTCGTATTCATTAATATCTTTAAATCAAAGGGAGATAAGACTTAATGTTTTTCTTTCTTCTTAGAATTTCTTTTTCGTAAGGATGTTTGTGCTTTCCAAAAAGGGGGAGATTGTTGAGTCAATAAGGTTTTCCTTATGGTTTTTCCATTCCTTCTTGTTCTGAAAATCACAAACATCTTATCTTTAAGAAAATCACTTTTATAAGGAAAATTGCTTTTATAAGGAAAATTTATTTTATATGGAAATTTTCTTTTGTAAGAAAAATTATCCTTATCATATTTTCATCCATATTTTTCCTAAGTATAAAATTTAGATTCATTCCTATTTTCTCGAATTTGTTTGAAACTTTGATATAAAGTATTCTGTTTTAGGATCCGAATTCTGGATAAGATTTGTAAGGAAGTTTCACTCTGGATTCCAGATGAGAACTGTAATAAAGTATCATTCTGAATTCCGATTACGAACTCTGACTAAGTCCTATTCCAGATACAGGATACGAATCCTTATGAAATTCAACATGGAATTCTCATTACGAATTCTGATGATGAATTCTCATTCCGAATTCTGGATACGAATTATTATTACGAATTCTTAAGATGAAATCACATTACGAATTCTGATGATGAATTCTCATTCCGAATTCTGGATACGAATTCTCATTACGAATTATTAAGATGAAATCAAATTACGAATTCTGATGATGAATTATCATTCTGAATTCTGGATACGAATTCTCATTACGAATTCTTAAGATGAAATCTCATTACGAATTCTGATGATGAATTTCCATTACGAATTCTGATGAGGAATTATCATTGCGAATTTTGATGACGAATTCTCATTCCGAATTCTCATTCCGAATTCATCTATTAAAGTGAATCTGATCATCTCTGTTTTGTACACTCTGATTTATTCAGACTCCGAACTTTCACTCCGAATCTTTTGAGTTAGAATTTAAACGGTGTCGTACATTCTGTTACACTTGTTTTGTTATAAAACGATGTCATCTATTATATTATAAAACTAACCGTTGGTTAAGTTACACGTGTACAGGTTCTTCCTATTTTTAAGGAAAATATGACCATTGGGAAGGAGGCCGACCTTACCTATAAATAGGAGCTCATTTGAAAGAGCTGATAGCTGCTGCTGGCTGCAAAAAGGCTGATTGATCTTCGACTCATGTGATTACATTCTTGAAGTGATTTCTAGAGAGAGAGAGGATCTTATTAACTCTCAAAGCTTCGCGGGACTCCGAATGTTGGTGATTACATTTGAGGACTTCTGGGGATAGGAAGACAGAGGTGCCGACTACCTTGAAGTACGAGGGATTCCTTGCTGAGGAAGATAGAGGTTGCCAAATACCTTGAAGTTTAGGGCTTGCGGGGATAGCAAGACAGAGACACTCCGATCTTCGTATCGAGGGCTTACCCTGGTGTGGGTAAGACAGACTTGCTTGAAAGTATAAATCAAGGGACCTTTATCCAAGGTTGTTGGATACCCTTCTCTTTGGGTTAAAAGACTATTATCTTGTTACTTGTAGTTCTACTACTTTTTTATTTCCACTGTGCTTTGTATTATAAGGAATGTATAAATTTCTTATACTTCCTTAATTTTACTCTATTTCGTTTAGATTATATACGCTTTAAGGTAGAATCTCATATTGTAACTTTTCTTAAGTTTCTATTTCCGGAACCATGTTTCCGGAACCTACTTTTGGAATCTCTTTCCATGTCTACATTCGGTGTTAGAGGTGTTGTGAATTTGCTTAGTTTAACTTTGTTAAACTTATCCATTTCCTTTGCTTAAGGAAAACATAGTTATTTGTAACTAACTTTAAAGGTTCCAAAGGAATTTTTAAAGTATACAATTCACCCCCCCCCCCTCTTGTATATTGAGCATCTACATCACTATTTCGATCCTACATGTATAAATAAAACCAGTCAAATTAAAAGTGAATGAAATAAAGTGATATTAGGTTTATCAATTAATAAAATTAATATAATACAATTAACAACTTTTTTTTCATTATGATATAATATCTCTAAGAATATAACCTAACCCAACCCACAAGTCCAAAGTAGATTCTCATAATAGTTCAAATCCCTTTGTAAAAAAATTAAATGTCTTGTCGAATCCCTCTATATAAGCATTTTAGTATCCAATGCAATCCCCTTATATAATAATCTCAGCATAACTGGTCCAAGTCCTCTAGATAATCATTTTGGCATAACTTGGTCAAGCCCTATAAATAACCATCTCAACATTACCAAGCCAATATTTATATATAATTGTTTCAACATCAAACACATTACAATTCAATACATCATGAATAAAAAATAGAAATCACATGCCAAAATGGTTAATTCTTCCAATTATAATTTACATTTAAATTTCTTATTTGTTTATTAAATTATATCTTAAGAATTTTCCATGATATTTTACACATAAAAACATTATTAAATCATAACAAGCCATCTAAAAAATCAATTTAAACATATTCAAAGGTGAATATATCACAAGAAGTCACTTGAGGTTTCAAGTCATTCTAAAACATATTTTAATCCATTAGGAAATTCATTATTATTCTAGATTAGGCTAACCCAATGGGTACCCATAAGCCATGTATCAATATCTTTTAATAAAAAAGGTATCTAATGAATAATCCATAATAAGATTTATCATATCCCAATATAAAATTAAATTATACACACATTATATTAGAGAAATCACATAATATTTTCCATACGTGAATAATAGAAACACCCCATTGTGTTTGGTTTTAGGGAAACAATCTTTTTCTAGTGATATAAGAAAATATTACAATGGGTAAAACCAAAAAAGGGTGAAGGAAAATATTCTCATGAATAAAACCTATATCACTTGAGACTAAAATTAACACCTAAAACAACTACAGTAATGATATTCCACCATTACAATAGATATAAATAAGAGGTTTGGGAAAACCATTGCAAAATAACTCACTAGGGGTCGTACACCTGATGATGACATCCATAAGGGTGGAATTCACTCAAAAATATCATAGAAATATCATTGGGCTTGAGAGAGGATATTTGTATAGGATGAATAATGAATCACATATCGAGTGTTTCCTTAAAACCACGGAGCCCAAAAAATACACATCTTCTAATCCATTCATGTCATGTATTTCTAAAATTGTGAGTTATGCCTAAAAGAATGTCACCATCAATTAAAATAACCCTACTCGAACATCACACAATGTGAACTAGTTCCACAACATGTATTCATTTCACATCATGAAAAAATTGTGCTATCTACCTAGCCACACTTACACATAAGAAACCAGTATCTTGGCATGTTACTAGTTCATGACTTGAAAGATTTAATAACATAATCCTATAAATAATTACATTCCATGTAACTTGTACACAGTGTGTCAATTATCTATAGTCAACATTAACTTACCTTTATAAAAAATATCCCAAACCACTTTATAATCCTTCTAAATTCATGAGAATCACTTGTAAGCCCCTTTAAAAGTTTTATACCAACAGTCCGTTAATTAAAACAATCATACATCCCAAAACAGTAGGTCATTTTCCCAAACAATTTATCTCCATCTTCAAAAAATAATTGACCCCCCAAATTTCAAAGAAAAAGAAAAATCCAAACAAAATAAGTTAAATAAAAATATCAAGTAGTGATGTACCTAAAAAAATACTACATATTACATTATACCTATGTTTCTCCATGAATAAATATGGGGTCTCGGTGAACAATCCTAGCCACTATTTTCAAATATGTGATTCCCTCCTGTTTATATCCTCTTTAAAACACCAATATTTCATCTACCCTCAAACTAGAGGTACAACATTTCCCCAGAGATATATCTCACTATAGTCTATAGTCTGTATCAGATGCTTTTCAAAGGAAATATCTACACCAAGATCAATGTGATCAATGTCTACTGTATGATAAGGGTATGAATGGCATCTTTGGAGTTGTGACATGTGACACATTTTGTGCATGGAATTTTAGCATTGCGAATTGTCTAATTGATATGCCACTAATCCGACCCTTTCAACTATCTCAAACATCATGAAAAATTTGGGCACTAGCTTTCCCTATTCCCTGATAAAACATTTCCCTAATAATAGAGACAGTCAAATGAAAGGTTGATGACTAACCTCAAAATCTAAAGGTCATATATTATAGTAAATATATGATTTTTCCCAATTTGAGCTATCACCAACCACCTACTAATCAATCGATCATTCTTAGATGTCTTTTAGAAGATACTATGTCCAACAAGTATTAACTCCCATAACTCCAACCAACAAATGGGATAATGGAATGATCTACCATACAATGCCTCAAATGGTTCCATATTTATTTATTCCTAGAATGTGTTATAATACTAAAACTCCAGGAGTTCCATATGTTTCTCCCATGAACCACCAAAATCTAAAAAAGAAGTTTGTAACATGTCCTTAAGAATCTAAATAGTTTATTTAGATTGGTAATCAGTTTAAGATGGTTGGTTTTCCTAAGAATAACATACAGTCTCATATCTATTTGAATACCATTCTAGGACTGATATATGAACCAAGGATATCTATCATAAATGAAAGTCCTTGTAAAACCATAAAAATAAACTATCTCTTATATTTAAAGACTCACTAGATCATTGACATTGATAGTATCACTAATTGACAATAAGTGGGATACCTTGGTTATTCGATCTAAGATCACCCATAATAAATTATTCTTATAAGGTTTCCTAGGTCATCCTATCCTTAAATTTATAATGACATCATCCCTTTTACACTACAGAATGGGAATAGGTGGCAATATCCTAATAGGACTCTAAGGATTGGATTTCACCTACAAAAATGTGAAACATATCAAGAAAATCCCATTTCCCTTCTTCATTATGGACCACAAGAACTGACTACATAGATCATGATACATATTTTTCAAAACAGGGTATACTGACAATATAGAAGAACAAAAATATCTCTTCAACACCTCATGAGATACTATTAATCCCATACATGGACATGTAAAAAAGATAATTTCCACTATTAAGAGAACATCATGTTGCTGGATATCATCTATAAAAGTGATCTCTTATATATAATCCATCTGGGTAAGATAACTTCCTAGTGCTGATCTAATATAAAATCATGGGTATGATATATGTTAAAGTCAGAACTAATCATCGCTAGAACTCCTGAACATATAGTTAAAAGTCTGAAAAGAGTTCCATAACTTACTACTCATCACGAAACTCATGCACTGCCTTTTTCTTCATATTCTGGATCGAGGCATAGACAATGACATTTACCTTTCCTAGTGTATAAGATAAATCAATGTCGAAAGACTGTAGATACTCGAACCACCTCCTCTAACAAGGAATTCTAAGAAAAAGATGAACCTAAGGATCTTTTGGTTTATCTATACCACTAACCTATCAACCATAAGATAATATATCTAACTTTTTAAGGAATATATCACTATAGTTGACTCCAAATAATGAATATGATAATTCCTCTAATAGGTTCTCATCGTTCTGGAGTCATAACTAACTAGTTAATCCTCCAACAACTGAACTACTCAAAGCCCATATCTAGATGTTTCATAGTACATGATATATTCATTAACCTATAGAGTTAAAATGAGGATTGGTGATAAGGTCATCATACTCTTAATCTCCTAAAAATCTCTCTTAGAAGAATCCAACCAAACAAAATTCAACCCATTCTTGGTTATCCAAAAATATTTGCTTCCGAATAGGGATGTCCTGGATTAAAAGATAAAAATAACCTTATAAATCCATAAATATTATAATCTAAAAAAATTATTGGGATGATCCTATGATACCTTGTCTTTGAACTTCTATGGGTCCTATGAAACTCCCTCCTCTGAGGTGACATTTCCTATGAATTTTACATTACAAATCCAGAAACTTCATTTGGTTAGCTTGGTATTAAGATGAATCTCTCTTATTTTAGCCATGAATATTTTAATATGTTTTTCATAATTTTCTACTTATTAGCAGTACACTGAGATATCATGAAAAAAACAACATTAATTCAATCCAAAGGATTAAAAATCTGATTAACCAAGTCCATGAATACCATCGATTCCTTTTTTAAACCAAATGATATCACTACAAACTCGTACATTCCATAACTTCCCTTAAAAATAGAATGAGTTATTTATGATGGTATTCCCTTCAAATGGTTTCATCATAATATTAAATAGATCTCAAATAATATTGTATCTCCTCTTATCTAATTTAATAGATCATTGATATGTGTAAGGGGATACTAGTTCTTGAAATTCATCTTGTTCAGTCTGTGATAATCCTCACATAAGTGAAACATTCTATAATCCTTTTTGATTAAATGAATCAGAGAACGCCATAGAGATATAATAGAAAGTATGAACCCTTTAACATCCAGATATTTTTACTAATCCTTCAACTCTTTAATACATACTTGTTCAATCTTGTAACATGGAATAGAAACTGGATCTACTCTCGACACCATCTTTATCTTGAACTTGATCTCTCTCTCATGTGTTATTTTACCGAACTCATTAATAATTGCATCTTTAAAATGGTCTACAGCTATTGGAAAAGTATCCTTATGAATTAAACCCTCACACAGAACAACGATGGCTATCTGTGTCATCATATAATCCAATCTACACTGAATTTGTCTTACACACCCATCCTAATTATTCAAATAATCCTGGTGAATGTAGATACCTCCTTATGGGTATAGAAAGTTAACTCACATCTAGGAATAGTTAATATGATCTTGGTATATAACTACACAATCTATATAATGAATCAAATTAAATACTGTCATTTATGACACACATTTTTCTAAAAAAATGGTAACCAATAATTTCTAGAGAACACACCTTGCAACATTTTTATTACTCTAAATGCACTACCATTGGTGTATCGATGGTCAGGACACCATACAATATTTACATAACCAATACCAAACCATTTTTAATAAAAATATATTAAAATTAATGTGATTATCATGTATAAAAAAATAGAAAGGGTTCACAACACAAGAATTATACATTTGACTATATATGGTTTTATATTTATATTAGCTAGAGTGTACTACATAGCATGAAACTGACATTCCCCTATACCAAAATCTCATGTATAAATCCCCCAAGATATTCCCTCTACCTATTATTTCCACACCTTCATTGGGGTACCATATCCTCATCCATATCCTAATAATCCTATGGAAGTCTAACTATTTGTCTGCTAAGGTAGATGTTTCATTCTCAAATGATGGTACCTGCCCTGATCCCCTATCACTTCTTGACCACAAAATTCACCTATAAAATCTATATAGGTGGACTATCCTACCCCCAATAATATAACTCAAAATAAGTGTATGTAAAATGAGGTCACATATGAACCAAATTTCAACTCTGGTATGGTTTTGAAATGGTTTCCCATTTCCATGTATGGTCATCATATTATTTTCTTGGAAATAATAGTCAGAATGGAACTTTTTACACCCTAATTAATGCTCCTATTTATCCTATATAAAAAAACATGTCTACTTGTTAGATCCAATCTCAAATTCCCTTATGTGATTATTGTCATATGCACATTTGAAAATCTCTTAAAGATAAATACCTGCACCTCTAACATGATCGTATAAAGAATTCCATCATGAAATTTCCTTTACCTAGATATCTCATCAGTCTCTAAAGATAAAAAAAGATCAATAAGTCAATAAAATATCTTGCATAGACCATCAATTACTTTATCTTCTGTATCATGTGTATTAACTTTTGATAATTCTCACCAATAAATGTCTCTAAATAGAAAAAACATTGAAAATTTACCTCAAAATCCTTCCAGGATAACTCTTCTTGGTTCCCCGCTTTCTCCAGAATGTTCCACCAATGCTTGGACAATCTGAAGATCATATACGCATCAATATTCACCCTTCTATCTACAGGTTTCTCAATGTTCTTAAATATCAACTAGACTGACTCAATCCAAAAATCAACTATCTTGGGGCCTCCATCCCCATGCAATATAGGCATAATCTATAGGTAAAACACTCTTCTTAGATTAGTAATCAAGGGCATAGTGAAAATATTCTACTATATATGGATATAATGAGCTTCAAGCATATTTAATGAATTTTAACACCTATTTAATCCTCATGATCCATATAAATCATCGATTCATTCATCTTAGGAACATGTCGATTGCCACTTTCCTGATGCTCAATTTGACGATGATGAGGATTCATTTTCCCTATAAGACAAACCCACTCCATAGAAAAATGGATAAAAATTATTCTAACCACAAAAAGTGAAACAAATAGATAACTACTATCTCATGGTCTCGCTAAACATAGCTTTCAATTTTTCTAACATTGTATTATATTTATTTCACTTCATTTATCAGATATAACATTGTCTAATTTAACAATTCATACATCAAAATACATCACATTGAATAAATATCACCATATCATGTGAGATTCATGTCAATATATATTCCTATGTTCTTATCATGATGCATTAATACTCATTTCATATCGTACACCCAATGGGAAATAACATCAAATTGTAAAAAAGTGAACATCATGAAAAAAGATCTCATCTATGAGAACACAAAATTTCCCCCCATACATGTGCTGGCTACTCCCATGTACAAACTCATTACGAAGTCCTAACACACACACTAGTCCCTTTTCATACTTTCTAGAATAGTATAGAAACATAAAATAAAAACAACCAACCAACTTCTTCTAGTACCACTTTGTAATGTCCATGAATCATGAACTCTCTCACATGTTGAAATAAGGTTTATTAATTGACCTTAAGCCTACCTCACATTATGTTAGAGGCTACCGACTAGAAACAGGGGTGTAATGATCAATTTGGGGATACTATACCCCTTAAAGATGACATAAATAAATCAAATAACCTGTTTCCAAACCCTTTGTCAGTCCCATATCCATTCATCAACCCATGCAGGAATCAACAATCAACAACAAGGTCACTTACCCAAATGTGAATCCATGTAATATTCTTGGGTATCAAAATTCAGCCTAAATATGGTGTTATTAAAACATTGAAGGACAGACCCATCTTGTGAAAAAAACCAGTCTGATAATAAGGGCATAAATTAATGTGAAAAAAAGAGTATTAATTAATAAAATAATATAACCCAATAAGAATCCTACTTCATCACCATGATGGAATATCTCTATGTATGCAGCACAACCATGTCCACCATAACTACAAGTTTATGGTATATTCATATAACATAAAAAGTACATATATATATATAGGTATTTTATTAACCAGTATAACCTCCCTATATAAGCATCTTAGCATATGAGATGATCCCTCTAAATAAAAATTTCAGCATAACCTGACCAAGCCCTCTATATAAGAATTTCAGCATAAGAATTTCAAGCCCTATATATAATCATTTAAACATAACTGACCCAATCCATATATATAAAAAGTGTAGTATTAAGAACTTCACCAGTTAAAATGGAATAAATAAAACAACATCATATCACATGCCACAACTTTTAATTATTCAGATTACTATTTTTATTTCAAATTCCCACTTATTGATTAAATTATATCTTATGTTATTTCAATGATAGTTTTCACATCCAAGCATTATCAAATTATCACCATCCAATTCAATAATCAATTTAACCATCTTCCATGGTGAATCATTCATATGAAATCCCATAAGTTTTCATGTCATGATAAAACATACTTTATTCCATTATCTAATTCAGTGTTATTACAGGGTAGGCTTGCCAACAGGTAGCCACAATGCTGGAATCAACATCATTGAATTCAAAGCGATCTAAATAATAATAAAACATCAGATTTTTAATCACCCGTTACTCAACTAATTAATGCATGCATTGTGTCATCCTAATCAAGTAACATTTCACATAAATGAATAAAATAAATAGACTAGAATGTTTGGTTTTCAACCACCTACCATTATCTAGATATCTAGGAAAATTTTCCAATACGTAACACCAAAAAAAAGAAAATAATGATGATCCCCTAGAAAAATAATATGAGACAAGACTAATATCGACACAAAAAACAACCACTTTCATATATTATACCACTACAATGATGATAGACAAATGAGAGGGAGAAACCATATAAAAACCCCACTTTTGATCAGATGCATGATTGGGATGTCCATAAGGGAGTAAAGTACTCTAAAATCACCTATAAATCACATAGGGCTCAAGGGAGGTGTATTTTATGAGGATGATGAATGAATCATTCAACCAGAATGGCCTTAAAACTATAGAGCCTATAAAATAAAAGTCATGTAATCCTTTCACATATTTTATTTCACAAAATATGAGTTACATAGAAAAAATAATTTCCTCATCTTAAAATAACCCTTCTTGAACATTACATTATGTGAACTAATTTCACACATTGTATTAATTTAATGTCATTAAACAATTCATGACATATGCCTCTCCACACATACACATCATGAACCAATTTTACAATGTTAACCAATTCACACCCTGAACCATTTCACGACATCTACGTAGGGATTATTACATTCCATGTTCCATGTAAACAATATGTAAATTCATTACAAACTCCATTAAGACCAGCTTCATAAAAAGATCCTAAACCACTTATGAATCCATCTAAACTCACAATAAACCCTCACAATCTCTTTAAAATATTTATACATATACTCCATTAATTCAAAAAAACATGTATCCCAAAACATTAGGTCATATTCCCCAAATATTTCTATCTATCCTCAAATGAGACTCAACCACCACGGTTTATAGAAGAAAAAGAAAAAACAAAACATGTTCAATTAAAAAATCAAAGATTTATGTACTTGAAATAAATGGGATCTTACACATAAAATACCAAATATATATTATAATTTTAATCTGTGTATTGAATTTTATAATAGAAATATCAAAATGTTGTTTAATTTGGGAACGTCATGACGTGTTCTAATTTTATGATAGAGGACCAAATCATAATAATAATCTAAATTTAATCTTAAAAAGACCATAATTATGGTAGGATATCTTTTAAAAATTATAAATAAATTCAAGCATCACTTTATGATCACTATAGTGAAAGAATAAAAATTAAAATATACTGATTGAAAATATTGTTGAGTATTTTATTGTACAAACATTAAAAGGAATAGTTGTTTTCCAAAATATTTTTTTTCTTGTTAATAGGTTTTAGGGGAGGGATACTATGTACAAACATATTATAAAATACTATTAAGTATGCTTTAGATGAGAGATCAAACAATTATTTTTACTTAATTAAACATATAAATATAATAGACATTTTCTATGATGAAAATAGGCTCATTTTTATTCTATACTATACCTGATAATGATCATTAAGAAGTAAATATAAAAAATATTCCTATTATGTTATGACTATAAATTTCTAAATCATCCACCATTAAGAAGTATATTGTTGTCTCCATGATCTACTAGAACATAATTTAAATATAGGTTGAGTGTCAGAACATTTCATCATCGTGTTTTTATAGTATATCAATCCTATAATTCTCACACACTTCACAATGTACATAACCTCTTTTATAAACAAGAAAATAAATCATTACGTTAATATCATATAGTAATTCTTACAATTAAAAACATTTTTTCACTCAATTTTGATTTTTCTTAAATACAATTATTACTATAAATTATTCATTGAAAACACATTTAAAATTATCTTATATCATTTGATTGATAATGATAGTATCAAGGAGAAGAAATAATGAATTTTCACAAATTATCACATGTTTCATGAGATAGTGTACTTTATTACCAATTGGTATACTTTATCATAATTCACAATGTTTTTGATACCACCACATCCCATTTTACATTTATTGTATATTTAATCAATATCCCACTTACACTAAAACTATAAATACTTCATACACATCAACCTTATATTGTATCATATGTAACAACCTATGAAATAGTAATAGAAAATTCTTTTTCATAACATAAAAATTTATTATTATTAAAGGTATCATTAATTTCACCATATGTTAAATCATGTCTAAATTTGTAAAAATTCATCCAAAAGTCAATTTATATAAACCCCTAAATTACTTTTGGAGTATCTATAAAAGTTTTGTATATTTAGTTTATAATAATACATAATTAAAAATCATATAACAGTAATATATGAACCAATGAACCTTTATGGAATTCAAAATTTTTATGAATTCTATTATATATAATTGTAATCAAGGAATGAACTCTAGTAAAACATTAGTTATACTCCATCTATAAAGAGATCTTGCATGATCTTCAAAATATTAGTATCTTCATAACTATATCCATATTATGTATCATAATATATATAAAACATTATATAAACACTTTTTCTAAGATATCAAGTTAAAATGAGATCTAGAGTTTCTAATTTTCATATATCTTAATCATATTTTTCACTATTCTATGAATTTATATTCTCCTAATAGATGAAATAATAAAATTTCATTATTCTATATAGATGATGAAACCACCTAACCCTTGTAAAAATATATATTCACATCACATGTATCTTATCTAGGTATATCCATACACTTCCATGATCAATATACAATGAAATAAATGGTGTAAAAATCAATACATAAGAGGAAAAATATCATCTTTGTTAGGCCTCAAACTGATGACATGATTAGTGTCATTCCAAAACACCCATTGATGGTCTTAGCCTTAGTGACGCTAAAATTTATAAAAGTATATTTATTCTAATATTTGATATCTTATCATCCTTAAGAAATGGAGATTCAATGTGAATCAAGAACCCCTACTATAACAAATTCATATTTTATAAAACTCTATGTGGTATATTTAGTGGGGAATTACATGGGAGGATTTAAATATGGATCTCTAGTCCTCAATACTTTGATATCACATGATCATATATTCCAAAGAAACTAATTCACTATGTATTTTCACTAGTGATGCTTTAAATTTTTTATTAGTTGAGAGGATGGGAGTTCAAACTCATCACAATATTTAAGGGGGAATTATTTCATATTATTGTATTATCTTTATGATTTAAGTAATATTAATAAACCCTTAATAATACCTATGTGTTACGGGTTTCCATTCCAATTTTTAATTGAGACTATGTGATGATGTGAAAGTATACATTTATATATCATAGGATCTATATCTTTATCTTTTTAATTAGTCATACTTGGATTTATATCCACAGTTTGGAACTCTATAATTTATCTCCATGAAGGGTGGTTTTATATTTTTTTATGTTTGGATCATGACCATAAAAGGGGCGTCCAATATAACCCTATTAAGTTAATCCAAATTCATATTGTTCAATGTAAAATAATAGGAAATGTAGTATATTTTAATGTCACGTTGAAGGGAATTTTATACTCCATCATAATGTCATATAGTTATGACCATTTGAATTTCCTTATAAGTTCGTTCATCCATGACCTAAGGGGTCTTGCGATTGGACCTCATGGAGGTGTCCCATGTTTCTTGGATTACATGAATAAATTCCCATATAGTTTAAGTTATACATTTTAGGTTCATGTGGATAGGATCGGTCCATATAGTTTAACATAATGCCACCTGGACTACTATGTGAAAGATAGCATAAAATGGTTGTTGTATGACATATGTTTGAGAAAATAATTTTGGTTAATCATTTTTTTTGGTAACAAAATAATAGAGGGTAGGTTGGGGATCAACCTAATAAGGTGACCCATATCTAGAGAAAATAAAGAAGAGTATCTCAAATTGAGGTGCATATGAGGAAACTTAGAGGAATATATCTACTCAAGGAATTTTGGGGACTAATAAGAGTATCTTGAATTATGATATGTATTTTATAGATAGGAACCTAGGAGTTAGACCTATGTTAATGGGTTTTCACTAATATGGGTCACCTTTGTGTGAGACCTGGGAGATTGAGTTCTCTTTTTTAGTAGTTCATATGATGGAGATGTTGATGAATAAGATGTTGTACCATTAGAACTGTAGTATATTATGTTCCCTGGTATGGGATCAAATTTAGGGTTTCCCTTTAATAGTGGCATGAGTGAAGTGTTGAACCAAGTCTAGGGCCGAGAATGTGGTTTACCTATGTGGATACATTACTAAAAAGTTAACCATATTTGGAAGTCTAGGTGAATGGTACCCCACAGTTTAGATCTCTGAGTATGAGTACAATTCATGGTTCCCTAGTGTATAATACAAATGATTCATAGTTTTAATGATTCCCAAATATGGGATTTTTTAAATATGTAAGGGGATGAGAGATTATATATTTATTTCTCTTTGAAATTTGAGTATAACATTCCAAGTCATGGGATATATTTATATGATAATACTGTGACCTAGGTTTTGTGGACCAAAGAAATAATTTTAGTTCCTACTAGTCATTTGGCTTCATTATATATGTGTTCTAGTGCATTGATATAGAAAAATATAGGAAAACATGGGAGAACTGCACTAGGAAAGCACATGAACCTAGGTGAAGTGACGTAGGAACCCATGCAAGGAAAAGATTAGGAGAATATGAAATGAGTTGGATGAAAGTTCTAGGTGATGGAGTCCTAAGAAGATAGGACTTGGGTGAGCGACCCTTATCATAATATTTTATTTCTTCTTGGTAAATTCATATATCCAAACGACCATAATTCTTGATCCATGTGTCATTTTAGGCTTTATAGATAGTTAAATAAAAACATGTTCAATGAGTCAATCTCTTGGTTTTATGGGGACCTAGTATAAAGTATTTTTTAAGGTAAAAAAGTTCCAATAATAAACCTCAAAATAATTTGTATAGTATTGACAACATTTTATAAAAAATATGTCAAATCATGCTCTACTCCCATAATGAATTTTTCACCACCATGTCCCTTATTAGGGAATATGTTTTAGGATCCCCCATCCCAAGATGTGTGAAAAATAATGAATCACCTAGAAATATAATATGATTCATCTTTGGTAATGTAGATAATTTTCTACACAACACTTTTTCTATTAGTGAGGACCATGTGATGGAATATCTGACAATGTTCATGGAAAGACTCTCCCATTTCTAACAGACATCTAGAATTTAAATATATTTTGTGTTTCATGTGTGATTTTTTCTTCTCTATATAAAATAAATCCCTAGATATACATATCTTTTAAATATAATCTATAATACTCTATCATAAAAATTGATTTGATATAATCTCAGAGTCATATGTTGGATGGTTAATTATCCCTTCACTTCATATATTATTTCTCAAAAACCTGAATGAAAAATTATTCAAATATTTCATTCGATGTAACATGATAACTAATTTATATAATTAGTATTATCTAATAATATACCATAAAACATATATGAGAACAATTATAATCATATAAAATATGATAGTCCACTAAATTGGACTTATGATTACTAATTTTTGTTTGGTTTTTTAAACTAATTACATCACTGCATAATTCATTTCATATCTCTATGTGACCATCTGATAATTCCTTGAAATAAAAATATTTATTAAGTTATCATATATAAAAAAATCATTTTTGAATAATTGTTAGATTATTATTCATAATACCCAAGTTTTTGTTTTTGGACATTAATTTTAAAATACATTACATCACAACATCTGATTATACAATGATAAAAAAATTCATTGATATTTTTACATAGTACTCATTGTAAATTGCTAATTATTTTTAAAACTATTCCATTAAAAAATTCCTTAAATATTATTTATAAAAAAAATTATTTCAGTGATGATATATTCACATATTTCTATACCAATATATATCAATACCATTAGGGTATATAGCCACTTTAACTTTTATAATTTATTACATAGTACCATTATCTCCTTAGATAATTTATTGTGTCTAAAATATATTTCTATGAAACAATATT
Source organism: Viscum album (assembly GCA_963277665.1). Lineage (NCBI taxonomy): Eukaryota > Viridiplantae > Streptophyta > Magnoliopsida > Santalales > Viscaceae > Viscum > Viscum album. Next base: position 1,418,065,062 of record OY728138.1, read on the forward strand.
CTTTATATTTGAAAATAACTATTATTTTTAGAAGAATATATAATAAATAAACATTCAATAAACCTATCTTATATAATATTTTATGTTCTTAAATATGTATTTTGAAAATAATATTTTTTTTAAAATATTCCACATATTAAAAGAATTAAATCCTTACCTTAGGTTTTAAAAATAACATGGATAAACTATTTTATCCATGATGATTTCCACTTTATCCTCACTTATTTTCAAAAATGTTACAAAATTGGATGAATGAGAAACCTTAGATATAAAAATAAAAATCTTATATTATTCCTATCAATAATTATTTAAAAATAAAAACTCTAAAAATATAAATGAAAAATAATATTAAAATATTTTTATATACTTTATTTATATCCAAATTTAAATTCACATAATCCAATGTATCCTACAAGTTGATGAAATCAAAAAATTCTTAAAAACATGAATTTAGAATAACAATATCTATTAATAACATTTCTATACATATCCCTAAAAAATTAATGTATAGTTTTTTTGTATGAACTTAAATATATAAGAACTAATTTATATAACATTAACACAAAATGTGGACTCTATGAGAGGTTTCTTGCACCGATTCACATATTTTTATCAAATTTATCTCTAAGGACTATTTTATCCATAGTGGAATCTTTTAGATTTCTTATAATATCCTTTATATTATTTAATATAATTTTGTGTGGACTCTGTTGATTAAATGAATATCTTAATTTATTTATTTTTGGAATAAAAATACACTGTATATAAATATCTTCTAAGTTTATTTTTTTCATATGATTTTATACTTATACGGAATGAAATTCTGTTAACAGAATTACTAAAGAACTAAAATTTTTGTGTTAAATTTTAGTGATCTAAAGTTTCGATCTAGATTACATCCATCATATTTTGAATCACCGTATTAGTTATGATTAAACACATCAATATATTGAATAACTTTCTGAGTCCATTGGAAGGTAAATATGTTGTTGCTGATGTGGTTATAACTTTGCAACCACAAATGGGTAAGGGAAGCATGTCATTTTATCAGTGCTAAACCGAAATCACTGATAAAGGGAGGCCTTTATCAGTGCTAGCTAAAAGCACTGATAAATATATCCATCATCAGAAATAACAAATGTATTGATAATTGGTACACATTTATCTATGCATTTATTAGGACTGATAAAGGATAAATTTATACATGCTATTTTAAGTGCTGATAAAAGTTTCTAATAATAATTTATAAACAATTATTATATTTTTATTCAAAAATAATGTTTATTTGTATAAATTAAATAAATCCCTCATGTTTATATTTAATATATATTTTTTACTAATTCAAATACATATATTAAATGTTTAAAAAAGTATTTCTAAGATTATAATTAAATATATATGTGTTTCCAATGAATTGTTTCAATAAATATATTGATTATGCCTGCATATATGTTATATATTATCATGATTGTTTATTTATACATTACACCCTTTTATTTTTCCTGTTTTCCATTTATGGATCAGTTTTTATTAGGTATATTTTACTAGGTGTATATGATTAATACTTGCAAGTTACCCATATATATAAAATATTATGTTCTCAATACTTATAAAATTACATTAAATATATTTATTATATTTATAGTTATTAAATTTTAATTATATATAAATACTTTTAAAATACATTTATTTTTAAATATAATTATAACTATATATATTTAAATAATTATAAAATTACAATAAATATATACATATATTATAATTATATATATTTTTATTTACTTATATATAAATATTTATAAATATATTTCTTTACAGTTATAATTATAACTCTAAATGAATATATATAGGTAAATAATTATAAAATTATAATAAATATATTTATTAAATAACTTATAAAGTTATAAATATATAATTAAATAAATATATATGAATATTTAGAAATAAATAAAAAAACTAAAATTATTATTCCAAAATAAACATAGATATATTTAAAAAAGTATAATAAATTATAATAAATTATAATAAATATATTAATTATATATATTTATATAAAAATATCTATAAATAAATATAAATAAGTATAAATACAATTATAAATATATGTAGATATATTTAAATAATTATATAATTATAACAAATTTATTAATTATATATACTTATAAAATTATAAATATATTTGTTAAAATTTTATAAGTAAAACAATAAATAATTTATTTATTATAATTTTTAATGACAAATAAATATATATTTATTTATTAGATATAAAAATAAATTAATATTTAATTATTTAAATAATTATGAATTCATAAAAAATTTATTTATTATTTTCATATATGATTAAATAAATATATTTTTAAATATATTTATAAATATATAGAAATATTCAGAAATAAATTCAAATATTGATATTAATAGGTATAAATAAATACATATATATTTAAATAATTATAAAATTATAACAAATAAATTAAATAATTATATTAATAAAATTATAAATATTTGAAATATTTATTTTTTATAATTTTATAATTATTTAAATAAATAAATAAATATTAAGTTGTAATTATAATTATAAATAAATATATATTCATATAAAATTTATAAAATTATAAAAAATATAGTTATATACATCTATAATCTTATAAATATTTATAATTAATATATTTTTTGTTTATATTTCAAAGACTATAAATATATTATGTATATTTCCTAAAATTTTATAAAAATTTAAATTCTAATTTTATAAATATAAATACATATTTTTTATGTATATAATATTATAAAAATATATAACAATATAAATAAATTGTTAACATTATATCTTTATCAGTGTTTTTTTAGCACTAATAAAGACTTGTCTTTATCAGTGCAAAAAAATATTTGATAAAGGAATGTTATATCAACACTTTCTATTTTAGCATTGATAAAACATAACTTTATCAGTGATTTTTTGCTAGTGTTGATAAAATGTTCACCGGGTTTTATAAAAAACCCAAAATTTCTCCTCCTTCCTCACACCCCACAAGCAATCACAGAAGCTGATCTCAATCATCACTACCTCCTCCTCCGCCTCCTCTTTTCCCACTAACTCCTCCATCATGAACCCACCGTCCTCGCGCACCCCTCCTCGGTTATGCGCCTATCCTCTGTCGTGTGACTCTCCTTCGTTGCGCGACTCTCCTCTACTGCACGACTCTCCTCGACCGCCGACTCCTCCACCTCCGCGATTCCCTTCACAGTGAACCCACCTTCCCCATGCACCTCTCCTCTGCTGTTTACCTCTCCTCCATCAGAGGTCTCCTCTACCATGCGCCTCTCCCCTACATAGGACTCCTTCACTGCACGCCTCTCCTCTACCACGAACTCACCTCCATCGCATGCTAAAACACACCTCTGAAATGTGTTTTTCCTTCTTTCTCATCTGTTTTTTATTACCGTTTGATATTAATGGTGATGTTGTTAACTGTATTGGCAAAATTCCCCATTACAAAATTGTGGCCATTGGTTTTCATTTTTTGTGAAATAAAGAAATTCCATGTTGGTAGTCCCTGTTTGCAAACTGAATAAATCGAATGTTGGTTTTCTTTACTAATTGATTCATTTTTTCTATTGTATGATTTCACCTTGTGTGATACACTTGAGTTTCAATATTATGATTTAAGGGTTTTGGATATTGGATTATTGGTAAGACACCCATAAATAATTCTAGGTATGCAGGATTAACATGACATATGATTTTCTATGTGTGGTTTCACTAAAAATAAAGGTTTATTAGTATAAAGTTTCTAAAAAACATTTTTTAGATCCATACATATTTTTCACCCACTTATTTATTAACTAATGTTTCTACATGAAATAATTTTCCAAGGATAATAGTATCTTCACATACTTGTAATCTATATTATCCCAACTCATCTACTTATCTATATTTTTCATTGTTTGATGGATATTGAATGTCACCTATTCTCCAATAAATCTAAATGAAAACTCCAAACATTAAAATTATATCAATGACATGCCATTTATGGTTATGGTCATCACAAAATTTTAAGAACCTCATCTTTTTCTATGTCCATCAAACGAATTCGCATGGGTAATTTGAACTTGCCTGCCTTGAAAATGAGATCCTTTAAAAAACACATTGGATGCAAAAATTTAGTATTTGCAAGTCAAATAATAACTCTAATAGTTTTAATATCTCTCAATACATATATTTTAAATATAAAGTCAGAAATTACATTCATGCTAACTCATAATCCACTCAAAGCCTGACCAAAATCATTGGACCAAATATTAATCAGAATGGAAAGGTTAATGAGATCCCATTACCTATTAAATAGGATTATTCATGGAATAATATAACAATTCCCCATAAATCTTATGTACCCAATTCCATTGGATTTATCTTTTCATAACCCATTTCATTCAAAAAAAATTATAGGTAGACATGTTCACTATATCCCAACAAATGCTATGTTAATTTATTATTTCTTAATAAAATCTAAAAAATTATCTTATTTGTTATTCTACTCTCATGTCCTTTCACAACCCTAAAAGGTTAGTATTGGTTTATATTTTAGTGGTTCTTCACCACTAATGAACCACTGATCTTCTATTTATATTCCTTTATTCATAGATCTTCATACCATTCTTTCTCAAATGATTCCCCAACCTACTTTATGCTCCTTTTATCATATATATGCTAATATATCCACCAATTTTCAGCACTATCATAGGTTTTTTTGACACTCTTCAACGTTCATGTTTTGGGGAAGGTGTTTCAAACCCCCATAGGGGAGAATGGGAAATTCCTACCATGGGTTATCAATCAGGTCATATAGTGGGAGATGGGGTGACGAATATTTTTCATGGGGTTGGATGGGTGTGTATGATCATCCAATTCATTGGGCCTATATGATTATTATATCACCAAGAGATAATTATTGGAAAATAAACCATTGTGGGTAAGCATGTGGATGCATTAGAATTGGTAGGTGGAGTGTTGGGAGAACTCTCGATCCAGCTGTTGGGATTATGATTATAGATTTTTTTATTTGTATTTATAAAAGAATAAACTAATAATACTTCAATTGATATACATATACATTATTCTTGGGGTATAAAACCAATTTATTATGTGTGAGCCAAAGATCATTGGGATAATACAGTGTTAGTAGTAGACAAGAACAAGAGTTTTTTAGGGTTGTGAATGTGGTCACAAACTATGGAACATATCCATTTGCACATTGGTGTTCTGAGGAAAGATAATTGATATAACAAGACAATGGAAGCATGGATAAGTCATATCCAATAGTGGGGAGTACAGTATCACATGATTATAAAAATTATTTTTATTACACGAACCTTTTGAATTATGTGATGAAATCATAGAACACTGATTGATTTGTGATTAATCGAGGTGTTTTCTATGTATCTTTTATAATGTTCATCTCTAAGGATATATTCCTTTTTTTATATGTCTAGTAGGATCTTTAAAAATGATTCATGTTTTTTGAAATGTTTCTTAGTGTGTTATTATTCATTTTCAATTATTAAGACTGTGGGGTCAGGACGTTACCTTGAATGATTAAAATAATGAATTGTGGTTATGTGAAAGAGTGTACTGAACTAATTCATTTATTCTAAATGGAGTGTGTTTTTTTAAAGAGGATTTTTGTAAATGGTTGGTTTTTTAATATAATTTCATGTGTGATTTTTAAATATCTTTCAAAGGGCATTTGAACTGTATTTTTTCCATAATATTTTAATTTTATATTTTCAAATAATTTTGAAAACCATTACATTATATCAATATTTTGTTTATTTATATTGTTGAATAATAATATCCCCTAATAAAATATAATGGATATGAATAAATAATGGATGGATTCTAATCATTTGAAAAAAGAGTATACAGATGGAGTGAAAGAGTTCATCAAGTTTGCAAACGATCATGCATATGACCCTTCTCAAATCCTTTGTTCTTGTTAAAACTATTGTTATTCATGAAAAGTTAGTCCAGAGGAGTTAGAAGAACACTTGATCTATCACAGAATAGATTGAAGATATAAATTTAGGAATAAACATCAGTGAAAGAGAATATAGATAGTGGTTAGGATAATAGTGCATTTTGTGGATCATTGGATATGATTATAACTCTGTATATTAAAGAATGTCGTTTTGAGAGTGTGATTGAAAACATGAATGATGATGATGAGTGTATTTATAAAATGACAAGGAAAATTGAAGACAAACTTCGTGATTTCCCAAAATTGTTTGATCAGTTAAAGATTTGTCTGAAGACACCTTTTCATGGTGGGGGAAATAAATATATAGCACTATCATCCATTCTAAAGCTGAATAATTTTAATGTTCAAAACTGATGGAGTGATTCCAGTTTTATATAATTACTTTCTCTCTTGAATGAAATGCTCCCAAATGATAATCAGCTCTCGATCTTAACATATGATGCCAAAAAATGCTATACTTGATGGGTATAATCTCTGAAATAATACATGCTTGTCCAAATGATTGTATATTATTTCTCAAAGACCACAAATCACTTACATAATGACCAATGAGTGGTTCTTATCAATATAATAAAGATGAATTCAGTCCTATGAAATTTCTATGGTACTTTCCAATCATTCCAATGTTTAGAAACCTATATGGAAGTAAGGATACAGTAATGAAATTGACATGTCATGAAGACTGAGGAAACAATAATGGGAAACAACATCACCCAACAAACTCTCCTTAGTGGATGAGAATCAATCATCAGTATCTCGATTTCGGAAACGAGCCAAGAAACCTTTGCCTTGCATTATCTACATATAGTGTGAATCCTTTTTCTTTTCAAAACAGCACTTATAGTAGATGGCCGATTATTTTTTTTAAATTATAACTTTCCATTGTGTTTATGCAAGAAATGAAAACACATCATGATATCTATGATTATATTTGTACCGAAACAACCGGGTAATGATATTGATGTTAATTTAGATCCATTTATTGAGGATTTAAAATTATTGTTGGATTTAGGTTTTACGTTATATGATGATAAAAAAATGAATATTTCACATTAAGATAAGGACCACCTTTACATTTATCATAATAGTTTAGAGGATGACCCATATATCAAAACCCACAAACAAATTCTTAGGCATTTGAATACATCAAGGCCTGAAAAAGGGATATCAATTAAAATAGTTGACAGTTTATAGGATGGTTTTGGGATGACATATTAATGAGGTTAGATAAAAATCCTGTCTCAATTTCAAGAAAACTTTGATGTCTATCCAGAGGACCAAGTGTGTATATATTATCTTATAATTCTTATTTAATTAAAGGTTATACATTCTATTCTAATGAACATGGTGAGGATATTACCATGAAGAATAGTGAAGTTACACTTGTGGATGAAGCAATTCATGTTTCCAGTGCTAAGAAAAAAAAAATTTATGTGAATATGTCATACATTGGAATCATCAAAAAATATGAGTTGGATTATACAAAATTTTATGTGCCGATTTTTCAATAAATGTGGGTTGATAACAGTGGTGTTGTTAAAATAGATGAGTTGGGATTCTTGAAAGTTGAGTTGAGTAAGGAAGGGTATAAATTTGACCCATTTTTAATGGTGTCACGTGTTGTACAAGTATTTTATGATCTAGATCCCACAAACTCAAACTAGTCAATTGTTTTGTTATTGACCATAACCACTGAAGGGTCAGTTGAAAATTCACTAGAGGATAACCCTTTCATTGGAATGTCGCAATAATTTCACAATGTTCCTGATGTGGACAACATTTTTTATGTAATATGATACCACAATGAAGAGAATTGGATTGTCAATATTGGGGTATAATCCCTTCCATGATCAAAAAAGGGGATTCAATAATCAGTTTATAATATTTTGTAATATAAATGAAGTTACTTTATGTTATTATTTTTTCACTACTGATTTTATGTAATCAAAATTCATTTTTAATCCACTTTTGCAGATAATGACTTCTGTACGTGATGATGCTCCCAATCCCTAGGCACAACATGTATCTCAACCTGCTGTTGCATGCAGTGTAGAGGCACAATTGGACTCTCAAACTGCTACTTCTTGTAGTGAAGAGGAACAACAGGTCTCTCAACCTACTATTTCTTATAGTGCTGTGGACCAACAGTTTTCTCCACAAATTGATGCTACTCCAAGTGCATAGGTACAACCACCATTTTCACATGTCGATTCTAGCGCTCTAGATGAACATATTAATGATGTTGAAACTAAGGAAATGGTAGGCAATGAAACAATGGTGGCATAGAAAAAACAAGAGTTTCGTAGTATTAAGGTGTTAGAAAAATACCTATGAAAAAATATAAAGGCATAAAATGTGAGGTCTGATTGAATGTGTGTGCTAGCATGTTAACCCAAACAGGGCCATGATCAGTTGTTACATTGAAATAATCACTCAAAAACACATTCTGATTGATGTATTATCGTGGAACCAGGTTTTCAATGGGATTAATAAACTAGAATAGAGGGATAGTATGGTAACTTTATGATATAATTTCTTTAATTTACTTAAAAATAAAATAATGTAACATTGACTTACTCTTCATCATCCCTTGTAGAGTGAATTTATAGTATATAAAGCACACAAGGGCTATGTATTAATGGTTTCTGGAAGGATTTAGAGATATTTCCACACAATTTTAATGAGATATTATTTTTAAGATGTTGAAGGAAAAAATAAAACTTCACCCACCTCTTCTTTATGCACACCTGATAACCGAAGTAGTGTGGGATGCATTTACTAGTCATCGTGCGGAGCATTATTTTCATGTACATTGTATTTAGTAATATGTTGTTTAGTGATATTTGTATTCATTACTTTTATTGACATTTTTTTATTTATTAAATATAAACTATGTTCTGAAAATAAGGAACGAGCATAAAAACTAGCATACCCCTACCGTAAAGCAAGGATGGGGTATGCTTCACTTGAAAAAAATTGGTACATATTTTAAATCTAACATAATAATTTTCTATGACATAAAATAGCACCAAAACTATATTCCTCTATTTATATATAGATTGAGGAATCCAAATCCAGTGTCACTTCCATTCTATGCCATGTGATATGGAAGGAGGTATGCGTAAATAAATAAGGGATACTAATAGATGAAAACACACAGAAAGTGTGGGAAACATGTTTAAGTATGACATAATAAATAATTTTTATCTAAATTGATATTACATAACAATGATAACTTATTTTCGTATATTTTATTTCTAACATAGTCATAGGAATTATAAACATCCAAACCAAATCAAGACATACTTTTAGTGTCCTAAAGCATCCAGAAAAGTGTAGTCGCGTTAGAGGTGCGGGTTTTAGGGTGACACCCTGAACATTTTTTGAGAAAAAAACAAGTAGAGGATCAAAGTGAAGAAATGAAAATGATGAGATAAAGATCATCTATCCTTGAAGAATAAATGAAATGGAGGAGAGATATCATAACAATTTTCATGTTGGGGAGGAAAAGAGAAGAAGAAACTGAATAACAACTAGCACGTGAAGATCCCAACACACCCCCACCAACTTTGTTATGAGCCATTCCCCTCAAAAACATATCTTAATTGAGGTAACAAATGTTTCAATAATTTTTTCTATGAATTATGAATCAGATAGACACTAATACTTTTCCTTTAATGATATTATTCCAGGTGAAAATGACTGTCATTTATAACTATCAACATCAACCCATCACCTTGTAGAGAGGGATAATGTTTTCAATATCCAGAATGTCATGCTATACAATATAACACTTCTAAAAGGTCATTTTAATGTTTTGGTTAATTTATCCCAAGAGTAGAGCACTGATATACCTATTACAATTGATGATAAGTATATTCATAAGGTCAAACAAGCTCTTGTAACATTCATCGCATTGATGTCAGAGCTTGTAAAAAAACATATCAACAAATATGAATTCATTTACTATTTATGTTCTAAGATAAAACATTAATGTTTAATGAAATAATATTTTTCCCAATTAATGTTATTATAGATAGACACAAGGGTTAAAAGAAAGAACTACTCAAAACCATCTCATTGATCAACAAACCGATCGAAGAGATCTTCTAAAATCACTTTTCACCTATCTGTTATATATCTTCATTTATTATCATTACATGCTATTGTGAAAATGAATTTGAAGTATGTTGGTACTCTGATAATTGTTTATGATGAAAATATGTACTATGGAGAATATCCATATTTCATTAGTGTTGGTAATGTATGTGAAATCCTGGAGTGTGATTGGCTTGGAGGATTAGTTGTAAATGTATACATGTGGTATGTTTTCATGATTTGATTTTCTAAAAGCTGATATACTGTGATAATTATGATTAAATACATTTCATATTTTTTGTTGGCCTATATATGAAAAAAAATTGATGGTATTTCACCATGAATAAAAATTTGGACTCATTAATCCCCATTTCACCTCTATAGAAGAAAAACAATACATCCAATAAAGATGGTGAAATAGTGACACACCTACTCATATTGTTTAACAAAAAATTTACGGATGGTGGAATCTTCTTAATACCAATGATGTAGGGGTGAAACTATAAAATTTAATAATATCAAGTATATTTTAATTTCATTCATTACTTACTCTATTTTGTGTTCAAAGGAATCATTGTATGCTCATTGCATTCGATTTGGATACTATAATGATTTATTTCTTGGATTCAATAAATTGATATCCAAAAAACCGATTACACCAGACGGTTTTTTTCGATTTGTAATATACTACATCCAGAATTTTAAAACATGACCTCTTGTTTAAAATTTTATATTATCTTTTTATGAGGATTCTGTTTTGATAGGGTGGTGTGTGACTATCGTCTACATCAGGGAAAGAGGATATGGGAAAAGAGAAAGAAACATCACAAGTACTACGACAAGATAAATATTAGGGTATATATAATAAGATTTCACAATCTAAACACATATAAAAAATAAGTTATTTTTCTCAATGTTTCTTTAGTGTTAGAAATAAATACATGGAAATGACTTTGGTTTTTATGTTTTTAGATTTATGAAAGAGATTGTATTCCATGAAAAAACCTACATCCGTCAAGAGGTATTTTCAAAAATAATTAATATTTTATTTAAAATATTTACTAATCCTTTGTGAATGTTTATTTTTCCATTACTTCCAAGATTTTATAAAAGAATCATATTAACAGGATGATATAGCTTTGTTTAGAAATTAATGGGAAGCATACCTGATGAAATAATGTAAAAATCTAGAATGAAAAGATGAGTGGTATGACTCAAAGTGTTTATTTTTATTTATAATTGATTGTATTTTTATTAAAAAACAAGTAACATACTAAAAATAGATGAATGCATTAGGATTGATTTGATACTTTAGGAATATTTTGTATAAGTCATTTTTGACGTATAGAAATCAACCATAAATAAATCCTATTAACGGTATGAATGTTATGACTTTAAGTGTGTATTTTTTTGTTAAATTAACGATAAATTTAACAAAAAGAACAAGTGACATGCTGAAAAACCAATAGAACACGTTCTAATTGTTTTGATACTTTTGGACAATTATCCATCTGTCTTTTATGACATGTAGGAATCAACCACACCTCAATCTAATGAACGGTGTGATTGATATGACTAAAAGAGTCCAATATCAGTTTATAATTGACATTTTAGTTCAAAGGTGTCACTCACTAAAAAACAAGAACATTTAACCCAATTTTCTTTATAATTTAGGACAATTAGTCATATGTTTTTTTGTGACATTTATGAATAAGTCTCATGTCAAACTGACAAAAAATTTCACCAGTATGACTCAAAATTCATGTTTCTTATTTGAAATGATATTTTAATAAAAAAACTCAAATAACATATAAAAAACTGATAATACTGAATAATGTTGTTTTAATACTTTAGGAAAATTATATATAGGTTATTTTTGAGGTCTATGAATAAACTTAAACTCAATCTGATGCAAGGAGTGACTGGTAAGACTCAAAGTCTCTCTTTTTATTTAAAATTGACATTAATTTTAGTAAAAAACACCAATGGAATACTGAAAACCAAGAGAATGAATTCTTATTATTTTTATAATTTATTAAAATGTTTCATGGGTCATTTGTGACATGTAGTATTCAATCCCACCTCAATTCAATGCATGATGTGGCCATTATAAAACAAATTGTGTATTTTTATTGAAAAATGACATTGATTTACATAAAAAGAAGATGTGACATATTGAATACTGAGAAAATTAATTTATATTCTCTTCATAATTTAGAAAAACAATCCATGATTTATTTTTGACGTGTAGGAATCAACCGCACATCAATCCGACTTATGGTGTGACCAGTATTACTAAAACTGTCTATTATCAGTTTCAAATTTACATTTTAGTTCAAAACATGTCATTCACTTAAAACCAAATAAATTCTTCTAATTGTCTTACAAAATTAGCATAGTGATTTTTAATTCCATTGTGATGTGTTTAAAGTAGTCTCACCTCAAACTGATTCATGATGTGACCAGTATGACTCAAAAAACGTGTTTCCAGATTGAAATGACATTTCAGTAAAAAATGCAACTAACATACAGAAAACTGAGGAAACGCATTTGAATTATTTTTATAATTTAGAAAAATAATACATGAGTCATTTGTGACATTAAAGAATCAACCACATGTCAATCCAATAAACGATGTGATCAGTATAAATCAAAATATATTTTTTTTAAAATTGATCATAATTTAAGTAAAAAAGAACAACTGACATTCTGAAAACTAGGAAAACACATTCTCATTGTTGTCATACTTTAAGTGAATGATCCCTGAGTCATTTTTTATGTGTAGGAATCAATCACACCAAAATCTGATGCAATGTGTGACAAGTATGTCTAAAAGTGTCTGTTATTAGTTTAAAATTGACATTTTAGCTCAAAACCATTCACTCACTGATAACCATGAAAATTGTCTTTGGTTGTCTTTATAATTTTGGAGAGAGATTTTTATGTCATTTTTGATGTGTATAAAGTAGTCTCACATAAAACAATTCCATGATTCAACCAATATAACTCAAAATGTGTGTTTTTCGTTTGGAATTATATTTTATTAAAAAACACAGCTGACATACTGAAAACTGAGAAAGTGTATTCAGATTGTTTTCATACTTTAGAACAATGTTCCATGAGTCATTTTTGATGTGTAGGAATTAATCACACCTCAATCCGATGAGTGATGTGACGAGTAGAAATCTAAATGTCTCATTTAAATTTGATATTAATATTAGTGAAAGAACTAGGGACATACTCAAAACCACGAAAACTCATTCGGATTGTTTTGGTATTTCAAAAGAACGATCTATAACTTACTTTTGTAATACAGGATTAAACTCCACCTCAATACGATGCCCAATTTATCCATTATAACTCCTAATATGTCTGTTTTATTAAATATTGACATTTTATTAAGGTATTCCTTCATATTAATGTTTAATTTAGTTTTTTATAGTATTATTAACATAATATTTGTTTTATTATATAGGTTAAACATTTTATATTAAATTGGGATGATTTGTTCAGCAACTAATACCTTGGGTGGACATTTTTTAGAGGGGATCATAGATGTCAAAGGATGAATCATTAATTTTTTTAACTTTTTGTTGGATAAATTTAAATCTAATAAAAAAATTGAAATATATATAGAATTATTTTCCAAACCCTTGTGTGTGTTTCTTTGTTTTTGTGTGCACTGTTGTGTGTGATTATTTTTTCTTTTTTGTATTGTTCATGTCGTTTTTTGTGTATGTGGTATGTGTATGTGTTTTTTGTAGGTGCTGGTGGGTGTGTTGTTATAGACCGACAAGCCTAGCCAGAGGAAAAATCCTCTAACCATATATAAAATATAAGGGAAAAGTGTACTGGTATACATCCAACCATATCCAAATTCAGTTCTAACTAGAAAACAGAAACTAGATATCATAGTAATCATAATCCCCACCATATCCATAGTAAGGTGCATCCTCCATAGTAGATGATTACCACTCTGAGTTTGTTTTGTATTGCTTCAATAACATTGAATACTTCTTATTAAGCTCCATTTCCTTCATTGAGATTTTCTCCTTGCATTATTGTTCGTTAACAAGGCCCTTCATAGAATCAAGGGCATCCCATCTTTCCCTCCTTCACGAGGATCTGGTGGATTCTGGGTTTGGAAAGTATGAATAGTCTTTTCTTGGCCTCATCATTGGTAGATCAGTCATAGCTCCTTCAGTTTCAGACATCTTATTTAATCCACCATGAACAATATCGTTGTATGAAGGTCTTGGAACATCTCCAACATTCTCAATATCAATATAGGAGATATTTCCATATTTAGCAGTGAGATTCAGAGAGACAAAAATACTGAAACCGGTATCTTTCATCACCAAGAAACCTTTTGAGGGTTTCAGAGACTCTCCTCTATTTCAATTATGATCAATCACAGTAAGGCATTGATTGTTTACCTCATTGACAAATCCCCCAAGTGATCCCTTCCTTACAACATCCTCTACAACCCTTTCCTGACTATTAGAACCAATTTACAAGTCCAAGTTTTCAAGTACTTGAGGATCAATCATCAAAATGGGCGACTCCTCTTGCTCCAAGACTTCAAATATGTTACTAGAAGACACCATTCCACCTAAGACATGATTACCCTTGGACATTCCTCCTTCTTCATAGATCAGATAGTCATAATTTGGTTTCACATCATCACTTTTTTATCATGGATAAAGGACCCCCTTCATTAGTGGTTTTTAGTGATGATAAAGGGGACCCCCTTTATCTTCCCTAGGATTAACAATTCTTTTCAAGTGGTTTATATAACTTTAAAAATCACTATCTATAGTAGTTCTTACTCCATGTTGTCTGAAATATGACCATTAATCTTTTTCACAATGATGCATAAAGATAGATTCAAACCACATGTTTCAAAATAAATTATGAAAATATGGATCATTAGTTCAAAATTTTAGTAATATTTGATATTTATTAATTGATATGGTGATTCAAATAAGTGTAATAATTTTATTTTTGGGTATTTCTATTAAGAGATATTGTTGAAATTAATTATTTAAAAATATCTTATAAATATAGGTTGAAATTGTTATTTTTACGATATTGCAAGATCTAAGGAATACAAAGATGGAAAGAAATTATAATTTTTGATCCTATGTATTAGGGGATTCTATGGATAAGATGACAGAGATTAAATAATTTTGGTGTATGGAACTAAGCTATTACAAATAGGGTTAGATGATGTATTTTAAATATAGTAACACATACCTTCTGATAGTTAAAAAAATTGTTCTACATTGTGAAAAGTTTAAATTTTTAGATACCTTGTATCTACTTAGTTGATCCACCCAACACTTTGGATTTGAATTATTGTTTTATGTGCTTCGTTTTAAATAATTATGGTTTTATAAAAAATACTACATTTTTTTTAATTTTCACTAGGTTAAATGATTCATTTGTAATAGTTATAATATTTATCACATAATTTCAATTATGCATACTATATTTTATAAAGTTTATAATTTCATTACTTTAATCATTGATTGAATCATTGATATAAAAAATTGATCTAAATAATACTTATTGAAGATGTCGATTTTATGTTTTTAAAATAAAAAAATTCACCCCTCCCCAAATCATTTATTTTACTAACCATCAAATGTTAGGAAACAAATTTGGTATCAAAGAATATATTTACATAAATTATAGGATTTACAAAAAAAAATACATAATTTATAATTCTTCTTATTTTATCGAAAGGATAATATGTTATGTTATGAGTACCAATTGGAAAAATAAAAAACTTATATATATGACCAAACCACATATTTTTTATGGGGATATTTATGATTACTGGAATGATCATAAGTAATATTATATCATTAATATTAGTTTCAATAACATTATCATAATCATAGGAAACTATAATATTTTATAGAAGAATTCAATTCTCTAGTAATGAAATGCTTAAAAATTAGGTAAACCATAGTTTTTTAAATTCATTAATGTGTTCTACGACTATGAATATCGATAGGTAGATATCATCCAATGAAACTATAAATTTATTTTTTAAAATCTTGTGCATTAAACGTTTTAGGAACTTACAATATTTTGGAAACTTGCAAAACAATGTTGGAGTTGATTATGAATCACTTTATTTTATTTCTATAGAAACATTAAATCTAATGAGTTAATGTTTTATGACTATTGTAAATAGTTTACAATATCTAAGTGAAAACGAGTTATTATAAGACCAACTCATTAAAAATATTATTAGTAATATACGTAAATATTGAGAATCTAATAAGACGAAAATTGAGGATACTAAACATTTAATGAATTCATGTTTGGATGACTAAATTAGAACATTTATACAATAAGAATAATAGACTTATATGAGATTATAAAAAATAAAAAAGGAATAATGAGGTATAATTTTATTCTTCTTTTGGTAACCTTAATTCCACTAAATTTAACGCTTGTGATAACACTTGTAAATATCATGTTTCAAAGAGTAAATGTGTTCCTTCATATAAAAGTGATTTATATGGCAATAATTATGAACATAATAAGATTTAAGGACAATGGAATAAGCGTTTTGTTAAGATGATTTCCAGAATGTTCATAAAAAATACATGAATGGAAAGAATGAATCTTCGGTTATAATTTTCTATGAATGTAATAAAGAAGGTCATAGTATACGTAATTGTCAAAAATTGAATAAAATAATAAAATTATATGATTGTAATCCAAAAAATTAAAATAAATGATTAAAATATTTACTTACATAAATAATTAGTGAATGTGACACATATATTGATATTTAATCAAAAGATAGTAGATTTTGAATCCAAAAAATATTCTGATTCTATTAAAATACTTCGAGGAATCTAAATTGATTCATTTAAAAGGTAACTGTACAATCACATAGAAAATTTATTCATGATTCTAAATTCACATATAATAAAAAATATCATTATTCAACTTCATAAAAGGATGAAAAATGTAATCCACCAGATTTTGAAAAATGAAATTCATCATAAGATGAAGAAAATTCACTAACTATAGCTGAAATAATCAGATATGTTACTATTGTGAATAAAGAAAATAATAAGATGAAATGTACCATGAATTTTTAGATGAAAAAATTGTTAAATATAATAATATAATTCAAAAATTAACTTCAAAAATATCAAAACATTCAACTAAATTTCATTTGGAAACTAATTATTTCTCAAATTCTATTGATCATAATATTTTTGTTTGGAAATAAAATAAACAATTATTAGAGAGTTGATTTTTTTCAACTTAATTCTAAATTTTTTATTTTATAGAAACTTTTATCAAAATTTACTTCTTTTAAAGAAATTTTTTAACAATTGAATAAACAATAGAACCCTCTAAAACATGAAATTTAATTGGTTGTACATATAATTAAACTAATAATTTATAAAAAAAATATACTAAAAGATAAATTTTTTTTCTAATTATCTAATTGACATTCACTAGAGTGAGTATTGTTCTTCAGAAAAGTTCTTCCTTTTGGTTTTCACAAAAAAAATATTTCATAATACCTAGAAGTAATTCAATGAAAAATTATTGGGAAGATGTGGGTTCCTAAAATTTTATTTATTAATATAACTGCATAAAAACATGTGTGGGAAAAAAGTATCATGACCAAAGATAAACATATCTTAATTTTAATATCATTTCTTTAATTTAAACATTACATATCATGTGAAAATAACATAATCTAAAGAACATATTGTTTTGTTTACTTAAGGACCATTATCATAGGAAACATATTCCATAATATTTATTAATATCAAAATTTAATGCTTCTAGACCTCAATCTATGCCATATTTTCATTATAAATATCGTCATAACCTAGAAAAGAGAAATATAAGAACAGGTTAAGCTTAAACACTCATTAAGTGTGAACATGAGTGATAAAAATCAAAGATCAAAAGTTAGCATAAGTTTAGTATATGCGAATGAGATTGTAGGTAAGGAACATAAACATAATATATAAGAATTTTTTCCCAATAAAATAAAGGGTATGATTATAAGAATAAAAAAATTCATAAGTAAATTAAATAATAATACCATGGAATTATAAACATGTGGCAACATCACAAGATATTGAATCATAAACAAATTTCATGGTTCACTCCCAATGCCATCATTATAAAGTGGAAAAAGTTCTGTGATGTATTAAGTTCACCCCCAAATCCTATTCATAGAATATCAATAGAAATAAATATTTACCAAATGAATTAGAGGGATATATAATTTATAGCCCATGTATCACATAAATAGTGGTATTAGGGTAACTAATTGTATATCAAACATAGTACAAAAATTCCCATAGTATATTAGATTCAATCCATAATCCCATACATATCATATCATGGGATATAAATCCTTACCCAATACTTGTGAGGGATATATAATTTAGCTACCACTCATAACAAAAATGATGATAATATATATTATTTACACATGAGGATAATCAACCATACACAAATTATAATAATGATCAAACCCATCAGAGAAAAGTAGATTTTACAATTCTGATTCAAGGAATAAGTGGAGGGTTAATAAAAAAGATTTACATGAGAATAAAGAATTAAATAATTTTGATATATATATATTTTAAAGTGAAACATATGAATTAAAAAGTCAGTTTTAATATAGATATTTGGGGATAAGGATATTAGAGAAGAAAAAATGTACCACTTGGGGAGAACTTTTTGAAATAAGTAAATATCTTTTTTAAATAAGGAAAGAACATATTGTTTTCTATAAAAAATAACTAAAATAACTGGATACTCCCTAAATAATTAGTGTTTTAGTAGAGTTTAGTGGTTTAGAAACATTTCTTATTAGTGATGTTGTATAGGAGACCACAAGTAGGAAACTCCCCTTCAATCAGTTTTACTTAAAAGTGGGAATTTAAAAGGAGAATAAAAACATGTATAACCTTAGAAAAAAAGTATATATAATTGGGAACATATTTTTGGTAAATACACACACAAAATAGAATAATTTCAAGAGAATATTATTAAATAAAGGATAGAAAATAATAGATAATGAATAGCTATTAAGTATAGAATGAAGTATGAAAGATCCCTTATTATGTTTTAAAACACCTTTATTGAATATTCACCTTCAGAAAAAAAATCAAAATAAGAGATTATAAATATTAATTTCACATAAGATAAAACGTAATTTTGTTTTGATTTAAAAGGATAAAATTATAGGGAAGGAAAATTTCGGAGAAGTATGGGATATCATAATTTAAGAGAATAAGAATTATTCTTAACATAGTAGACTTTTCATAAAGGATTAAAACTCATAATTAAATAAAATTCGAGACACAACTGATCTCCCGAGATATAAATTTAGTATTTCATATTAAATAAAAGAATAAACTCAACTAGACACATTTTAACTGAAGATAAAAAATTGAGTTATTGAAGACCCATATGTTTTATGGAATACATCAATTATAGCCCGTAGTAATGAAAATCAAGAATTGAAGTAAATTATAATACATAAAAAATAATATTTATTATTATAAATCAATGGGTAATTAGTTTAAAAAATAAATTAACATTGGTTCATAATATCAAAACATGACTCAATTAAGGTTGATTGAGATGAAGACCCTTATTTCTTAAGAAACATTCTTAGAAAACTACACTAAAAGAGATAGAAATTTAATTGGAAGTTAAAATAAAATAAATAAAGGTAATAAAATATTGAAGTATCAAATTTGAAGTACACACACCATTTAAAATAAATATTTATATAAAATTAAAAGTGTCTCAAATAATGAATTCATGAGATGAAACCCTTAACACGTGTCTGAAACCACACTACACTTGAAAATGAAATTTATAATAATTATCTTAAGTTAATTATATATAACTAAGAAGAATATTCATATATATTTAATTTTATATAGTCCATATATTATTTTTTTATATTTATTTTTAATATATCTTTCACTTCTATCAGTTACTCGGGGTTTCTCAGTTGATTTCTTCGTAACACAGCTGGTTTGTTGAATGTGGTAGAATATTTTGCAAAATAACTAAATGATTTAAAAAATTTGGAATTTTTATTTAATTTATTATTCATTTATCACAATAAATTTAGAGTTTAAAATGTTATCTTAGAATAGGTAAACATTTAAAAAGGTACATTGATGAGTCCATTTAATTTTGTCAAAGTTACTATAGTTGATTCTTATTAATTTACCATATAGAGTGCCCATTATTATTCTTAAAAAATTTAAATGGTATTAATAATAATATATTATGAAATTAGATATCCTATATAACCTGAAATTTATGTTTTTGATGTAAAATTGTACACCTCTTCTAAGGGGGCGGTAGTCTTCCCACTCACATGACCGCTTTTTCCATTTTCTTAATGATTTTAGATGAAGCTAAATTGGTATGTTAAATTAGTATAATTACACTTTATTATAGTAATAATTTTTATGTTATTATAACATCATGAATATAGGAGATTTAGGTTAGTTTAAGAAGAAAATATCTAGGGAATTTGGGTTGAGTGTATTACCTCTCCCATATAAGTTCCACCTTAGGTAACTCCATAAGGATCCTTATATTTGAATTTTCGAGTATCAAGGATTAAACGGATTTGGGAGGGTGTTGATGTGATAATAGGTTAGATTTTTTTTCCAAATATTTCTAATGGGTGGATAAATTGGGAATATGTGAGCTCATTTTATAATTAAAGCAAATAAATTTTTTTGTAAAATCATTTTACATTTCAAAATTGTCTCTCAATAATTTAATTCCACGGGCTCTAAATATAAGAAATCATGTTGTTCTGAAAATTATAAGGTCTAAAATCCCACCACCATCCAATATTACACAAGTTTTCTATATTTTCTATACATTTGCATCATGTTAAACGGATTTTACCCTAATTTACCCTTATTGTGGTAACTCCACATTCACTATTGTTAACTAATTTTAATGGGAAAAAATTGAAATGTAAATTATTTACTAATTTTATAATTGATATTTAAATTTTTTAAATAATAAATTGTAATAATATTTATAGTATTTTAATTAATTAATTTTATTTGTAGAAAATATAACATGTTAAAATTATTCCTTAGAAAAAAGTTCATTTTTAATATAAAATTTATGTGTGAGATAAGATTATCAATTATTATGATTTCCAAGATATAAATTATTTTATTATATAAAAATATATTTTTTTTATATTTAAAATAAATTAAAAATAAGATTTTACCAAAATAATGTATAATTAAATGAATATACCAAAATAGTTTCCTATTATAATTAAAATATTTAATTTATTTTATAACGTGAAAAAAAAAGTTTTATAAATTCAAAAAATATCATTGACATGAATAAAATTATTCCTCAAATAAATTTAACATCAATTTAATGTTTTTAAAAACTCAAAGACTTTCTTATATTTTGATAAATTAGTAAAAGTCACCATTTTGGAAAAAAACTGCATTTTTCACTATTCTTGTAAAAATAATTTATTTTATAAAACTATGAAACATTAATCCTAACATAATTTTAAAAAGGTGATTCCAAAAAATTAATTTATCTTGTGTCTTAATATTATATAAGTGATAAAAATTATTTTTCTATATAAGTTCTTAAAATTTAAGAAAATTAATTTTATTAAAATATAATCTCTGTTCCAAAATTTTAAATGTAGGTCAGTAAATTAAAACATAGAATTTATAATTATAAATTCACTTATAAGATATATATTTTTTATTATAAAATTGATTCATTAATTTCCATTTCACACTTATATATTATAAAAGTTATGTTATTTAAGAAAACTAAATATTTTATTATTTTCCTAAAAATAAGTCTTTTTAGGAAATAGATCAAAACAATTTTTCAAACTAATATCAAATTCGAAATCCAAAAATAATGTATATTTTTCAAAATTAAATTTAGAGGAATTTATATTTAATCATTAATTAAGAATATAAAAGATAATGTGAAAGTGTTTTTATAGGAAAATATTAATTTAAAATACCATTTCTTATTATTAATTATTTATAAAAAACACTAATAATGCAATAATTTGTCAATAAATATTAAATGTTACTAAAATAAAGATTTAAAAATTAATGTACATATTTTTCATTAATAATGTATACAGTGCATAAAAAAATATAAATTATTAAACATAATAATGAATTAAGTAAATTTGTTTAAAATTCCCATTATATATATATATAATAATAAATTTTATAGTTCAGTTTCATATATTCTTTCCTACTATCTCAATGGATAATTTTTAATGGCTGTAACATATCATGGTTTTTTTAGTTCTGTGTTGTATGTGAAGGAATATATAAATAATACTTCACATAATTGGAGGGAAATGCATATTAAAATAATGGTTCATTACATTCTCCAACCCCTTGAAATACTTTTCATCCTCATACTTTTAAAACCTATACTATTGGAGTAATTTCACTAGGTAAATCATAATTGACCATAAACTAGTAGTTCATCATTGGAAGATTTGGGATATTCTGTGACATTTCCCTATAGGTTATTTTATATGAGCCCTTTGTAAAAAGCTATATTCAATTCATAATAAAAATCTAAGAAATAAATAAGAGATAAATATATAACATGAAACTTTCCTAAATCCTTTAAAGAGATTCATTGAAAATGGATATAAAAATTATATCACTAAACTATTATTACAAAATAATACATAATAGGTGAAATCTTACATGACATAAGACATCAATAAATCTTGAGTGAAAAACAACTATCTACCTAAATAAATGTTGTTGCAAATTATTTTTGTTCTTTTGATAATCTTATAGGTGGTCACTATCATTTTTATATTATAACCCTTTGATTATTAAATTGGTTTATATATTTTCCAAATTCTTCCCATCAAAAAAATTGAAACATTAGTGGATCCTTTGGAATAACATTATCTACTTTCATTGTATCCTTATTTTTCCCTGGATAACTTATTGCTCGATGCCTCCTATACCACATATAATAAATCTTCCATACCCATTAATGAAATTAAATTGGTTCTTATTCCATAATTTTTGACATTTAGGATGTTGTAAATTCATTCCCCCAATATATTAATTTTTAGAGTTCCCATGAGACATCGTTATTATCTTTTTTAGTGCACCAATGATTTCAGCTATGGTTGCAGTTTCAATCATGTTTCATGATAGTTGGTTTGGAATAATCACCGTATTTCATAGTCCATATCCCATTCCAATGGATTTATAATTTAGTTAATTTAATATCCTAATATTTTATAAATTAAATTATATTTTATAGATTGTATGACACACAACACTAATCCTAAATGAACCATGAAAAATTAATATTTAAATATAACTATTATAATTTAGCAATTAAAATAGTGGGTATGAACCAGGTTAAATACTTTATGAAATATATATACAGTATCTAATTAATAAAAATTTATTAATTAATTCTCAAGAAATAAGAACATAATTTTTGGTAAAGATGTTTTATTCTACAATGATATTGTTACCTCACAAATGGTTTTTATTGCCTTCATTATATCAATATTATCTTATGTTGAAATTTTGAGATTTCTCATAAAGGTGTGATTTTTCAATGGATAGTGAAAAATACTCATTCATATTCAAAATTTAATTTTTCATTATAGTATTAAAATATAAAAATTCCATTTCAGATTAGTTTTAATATTTAATCAGTAAATTTTTAATTAAATTAATGAAATAATGGTTTTTAAAAAAAATTGTCTAGTTTCATTTAGTATTAAAACATTTTATACTTAAAAATGTAATTTTTTCAAAAAAATGTTTTTCTTTGGGTTTATCTGTTGAACTTTAAAATAAAATTTTCCACTTAAAATTTTTAAATCATAAAAAATAAATTCCAAATTTTTAATTAGTAGGTTCATATTTGTTAAATATGATCATTTTATGTTTTTTCAAAATGAGTTGTAAACATAGCAATTTATTTATCATAATATAGGGTAAACGAGTAATTAATGGTTAAAAATAATATCATAAGGACTAAAAATAACCTTAACACTTGTATTAATTCTATTGGATGATTATATCTCACCCAAAATTTTCAAAAAGTCAAATATATTTCCTCTTTTTATAATCACAATATTTTTACCGTTAAAATATTTATGTTAATTTAAATCCAAAAATGTTGCACTCTTGATTTTATTAAATATAGTATATTTTATCATAGTGATAAATAGATGAATTGTTTGGTTATAAATTTAAATTTGAAATACAAAATTTTTCTTTTTATAATGTTATTTTATTGTTAATTTTTATAAATAAATAATTACATTAAAATTGTTAGCAACGCTGATATAGTAATTATTCATATAACCAAAAAATTAAATAAATTCCTTCAAAAATGTTAAAAAATAATATTATTTGAATAAATATTTATGTAACACATTTTTTAGATAAAAATGACATCTTATAGGGGTTTGGGTTCATTTTATTGCAATTATACAATTTTCATGTAGTTTTAAACTTCAAATTAATGGAATGGTTCTAAAATTGTCATTAAAAATATTTTATAATAAATAATATTTTATTAAATGATTTAAAATTCCAATAAATTATATTTTTGTAAACCTTATTGGTATATGGTTTAGAATATCAAACATGTTCCATTTTGGGGTCATTTTCATTTTATATTAACTACATTAGAAACTTTAGAGTAAAAAACATTGATATCACTTTAATTTTAGAAATGGTCAGTGAAGAGTTAAAAATGGTCAGGGTAAATGTGATGAAAACGTATAAAAAGATTAGTGTATGAAATTTTTTAAACCCATAATCCTCTTGTGTCGGAATATTATAAATTTTGAACCATCTGGACAAGAAAATTAATCTATATTAATTTAATATTTTATATATCTCAAAGAGTGCCCCTCCACACTCTTATAAAAGGGAACTAATTTTACTCATTTGTTCACATTGAAAAATCCTTTTTATCATAAAATACTTAAAATATACCTTTCTAACATCTCAACCCATGTTATAGAGGTTTTCTAGGGGATAATACAAACCTTAGAGGTCATAATGTGTAAAGAAAAAAAGTTTTTCTGATGAAGAGGTATAGTTCATAACTGAGCATTTTTTATTTATTCTTCTATATCCCTTAAGTATCCTTAAACAATGATAATATAAAAAATTCAGAATCTATCATATAATAATATTTTATTTTTTTTATTTATAACCTATATACATATCCATCCTTCATTAAATTGGATTAAAATCCATCATTTATGTGTCTGACAAACTACCACCTCACGGACCTACATAATTAGTTTTTCATAAAAATCTCTCATGAATAGATAAAATGATGGATTTAATTTATATATATAATATTCATAACATATTTATAATTATTGAAATATAATATAACACCAATTTACATACATTTTCATTCACTAAAAATGATAATTTAATTCATGTGTATGTGTGGAGTACCACCTTGATGAAGTGATGTGATTAGTTTTGCATCACTATATAAAATGGATATATATATATATAAGTATATTTATATAAATAATTTATTATTTATTATATTATTATTTTCATTCAAATATGAAATAATAATTACTATATAACTATAATTATATCTGAAAAATTTATGTATTTCTCATGTGTACGTACGACCTACTGTCACAAAGATTGTAACATATATCATTTTTCATAACTATATTTAATAGTTTTTTCTGAATAATTCTTGTATAAAAATTATAATTATGTTATTATATTTATTCTTGATAATATTTAATAATTACCACTTTGACCATAGTCAACCTACCAAAGTTTTTTTTGATATCTCAATTGAATATTGTCAAAACATCTAATGTAAAATTAAATGATTAAGTAATTTTATTTAACAAGTTAAAAAAATGAATAGTTAACCTGAAAACTAATGTTATTAAATTAATTAACTAAAATAATTTGGATATTCATGATGACAATCATATGTGATGGTTTAGTCTTTAAGTAAGTGACACTTTATCTCAAAGCCTCATTTTTATTGTTTTGAAGGTTTATTTTCTAGATAATTTTATTCTATGCAGAAGATTTTATAAAATTTTTAAATAAAATTTTTATTTATGTGTGAAATATGTTAATGTTCATTTTTTACCATAATTTTTTTAAAACATTTTGAAAAATAATTTTATTTAAAGTTTTACATAAGGGACTTGCTTTTAAAATTCATATTTTAATGTTCCCTTTAAAAATATATTTTTCTTCCATGTACATGTTTTAAAAATTATTTAATAAATTTATTTATATATAAATAACATATTTATTAAGGAAATTTTATGTATATGTTAACATTATTTAAAAGGTTTTCTAAAGGAATATTTTTAAGAAATGTTTTTACATTCTTTACAAAAAGATAAAAATAATGTTCTATTTAAACACATACGGAAACAATGGATTGTCCCACCACTATAACCATTATTTCATATTTTAAATCCTTTATAATATTTCATGCTCTATTTAAACAATATCCATCCTTCTCTATGTCCTATAAATTTTTGAATTATTTTTTCAAAATGGAATGGATATTTTAATATACAAAAATTCGTTCTTATGGGTGTGAAGAATATTTTTATGAGTGTAGATATGAAGATTCATGTTTTCATATCATATGATTATGTTATGATTATTATTAATTGTTTTTTATGATGAGTGATTCCCTTATAATTCAAGGATTTATGTTTATGTTATTAACTAAGGATTGCCGGTTACGTTATTAACCAAGGATGGGTGGCTCCATTATCAACCAAGGACTGGTGGGAACGGGATACCCTCCACAACATTAGATATGAAAGTCAACCATATGGATAATAAATTTGTAAAAGTTATATAGAAAATTATATACTAGTATAAATACATATTCTATCTATTCATTCTATGAGTTTTTGTTGATATATTATGATTTATTATTGTAAAATAATGATCTTATGTTTAAAATAAAGTATATGATAGTTTTTTTGGGTGACAATTAAAACATTGTGAAAAAATGATTTTTTGTATTTCCTGAATACAAATGAACCTTTATGAGTTTTCTTTTTTAACTTTATGATTTCTTATGAAATGTTTTATGGAATGATTTGGTAATATATGTTTATTTTTATGGTTTAAAATTTTCTATTTTAAATATCAATATTTATTTTGAAAAGGAAAATTTTTGTATGTATTCATTAACTAATTGGATCTTTAAATTCATCATTTTTATGTCCCTTACTAAATTTTTTCCTCACAATTCATGTTTAAAAAAATTACTGGTTTTAATGATGGGTAAGGGAAAAGAAAATTTTCTGTTTAAATTTGAGAATATTTTTCATGAAAAGAAATCTTGTTCTATTATAAAAAATTAATATTATGGAAAAATGGATATTTAGTAGAAGGTTAAACATTTTAATATATCTGATATTCCTTTTAAAGAGTTATAAAATTATTCTATAGAAATCTAAATAGAAAATATCTATGAGAAATAAGGGAAATTATTTCTTAACTAAAAACTCAAGAATATGTAATGTTTAAGAATAGGTATTTAGAGTTGGTTATAGAGAAGTGTTTACAAATGTTTATAAGTTAGGATGTTTCCATGTGAGGTCACCTTAGATTTATAGATACCATCAATGGATTGTAATTTTTTGGCTTCTCATAAGATTGAGGTCTTAGAAGCTAGTTTTAAGGTTTAATGTGTTGGGATCTCAAGGTGATTAATGAGATTTTAGGATATGCTTTATTATATTGAAATATATGTAATAAATGGGATTACTGCAAAGTATTATTTAAATAGGATATGGTTAATGTTTTTGTAATGCAGTCAAAATGATATAATATAACCTTTTTAAGTTAAATATTATATAACGTTTAATTTCTATAGGTAATATTTTTAGATTTATGGTTAAAGTACAGTAAAATCTATCGGTATTGAATTTACAAGGACTATTTTTATTATCAGATGCAATAACTTATTTCTAATTTTAATTATTTTATTTTCTCAAAATTAGTTATTATTTATAAATATGTAATAAAAAGGATCTCACGAGACCTTATTATCCCTACAAGAATATTTAATAATCGCTATCATGGAAAAAATAATATTCAAATGATTTTGAATGCTTTTTGAAAATCCAAATCACATGTAAAAACTATTTAATCTATCAAAAAACTTTTAATTTATCTAAAAAAATTAGATCATGGAATAGATTTTATTTTATTTAAAAATCTCAACTCATCCATCTCATTTAGTAAGAGAAATACAACCAAGGACATGACTTTTTCTATTCTGTAGAAAAGGACATCATGCTGAAAGATAAATGGGGTATCAACATTATAAAGGAATATCAAGATATATTGATTTAAGGTATGAATAATTTTACTATATTCTAAATATAAACAATGATTGACTTGATATATATAAATCACAAGGTCATATTTTCTGTTTTTTATTTTTAGAATAAATAATAAATTAATATGAGAAGAATTCATGGTTAAAAATTAAGAAGGAATTTTAATGAGGGATGTTTTTATCAATAATATTATGAAATATTACAAATATTATGGGGATCGTGAAATACCAAAGGATTATTATATAGTATTTTTTTATTAAAAATTATTAAAATATGTTAATTGGAATCAATAACATTAAAAAGTGGCCTACTGAAAGGGTGGTTACTTTTGGGTTACATTTTTTGAGCCTTAATTTATGTTTACGGTATCTGTAACTTTTGATATTTACTTGTGTTTACTTAATGTTATTTGAGGAAGATAGATTTATATTTGGTGGACTTAAATTTTATGGTATTGATAACATTTGGTGTTTATATTATTTTTGGTATTGAGGTAATTATAAAATATAAAATGTTTTGAACATATTTTTTCTCATATACATAATTATGGGACTAAAATTTCATTTAGTGATTAGGTGGTTAATTTTATTTCGGATGGTCTCATTATTTTGGGAAAAACATAAGGTTCAGGTAATCGTAATATTATATTAGTTTATTTGAAGAATAAAGTTTGAATTAGATTTTTTTATGAATATATTATATTAATATGTCTTAATGGTTATTCAGGTGATTTATGGAAATTATTTCCATATCTTGGAGATTATATGATTATGGAATATGCCTATTTGGTCTAATACTTTAAGAGAGATTAAAATGATTTGGTGAAAAATGTTTTAATAATATGTGATAAAATCATTATAATCTTTGGTTTTAAATTTTATTCAGTAATATATTGAATAATTTTGATGATAGTTATTTAAAAAATTTATTTAGTTTGAACGTTGGGTATTACTAATGAATATTAAGGTTTAATTTTTTCGTATGAAGGTTTATTATTTTTTGGAATTATCTCCAATTTTTTTAACCAATTTTTTTAAATTTCCAACGATTAGAGGAATATATTTGTCTCCTTCTATAGATTATGTGATCTATTATAACATAATGTTAGTTCTTCAGACATAAAAAATAATTTTGAATACTCATCGTTTGGAGAAAAAGATGATATTATGGTATAAATATAATAATGAATGAAATTTTACTGGTCAAGAAAGTATATTTCCTTCTGTTTTAAGTATATTTAGTATGTAATTATTCAAAACATTGAAAATATTCTGAAATGAAGATTTTATCATATTACTTTCATTTCTAATGAATCGATGGTCTTTTTAAGGCCTCTTATTTATAGTTTTGTGGTTATTAAAATTATCGTGATCATTAAATTTTGTGTGATTAATGATATAATTCAATATAAACCATTGTTTATAAATTATTCTTTTCATTACTTTCCACATATTTTCCTCCAACTAATTTTCTCTAATTTAGAAACATAGCATGAGTAATTTCTAGATGATCATCATATGTCCCTTTATCTCTTTTCAAGTGTAAGTTTTATTAACCTTTTTTTTGATTTGGAATTTCAACCAAGTTATTTTCAAATGTTAAACCTTTTATTATTGAGTTAATGTTCAAATTAAGAGTATGTAATTAATTAAATTTGGTATAACATGTTAACCAGATAATTTTAAAAGAAAATTTTGTCTGGTAGCATGCACGACATGCAACACTGAGCCAAATTGAACAATGAAATATTATTATATAAATTTGAAATTTATAACATAGATTTTAAATTTTCTAGTATGAATAGGGTTTTAATTTATGAAATATATATATAAAGGTTGTAATAAAATTAAATTTTTTGATAAATATTTAGTAAATAAGCACTCTTTTTCAATAAATCCACTTTATTCTTCAATTATCTGTCTTATTTAAAAATGGATTTTAATTATTTTTGTAGGATAATAATATAATAAATTTATGTAATATTTATTAATATTATTTTATTAAAAAAAACATTTTTTAAAACATCATATCAAAATTAGCTGAGAGTGAAATTTTTATGTTTTTCTGAAATGTTTGATTATCAATGAATTTTGAAAAATAATGATTTCCATTAAATATTATACATTATTTATTAATAATGTAAAATTATATTTTAGATTTTTTTTTTAAAATAATTTGTTCATTTTTATTTATAATAATCTATTTTTTATTTTAGATTAATTTTATACTTTAATTTAGTATAAAAAAATTTTATACTTAAAATGGAATTTTTATGAAAAATTGTATTTCAGCATGTTTTGACAGTTTAATTTTACACTAAATTATTATATATAAGGTTTTTGAATATTAAAAAATGGATTCTAAATTTGGGATCATGATATCCAATTTTGGTAAATAGTTCTCTTTTATTTTTGGTCCATATAAATTTTAACCATAGTAATATTTTTTACCATGGTAAAAGGAAATCAAGTTATTTTTGGTTAAAAAATATGATAAGGACTAAAAATAACCTTTACATCTCTTTTTATTTTATTTTATGAGTATATCACATCCATAATCATCAAAAATTCTAACATATTTAGTTCCTCTATTTGGAAGAGACTATGACCATTATAATACTTAAGTGAATATAAATCCAAAAATGGAACACTCTCACATTTAGAAGATATACAATTTTGTAACATAGGTATAGACACAGTACCTATTAAGTTATAAATTTTTATTTTAATTCTAAATTATTTTCTAACATGTTATTTTTTTTATTTAATAATTAATTACCTCAATTTATTATGCAACATCAGTGAAGTAATTATTCAATTAACAAAAAAAATAAAATAAATGATATTAAAAATGTGAAATAGAATTTTATTTAAATTAATTACTATGTTACACAATTTTGGTTGAAAAAATTTCATATTAGATATTTTTGGATAAATTTGATTCCAATTCCATTTTTTATTGTATTTTTAAAATTCAAATTAATGGAATATTTCTTAAATTAACATTAATTATATTTTTAATAAAAAAGTATTTTTTGAAATTATTTAAAATTATTTAAAAAAACTAATACTGGCCTAAAAAATTGCATATGGATTAAAATTTATTCTTATATTCATTTACAGGCCATTTTTCATTTTATTGTTACTATATTAACCCAATGAGTTGTAAAAATAGTGATATCATAGTAATTCTAAAAAAGGGTTAATAAAGGGTTAAAACAAAAATTTAAATGTAAAAATTGATACAAACTTGTACAAATTTTATTTTATCAGATTATTTCAACCGATTATCATTTTATCTTTTATTATAAACAATTTAGAGACATTTTTACAGAAAAATTAATTTAAGTTAATTTAATATTTTATGTATCTTCTATAGTTCCACTCCCCTCTCTTATAATAGTGCACCTCTATTTCTCAATTATTAAAACATAAAAACCATTTTTGATCAAGAAATACCTAACCAAATACCTTATTAAAATCCATCGCCATGTTTTAGTGGCATTATTTTGGGTAGAATACCAATATTAGAGGTATTATGTTTTAAAGAAAATGAGGTTGTCTAAAGAATAGGTATAGTTCTTAACTGAATGCTTTTGTTTTATTTCTTATTCCACCTCCTTAAAACATTAATTAAACATGTCTATATAATAAAATTATTATATCCCATATGATTTTAGATTATTATTTTAATGTAATATCCTATGTCAATATCCATCCTCCATCAATTGGAAAAGTAATCCATCATTTGTGTGTACAATAGACCACCACCTCACAAACCGGTGTAATTAGTTTTCCATAACCACCTATCCCAGAAAATTATAATGATGTATTTAATGAATATATATGATATTCATGAAATATTTAACTTTTTTTATTATAATATAACATTAATTTTCTTACATTATCATTCACTGAAAAATGATAATGACACTCATCTGTATGTGTGGACTACCACCTCCAAAAAGCAAAGTGATATGCTTTTAGTCACCATATCATATGGATTATATATATAATTATATTAGAGGAAGGAATATGTTACTTATAATACTATGATTTTTCTTAAATGATAAAACAACACTAACCTTGTTTTCACAATGATCATTGAAAACTCATGCTCATATACAGTCTATTATCTCCATGATTGTAACATAGTTCATCTTCCAAAAGCATATTTCATTTTTTGTTTTAAAATTATAATTTATGTATAAAAACATAATTTTTTCTTGATTATTATTCTCTATATTGAGGAATAAATACCACGTTTACCAAAGTCAACCTACCGAAGTCATTTTGGATATATGTGCTAAATACTAACAAAAATTTTGACGTATACATAACTAATTAAGTAACTCTATTTTACATGGTATTAAATAAAATCAATGTACTAATGAAATTGAAAATTTTAATTAATCAATTAAATAATAAGTATAATTTTTTTATTTAAAAGATAAAAAACATACTTGAAAAGATGGGATCAAGGTAAGGGAAGCTTTAACTCAAAACCTATGATGGTTTTGCTAATTAATTTTATTCCATAAACATATTCTTGTAAAGTATTAAAGAAAATTATTAATGGATTATAAATTTTAAATTTTACTATATATTTCTAACCATAAATTTTTTTTTAAAAAATAATTTTTTCAGGTTTTATATAAGGGGAATTCTTTTAAAAAAACTATTTTGTTGATCCCCTTGAAACACTCTTTCTATTCCATATCCATATTTTTTAAATTATTTTGTGGATGTAATTATATTGAAAAATAATTATAATGGATATTTAATGTATGTTTTTACATTAATTAAATTGATTCCAAAGAGAATCATTTTATAAATTGTTTTTTATTTCTGTAAAAAAAACAAATGGGGTGTTCTATATTAACATATATAGTGGCAAGGATCTTTCCCACTATCATTATCAATATATTATATTTGAACTAATTTATAAGAATATGTGTTTTCTTAAAATAAAACACATCCTTATATATGTTTTGGTTATTTTCCAAAATGGTTTTAAAATGCTATGTATATTTCAATAACCAGAAATTTTTTCAGGTGGGTGAAAAGTATATTTTTATGTGTGTAATGATGAAAATGAAACATTCCAATTTTCAATATTATGTTATAGTTATTTGGAATAGTTTATTATGTCCAGTAGTTATATTTTAAACCAAGGATATGTGGATACCTTATTAAACAAGGGTGGTTTATTACATTATTAACTAAGAATGGGTGGTTATGTTATAAACCTAGGACTGGAGGATCAGTGATATACCTCCAATGAATTTGGTATGGAAGGAGACTGTGTGGTAAATCTATTTGTTTGTGTGGCATGAAAACTGATTTCCTTATTTACATACATGTTTTATATTTGAGTTTTATGGGTTTTTATATAATTTTTATTACTTCTCAAGGAAAAATAATGATCTTTTTTTAACTTAATGTATATTATACTTTTTAAGGGTGAAATTCATAACTTTGAGAAACAAATATGAGTTGTTTATTATTGGAAATAAATCATTATGAGTGTTATTCTTTCCTTTAATATTTTTTTTGAAAAGTTTTATAAACTATATTGGGAAGAGAATTTTATTTATTGTGTAATGAAATGTTTATTTTAAACCTAGTGTTTAATTTCAAAAGGGGTTTTCTAATATATTCACATACTAATGGGTTTATTTATTTCTTCTTTTTTATGTACCTTGGGGATATTTTTGTGACCATACCGTATTTTGAAATCTTTTTCATAGGTTTTAAGGTTGTATAAAAGAAATTAATAATTCATGATGAATGTTGTGAAGATTTTTCATGGAAAAATCATATTTTATTTTAAAAAATATATCTTATATAAAAAAGGATACTCGGAAGAAGGGAGGACATCATAATATATATTGGAATCTTATATATGATTTATAAACTAATTTTATAGAACTATATATTAAAAATAACATCACAAATGAAAAAAAATCTTGACTAAAAACACATGATTATTAATGATTAAGGTTTGGTCCTTACAAGTAAACATAAAATTATCCCTTTCACTTAGGGTAAACTCAATTCCTTCTGGTTTCATCCATTACTAAAACCAAAATGGTTATCGTGGGTGATGATTATTTAACATCATAAGGGGTTATCCTAATCAATAGAAAAAAATTAATTCAACCTTAAATCCTTTTACCCTTTTATATCATCACATTATCCAATAATTAGTTTAGTTCAACCTATATCAATATTATTTTAACCTAGGTTACTTTAAGATCACTTGTCTTATACTTATCAATATAGATCCTCAATGATACTGTAAACTAAATCATTAATAATAGTTCCTAAAAAAATATGGTTAACCAAAGAATACCCCTCATGAGTGTCAAACCGGGTGTGTAGTTAGGATACTTTTTCATATACCATGTGATGGTTGAGTTAATACCCAACACAACCTTTTCATGGTTATCCCGTGATGTATATTTATTCTAGATCCTACATCCACTTGTTGTATACATAGATGGATTTCATTATTATGAAAATCATAGACTCAAAAGTTTACCAAAACATTTGTATATAATTATATAATTAGCCTTGTCATGTATTCTTATCCATAGTTTTTTTTGAATTTCCCTTATCTTATACCCCAAAAATAAATATACAATTCCATAAAAAATTACAAAAAACATCTTTTGTACCAACTATAGTGACCCAAGACACACATATATTCAATTTTAAAAAATTTCCATAATTTAGACATTATATTTCACATAATATATATCACAATATTACAAATGGAATGCTTAATGTCTTTGAGGACCAACTACATTGGTAATTTATTCCATAATACATGTGAACATTTCTACATAATGTAAATCTTATAGAACCTCTTAAAGATTTATAAAATGTTATACTAAACTCCCTAACTAAGGGAATAGAAACATAATAAATGGATAAACTCAAACACTCAGTAAGGGTAATCATAATAAATAAATATAAAAGATCAAAAGTGTTCATAAAATAATAATATGATCTTTATAATATAATAAACGAACAAGCATGTAAAATATATTAATTCAAACCCAATAAAATAAACAAAACTATTATAATAATGGAAACATGAAACAAGGAAAGGAAATCATAATATCATGGAATCATAAACATTTAGAAACAACATAAGACATGACATCATAATCGTAATTCAAGGTTCACTCCCAGGACAATCATAATAAAGTGAAAGAAGACTTACGGTGGATTCAATTCACACCTTGGTCCCATTCATAGAATATCATGAGAAATGAATCTCTAACCACTGTATCAGTGTTCTATATAATTATAATCCCACCCATAATATTACATAATGTTCTTAGGCTAACCTCTCATGAACGATATATAGTGGAAATATTCCCATAGTGCATTTGGTTCACTCCCTACTCATATGCATAACTTATCATGACTTATAAATCATTACCCAATGTATTGTAGTGACATATAATATTAGGTACACAAATAATATAAATGAAAATAATATATATGGGTGCAACATTATAAGAATAAACCATACATAAATCATATGTGTAGAGACCCAAAGCTTGACGTACACGGACATTACATTACTTTAGCGGAATACTTAATACATAACAAACACATACACACGAGGTACGTAATAGTTTAGTGTCTTTGGAAACTAGAAATTTAATCTTCTAATCGTGGTGAAGATCTTGAAATTCCCCCCTAAAGATCTTCCCCATTTGTTTTCTTACCTAAAAACTTTCTTTATATCTTGGGAAAAGAAAACATAAAAAGGGTGAGCTCAAATGCTCAGTAAGGGTAAGCATAGAGAATATAAAACAATCAATAAACATTTGAATTCAAAAGATTGAACATAAAATATAAACATAAAAATCCTGAGCAAAGACATAAATCTTCAAAGTACGTAAGGCATATATCATAAAGGAACATCAATCTTTATAAAATAGCATGGAAATAAATCATGTAATTTTGGAAACAATTCTGCACTTGTTATGATTTCCATTGTTGCCAAGGCATTGATGCCAACACCATCTTAGTGGACAAAGACCCTTTTGGAATCGAGTTCACTCCTCGTTCCAGTCCTGTATTAGTGAACTGGATTAACTTACCATTCTATCCATGCCTATCTCATGAGATATAAATCTTTCCCCAATGCATTGGAGGGAGATATAGGTCCCACCCATCTCATAATTAAATCATTATTAATTGTGCCACATAATAAACTTAAAACATTCATCATAACTCAAAGAATAAAATGGGTTTCATAAACATCATCTCATCATCTCATAATCCATATAAAATAAAAGGATATTTCATCATAAGAAAATTGAAACCATGTAAATCATAGAGACTTTAAAATTTAAACATACACATATGAAATAATCTCATCTTATATGGAAAATGGTTTTGATAAAACATTTGAAATTAATTATTGAGGAAAATATCCTTTCTTCTTCGAAATCATTTTATTTTCACAAAATGCCATGCAATTTTAAAAGAAAAGTATTTTGTTGAAAATAGTCATAAAATTTTTTAGAGTAAACTTCATTGAAATATGTCGTTATGAAATTGTAAAAATCCATTCACGCCGTATAAGTTCAAAATAACATTATTCTCGTACTTTTGTCATAAAAGTCAAAAAGTTCCTCATATGGTAAACCAAAAAAGATTCATTCCATAACACAAAGTAAAAGTAAAAGAGCGGTAAACATGACATTAAACATAAATGTAATAATATTAAAAATTTTATGAAAAACTTTTTATGGGCATGGATGAAAAATATAACCCTAGTAAATACTTACGAATAAACAATCTCAGATAAAAATGGGATTTGAAAAGTTATCCCTTACCGTAGGTCCGATATGCTTCTTATGTATCTGAACCACCTATATAATGATTTAAATAATTTCATTGACTTATTATATAATCATATTCATTGTTATTATGTCATAAATGGTTCACATATGACTTCATATTACCCATTCTTTTGTAAATTCCATGTCAAATCAGCGTTTTGGGTAAAATCGTTTTATTTATCGTACGTGTTTGGACTTGTTGTTCTTGATATTATTACTTATATCCTGATTTAATTAATTCCAGAATGTAAAACATTATTTATATATAATATATATTCATCATATATATATATATATATTATACATTGATAAATGGAATGAAATACACCCTTCATGGAGACGGTAGGCCGTACATACACATGAACGCTGTTTTCGTTTCCTTATTGAATTGAATAGAATTAAGTAGATGACATACATATATATATATACATAAATCCATTATCATTATTATGTCATATATTTCATGATTACTAAGCATATATACTTTATAATCATTCATGAATGGTTAACATGGAGAATGAATCTCATCGCGTCGTGGAGACGGTAGTCCGTACGTACGCACGAGCGATGATACCATTCCCATGATCGTGGAATTGTATTGAAGTGTATGTATAATATTTAAGAATCAATATCATATTACAATAATTACATATATTTATTTATTTACACCATTATACCCATCCATGTAAGGTGGTGGTCGAAAACTGATTACACCACGGCGTGGAGACGGTATTCCGTACGTACCCACGCGCGGTGATTTCATTTTCCGCAGGATGGATAGAAGGTGAAATAGGTTTGTTTCGTATTTATAATGACATATAAGTATATAAGTAATACTGATGTTATTACTTTATAATTAGACAACTAAATAAGAAGAAGTTGAAGAAGAATGAAACTTGAGAGAATCGGAAGAAGAGATTACCTCTTCTTCGACGAACCTCCTTTAAGACTTCTCTTATGGAAGTAGAGTTGGTCTTATGAGAAGACCAGAACCTCCAGAATGTTTATAGGGAAGTGTAGAAGAGAAATTTTCAGGGTTTTTCTGAGCTTCAAGGCTTAAAAGGGTGTGAAGGGAAGAGGGAAGGGGTGCCCTTTTTATAAGGGAGGAGAGGGGAACCTTTAGGAAAACATAAAATATTATTTTATAATAAAGTCATATTCGGTTTTTAATACCTATAAATTGATTTATTTAGAATATAAGGTGAGGATGGGTCGAAATTCTCTCAACCAATAGATTTTAGATAGGTTTGGGTCATTATATTAACCTTATCTTTTAGTATTAACTCTTAGTTAATTAGATTGACATTTACCATGTCACTTTGTATTTTTATATTATATAGTTAATAAACATACCATATAAATCCAAGAGACCCCCCAAGTGGTCCATTAATGATACACCTATCAGTATATAATTATCTTGTCCAAACCTTAGATTTTTAGGAATAAAATAACAATTAATAATATAATATTTGTTTTAAAAACTATTTTATGTCAATTTTGACACTATTTTGTAATTGATTTTCTTGAAAATCATAACAGCATGATTAGTTCGAAAAAAGTTAATTAAATCCATAATAACATGTCATATTAACCTATAAAATTAGATTAATTCATAAAAAGTCTCAAATTACATTTATTTGGGTATTTATAACATCATTTATGTTAATATTGAATTAATAAGATAATTACTGCATCATCATTGTGTCATAAATAAATTAGATTATTTAATGTCTAAAAATTATAAATAAACTTCCATTATGTATGAAATCTTTTTATCTTTCTTATTAATATTTATAGTTGAATTTATCTTATGTATAACCCTATATTAAAAATTATTTAGTTATTATACTTTGATTTGAACTATTTTAAACCTTCTTTAAATAAATTAATAATAAATGTCCTAATCTAATTCAAGTGGACCTAAATGGTCATATTTTATTCCTAAGGTTGTTTTTGGTCGAATTACACTTATCCAATAGAATTATGACATGTGTTAGGGTAATAATAATATCATTTTTACCCTTAATTACCCTATTTACTTTTAACCGTGGTAAATAAAAGTAAAAAGTTATTAGTCACAAAAAATTATTTTCATCTCATTGAACCACATTTTAGTCCTTGATATTAACCATGTTTCTCTAATTTTAAAAATTCCACTCACAGAAGTGGTAAAATTATGGTTTATGTAAGTTTGCAAAAAGCTCATAGGAGGGAGGTAAAAGACGGTGAAGAGGTCAATAAAATTTTTATATATCGAAAATTATTATAAATTGACTGCAATGAATTACATTGAACATATATAGGTATTATGTATCAATTTTGACATAAAATAAATTTAAATAAATAATTATTTAAATAAAAAGTTGGTTTTTAAATAGTAACCCAGTGTTTTCACTATTCATCAAAAATTGAAAGTTTTCAGAAAAATAACAAAAATTCACTCTAGGCTAATTTCGATATTATGAATCCAAAAATGAAGTCAATTTTGAAAGATAAAATTTATAAAATTTTAAAAAGTGGGTATTACTATTCATAACGGCTATTTCATAATAATATTATAATAATATCTCGGTTAGTGAAACTCGGTGTCGTGTACTACACACGCTATCGAGGAAGGTCATGATTGCGTGTAATATAAGACAAGTAAGGGTTGAATGTAGTGAAAGAATCATTTGTTGTTGCATATGACAGAATACAACCATATTTCATTTATACATTGAATATATATATATATACACTCAATGTTGCGTAGAATAACTACTATCAAACGAACTTGAAATTGTGTGTAACACGATCCAAGAATAGTGTTGTCTATACTGCAAGCTAATACGGTGTTGCGTATAGCGCAAGATAATATTGGTGTAGCATACAACAAAAGACATCAATGAAAATAAAAGGAATAATTCTCATAAAATCTCGGGTTGTTACATTCAACCCCCCTTAAAATGAACATCGCCCTAGAAATTCTTCGGGGTTGTAAATGGTTTTCTACTTGAAAATTTCTTTAATTGAAACCCACATCGTAAAATAGAATAACAAAACTTAACTTTAAAAACTAAAGTATGAAACGTAATGGTTACCCAAATTAACTAATCGATGGGTTTCCACGTAGGAGAACATAGGTGAAAATATGGATATGGAAGGGAAATCTAACTGTCATGTTCTGATGGAGAGTGGTAGAGAACATGGCTATGAAAAAGCCAATAATCATAAAGCCATAAATTTGTGGTGATCTATGGTACCAACTGATTCATAGGATATAAGGGCACTAGGACAACCTTTTTGGTTTTCAAGATCATTTCCCTAAAGTTGAGGAATTTGAATTAGAAGAAATACATACTTTATTTTGGTAAAATCCAACTGTTGTTCGTGCCTTGAACAATTTCCACTTCATCTCTTTAAGAAATGAAGTTGAATTTGTCTTTCTCGAAGTTGTAGAAGATCATGCAATAGAATGATTGGTCATTCCATCTGTCTCAAACAGAAGTTAGAAAAAGTTATATACATAAGTCCATATATGGTGAGATTAATCAGATATGGTTCCAAAATGGACTTATACATCATATTTCATACTGCTTAATATAATAAAATTGGTTTCTACTAAACAGGGACTTCTTGTAGCCCAGTGGTAGTCGATAAAGTCCTGTCGTACTTCAGTTGTGGGTTCAATTCCCATAGCCTTGTCCAATGTGATGGGTTGTCACCCATCCTGCAGGTTTTCCTTTTCCTAAAACTACATTATTACAACTTTCCATCAATAATTTCGAAAATGTTCTAGCCTTAAACAATACTAACTTTTGTCCATCATATTCCATTCCAATCTTTAGGCTTATCTAAAATATTGTTGTCCAATATCATATTATAGTGAAAACGATTACCAGAGAGTTCATATAACAAGCATGTTAATACCATCGTTGATCCCCAAATATCATAAGATATGTCTTGTTGGTCACATTACAAACATTCGAAGGCCTTAATCATGTATTCTCTTGAAAAATAAATACTCATTTAACCTTAGTGAAAACATGAGTACTGTCAAAAGTTAACTCTTTCCACATACCAAAATCTCAAAATTCGGTATACTCAAACCATGATATAACTTAGTCCTTATATCAATCATGAGCTCATGAATACTATCAAACAATTCATTTTCTTCTTATCCCATCATTATGCGCATATCATCTACTTTCCAAAATATTTGAATCAATTTTCATGGTTACTGGTACCATATTCTTATAGAAACCCACAATGGACCAATACACAGATATTTCAAAATTCAACGATACTATAAATGAGATTCCATGATACTATTTTGAAATCCCATTACATAAACACTTAATCATTACACAACATCATTTTCATACTCAACATCATAAATAGTGATTGCATGTGACTTCCCTTTATCCTTTTCCTTAAGAGGTTTCTCACGTTGATCATCATTAACCCTTGGATTAGGGCATTGATTAGCATAATTCCTCATTTCTTTGCACTTGAAGCATTGAAGTGTTGGTGGTGCATTCTCTATAGTCTTTTCTTTATTAACATCATTAGAAACCCTTTTTCCATTACTTCGACACTCAGCTGCTCGATGACCTTCTTTTCCATACTTAAAACATAGTCTAGTCCCTTTAATACAATCTCCACCATGCATCTTTCCACACTTTAATCATAAAGAAACATTCATCTTCTTTTCACCTTTATTCCGAGATTTCTCCTTGAACTCCATCTTTCAATTT
Source organism: Viscum album (assembly GCA_963277665.1). NCBI lineage: Eukaryota > Viridiplantae > Streptophyta > Magnoliopsida > Santalales > Viscaceae > Viscum > Viscum album. Next base: position 1,418,107,233 of record OY728138.1, read on the forward strand.
TTGTCAAAACCATGAGATGGATATGTTACACCAACTCCCAGTTATACCTTGATAGTACAACGCACAATTTCTTCATAGCTATTGAAGCCTCTTATAGCTAATTCCCTTCGAAGACTTGGTTTTAAAACACTTAAAAATCGATCAACATTACTTTCATGTTGGATGATAAATCCAGATGCTACCTTGCAAGTCTTGTAAAATTCACTTCATATATACCAACAGATTCATCATCCTTCTTCTTAAGCTCAAGAAACTCCTTTTCCATCTTTGTTCGAAGAATACGAGGGAATTACTTACTGAAAAACAAGTTCTTGAACTCATCCCATTCCATGGATTCATTTTCAACTTGGGGCCTTGTATTCTTAATTAGAGTCCACCACTGGTCTGCTTCACCTTCTAAATGGTAAACAGCTAAAATGAATTTTTCATGTTCTGAATAGAGAAGTATGGAAAATATCTTTTCAATGGTACTGATCCATTTTTCAGCAACAAGTAGATCAGAATACCCCTTGAAAGACGGTGGACATTTCCTCATGAAGGACTCAAAAGAATATTTTTCCCTTCTCTGATCATTAGGAAATCCAGAATGATACATAGCTTCTGTAAGTATAACAATAAGATTTTTCACTCCATCTCCCATCACATTTGGTTGCCTGGGATGAAAATCATTGCAGTATCCATTACATTGATCAACACGGTTCCTTCGGGTTCCAGCCATCGTCTAAAACCCAAAAAGAACAGTGTGAGAGGAAAAAATCATGCTAGAAAAACAATATAATAAAGGGGGAGTACCTTAAATAACTAACATCTTAGGTTTAATTCTAATATCGTTACCATAATTCTAGGACTATAACCTATACTTATACTTAACCTTAGGGACATCCCTGGACATACCTTATAAATATCTCTAGGGATCTCACTAAAGTTCTCGCATCCTAGTTTACAAAGGTTGAATAACCTTTCCTCTTATACCAACTATAGAGACCCAAAGCTTGACGTACATGGACATTAAATTACTTTTTCTGAATACTTGATACATAACAAACACAGACACACAAGGACCATAATAGTTTAGTGTCTATGGAAACTCTGAATTTAATCTTCTAATCGTGGTGAAAGATCGTAAACTTCTCCCTGAAAGATCTTCCCCTTTTGTTTTCTTAACTAAAACCTTTCTTTATATCATGGGGAAAAGAAAACATAAAAAGGGTGAGCTCAAATGCTCAGTAAGGGTAATCATAGAGAATATAAAACAATCCATAAAAATTTGAATGCAAAATCTTGAACATAAAATCTAAACATCAAAATCTTGAGCAAAGACATAAATATTGGAAGTAAGTAAGGCATATATCATAAAGGAACATCAATCTCGATAAAATAGCATGGAAATAAATCATGTAATTGTGGCAACCATTCAGCACGTGTTATGATTTCTATAGTAGCCAAGGCATTGCTGCAAAGACCATCTTAGTGGACAAAGTTCGTTTCTGAATCGAGTTCACTCCTCGTTCCAGTCCTATATTACTAAATCGGATTAACTTACCGTTCCATCCATGTCTATATCATGAGATATAAATCTTTACCCAATTCATTGGAGAGAGTTATAGGTCCCACCCATCTCATAATTAAATCATTCTTTCTTGTGCCACAAAATAAACATAAAACATTCATCATAACCCAAAGAATAAAATGGGTTTATCAAACATCATCTCATCATCTCATAATCCATATAAAATAAATGGATATTTCATCATATGAAAAGTGAAACCATATAAATCATAGATACATTAAACTTGAAACACACACACATGAAATAATGTCATCTTAAATGGAAAATGGTTTTGATAAAACATTTGAAATGAATTATTGAGGAAAATATCCTTTTTTCTTCAAAATCATTTTATTTTCACAAAATGACATGCACTTTTAAAAGAAAAGTATTTTGTTGAAAATATTCATAAAATTTTGTAGAGGAGACTTTATTTAAATAAGTCTTTATGAAACCGTAAAAATCTATTCACGCCGTATAAGTTAAAAATAACATTATTCTCGTACTTTTGTGAGAAAAGTCAAAATGTTCCTCATATGGTAAACAAAAGAAAGATTCCTTCCATAACACAAAGTAAAAGTGAAAGAGGTTTAAACATGACATTAAACATACATGTAAGAATATTAAACACTTTATGAAAAACATTTTATGGGAATGGATGAAAAATATCACCCCAGTAAATACTTACGAATAAACAATCTCGGATAAAAATGAGATTGTAAAAGTTATCCCTTACCTTAGGTCTGATATGCTTCGTACGTATCCAAACCTCATGTATAATGATTTAAAAAAGGTCATTGACTTATTATAGAATTATATTCAATGTTATGATGTCATAAATGGTTAACATATGACTTTATATTACCCATTTGTTTGTAAATTCCATGTTAAAGCAGCGTTTTGGGTAAAATCGTTTTATTTATCGTACGTGTTTCGACTTTTTGTTCTTGATATTATTACTTATATCCTGAATTAATTAATTCCAGAGTGTAAAAAACGATTTATATATAATATATAGTTAGCATATATATATATATGATAGATCGATAAATGTAATGAAATACATCATTCATGGAGACGGTAGGTCGTACGTACTCATGAATGTTGTTTTCGTTTCCTTATTGAATTGAATGGAATTAAGTATATGGCATATATATATACATAAATCCAGTATCATTATTATTTCATATATTTCATGATTAATTATTATATATACTTTATAATCATTCATGAATGGTTAACATGGAGAATGAATCTCATCGTGTTGTGGAGACAGTAGTTCGTACGTACGCACGAGCGATGATACCATTCCCATGATCGTGGAATTATATTGAAGTTTATGTATAATATTTAATAATCAATGTCAAATTACAATAATTATATATAGTTATTTATTTACACCATTATATCCATCCATGTAAGGTGGTGGTCGAAAACAGATTACACCACGGCTTGGAGACAGTATTCTGTACGTACGCACGCGCGGTGATTTCATTTTTTTTGTAGGATGGATAGAAGGTGAAATATGTTTGTTTCATATTTAAAATAACATATCAGTATATAATTAATACTTATTTTATTACTTTATAATGAGAGAACTAAAGAAGAAGAAGTTGAAGAAGAAATAAACTTGAGAGAATCGGAAGAAGAGATTACCTCTTCTTCGACGCACCTCCTTTAAGCCTTCTCTTAAGGAAGTAGAGTTGGTCTTTTGAGAAGACCAGAACTTCCAAAATGTTTCTAGGGTAGTGGAGAAGAAAAATGGGCAGGGTTTTTCTGAGATTCAAGGCTCAGAAGAGTTTGAAGAGAAGAGGTAAGGGGTTCCCTTTTTATAAGGGAGGAGAGGGGCACCTTTGGAAAAACATAAAATATTATTTTATAATAAAGACATATTCGGTTTTTAATAGCTCCAAATTGATTCATTTCTAAAATAAGGTAAGGATGGGTCTAAATCCCCTCAAACAATATATTTTAGACATGTTTGGTTCATTATATTAACCTTATCTTTTCATTTTAACTCTTAGTTAATTAGATTGACATTTACCATGTCACTTTGTATTTTTATAATATATAGTTAATAAACTTGCCATATACATCTAGGAGACCCACCAAGTGGTCCATTAATAATACACCTATCATGATATAAGTATCATGGCTGAATCATAGATTTTTAGGAATAAAATAACAATTAATAATATAATATTTGTTTTAAAAACTATTTTATGTCAATTTTGACACTATTTGGTAATTGATTTTTTTGAAACTTATAATAGAATTATTAGTTCTAAAAAAGTTAGTTAAATCAATAATAACATGTCATAGTAACCTATAAAATTAGTTTAATTTATAAAAAGTCTCAAATTACAATTATTTGGGTATTTATAACATCATTTATGTTAATGTTTCATTAATAAGATAATTACTGCGTCATCATTCTGTCATAAATAAATTAAATTATTTAATGTCTAAAAATTATAAATAACCTTCCATTAAGTAGGAAATATTTTTATCTTTCTAATAAATATTTATAGTTGAATATATCTAATGTATAACCCTATATTAAAATTGATTTTGTTATTTTACTTTGATTTTAACTATTTAAACCCTTCTTTAAATAAATTATTAATAAATGTCCTAATCTAATTCAAGTGGACCTAAATGGTCATATTTTATTCCTAAGGTTGTTTTGGTCGAATTAAACTTATCCAATAGAATTAGGACATGTGTTAGGGTAATAGAAAATCATTTTTACCCTTAATTACCCTATTTACTTTTAACCGTGGTAAATAAAAGAAAAAAGTTATTATTCACCAAAAATTATTTTCATCTCATTGAACCACATTTTAGACCTTGATATTACCGTGTCTCTCGGATTTTAAAAATTCCACTCACAGAAGTGGTAAAATTATGTTTTATGTAAGTTTGCAAAAACCTCATAGGAGGTAGGTAAAAGACGGTGAAAAGTTCAATAAAATTTCTATATAACAAAAATTATAATAAAATGACTCTAATGAATTACATTGAACTTTTATAGGTATTATGTATCAATTTTGACCTAAACTAAATTTGAATTAATTATTATTTAAATAAAAAGTTGGTTTTTAAATAGTAACCTAGTGTTTTCACTATTCATAAAAAATTTAACATTTTCAAAAAAATACCAAAAATTCACCCTAGGATAATTTCGATATTCTGAATCCAAAAATGAAGTCCATTTTGAAAGATAAAATTTATAAAATTTCAAAAAGTGGGTATTACTAATCATAATGGCTAGTTAATAATAATATTATAATAATATCTCGTTTAGTGAAACACGGTATTGGGTACTACACACGCTATCGAGGAAGGTCATAATTGCATGTAATGTAAGACAAGTCAAGGTTGCGTGTATTGCAAGACTCCTTTGTTGATGTGTATAAAAAATATAACCATATTTCATTTATACATTGAATATATATATATACACTCAATGTTGTGTATAATAACTACTATCAAACAAACTTGAAATTATGTGTAACACGATCCAAGAATAGTGTTGTGTGTACAACAAGCTAATACGGTGTTGCGTATAGCGCAAGATAATATTGGTGTAGCGTACAACAAAAGACATCAAAGAAATTAAAAAGAATAATTCTCATAAAATCTCGGGTTGTTACATTCTACCCCCATTAAAATAAATTTCACCCTCGAAATTTGTCGGGGTTATAAATGGTTTTATAATTGAATGTTTATTTAATTGAAACCCACATCGTAAAAAGGAATAACAAAACTTAACTTTAAAAACTAAAGTATGAAACTTAACGGTTATCCAAATTAACTATTCATTGGGTTTCCACGTAGGATAACATAGGTGAAAATATGGATATGGAAGAGAAATATAACTGTCATGTTCTGATTGAGAGTGGTAGAGAACATGGCTATGAAAAAGCCAACAATGACAAAGCCATAAATTTGGGATGATCAAGGGTATCAGCTGATTCATAGGAGATAAGGGCACTAGGACAACATTTTTGGTTTTCAAGATCATTTCCCTAAAGTTAAAGAATTTGAATTAGAAGAAATACTTACTTTATTTTGGTAAAATCGCAATGTTGTTCGTGCCTTGAAAAAATTCCACTTCATCTCTTTAAGAAATGAAGTTGAATTTGTCTTTCGCGAATTTGTAGCAGATCATGCGATATAATGATTGGTCATTCCATCTGTCACAAACATATGTTAGAAAAAGTTATATACATAAGTCCATCTATGGTGAGATTAATCAGATATGGTTCCAAAATGGACTTATACTTCAAATTTCATACTAATTAATATAATAAAAGTGGTTTCTACTAAACAGGGACTTCCTGTAGGCCAGTGGTAGGCGATAAAGGCATATCGCACTTCAGTTGTGGGTTCGATTCCCACAGCCTTGTCTGATGCGACGGGTTGTCGCCCATCCTACAGGTTGTCCTTTTTATAAAACTACATTATTATAAATTTCCATCAATAATATTGAAAAAGTTCAAGCCTTAAACAATACTAAATTATGTCTAACATAATCCATTCCAATCTTTAGGCTTATCCAAAATACTATTTTCCAATCTCATATTATAGTGAAAATGATTACCAGAGAGTTCATATAACAAGCATGTTAATACCATCATTGATCCCCAAATATCATAATATATGTCTTTTTGGTCACATTCCAAACATTCTAAGGCCTTAATCATGTATTCTCTTGAAAAATGAATACCCATTGAACCATAGTGAAAACATGAGTGCTGTCAAAAGTTAACTCTTTCCACATACCAAAATCCCAAAATTCTGTATACTCATACCATGATATCACTTAGTCCTTATATCAATCATGAGCTCATGAATACTATCAAACAATTCATTTTCACTTTATCCCATCATTATGCGCATATCATCTGCTTTTCAAAATATTTGAATAAATTTTCATGGTTATCGGTACCATATTCATATAGAAAAACACAATGGAAAAATACACAGATATTTCAAATTCCAGGATACTATAAATAAGATTCCATGATACTATTTTGAAATTTCATTACATACTCCCTTAATCATTACACAACACCATTGGCATACTCAACATCACAAATAGTGATCGCAAGTGACTTCCCTTTATCCTTTGTCTTAAGATATTTCTCATGTTGATCATCATTAACCCTTGGTTTAGGGAATTGATTAGCATAATGGCCCATTTTCTTGCACTTGAATCCTTGAAGTGTTGGTGGTGTGTTATCTGCAGTGTTTTATTTATTCACATCATTAGCAACCCTTTTTCTATTACTTCGACACTCAGCTGCTCGATAACCTTATTTGCCACACTTAAAACATTTTCTAGTCCCATTAAGACAATCTCCACCATGCATCTTTCCACACTTTGAGCATAAAGAAACATTCATCTTCTTTTCACCATTATTCTGAGATTTCTCCTCGAACTCCATCTTTCATTTTTTGTCAAAACCCTGAGATGGATATGTTACACCAACTTCCAGTTCTACCTTGATAGCTCAATGCACAATTTCTTCATAGCTACAGAAGTCTCTTATAGCTAATAACATTCGAAGACTTGGTTTTAAACAACTGAAAAATTGATCAACTTTACATTCAGGTTGGATGATAAAGCCAGATTCATAACTTGCATGTCTTGTAAAATTTGCATCGTATATACCAACAGATTCATCATCCTTCTACATAAGCTCAAGAAACTCTTTTTCCATATTTGTTCGAAGAATATGAGGGAAGTACTTACTAAAAAACAAGTTCTTGATCTCATCCCATTCCACGAATTCAATTTCATCTTGGGGCCTTGTATTCTTAATTAGAGTCCACCACTGGTCTTATTAACCTTCTAAATAGTAAACAGCTAAAATGACTTTTTCATGTTCTGAACAGCGAAGTATGGAAAATATCTATTCAATGGTACGGATCCATTGTTCAGCAACAAGTGGATCAAAAGACCCATTGAAAGACTGTGGACATTGCCTCATAAAGGACTCCATAGAATATTGTTCCCTTCTCTGAAAATTAAGAAATCCAGAATGATTCATAGATTGTGTAAGTATAGCAATAAGTTTTTTCACTCTATATCCCATCACATTTGGTTTCTCGGGAGGACAATAATTTCATTTTCCATTACATTGATCAACACAGTTCCTTCGGTTTCCAGCCATCGTCTAAAACCCAAAAAGAACAGTGTGAGAGGAAAAAATCATGCTAGGAAAACAACATAATAAAGGGGGAGTACCTTCAATATCAAACATCTTAGGTTTAATTCTAATATCATTGCCATAATTCTAGGACTATAACCTATACTTATACTTAACCTTAGGTAAATTCCTAGACATTCCATAGAAATATCTCTAGGGATCTCACTAAAGGTCTCGCATCCTAGTTTCCAAAGGTTGACTAAACCTTTCCTCTGATACCAACAGTAGAGACCCAAAGCTTGACGTACATGAAAATTACATTACTTTTTCCGAATACTTAATACATAACAAACACAGACACACAAGGACCGTAATAGTTTAGTGTCTTTGGAAACTCGGAATTTAATCTTCTAATCGTGGTGAAAGATCTTCAACTTCTCTATTAAAGATCTTCCCCTTTTGTTTTCTTACCTAAAACCTTTATTTATATCCTGGGGAAAAGAAAACATAAAAAGGGTGAGCTCAAATGCTCAGTAAGGGTAAGCATAGAGAACATAAAACAATCCACAAATATTTTAATGCAAAATCTTGAACATAAAATCTAAACATCAAAATCTTTAGCAAAGACATAAATCTTGGAAGTATGTAAGGCATATATCATAAAGGAACGTCAATCTTGATAAAATAGCATGGGAATAAATCATGTAATTGTGGCAACAATTCCGCACTTGTTATGATTTCCATAGTAGCCAAGGCATTTCTTCCAAGACCATCTTAGTGGATAAATTCCCTTTCTGAATTGAGTTCACTCCTCGTTCCAGTCCTGTATTACTAAACCGGATTAACTTATCATTCCAGCCATGTCTATCTCATGAGATATAAATCTTTACCCAATAAATTAGAGGGAGATATAGGTCCCAACCATCTCATAATTAAATCATTCTTACTTTTTCCACAAAATATACATAAAACATTCATCATAACTCAAAGAATAAAATGGGTTTCATAAACATCATCTCATCATCTCGAAATCCATATACAAGAAATGGATATTTCATCATAAGAAAAGTGAAACCATGTAATCATAAGGAAATTAAACTTGAAACATATACATATGAAATAATGTCATCATAGATGGAAAATGGTTTTGATAAAACATTTGAAATGAATTATTGATTAAAATATCCTTTCTTCTTCAAAATCATTTTATTTTCACAAAATGACATGCACTTTTAAAAGAAAAGTATTTTGTTGATAATAGTCATAAATTTTTTTAGAGGAAACTTCAATGAAATAAGTCGTTATGAAAATGTAAAAATCCATTCACTCCGTATAAGTTAAAAATAACATTCTTCTCTTACTTTTGTCGGAAAAGTCAAAAAGTTCCTTGTGTGGTAAACAAAAGAAATATTCCTTCCATAACAAAAAGTAAAAGTGAAAGAGCGGTAAACATGACATTAAACCTACATGGAATATTATTAAACACTTTATGAAAAACATTTTATGGTCATGGATGAAAAATATAACACCAGTAAATACTTACAAAAAAACAATCTCGGATAAAAATGAGAATGGAAAAGTTATCCCTTACCTTAGCTCCTATATGCTTTGTACGTATCCAAACCTCCTGTATAATGATTTAAATAATGTCATTGACTTATTAGAGAGTCTTATTCATTGTTATGATTTCATAAATGGTTCACTTATGACTTTATATTACCCATTCTTTTATAAATTCCATGTTAAATCAGTGTTTTGGGTAAAATCGTTTTATTTATCTTACGTGTTTGGACTTGTTGTTCTTGATATTATTAATTATATCCTGATTTACTTAATTCCATAATGTAAAAAATGATTTATATATAATATATATTCAGCATATATATATATATATATATGATAGATCGATAAATGGAATGAAATACACCGTTTATGGAGACGGTAGGTCATACGTACGGATGCACGCTGTTTGCATTTCCTTATTGAATTGAATGGAATTAAGTAGATGAAATAAATATATATATATATATAAATAAATCCGGTATCATTATTATGTCATATATTTCATGATTACTTAATATATATATTTTATAACCATTCATGAATGGTTAACATGTAGAATGAATCTCATCGTGTCGTGGAGACGGTAGTCCGTACGTACGCACGAGCGATGATACCGTTCCCATGATCGTGGAATTGTATTGAATTGTATTTATAATATTTCATAATAAATATCATATTACAATAATTATATATAGATATTTATTTACACCATTATACCCATCCAAGTAAGGTGGTGGTCAAAAACAGATTACACCACGGCATGGAGACGATATTCCGTACGTACGCACGCGCAGTGATTTCATTTTTCGTAGGATGGATAGAAGGTGAAATAGGGTTGTTTCATATTTATAATAATATATCAGTATATAATTAATACTGATGTTATTACTTTATAATGATACAACTAAATAAGAAGAAGTTGAAGAAGAAAGAAACTTTAGAGAATTAGAAGAAGAGATTACCTCTTCTTCGACGCACCTCATTTAAGCCTTCTCTTAAGGAAGTAGAGTTTGTCTTTTGAGAAGACAAGAACCTCCAGAATGTTTTTAGGGAATTGGAGAAGAGAAATGTTCATGGGTTGGCCGGGATTCAAGGCCCAAAATGGTTTGAAGAGAAGAGGGAAGGGGTTCCCTTTTTATAAGGGAGGAGAGGAGCACCTTTGGAAAAACATAAAATATTATTTTATAATAAAGTCATATTCGGTTTTTAATAGCTCCAAATTGATTTATTTCGAATCTAAGGTGAGTATGGGTCTAGATCCTCCCAACCAATAGATTTTAGACAGGTTTGGGTCATTATATTAACCTAATATTTTAGTTTTAACTCTTAGTTAATTAGACTGACATTTACCATGTCACTTTGTATTTTTATATTATATAGTTAATAAACTTACCAAATACATCCCAGAGACCCCCAAGCGGTCCATTAATGATACCCCTTTAATGATATAAGTATCTTTCCCGAACCTTATATATTTATGAATAAAATAACAATTAATAATATAATATTTGTATTAAAAACTATTTTATGTCAATTTTGACACTATTTGGTAATTTATTTTTTTGAAAATTATAACAGCATGATTAGTTCAAAAAAAGTTAATTAAATCAATAATAACATGTCATATTAACATATAAAATTAGTGGGATTCATAAAAAGTCTCAAATTAAATTTATTTTGGTATTTATAACATCATTTATTTTAATATTTCATTAATAAGATAATTACTGCATCATCATTGTGTCATAAATAAATTAAATTATTCAATGTCTAAAAATTTTAAATAAAATTCCATTATGTAGGAAATCTTTTTAGATTTAGAATGAATATTTATAGTTGAATTTTTCTTATGTATAACCCTATATTAAAAATTATTTAGTTATTCTACTTTGATTTTAACTATTTTAACCATTCTTTAAAAAAATTAATATTAAATGTTCTAATCTAATCCAAGAGAACCTAAATGGTCATATTTTATTCCTAAGGTTGTTTTTGGTTGAATTAAATTTATCAAATAGAATTAGGACATGTGTTAGGGTAATAATAATATCATTTTTACCCTTAATTACCCTATTTACTTTTAACCGCGGTAAATAAAAGTAAAAAGTTACTATTCACCAAAGATTATTTTCATCTCATTGAACCACATTTTAGTCTTTGATATTAACCGTGTCTCTCGGATTTTCAAAATTCCACTCACAGAAGCGGTAAAATTAAGTTTTATGTCAGTTTGTAAAAATCTCCTAGGAGGTAGGTAAAAGACAGTGAAAAGTTCAGTAAAATTTTTATATATCGAAAATTATTATAAAATGACTCCAATGAATTAAATTGAACTTATATAGGTATTATGTATCAATTTTGACCTAAAATAAATTGAAATAAATAATTATTTAAATAAAAAGTCAGTTTTTAAATAGTAACCCAGTGTTTTCACTATTCATCAAAAATTGAAAGTTTTCAGAAAAATACCAAAAATTCACCCTAGGCAAATTTCGATATTCTGAATCCAAAAATGAAGCCCATTTTGAAAGATAAAATTTATAAAATTTCAGAAACTGGGTAATATTATTCATAACGGCTAGTTCATAATAATATTATAATAATATATCGTTTAGTGAAACTCGGTATTGCGTACTACACACGCTATCGAGGAAGGTCACGATTGTGTGTAATGTAATCCAAGTCAAGGTTGCGTGTAGTGAAAGACTCCTTTTTTGCGTATAACAGAATACAACAATATTTCATTTATACAATTAATATATATAAATACACTAAATGTTGCGTAGAATAACTACTATCAAAAGAACTTGAAATTGTGTGTAACCCGATCCAAGAATAGTGTTGTGTAAACTGCAAGCTAATACGGTGTTGTGTATAGCACAAGATAATCTTGATGTAGCGTACAACCAAATACATCAATGAAATTAAAAAGAATAATTCTCATAAAATCTCGGGTTGTTACAATATGTATGATCAATCCCTTATAAATTGTGTGGGTTTCATAATTTGGATGTAAGGCTCAAACAAAGGCTAAATCATAAGGATTTACATGATAACAAGGAGTTGAATATTATGGATGTTCCTTTTAAAAAATGATAAATATTTCTTAATGATTGAGATACGATATATTTATTTCATAAGAACGATCTTGGAGAATAATGAATAAAAATCATACCACTTAGGAGAATCAATACAAAATAAGTAACTAACATTTTTAGAGAATGAAATATATTATTATTTTACATAAAACAAGAATTGAATCAAGAGGGTTGTGTATATAATAATTATACTATTAAAAGATATTCATGGTCTAAAAATATTTGATGAGGGTGATGATTGACATGATACCAAAAATAGGATAGTTCCTTAATTTAGGTTTACTTAAAAGTGGAAATTTATAATGGAACTAAAAACATATATAACCCCAGAAATGAAAAGTTGATAAAATTTTGTATTTAATTTATTTTTATATATTCCTAAATAAATTAATTTCATGTTTAAAATAATTTATAAATCCGATAATAAAACATAATGCATAACCAACAAGTCATGAATGAGGTACAGAAGATCCCTATATATGTTTTAAAACACCATTGTTGAAAATATCATATAATAATAATAATAATAATAAATTATTTTAAAAACAATAAAATGTAAATATAAATTTAAAATTATATAACCCTTAAATATGTTTCTAGTTAAAAGGATAATATTGGTGGGGAGTTAAATTTAAGGAATGGAGTGGAAACCGTGACTTTAAGAGGATGTTAATTATTCTTAAACTAGTTGCACTTTCAAGGAAGATCGGAAGTCAACATTAAAGAGTATTTGAATCAAAAGGGATCTCTTGGGATAAAAATAGTGCATACCATATGAAATGATAGATGAAACTCAAGGAGAAATATTATAACTCGTAAAAGAAAATTTATTTATTAAATACTCTTATATTATTGTAAAGATATCAATTTTATACAATAATAAGGAAGGTAATGAATTGAAGTGTATTTTAATAGTTTAAAAAAATTATGATATTGAAAATCAATGTGTAAGTGGTAACACCATACAAATAAATATTATTATATAATATTAAAGCACGCCTCAATGATGTTTGACCGAGATGTAAACCCCTACGGATTAAGAACCATTCTAATTGAACCCCTCGAAAGATAGAGAGAGATTAAATATGAATTTCAAATATCATAAATAATGTTAATAATTGATATTATACATCAACTAGGTAGTATAAATTCAATTTAAAATTAATTAGCTATATAAAATAAAATGTGTCTCAATAAAGAAAATATTGATACCAAACCGATACATCATGTCCAAAAGCACTCTACGCCTGTACTTATCTTTATAAATAATTAAATAATTTTTATAATATATATTACCTACAACCATATTTATTTATATTTAATTTTTTATGGTCTGTATATTATTTTTTAATTTTTTCAAAATATAGTTTTCACTTACATAGGTTACTCAGGGTTGTTTAGTTAATTTATTTGAAACACTTTCAATTTTTTGAACACAGTCAAATGTATTTTAAAATTAATTCATTGTAACCAAAAAAATTTAGGATTTTTTCCTTTATAATTTCATTAGAACAATATTTATATAGTTTAAAAGGTTATCCTAAAATAGATTCAAATTAAGAAAGTTACATTGATAAGCCGGCTTAAGTTAGTCATAGTTACTACAAACATTACATATTAATTGCACACATAGAATGAAGAAAATTAATTTTAAATTATATTCATGGTGTGAAAAATATATTATTAATTAATTTAATAACATTTTAAAACATACCATTTATGGTGGTGATGGAAAATTGAACATGCCCTTCATAGAGAAGGTAGTCCTCCCATACACATAACGAAATGTTACATTTTCATAACTATTTTTTACGGAAGGTAAAAAAAGATATTAAATTAATATAATAACACATAATTAACGTAAAAATGGATTTTTATTATACATAAATAGATAAAGGGTATTTTATGGGTGTAAAATAAGAAAAACTTTTGAGGACTTAGGTTGAGAATATTACCTCTCTCTTGGAAGGTCACCCTTGGGTAGCACCTTAATGAACCATAGCTTTGCATTTTGGTGTGAAAAAAGAATTAAATGTAATTCAATAGAGTGTTGTTAAGATTATAGGGTATATTTGTTCCTAATAAAATTCATCAGAATTGGTGTAGAAATGGGGAGTAAGTTAGATCATTATATATGTAAATAGATTTTCATTTTGTAAAATATCTTTACATTTTAATAATGTATCTATATTATTCATGTCCAATGACTCAAAAAATGGCCAAAAATTTTGTGTAAAATTTTCCAATATTGATCCACATTTCACCACAAAAATATCTAACTTATTTCCATTTTTTCCTTTTTCACTATGTTGAACAACTTTCACCCTGATTTACTCTTACTGAAGGAACTCCACTTTCACACTTTTTAACTAATTTTAATGGGAAAATTTTAAATTTAAATTATTTAATAATTTAAAAAATATGATTTAAAATATCTAAAACATTTATAAAACTAAATTTCTTGGATTTATAAAAAGTAATTTTAGTAATATTGTTTCTAAAGCATAAAAACTATTTCTTAGAAAAAGTTTACTTAAATCATAAAATTTATGTGTGGGATATGATTATAAATGTTATTATTTCAATGTAATAAATTGTTTAATTACAATAAGTAAATTTTATGGGGCTTTCAAATCAAGTAAAAACATAATTTCACCAAAATGAATTTTAATTAAATAAAAAGATGAAAATATTTTTCCATTACAATTAAATTATTCCTTTCATTTTATACGGATAAACGTAGGTTTTATAAATTTTAACAAATAATATTTAAATAAAGATAATTATTCCATAAATATGTATTTTATCAGTTTCATGATTTTATAAAACACAAATTATTTCTTGTATTCTAGTAAAGTACTAATGTCTTTATTTTCAAAAAAAATATTTTCATCATTCATCAAAAATCAATTATTTTTAAAACGTTCAAGAAAATAAAAATAATCTCTTTTTGAAATATTAAATTAAAAAATACAAGCCATTTTATTATATTTAACTTATATAATTGATAAAAATATAGATACAAGTGCATAAAATCAAGTAAAAAATTTTTTTTGAAGAAAATAACTTAAGATACAAATTTTTAAATATGGGTTCATAAATTTAAAATAAAATTTCAAAAATTACAAATTAAATTATAAAATAAATATTTGATCTTAAAATTATGTTATACTAATTTAAAATTTATACATAGATACTCTATAAGTAATTTTATTTATAGAACTGTATTTTACATTATTCAGTTAATGTTTTTTTACAAAAAAACCAGAAAATATCTCAAAAAAATATTAATATTATAAATCAAAAAATAGGTTTAGTTTTCAAATAAAATTTGAAGAGTTTTCAAATTTTTTGTTTTAATTAAATTTTTGAAATACAATGAGAAAAGTTTTACATATGAAAATAACTTTTAAAAAATAATAGTTGTTCTATTTCTTAATATCATTAAAATAATAAAGATTCTATCATTAATAAAAAAAATTATATTTTATTAAAATAAAAATTTGACAATAATATTCTTAGTTTATTTTAAGAAAAAATTCACTTCATAAAAAGATAGATTCTTAAACATGATAATGAATTTAGAAAATTTTTATAAAATAAGTTATATATATATAAATATATTTTAGTTTATTTCATAATTAAATTATTTATATTTAAACGTATTAATTCCCCAAATATGTTTTAATGGTTTACATATATTTTGGTTTTATTTTAGTTTGGTGTTGTGTATAGAGAAAGACATCAAACATATTTGAATTAATAAGAGAGAAATATGTACAAAAATTTCATGTCACTAAACCAAGAACATATATAATTTTATCTTTTTAAAGAAAACAAGGTGAGTACCAGCTATATGAACCAATATTTAGGGATAGTGGTTGTTCACTACATATGACCAGAGACAGATCTAACTTACAAAATGTAAATAAATTAAAAGCAAGATGATTAAATTTTAAAGACAATGCATCGGGTGAAATAATTGGGATCATTGATGTTTATTTTCATAGAAAAACATTAGCTTGAAATGTTTTATTTGTTTTAAAACATTATAAGAACCTTATAAGAATATGTTATTTATGTTTTGACGGATATTTTTTAATCTTCACGAATCATAAATTTATTTTTCACTGTTAATAAGGCAATTTTATTTTATCTTTTGATAAGCATAAATTTTTTTTCACAGACGACATGGAATAATTAAGTCATAAGAATATTATTTTTCTAATTGAAACCATATAATTAAATTAGTTATGGTATAAAATATTATTTTACTTGAACATTAAGATGTTCAATAAACATAATATTAACATAACTGTTTTGGATCTACCTGAACATTTGTCTAATTCAACTAAAGTATGTGATCCTTGTAAATTTTTTGTGCAACGTAACTTCGGTTTAAAATCCAAATTTGATGTATAAAATACCCAAACTTTATTGTTATTACATAAGGATTTATTTATTCCAACACAAACAGGATGAATTTTAGGCAATATTATGAGCCTTTACTGGTTACATATTACAAAATACTTAAATGGGTGTATTTTCTCACTAGAAAATATGATGATCTTAATAATTTTAAAGAATTATTGTGCTTTTGATAAAACTGTGAAAAACATTTCTTTTGTTACTGCGCAAAATGAACTATTTTTTGAGTTTCTTAACTCTAAATATTAATCTTTTTGTAGTAAGAATGGTATTACTAAAACATTAGCTTCACCTATTACACCCAAAAAAAATTTGTATTTGAGGAAGGAAATAGAATATTCTAAGAAATTACACATAGATGGTTATGTGAGTACTCAGTTTTAATACATTTTTGGGTTGAAGATATGAGTACTACTCGGTATACTATAAATTGAGTTTTAAAAAATAAAATTATTTATAAAATTCAATATTTTTGGACCGTAAGAAATTTAAAACTATCTTACATCAGAGTTTATCAATGAAAAGTATCATTCTTGAATAGAAAATATTAGTTAAATAAATTTGATCCAAAAATCAATGAAGGAATTTTTATGGTTTATTATATAACAAGAAAGGTATAAATATTTTTTAATAAAATAACTAATATTTTTTAAGAAACTACTCATAAAACTTTTGATGAATTTGGCCCTTATATTTTTTAAACCCACTTGAAAATCATAATTTTGATGATATTCTAAAAAATAATTTTGTTTATTTATCAAAATTTAAAATAAAGCTATTAATTATAATTCCTTTAGAACTAGGACCATTGGATTATAAATTTATATTAATTACTTTAATGGAATGTTTATATTTTTGTTGATGATTAACTTTACACTTTAAAAAAAATCTGTTAATCTTATGGAATCATCAATCTGATTATATTATTGGAGATTGAAATCAACTGGTTAAAATATTATGTTTCCTAGGAAATCAATTTTATCATCAATTCATCCTATAAAAATTTAAACCTAATATAGAATATTATGTTTATAAGATGAAATTTGGATGAGGGATTTGCAATAATAACACAATTAAATTGAAAAAACATATTTTTGGACCCTAGTTAAATATCCAACAAATTTGTTTTGAATTAGTGTAAATAGGTGTTTAGAAACAAAATTTAAAGAATATTTAATTCTTATTATAAATAAATAATGGATTGTTACAAAAATATATTATCATGGAAATTATAATAACTACCTTGAAACCGTTTAACTAGAATCTAGATTAGAATCAATCAGTATATTTTTAACCTTTGCATCTCATCTAAATTTAACTTTATTTTAAATTTATGTGAATCATACATTCCATAATGGTTATGTTCAAGATAATGTTTATGTTGAACAACCTCATGGTTTTGAAGATATTAAATTATAAAAAAAATCATTTAAATGTTATAGATCACCCTTTGAAATTACACATGATTAGAGAGATTGGTAAGATAGAATTGTGTGATATTCGCTTCAGAATACTTTTCTTAATGTATTGAAATTACAATTTTCATAATAAAAAAATCAAAAACATGATCGTTGTTCAAATATTACAGTATAATTATACAAATTTATAATGATTTGGTTATTTTTTTATTAGCTTTATAAATACATTTCTGATAGTTTTTATGAACTAATGTAAAATGAGATTGAATTGAGCATGATAAGAAGACTTAAACATTACTGTGGTTTTAAAAAAATCCCAAAACTAAAAGTAAACATTTAAACCAAATTTAAATATATTAAATATTTAATCAAACTCTTTTTTTAAAAAATCATCAATCTTAAATACTCTAGTAGAAAATTCTACCAAACTTGTTGTTGATGGAACCTTTATATCAATATATCATAAACATTATTGAAGTATGGTTTGAAGTCTGAGATACCTGACTACATATTGACTAAATATTATTTCATAAGTATGTTTATGTGTTAAATTTTACGATAACAACAAAATATCATAAAAATGATTTAAGACTACTTTTTAATATCTTAATGGTACTTCATTACATGGATTATTATATTCTTTGAGAAGTTCTTATGTTATATAAATTTACACAGATGCTGAATTTACAGGCTATGGGTATGGTATGATAATTTATATTCAGAAAATTTTATTATTTAATTGAAGCATTAGTCTCTTTTTCTAATAAGAAGAAACATTATATATCGCATTCCACTAAATAATCATAATAAATATGATATTAATGTTTTGTGCTCAATTCATAGAGATAAAACATACACTCATGTATTTTGGTTTTGGTTATACTTGAACTAAAAATCTTTTTGAATATACTAGTATAATTTCATTACCATGAAACCCAACACATGACTAATGAGAAAAGAATATAGATCTAAGATAATGTTTTTATAAGGATCCTGCAAAAAATAAATATTATTCTTGACTTATTTTATATTGTAAATCATCTTTCTGATTATTTAATAAACCTATTACTCTTGGTAGATTACAATTTATTAAACAGAAGTTAGGAATGATCAACTTAAAGTGATTTTCAATCCACTTATAACTTAATCTATATCCCTAACTTTAAAAACTCTTTTATATGAAAAGGAGTTTGTTCTTCAATTTTGGATGTTTTATGATTTTATCAAATTTTCAATCGTTAATGTTTTTCATTTGTTAACTATAAAAGTGTTTATAGATTTAATTGATTATTTTTTCAAAATAAAAATTTATATTTTATCCAAAAATTTTCATTAAACCATCCTTTAAATAGGATGATAATCCATCAATTTTGGAAGATAACTTCAGGAAGGTTTAGTATTTTCAACTATTAAATTTTTTGTCCCCTCTCTATTATTATTTATCACTGGGGGAGATGATCACATTTCAAAAAAAAATTAGTTTCTTTATATATGTGTTATTTATGGTTTATTATAAAGGTATTTTTTCTTTTATCATTATTATAAAATTTAAATTTAATTCATAATATAATCAATAAAACATTGGTTTTAAATTTCTCTTTATCTCATTCATTAAGAACCACACATACAATAAAGGAACACATCTCAAATGATAAAATTCACAAATTCCTTTATAAGGACTATATTATCAATGATTTTTTGTGATTAGCTTTTATATATTTATTTTTATGTACTAAAATATTTACTATTAGAAGTTTCTTTACAATATTCTATCTGAATAATCTCATAATACCATAAATAAAGATTATCATTTTCCTTTCCAACGAAGTAGGAAAATCAGATGTAGTCAAAGCACTCTTTGTGATAATTGACTGAGAAAGTGAAGTTCAAGTTATAATAATGTGGAATCCTTTATAATATTATTTGAATATTCCGTATAAAATACTTAATACTATTGGAGGAATTGATGTTCAGTAGAAACTCACTTTATAAAAATTTCATGTCAAAGAAAAAGTCATGGACCAAATGATACTCACATAGAAACATTCAATTATATTAACCATGAAAAAGAATTTTTATGAATATTTGAATAAATAAAGATGTTTCAGAAGTAACCAAAATGTATTATTAGAAAATTCTAAAAAAAGTTAAAATTTAAATTTCTGATTTTATTTTTTTATTCTATAATTTATTTTGAAAATCACAATGGTGTAGAAATTTTTGGAAATTTTACTATATATTTTTTACCATGTATATTATCTTATTATAATTCTTTTCATTGTGATTAATATTTTTTAAAGGAGGGTAAATTCTAATTTTTTTCTAATATTATTGTTTACTTTTGTCTTAAAACAAAATAAAAAAATTACATATCTTAATGATTATGGGGTTTTTCATTTATAATTTTAGTAATTCATTTGTAATTTATTTTATTTTTATTTTGTTTTTTAAAAAGTGGGAGGTTGTTTAGTCAATTATTCACTCGTGTTGTTTATTTTTTATATCACAATTAAATATATATAAAACATATCTAACTAGTAATTTTTCTTATGTTCTAATGCTTCCGAAAAATTAAATTTTAGTGGATAAAATATTGAAGAACTAAAACTGTTATATAAAAATATTACATTCATTGGATTTAAAATCAATGAAGTGGCAGTGATTAAAATTTTTGGTTTATGGAACAATATACTGAGTTCATCGCTATATAAATATGCTAATATAGATCCAGTTACAGCTGACTCTAAATTATTTGTAATCTAACTATTGATGTTTGTTACAATGATTCCTACAAATTGAGCCACACGATGAGTGTCAGAAGTAATAATGAACATATGGATTAATAATTAATTTTTTTTATGATTTTAAATTTCTTAATTATATGAATTATTGTGATCAATGTAATAATTTTTTATAAGTTATTTGGTTAGGAGGTACCATTGTAAATTTCACATTGTAATGATCTTAGTAATTTCGATTATAATAGAAAACTTCTTGATCATACATGATTGATGGATTTAATTCATACAATGACATAGAAATTTTTTTCATCTTGATCAATGGGATTTATGGACAAGAATATAGAGATCACGCACTTCCAATTTGTGGAAATGAGTTACTATTGACTGGTTTAGTGATTGACATTAAGGATAATAATATAGACCTTTTGATATGTATAAAATCAAAGATACCTTATAATAAGTTTAAATTCTTGGATAACTTATATCCAATCAAAAAATACACAATAAAAATTATTTTAAAAGTGTTATTTTAATGATATAATTTTACGGAAGTATTTGGTTTTATAAAAATTACTTTTTGTTTTATTTATGAATTTATGCTATGTTAAATATTTCATCTGTAATATTTTAAATATTGATCACTTTATTTAACCTATGGTTATTCTATTTTATATAGTTTAAAATTATGGTACTATAATATTTTATATTATCAGTAATATGATAAAATATTCAAAATAATACTTTAAGATGACATAATTTATAAGTTTATTTTAAAACTACAATTAACACCCTGCAATCATGTATTCTAATATCCATCATACCATAAGAAAACAGACTCTCCACAACCACTCTTATTATCCTTCTAGAAAAAACTTTTATCCTTTTACTTAAATACCATTACCATGAAATCATATCTTAGACCTCCCATGTCATTTTTTGTTACACTCAACACCTTGAAGAGATCAGTTCAACATTTATTGAATTCATTCATGTTTTCTTTTATAATAAAAAAAATTAATCTTTCTACATGTGATTAAAAAATTAAATCTTTTTACCGATCAATCCTAACTGGTGATCTTTGTCTCTTTAGGTAATTAATTTACCCAATCATATTAATCACATGACTTGATACCAATATACTCTTAGTCATCTTAAAAAATATTGATTTATAAACATCATATATCTCATACATAAATCGTTCTTGGAAAATCATTTTTAGGTTGATTATCACCCAAAAGATATAATATTTGTATAATTACATTAAATTAAGGTATATAAAAAATAATTAAAATAGATATCTCAATAGAATCATCTCTATGATTTATATAAATATATTTTTCTTCATGTCTAGCATTTCAGTATGTGATTTCATGGAAATTATTTTCTTTAGCACACGTATCTTTCTATCTTGGTTGACAATAATTATTATGTACATATACCAATCTAGTATATTTATTTTAATAATATTATCCTTTTCACAAACTTATCTCAAATTCATTTTTAGTATGATTATTCTAGTTTATCTATAATAGAACCTTTATCAAATGTGATTTAATATTTCTAATCATTTAATAAGGAATTTTATTAAATATAACCCCACTAAAATAATGAAAATTTTTAATAAATCGTATCCATTAGTAGAAAATAATCTACATTTCATTAATTATATATTTTTTCAATAAAATTTATCTAATACAGTACCTATTTTTATAAAATTTTAAGTCAATTATATTATATATGACTCTTTGATAGCTCGGTGAACAACTCAAATCCAAATTCAATCATATGGATATTACCATCTCTATTCTTATGGTATCTCAGTATTTTTCGATTATTATCTATTTTTTACTAAAAAATAAAAACAAATATAACAATATAAATCTATTAGGATCACATTTACCCTTCATTCCTTACATAAGACAATTCACGAGCATATTGCTTTATAATCACCATCTTCTCAAGTTTTTTTATTTATTATTTTAAAAATGACACTTTTATCGGTTTAGTGATAACCCGAAAATGATCCGATCTAATTTCAAACCTAAAAAATGAAAAAAAAAATTACATCACCTAAATAGAACCCAGATTCCAAAATTGAACAACTAAAATTGATGGAAAATGAATAATTGGGGCCAAGGTCCATCCAAAAATAGAACAACTTGTGTGAAACATGGGGAATATAATATAACACACCATAATTCATTGGTTTTTATATCAAAAACCATCAATCCATAGTTACATCAACAAATAGAAATTAATTTCCATAAGATCAATCAATATTAAAGAATAAAACTTTTTGAAAACTAGCTAAAAATCATTCAATCCTGAACAACATCAATAAAAATAATCCCTTCACTAAAATTAAAAAATCCAAAGAGTAACTCAACAAAATATGAGATATAGAACACTTTCATAGAACCTATATCCATCATAGAAACCATGGCTTCCATCCCTTATAATTTTTGGCTGGTTTTACCCATCCATGTGATTTTGCCACATAATATGTGATATCTACACCATACAAATTCCATTGTTAGACCTAGACTACAACTACCCTAAAAATAGTGTAAAAAGATAGGGAAATAAATAATTTTATAAAGTAAACCAAGAAAAGGAATAAATAAATCCCCCAATTTTGAGAGACATTATTGGGTTCCATATCTAAATAAAGAAAAACCACTACAGCTATATGTGATAATTTCCTTTTTCACATACCCAATCAACCAAAAGTTCCATTACTCAAGAAAAAATAGGATCTTACATGAAAATATAGTTAAAACGAGTATAAGTAAATCATGAACAGTTTATTGGGAGACCACGAGAAGAAAAATATGTCTCATAAACCACTAATATAATAGATACCATAAATAAAGACCAAAATAAGGGAAACAAGTTCATCCAAGTTGAATGAAAAAACCCCACTACCAACTTCCCCAATTCCTTACCAGAATAAAAAATGACTAAACAACTTGGACATAGCTGAATCAAGAGTAATATACTAGAACTTATCTAAAATGTAAGTTTAAGAACCAGATCCAATGGTGTTTTAAAATCTAGGATATTTCAAATTACTAATTTGAGGCAAAATTTGAATTTTGTTTTTCTTTCAATGGATGTTAATTTTGAGAACTAGGGATGATATTAGGATTCTATGAGTTTTAAAATATTTATATTTTATTCATTTATGTTTTTAGGTCCCCATATAGTTTTTTGGGTTATGAAGTTGGGTTTATAGGAATGTTTGGTTGAATTTGAGAAAAGGAGTATCACAGGTTCACCACCAAAGGGAGGACCCTGCCTAGGTTGGACACATGTTGTTGGGTGAACTGACCAGTGTAGAGGGAAGGGTATACGGTCTGGGAATGTTCTATGAGATGTATTTCATTTAAGATTGCTAGGTTGAAATAGAATATATTGTTTTTTTCTAGGATTATCTCACTAAGGTTCTCTACATATTAGATACAGACAATGTGTGTGGTCCCTTAAGTGTTTTATGGGCTATTTTGGACTGGGTACCTTATACAAAGATGTGTTATCCACCAAATTGTAGTTCTTGACATGGTATTAGGGGCTGAACTATATCAAGCATAATTATTTGAGAGTATCCCATTTAGAGTGCCAAGTATGTCTAGAAACCTCAAGGGATACTCTTTCTTACACAATGACCGGGTTTATTCTATAGTGCATGTTATTTTCGATGTCCTACTATAAAAAACTAAGGATTTTATAATTTTTTCCCTTAAGTTTTTAGGGATTCTGAGCCCATTTTATTTTCTTCCAACACATGTAACCAAAATAGGTGATTCTATTCCTCTTTTTCCTTCAACCCTCTACTATTATGGGTGTAATATAGTGGGTTTTATTCAAAGAGAATCTGGGTAAGTTTCACCCCCCTTCATCATTATCCTTTCCTTAGATTAGTGGTTGATTTATGATGTCACTATCTTTGGTTATTTATATTATTACATTGTATCATGGTGAAATCATTTTGATACATTAGGTTTTTAAATGGCCTAGAAATCGTATATCCCCATAAGATGATCACACCCCAACGCATGTCATTTCAATGAAAGTATGTTGCACGATAATTTTTTCTATTGTTTTCATTTAAATTTAGTTAAATTTAATTTTAGCTAGGTTCTTCCTGTTATATATTTTCCCATAAATTTAAATGAGGTTATTCCATGGGTATTTGTGAGTATTTGGTTATCATTTTAGGGAAATGGGGTCTAGAGTGAGATTTTAAGTATTATGATTAGTTATTTTATTTTATAAATTAATTATAAATTTTAATATGTGTTTTAGGTAATTATTTATAAATTTTCATAATTAAATTCAGAGTTTCATAACTTTAAAAATGGTCTTGGGATGATAGATGATTGTTAGAAAAATATTAGAAGGGATTGGGTGAGATTCTCTGAGCTTCTTTAAAGGAAAATGGCTAGTATGATGTAGGTGGCTTAACTTTATTTGATTATTTCTGTTGATTAGTGATGTTATTTTTGTGTTACCTACTTATTATATGCCAATTTATATTTTATGAATTATATGAAACCACTATAAATAGGGACGAAATCAAATCGCCTTAATAGTCAACACGGAGAACATGGCTTACTAAACAATTTGATGATGGTTCCATGGTTGAATGAGTGTGTGTTTACACTTTAGGGAATATTGATAGGTGTGGATTTTATTTTCGAGGTGAAATAGATTTCATCATTAAAATATTATTTTCATATGATTTGATTGAAATTGAATCTAATGAAAAAAATTAATGATTTTTAAAATCAATTTAAAATGGAATTTCAAAAGAAAAATGGAATTATAAGAATTTTTTTCATGACTTTAGCCAAGGGCCTTGTGTGAGTAAAGTGGAATATAATTCAATTTGATAATGGATTATAATTTTTATTTGGGAACCATTTTAAGAGGAATGATGGAAGGTCTTAATTGACATGGTTTTGGTCTGTTTAACCATGTGAGAGTGATTCCTTATTTTTTAAAGTTTGTGTGCTTTACTTGCTTCTCAATTTTTTCTCATTGTTTGTAATTATGCATGATTAAGTGAATTGTGTGTATAGACTAATGATAAAATTAACATGGTAAAAAATAAGTGGGTTGATATAGATAGATGTGATAGGGTCGTTATAGGAAGATGTAGATCTATGGAACCCTTATGAGTAATAAGATATAATATAACCTGGATTATGGTTAAGTACCAAGAAGTGAAAATGTGTTTACGGAACCAATTTAGGGTTCCAATGAAGTGAAATGACTTAAAAGATCCTTTGTGGTTTAATTAGTATTATGTTGATCTTATATAGGGTTCTTGTGAGGTATGGGTTGATATGATGGTGGGTGTCACCTTAAAACTCAAATATGATGTCTTTATAGTTGTAGTGGTAGTGACATGACTGCTGTAGAACCCATAGTTTTAGGTAACGATCCATTTTTATGTATTTTGTTCTAATATAAGGCTTTGGATTCAAGAGTTTTATATAGGATTTAAAATTTTTATGTTTTTCTATTGAGGTGAATGGTTAGTGCACAATTAGTAAAAACCATATACCACATCTAAAAAAGTGCAATATGTTTTGGGAGTTACTGGGAAAGAACATGGTTGGAGAACAATATGGAAAAACCATATGAGTGACCAATGAACAATATGATAATTGGATATAAGGTAATAGATAAGTTGCTAAATCGTTTTTCGAACCATGTTATCCAACTGTGTGAGGTATGACCTTGAGATAGTAACACCACTAAGTTGGCACATGGTTTTCTAAATAGTGTGGTGTAACCATGTGATAGGAATTATTTAATCTGAAAAAAAATTAACCCTGATTATGACCTCAAACCCATCATTATTCCCATAGGGTCTCAAACTCCCCTCCCCCCAAGGCTCCTTTGGCAATTCCTATTGATCTGGAGTCATATTTGTGAAAATCAATGTGCATTGGATATCTGGATTCATCAGGAAGTCATGGTTGATCTCTCTCTCCTATGATACTTTTATTTTCTCTCACCAGGATTATGAGATCTATTCCAACTTAGAAAGATATAAATTCCTTCTTGAAGATATAGATGAGATATTTTCATATATATTGAAGAATACCAAAGGCCAGCCATTAAATATCTTATAGTTTTTCTCTATTTTTCTAATTTTTTGAGTGGTAGGTGACCCCTCTATCATGTCCACCATTATAAAATGTGAAGGATTAGTTTTGATAAAATGTTTTTCTTGATATTGTTTTCATCTCATTGGCTGATTCTTGATGTTTATGCTATTTTGTTATAGATTATTACTTTTTTGGATTTTGGATGGATTTATGAATACCAAATTATTTTTAATTTTAAAATTATTATTTTAAAAATAATGGAATGGTTTTTTTGGACACAAGGAGGTTTTGAATTTATTTTTGAAAGAATATTTATTTTAAGTGAAATAATTTTGCATGGATTTCTATATACATGGTGGGAATGAGTTCATTGATTTTAAAGTGACCATGTTGAAGGGGAATGTTCCACTGGGGTACCAGGATATGACCCATAATATGGGGTGTGATTCACTAAATGGAAAATAAATTGTTTATCAAGTGATCATTTAGTGGATTTGTGAGACACCGGAGTATGGAACTCTCACTTGGAATGCATGGTTGTGTGTGTGTGTGGAAACACGGAAATGGGTTTTTTCAAATAATGGTAAATGATTTTCCATATTTATTTATTTCTCCCACAAAATTTTATTATTGTATTAACATAAACTATTTTATCTAATTGTTATTTTTTTTATAAAATGTGTCAACTGGTTCTTGTCCCAGTGGTGTGCAACACAACATTTTTTTATGAATTAATTTTTTTTGGAATAAATTAAAATTATTAGATGGATTTAATTTCACACAACAAAAAGTTAATATTGAGATTCACGAAACTGTTATTTTTCCATTCCTTACACTCATTTACAATTTTTTATTATGTAGAGGCAACACCGAGATTAAATTGCATTAAATACAACACAGAGATTAAACGAAACATGACATATTAAAATATTATTATTGAGGTCACATAGATATTATAATGGATGGTGTGAAAAGGATTAAATAAATTATAAAAATATGGTTTATTCATGTTAAGAAATTTAAGTCTTTGGTAACCAATTAATTACAAATGAAATAAATAACAATTTGAAAATAATGAAATTCTTTTAAAAAACTATTTTTTTATACACAAAAACGTTTCATCTCAATAAATTAAATAAACTGATTATTATAAATGATTTTAATGAAATATATATATATATATAATATATTTAATAAACTATTTAACATTACTATTTTGTGTTTTTTCTATAATTGAAAAGAATAAATCCAATTTTACATATATAAATATATATTTTTCAAAAAGGTAGTTTTGTAATCTTTTAATGAATCGCTTATTTTAAAAACAATGTTTAAAATTTTTATAAATTATATTTTAAAAAATTAAAATTAATTTTAAAAGATGTAATTTTATAATTAGATTGGGTAAACATTTAAGGATTCTTCAAAAAAAATCATTTTTTGAGGATTAGTGAAAAATACTAAATTTTAGTTGAAAACATCATTTTTTCAAATTATTTATAAATTAAAATTATATTTCAAATCGGTTTTATAGTATAATTAAATCTATAATACATCTATTAATTCAAATTATTTCATTATAATCAAGTATATATTGAAATATGATATAAAAACATAGTAAATTTTCAAACAACTTAACTTTAAAACTCGGTTTTCTAGTCATGTCTACAGGATTAAAGTTAAATTAATTGGAACATATTTTGATAATTTAATTAGAAAATATGGATTCCAAATTTTTAAAAATACTTATTTTTATTTCTTAATTGGGTAAAAATAAATTTTTAGCATGATTACTGGTGAAAATAGTTAAAATTACTTAAAGTGATTGCGGTTAAAATGACTTTAAAAAGTGGTTAAACGTAGAATATTATTTGTAAAAAAGACCCAAATTTATCATAAACATATTTTATGGAAAAAATATTTAATTAAACCCTAATTTATCTAATTTTGTACACTAATTATGACTTTTCTTAGTTAAAAATTTGGATACACCTAACTATAATTTCAAAAATTGCCATGTTTTTCCTCTCCCTCAATTATAAAAGGACACCATCTATCCTCCTATCTTCATGCCATAAAACCCAACTGGTTCAGCCGTTCATAGACCAAATAACATATCCACTTATCTATTCTCATTATAGAATCCTTACTTTGTCTATATATCCAACCAATCAAGTCATTTGGTTCAAACCAAAAGTAGAGACTTGAAAAAGAGGTAATGTTCATCATTGAATGTTTTTGTTTTATTTCACCCTAAAACACCTTGAATTGTTTTTATATAATGACTATATAATAACATAATTATAATAAATATAATCATATTTTTTAATTTAAGGTTTTGACCTATAGTCTCACACACTTTTATCAAATTAACTATAAAATCATCATTAGTGTGTATTGCAGACTACTACTTCATGAACAAATATTGTTAATTTTTATATTAAAACAAATTAAGGATGAGAATAATTATTGAATTTTTTTTATGATATATATGATATTTATTCTTTATTTATTGTTTTTTAATTATTATATGACACATACCTTTAAATTTCTATTTTCTGAGAATATGATATAGTCATTTACATCTAAGGTGGACTACCACCTCGCGAAGTGATGTGATTCATTCACAATTTAAATTGAATGTATTAAATATGGTATGAATCAAAATATGTGATATATATGAAATAAAAATTATATTATAATTATAATAAATATATATATATATATCATAATTTTCTTTCTTCCAATACAACATTAAAATGGAAATGGTGTTCATGCGGACGTATGACCCACCATCTCAATAAACAATGTATTTAATTTGTTATTTATATATTTTATATATTATTATAAATAAATATATAATTAATAAATATTATATTTATAAATGTATTTAATTTCTAGTATGACTTCTATTTCTGTGAGACTTATGTCATATTCACCACTCGTTTTTTTAGTGGGGTGTATATACTTCAATTTTACATTTTATATCTTCAATTTATTTTATTTAATAATATTAAACGTTTCAATTTATGTAATTATATCATGTATCTCATGATTCAAATGTTATTTAAGGTTTAAGGGATTTCCATCTCACTTTTTAATTTTGTGAGACATGTGTTATATTCACCAACCATTTCTTATATGTAGTGTATATACTACCCATGAATGTATTTTCTATTTATTATAATAAAATTTATTTCTATTTAAATTTAAATTTTGGGAACTCTATTTATTAGGGTTTACATTTCAAAAGTTACCAAATTAGTAAAGGGATTTTGTCTCAATATACCTTCTTTGAGTCACTTATAATGTTATGAACCTATATTATTTTACGAGGATTTCTTATAACCCTTGGATAATTCATTTAAAAAATACCCTCATTTTCATGATATTTTATGCCTCAAGTAATGTTACTATTTCATGGGTATTATGATTAAAAGTAACCAAAGTCGTAATATTTTATTGTTATGATATCATCATTTATCAGGATATGTTATGATTATTATTCAATTAAAGAAATATTATGATCCATTATATTATTAATTTTCATGAACATTTTTATAATTTAATTATTCACGATATATTAATGTAATGTTAACATTTTTCCACAAATTTTTTCTAAATATAAAATAAAAATTGTTTTCGTGAAAAGATGAATTTATTTCCCTCTTCAGTTATAAATATATATATTTTCTAAAACATGTTTTAAAATATGTTTTCAAAAATATCATACTATTATCCCATGACTTTTGGGAGAAATGTTTAACCATGTTATACCTTTAAAAAATGATGAAAATGGAATCTTCTTTTTATTTTTCGATTAAGATAATTTTGACTTCTACTGAAAATATGAAATAAGTCTTTGTTTTAACGTATACTTTATTTATAGAATTCTTCATCATCATGACCAGTCCATTAGTTGAATTTTACATTATATGTTCTAGAAAATATTTTCAAATCAAAATGTGTTCATAAATATTTAGTTAAGATTTTTTTAAATTGTTTTTCAAAGAATGTAATTTTTAAAATTTATTATGTTTTAAAAAGTGATTTAAATAATTTTAAAATATTTTCATTATAGGATTCAAATGTAATTTTAAAATAAAATGATTTAAAAGGTTTTTATATTTAATAAGTATTTTAACTGGTTTTCAAATCATCCTTTGTAATTTTCTAGGTTATTTTCGAATATAATTGTTTCCAAAAGGGTTTTAGTTTTAAAAATAATTTTTCAAATTTGAAAGTTTATATCTTTTAAGAAATGTTTTGAATGAATTTTAAAAGAATTATTTATAAGGTTGCAATTTTATATTCAATGAAAATAATTTTGAATTTTTTTTATAAAAGTGGTCATAAAATAAATATTAATAAATGATCTAAGTGGTATTTGAAATATACATCTCCATCTAAGATGTAATCCTTTGATATATTTATGATTTACATGGTATATGATATGAGGACACAAATGTTGTTCTTTCTATGAATTGTTTATATTTTAGAAGAAATTATATTTATGAAACCCATTTCACTTCCATGGGTTATACCTTTATAAAATGATTGTGAAACTACTTTTATTCATGGGTTATTATATCATGAAATTTTTAGGAAACCTATATCTTTTCTATAGTTTATGATATAATAAAATTTTTATTATAACCATTACAATTTATGGGTTATTATATGATGTTTAGGAAACACACATATTTTATGGGCCATGATTTGATGAATGTTTTATTATTTTTCATCACACGTATGTATGATTTCATTATATGATGGGCGAGGCCTCTATCTCCCTCGAATGAATTTGGTAAAGATTAATATTTTATGAGATATAAATTGATTGAATGTGGAGTAAATATATTTCAGTAAGGGGGTTTTTCTGTTAAGATGGACTTGGGAGTGAACCTTTACTACTAAGATGGTATTAGGAGTGAACCTTGACTAATAAGATGGTCTTTGGTGTGAAAAATGACTACTAATATGGTATGTAGATTGAACTAATTCTACTAATATAGCCTTGGGAGTGATCCTTGACTACTATAGAATTAATTTCATGTGTTTAAATGTTATCCACAGTTCCATGTCTTATATAGATGTTGTGGTCACCTGAATTATTCCCTTTCATTTCATTATTATTGATGTATTATGACTAGGAATATTTATGGAATGACATAGCATTTTTTTCTTTGATATTAAGTAAATGATCTTCTAATATTATTCTCATGTTCTCATACCCTTATACTCATGATTATGCTAACATAACTCCCATTTACCCTAACTGGGTATCTGAGCTCACCCTTTCTTATGTTTTCTATCAAAAATTTATGAAGAAAGGTTTAATTTAGGGTACTAAAGGGGAAGATTTTTATTGTATATATTGATGAAATTTCAAAATATTAGAAGATTATGTTTCTATGATTACAAAGGTACTAAAATATTAAGGTCCTCCAATATGTGTTTGTGTAATGTATTAAATATTGATAAAAAAATATGTAATATCTATGTTTGAAAAGAATGTGTCTATATAGTTGGTATCAAAGAGAGGTTTTAGTTAACCATTGAAAAATATTATGTGAAAACATTATTGAGATCCCTTGTGATATTTATAAGGATGTGTCTACATATTTCTCTAAGGAAAAGTCAAAGGATGAGTGAAAGTATAGGAAAATGTCCTGGAATTTTGGTAAAGAATGGAGTGAGTGGATTCAATTAAATTTTATCCATGTCTTGATACTAAAAGTTTATTTGGATCTGAAATAGATGTAGATAGAGTTAAAATCCCAAAAAAACACTGTATTGATCTTGACTCGATCAAGAACTACTGTTTGATAATGGGATTTTTTCCCTCCTCGTTTGACACTCTCAAGGTACATTAGTTGTAAATTCATGAACTATTAAAAAACCATCATGACGAATTTAAATAGATGATTATTACGAAGTACATAGGATAAAATTGTAGTTTCATAGATTGAAATTAATGTGTCTTGAATTAGACATAATTTAAGTGGTTTTTAATGATTATATGGTTTTACACAATGATTAGTGTTTCTCACACTATGTTTTATGGATTTAGTAAGTGGGGGAAACCAAAAGTAATTGGGTTAATATTTCATTTGACATAAAATTTTTTGATGATCGGTAAAATGGGATGACGTCTAGAGTGATGAAAATTTTGATTATACCTAATTAGTTTTCACTGAACATGATTTACAACATCTACCAAATCAAAATCACTAACTCAAAAAAAGATAATTATAGAGTTTTTTAAGAGATCATATGATATATTTCATAGAGTAATTAATTTGAATCTTTATATATATTAAGAATGTGTGAATACTAACTCAAGTAAATATCTCATAATAATGAAAAGATGTCATTTGTGTGGTGAATAAGGACACATAGTAAGTAATTACTGAGGAAAAATGAAAAGTCTAGTTTATTAAATGGATGGGAATATTGATATCCCAAATTTATTTTCAACAGTTGAATTTTTCAAGTGTAGAAAGTATGGTAATTATTTCAATATTTTTAATAAAGGGGAATCTTGTGAAAGGACATAGAAAATAGGTACAAGTAATGATTATATTGTTGACGATGAATATAATACAAATGACAAGTGAATGTAAAGAAGTTATATTGAATAAAATAACTAATCTTAGTTAATTGTTTGAGAATTAAGTGAGATTAATTAATTATTTATATATTTGAATTAAAATAATGTATTGTCTTTATTATGAAATATATAAGTATTTTTCAGTAAAATTTTTTCTCTATGATTCTGAAATAGTCTATTGAATTTTACCGATAACCTTTAAAAGTGATTTAATGGCATGGTAATATTTTATTTATTTTAAGAGAAGATAACCCTTGATATGTTCTTTATGTTATGAAAACGTAGTTTAGTTTTGATAAATAGATGTTGGATACGAATATAGTAAATTGGATAGTAATAATTACCTTAGAAGAGAGTAATGTTTTGTTAAAAAAGTGTTTTATGCTATTATGGATTGAGTTTATATAATTGTAATAATTTTAAGAATATATCCAATAATATGTTTTTTATATAAGGAATAAATATAAATGATTTTTATAGTAATTCAGGTTATTATCATGTTTCCACATAATACAAGATAAATGTACTCACATGTAGGGGATATTTCAATCAATAGATACATTATGATATATGGGGATCAATTTTATGCTATTTTTTAGAAATTTAGGGACCTTATTTCCAAAATTTTGGATTTTCATATTTTGAAAGGGTCAAATGGTGAACTATTTATGAAATATATTGAAATTAAAATAAAATTTTAGATGTTAATAAATTATTTTTTCATATGAATATTTATTTATATTGGATTACTTTTTCTAACCATTTTTTATGATAACTGAATATGGGTAGAATGACTTTTCATTCTATGGATCTTATAATTTGTTAGTGCTTCAGGGATAACAAATTTACCTTCATTTATTGAAGTAATAGATGAAATAAAAATTGACCAACACACTACCAAATGGTTATATTGTTTATATGAAATGGAATAAAATCATGTAAGTATATCTTCTTGTTAAAATTATTCAAATTTAGGAAAATGATATTGAAATAAAATTTTGTCATGTTATAATAATTTTTAATGATATCAATTACATTTTCATGCCTAATTAGTATATAGTTTTATGGTCACTAAACTTCCATAAATCACTCACTTTCTTATAAACCATGATATTTTTCACTCTCTATAATTATTTATGCTTTTCTTCTAAGTCCAAATATTTACCTCCCACCTATGTTATCCTAGTGGAAACCTTGTTATGAGATAATTTAAGTAAACATTTTCTTTTCAACTTTAAATTTTAAAGAAATATTATTATTATTATTATGTGGGTTCATAGGAAACTAAATTTCATGTATTAAAACATTTATGACCTAGATAAGTTTCTTGGGTGAAAATCATTATAAGGGGTAGAATGTAATGCCCCATGTTTTTATAATTCTTTTTCGAATAAATGAAAATTATTTAATGGATTAAATTTCAAGAAACACCAAGTTTATCATTTGATATATAAAACAATGAGTTTTTCTTATGTCACATGCAATTTCATGTTTATATTTTTTTACACATAATATTGATCTTAGTTTCTATTATATGCCACACTAAGTTTAAATGAAATGTAACATATTTAAATTTTATTATTGTTATCACAAATCCATTGGAATGGATGTTATGAAAATAATTAGAAAAATTCTGAAAATATGGTTTATGAATTTTTATAAAATAAATTAGTTCATGAAAAATTAGTTATAAATGAATGAAATAAGTATTTGAATATAAAGAAATTCTTTTTAAAAAACAAATTTTCTATGCAAAAACATATTTTATCTCAATAAATTAAACAACACATTTTATGAATGATTTTAATGAAATATATATATGAGTATATATATATTAAATAAACTATTTAATATTCATCTTATTTGTTTTTTGGACAAGTAATAAGAATAAGTCCATTTAATGCATGAAAAGATGTATTTTTTTAAAAGGTAATTTTATCACCTTTTAAAAGAACACCTGTTTGAAAAATAATTTTTGGAAATTATATATATTATATTTTTAAAAATAAACCTAATTTTTTAAATTGAATCATTAAAATTAAATTACAATTTCTTTTTTGGATTTTCAAGAAAATATACATTTTTGATGAATAGTAAAAATTGCTGAATTTTAATTGAAACTGCATTTTTTTTAAAATTAATTATATAGATTTATTATATTTTAAATTATTTTTAAATTATAATTAAATATATTTTAAATATATTAATTCATTTTATTTTTTTAATGATTTTTATAACGAAGATGGATAAAAAAATTACTAAACTTTTGAACATTTTTACTTTAAAAACATGCATTCTCATCACATCTGTGGGATTAAAATTAAATAAATTTTAGCCACTTATGTGAATTGAAATTCTAAATATGGATTAAATTTTTTTAATCATTATAATTTATAATTTATAATAAGTTAAACTTAATTTTTTACCATAATACTTAGTGAGAATGTTTAAAACAAATTAGTGATTAAAGTGTAAATGAGTTTACTTGGTGGTTAAACATAGAATATAATGTGTAAAAATGTACAAAACAATTGTCAAAAACATATTCGAAGAACATAATTCAACCTTAACCATTAATTTCTAGTATTGAGTACATTATTTAATAATTTTTTATGTAACAATGTTGGTAAACCAAAATTTCTTTTCAAAAATGCCATGTGTGTCATCTTCCTCACTTATAAAAGGTCACCACCCCTCCTCCCAAATCCACACCCTCAAAATTAATTGGTTAGAAAAATACCTTCTCAAATAAGTTCTCCAATTACCTATTCTCATCCTATGATACTTAAATTTCGTATAAATCCATCCAAGGAAGTCCTTTGGTGCAAACCAAAAGAAGATACCCAAAGAAGAGGTAGAGTTAGTTAACTAACATTTTCTATTTATTTATTCAAACAATCCAATTATTTTCATATCATGATTAAATATTAAAATTTATATTTTAAATATAATTATGTGTTTTTATGCTAATTGTATTACCTAAAATCACACACATATCCATAAAATGGGCTATGAAATCATCATTGCTGTGTACTGAAGACTACCACCTCATGAACTAATGTCGTTCATTTTTTCATTAAAACCTCTTAAAGTTGGAAACAATTATTGACATGATATTTATATATGATATATAATATATTTATGATGTCTTTAATATTCTAAAATTATTATATATTTCATAGCTTCATACTTTTTATTTCATGAGAATACTATAATGTCATTCGTGTGTACAGGGAACAACCACCTCACAAAGCGATGTGATTCATTCATGCTTTACATGAAATATATTAAAGATGAGTTAAATATAAAAATTATATATATATGAAATAAAAATTATACCATAATTTATATATATATATATATATAATTTTTTTTTCTCTTTCAATACGACTTCAAAATGGAAACAACGTTCATGCATACGTACAACATTTCATCTCGACGAATAGTGTATTTCATTTATTATTTATATCTATTATAGATTATTATAAATACATATAAAATGAATATTTATGATAATTAAATAATTTTTTTAATTATATAAATGATTAAATCGAGATCAAAAAAATAGGACCAAAAATAATAAGTCAAAACATATACTAAAAACAAAGTGGTTATTACTTGAAATGTAACCTTAACATGGAATTATTAATAAATAGGTAAAATAACGTCATAATAAAATTATATATGGTTTTATATTTATTAATATTTTTCTTTGTTAGATCTATAAAAAAATTATTTTCATTATACTTTACGTTGGAATTTGTATGAATGATGTTGACACTTGAGGTAAAATGATTTTTAGTCTCACTTTTATTTCTGCGAGACATATAACATGTTCACCAATTGTGTCTTTACAGTGATTTATATAATTATATTAAAAATTTTAAATAATTAATTTCATTTATTTATTTAAATTATACAATTAAATTTGTCTTATTATTTGTAGTATCTATCGATTCAAATGTTAATCGAGTGGTAAGGGATTTTCGTCTCACTTTTTACTTTAGTGAGGCACATGCTATATTCACCACCTATTTATTCTATGTGATGTATATAATTTAAATTAGAGTATTTCATGATTATTATAGTAAAATATATTGGTATCTAAATATCCATTTTAGTATCATTATTTCATGGGCCTTATGATTCAAAAGTTACCAAATCGGTAAGGGGGTTTCTTCTCAAATTTCCTTATTTAAGACACATGTTATGTTATAACCCAATATTATTTTAAAAAGTGTATTTTATTAACCTTTTAAATTTTATATCATTAAAATCCTCATATTTATGATATTTAAATCGACATTTAATGGTATTATTTCATGGGTATTATGATTCAAAGTAATCAAATTGGTAAAATTTATTTCTAAAATCTCACAATTTATCTAGATTGTTTATGATTATGCTTACATTGATGAAATATTATGATCCATATCTCAATAATTCTTAGAAAATTTCTTATCCTCTAGTTATTCATGATATATTCATATGATTTTACCATTTTCCCACTTTATGGTACTTAATATAATCAAGAAAATGTTTTAATGAAAATAACACATTATTTCTCTCATCAGTGAAAAATATGTTTTATTTCCAAACCATGTTTTTGAAAAGAATTTCAAAATTATAATAATATTATCCTATAAGTTTTAAAACACATTTTTACCCATATTTTATCTTTTTATATAATGCCTTTAAATGGAATCTTTATTTTTTTTCATCAAGTCTCTTTTGAGTTCTACTAAAAAAATGAAATGGATATTTTTTTATGTATATGTCGTGTATTGAATTATTCACCATCATGGCCACTCCATTAATTGAGGCTTACATTGAATGTTTTAAGTAATATTTTCAAAATAAATTTTTTTATTAAATATTTTTAATGTATTTTTATTTTAAATTTATATTCAAATAATGTAATTTTGAACTTTTTTTTAACAGGAATTTTAAATGGTTTTGAAATCTTACTCTATACGTTTCAATGGTGTTTTTAAAAAAAATGGTTTCAACTGTGTTTTATGTTTTAAAGTTACTTTGAATAGTTTTCAAATAATTATTTATAAGTTTTCATGGTTATTATAAAAGAAAATTATTTTCAAATGATTTTAAGTTTTAAAAATAGATTTTCAAAGTGGAATGAAAATTTATCTTAACAAATGTTTTAAATAAATTTTCAAAGACTTATTTATAAGTTTCCAATGTTATTTTAAATGAAAAAAATTAAACTCTTTTATGAAAGTGATTTTCAAATAAATACTATTTTAATTAAAAAATGATCCAAGTGATCATTAAAAATCCTTCTCTATATAAGATGACTTCCACTTTTATAGTTTATTATTTACTCGAGATATAATCCAAGGACACCATTCTTATTCTTTAATTGAATTTTTTATGTTTAATATGAAAATTTATTTTTGAAACCTATTTCCCTTCCATGGGTTATACCGTGATAAAATGCTTATGAAACCAAGTTCCTTTCATAGGTTATTCTATAATGAAATGATTATGAACTTTTTCCCTTTTCCATAGGTTATGATATTATAAATGAATTATGATACCCATTTCATTTCAAGGGTCATTAAATGATTTTTAGGAAACCCATCTCTTTATATGGGTGATGATATGATGAATCATTTATTACCTTTTGGAACACATATGTATGATTTCATTATGTGATGGGTGGGACCTATATATATCTCCATATAATTTAGTAATGATTCATATCACATGATATATAAACTGTTTGAATGGGGAGTGAACCACCAACGAGCTCTTACGTGAGTGGTAAAATCTCATGCTTGGCATCCAAGAGACCCCGGTTTGAAATTGGGTGGAGGTGAATTTCCAAGTACTATAGCAGTACTGTAGAAGGTACTGTAGTAGGCACTATAGTAGTACTATAGAAGTATTGTAGAAGGAACTATTTTATACTGTAACAGCTTTAAATATTCACCCGATTTAGGTCTTTGGGCCACCAATTTGTGCCTATGGGTCTTAGGTCCTTTGTTTCATCAAATTCCTTCAATACATAGGTCCATTGAGCCACCGAGAACATGGATTAGCCTATCTCTCTTAGATCATGCTCTAGAAGAGGATTTGAGCAAAAAGAGTAGCATTTAGTAGAACTAAAGCTAACTGGATTGGAAGAATGAGAGGGTATTGCAATTGCCATCGAGACCAGGCACCGTGAAGCTTTGTACTTAGATGTTATAGCCAATTAGAAATGTAAATTGTGGATATAGGTGATCAATTATGTGGAATATGGGGAGGTTTAGTTTTAATGGGTACAGCCTACAGGTCATGTAATGGGCATAGT
Source organism: Viscum album (assembly GCA_963277665.1). Taxonomy (NCBI): domain Eukaryota; kingdom Viridiplantae; phylum Streptophyta; class Magnoliopsida; order Santalales; family Viscaceae; genus Viscum; species Viscum album. Next base: position 1,418,147,236 of record OY728138.1, read on the forward strand.
ATTCCTCTTGGCCTTCAGGTCATATATTGGCCTTCAGGTTGTTTCAAGCCTTGTTCGATTGGCCTACGGGTCCTATAAAGGTTCCACATCAACCCTTAAAAGATGTATTATCCATAATAAAATAAAAATAAGGCCTCCATGCAATTCAAGAAATGGGGATTGAACCCATTTCAGTAAGAGACTTTTTTTTCTAAGATGGTCTTGGGAGTGAACCTTGACTAATAAAATGGTCCTGAGAGTGAACCTTGAATACTATGGTGGTCTTGCAAGAGAACCCTAACTACTAATATAGTCTTGGGAATGATCCATTAATACTAATATGTTTTTGGAAATTAACCCATTCCACTTTGATTGCCTTGGTAGTGAGCCTTGAATACTATGGAAATCATTTCATATGTGTATGTGTTTTTGATAATTTCATTTCTTATACTAATGTTATGCGCACATAGATTATTTTCTATTATTTATTTTTGATTACTGTATAAGGACTTCCAATATTTATTTCATGACCTGACATTATGATCTGTGATATTAAGGGAATGATCTCTTAATATTATGCTCATTTTCTCATACCCTTATGCTCATGATTATGTTTATGTATCTCCCTTGTTTACCCTTACTGAGCATCTAAGTTCACTCTTTCTTATGTTTCCTTTCCCAGGTTATGAAGATATGTTTCAATTAGGGTATACCTGTGAATATTAATAAAGGGTATGAAATTTGTTGTACATATTCAATATCGTTCACTAATAGAGAATATTATGTTTCCAAGATTCAAAATGCACTAATCTATTATGGTCTTCAGGCGTGTGTTATTTTAATGTATTGAATATTCCTCTAAAAGTATGTAATATACTTGTATGAAAATCCTAGGTTGTTATATGATGAGATATGTGATTTATATTGGAAAATAATTCTGAGTAATACTCACTCCATGCTTGAGAACTTTTGTGATTTTGTAGAAATTTGTATCTAGACATAGATAAATTCAACATATCTCAATTCTTTATTGATTATTTTTTATACTATGTAAAATAATATGTAGTTGGAGATTACATCTGGAAGGGAGTTTATTATCTTGATTCCTGTTTGGTATTTGTGAGTTTTGTTATAGATTGGTCTCTTCTAGTAGATGTCTTTTTTTCAGTAACACTCTTTTATTCATGGTCACTAGTTGTATTTGAGATTACATGGTTTTATCCATGAATCATATAGTTTTTCTATTATTATAGTACAGCCTTAACTAGTTTTTTCATATTTAAGGAAAAATCATCCACCAATGATCTTCAATCCATTTTTATTTTATTTCTAGTCTTTAGTGTCTTAAGGATGTCACCCATGGCCAATAGTTCCACCATCTCTTCTCAATCCAATGAGGAAGGGATATATGTTACAGATGGTAAAATTTATATTATATCCATGAGTAGGGAATGGTGTCAGCTTTGTTCATTCATTGAATTAGAATTGGTATTAATATCGGTTTCTCATTATATCTATTTGGGATGGTATTAAATAGATAGGATCGTCGAAATGTGACATGTAGAGCATAAAAAATAAATATCTAACCTTTTTATAAAAAACATCAAGTTACCAAGGTGTTCTTGATATATAAGTGTTTTAATAAACTTATATGACATCATAATTATGGGTTTAGATGATGATAGTTTCATATCATATATTAGTAGTTAAACTTACCACTAAGTCTACATTGTTCATTTTTAGTTTAAATTAATATTGAAAATTTTTTAAAGTTTTTATTCTCAAAAAAAATGTCACAAAGGATTGAATTTGAAAATGATGGTTTCGATATTTGTTGATATAATTAATTAGAATTTCAAAACCTCTAATTTATAGTGTTTTATATATAATCAAAAAAAAATATAGGTAATATCAATAGTTATACATTATATAAATCAACTAAAAGAGGTTGTTGAGAATGTGGTTACACCTGAGCTATAGGTGAACAAAAAATTTTTCCAAAAACATTATTTTAGATTTTCAAGATATAGAAAGAGGTAATAAAAAGGAAGAACCTTAAAAAGTAAACCATTTGGTTTTGTTTCAAAAGTAAAATGCACCCTTATTTTTTAGGGGTTCTAAGATTGAGAAACTATAAATATAGTTGAATATGATGAACTTCATTTTTTAATTCCTAGGAACACCATCCAAGAAAACAGTTAACTTTGAATTATATATACTTGAGCATCTAGCATTCCAATGGAGGGATTTATCTCTTAAAGCTATTTTTTGACCAAATAATTACATGGTATGATTATGAAAAAAAATCAAGAAATTATATCTTCACACCATTCATATTGTGTTAAATATGAATTTATTTAACTTGAAGTTTGAAAATATATTAGTAATATAGAATGCAGATAAATTTATAAATTTAGTCCACTTTTCCTAAAATGTTTCTATATATTCTACCTTGAAAAAATTAATTGTTGATTCAGTATTAAAATTGGAAACTGACTCAGATGTTTTCATTCTTTATATCAATGAGTACAATGAGATGGTCAATAGATAAACTCTGAAGAAAATAGACATTTTGAGGAATCCAGTGGGAGGAAGTGTGTTTTTATACATAAGAACATATGGGAACACCAATATTAGGAAACATTAAGAGATGGAAACTCATTTCCTATGTGGTAGAGCATCACATAATTAGACCAAAGGATCAGTTAATTTTTCTTCTCAAACCCATAGTAAATATGGATGTTTCCAATGTTTCTTTATTGATTATATCAAATGAGATTGAACAAAACCACTTATAGCTAGTCATAACTATAACTGGATGGAACATATTTAGTGTAATTGTCGTTTTTCTTCAAGGTATGGTTCTATAAATGAATCTAATGTGTATTTTAAGTCATATACATCAATGGGATTTTTTTATTAGGATAACCTCCATCCACAGTAAGAAGTGTGTTTGGGTTATAATAGGAACACGATGACTCAGAGTAAAAGAAAATCTCAATAGGGAAACAAAGATAAAGGGAAAAAAGTAATAAATTATATGTTTTTGAGAACTTAATCACATATGAGCATCCCAATACTTATATGGTGGGAGGTATGATTATTGTGAATTCTAACCATATGCAGAAATTGTTTTATACGGGTGGTTCCCAATGCTTTTTTTTTCTCTTGTAATTAATCTTTTTGGATTTCATTATAAGATAAAACCTTCTATTTTGAAATTAAAAACTCGTATTGGATAAAGATACTATTAATATTTTAATTTTTCATTGTGTACAATGAACCTCTAATTTGATGGGGTTATCATAACCACCCCTAATACATAAGATATGTCCTCTATTAGAGGGGGTCAAAACCCACACTAATTTATCCTCAAATAGAGGTAGTCTCTCATAACCGCCTCTAATATGTAATATATCATTAAAATAGTGGAATTTCCTAACCACTACTATTATAAAAAATATATTAAATGGTGGGGGGGTTTAAACCCCTCTAATCTGAGATCTCATGAAAAATTTTGAGGGGGTTCAAACAACCTTTAATCTAACTGCTGCTAATTTTCCCATCAATTTACCAGTTCTTCTTCAAAACCACCTCTAACAATAGTAGGCAGGCACATTCATGGTGGTTCCACATAACAACCACTAATGTTTTTATAAAGGGTTATAACCCATTTTAAACTAAAAAATAACCCCCATTAATTGGTCATTTTTTGTAGTGCCACTCCGTTATTGTTTCTCATGTTCTTAATCTAATGGGATTTCATGTTAAGATAATAACATCTATTTTAAAATTACAAACTCCTATTTGATAAAGAGAGTGTTTATATTTTAAGTGTGCAGTTTTAATAATGTATATCAATGGAAAAAATTGGTATGGGGCTTCTCATTCATTGATATGGACATATACGACTGGATATTATGTATGGACTGAATGATAACAACAAAATTCTATATCAATTTTTATGTATAGTAAGTTATTTTCATATCTTTTAATGGTGTTAAACATTATTCAAAGGATGGTAGGTTTTTGATTAAAGTATATTAGGGACTTTGGTACTATTGGTTAAAGAAATCTATTATTAGATGGAAGTGGTTTTGTATTAATCGGAGTATGGAATAAAAAATAGATATTTTCCAACCATATTTTAGCTATTTCCATATGTTTTTCTTAATAATTTCGTAGGGTTTTCACATGAAACAGAAGTGGAGTTTATGATTGATCTCCTAATAGGGACCATATTATTTTCCTTCTATCTTATATGAAGTTTATGATGTAATTGAGATAACTGAAAAAAAATACAAAAGATATAATGAAAAGTTTTCATTCGACTGATCACATCCCCATGGGCAGTACCAATTCTTTATTGTAATGAAGGTGGGTAGAACTCTTCAGACATATGTAAATTATCATAATCAAAAAAAGTTATGATAATTAATTAGTTTCATATCCCATGCATTAATAGAATGTTTGGTCAATTTTGGAGAGCCCATTGGTTCTCTAAAATTGGAGTATGATCTAAGTAACAAAAACTACAAGTTATAAAGGAGGATATTCTGAAAAAAATCATTCCAATGTAATTATGGCCATTATGAGTATGTGTATATGAATTTTGGTATTATAAATGACCCAATGGTGTTTATGTAGTTGATTAATTGGATATTTAAATGGTATCATTATTTATTTGTGGTGGTATTTTTTCATGATATTTTGGTGTATTCATTGACTTAGGCTAGCAATGAATAGAACCAGAGGATAGTTTTCATCTCCTTGCAGGAACATAAAATTTATGCTAATTTTTCAATGTTTTATTTATATATTAAAGAGTTACTCTTCCTTGGTCATGTAATTTCTAAAAAAAAGTGTTTATTTAGATCCTAAAATGATCGAATTTTTATCTCTCAAAAACCAGAGAAGAATTAATTTGAGATATGGAGTTTTCTTATCTTTATATGATAATACCATGGGTTTCTTCATAATTTTTCACATATTGACACACCAATTACAGAATTTACAATGAAGGATATTCCATTCAGATGGAATGATGAATTTCAAAAATATTTCCAAAAGATTAAGGATGTATTTACATCAGCAGCTATCATGATACTTCCGAAATAAGGACATTGGTATATTTTCTTTTATGTTGTAATGGGATCTGGTTTGGGTTATGTTATCATGCAAGGATATAATGTATTTTCTTATTGCTCATGAAAGTTATGGTTACATGTGAAAAACTACCCAACTCATCATTTTTAATTAGATTTTTTATTATATTCTTTGAAGCCATGGTTTTATTATCTATTTGGTCAGAGATTTATGGTTTTTAACAATTATAAAAGTTTCAAACAAATTTTATTACTAAGGGATTTAAATATAAGACAATGAATATGGTTTAAATATCATAAAATTTATTACTTGGAATTGATATATAAACCTGTAAAAGTGACCTATGTGGTGGATGCATTAAGAATTTTTTTTATAATTCGCTAACTAAAGAAGCTTAAGATCTATGGCGGTTAATGTCAGTTATAGAATATATACATCTACAGTGCACTAAATACGAAAATGGTGTAGTTTTCTTTATTATTTCATTTTTTCCATATTTATTTTAAATTTTAAGGAGACGCAAACATCTTATCTTTAATTTTTAAAATTTAGGTCTGAACTCAATGGTGGGGAGACCATTGTTTGTTGGAATCTAGATATGATATGTGTGCTAAATTTTAGAGATAATATAGTAGCTCATCTATCCTCTAAAGATCATATTATTTATACCTGCCAATATTAAAGTTTGGTTGTCCATTTGAGATAAAATTATATGTATAAATAATTGAGATCTTAGTGTTTGTGGGTTTCCATGAAAAGAGTAGCTGCATAGTGTGTCTTGAGATGCCACACCAATCAGCAGGTCAAGATAAATAATCAATAACTAGGTGGTATTTTTAATTGTTTTTTGATACTCATAAAGAAAATGGGAGCATATAGCCATTAATTTTATGATAATACTACCAGGAATGGATAGAAAACATGATTCCATAATGGTTATTATAGATCAGATCACAAATTTTACCCACTTCATCTCTATTTGTTAATCTAATATAGTGGAACATTTTTCCGAAAACAACATAAAATATGTCATAATGTCTTACAACATACTAGTGTCAATTGAGTATCATAGATACCCTAGGTTTATATCATATTTTTAGAAATCATTATTGAAATTCCATAGAACCCAATTGACGATGAGTACAACTTATAATCCTCAAATGGTTGGATAATCCTATTGGACAATCTAAATAACAAAATGCATGCTTATAAGTTATGTTATACTTTTTCAGAGGATCATGGGAATATAAAATACTATTATTTAATTTATTATACAATAACAATTATCAGTATAAGTAAACATTACAATTTGATGTAGTTGATCATGTTTTCTTGAGAATCTTTTCACACTAAGGGTGTCATCATTTTTGTATGAAAGGATATTTTTCTCCTTAGTATGTTGGGACTTTTGAGATACTATAATAGGTTGGTACGTTGGGGTATTTTCTAGCTCAATCTATAAGGTTTTGTTTGGTTTAAAATGTGTTTCTTATATCTCAATTGAAAAATTATCAACCTAATTTTGACTATGTGATTCGATGAATCCGTTTTGATATTGAACTGAATGTTACAATGATTCATGTGCTAGTATGAATTATTTATAAAGAAGAGAATATATTTCATAGGGAAAGTATCATTTTGTTATGGGTTCAATGGAAACATAGTTGTATTTAGGAAGATACATTGGAACACAAGAAGGATGTGTTGGAATAGTGGCCTAAAATCTTCAAGGATAACAACAAGTTTCTACATTATGGGGATGGAATGACCAATTGTGTAAAGAATTTAGAAAACCCTTTTTTTCTTAAATTACCCCTATTTAATTTATTTTGATCTTATATAACGTTTGGGTTATGTTTCGTGTGGTTTTGGGAGGTTTTGAAATGATTTGGAGGTGTTTCTGGAAGTGCATTGTTAGTAGAAAAAGTTAACCACCACCCGAATACTGTGAAACATGTTTTGGGATTTACCGATTAGGTGCATGGTTAGTGCATGATTTGGATAAAAAACTTGATTGTCTATGGAAATCCGTATAAACAAAAACTGATGGAAAATTATGGTTGGTGCATGGTTTTTGTAATAGTGTAAACCAAATGTGTGAGGTATTGGCTTGAGATAGCAACACCACATAGTTGACACACAATTTTCAAATTCGTGCAACCAAACTATGCGATGGGAATTAATTAATTCAAAAAATTATATTTAACCCAGTTTAAGGTCCTAAAACCCTCCCATTCTTACCAAATTCTTATAGGGTCTCTAATTCCCCTCCCTCTAAATGCTCCTTTTGTAGTTCCCTTTAATCTGAAGTCAACATTTAGAAAATATAAGGGTGATGGGAATTTGAATTCACTGTTAAGTCCTACTTTATCTCTCTCCTTAAATCCATTCATTTTCTCTCACCTGTATTTTGAGATCTATTGCACTGTAAATTTGTATTTTTTTGGGAATATCTTGATTAGATCTTATTTCATATATTAATGGGTAGAATAACTAATGTAGTATCTTGAAGATCTTAGTTTCATTATTTATTTCCACTAATCATTCATAGGTAGGTGGATTCTCTCTCATCTCCAAAATTTTAGAATATAAATTTTTAGTTTAGATTAAATTATTATATTTATATTGTTTTTAAATCATTGTTTTATTCTTGATGGAAATTCTATTTGGTTATGGTTTTCTAAATTTTTTGAATTTGGATGGATTTTATAAAACCCCATAATTTATAATTATAAAATGATGGTTTTAAAATTATGCAATGGTTTTAGTGAACCCATGGTGTCTGATAAATTATTTCCATCAATAGTTGGTTTTTATAAGAAATAGTTTGACATGGAGTATGACATACATGGTTGGCATGAGTTTATTACTTCTGACATGTCCCTGTAGGAGGGGTGTTTACCATCAGGGTACTAAGACTTGACCTATAATATAGGTTCTATGCGATTGGGACATAAGGATATTATCAATTTAGTGATGACTTGGTAAATTGATGAGAGATATCTCATGAGTATAGAACAATCACTTGGAATTCATGGGTGTGTGTGTGTGTGTGGAAACATTGAAATGGGTATGCTAAATAATGAGAAACTATTAACAATTTTTTAAATATTTTTTATGGAAATTTTTTGTGGTTTCAATATAATATGTTTTATATCCTTATAAACGGTTTTATATAAAATGTGTTAACTGGTTCGTTTTCTAATTGAATGTGCTGGAAAGTCTTTAGGGAAATCATATTGGGTTATACTCACCCACTATATGGGAAAATTGGTGGATTTTGTAGATATATTTTATCAAAACACAGGTAAAGAAAATTTATCTCATTTAAATAGTGATGGTTATAAATACCAGGGGAGGCATGTGTAGGCGGATCTTAGAGATTGTTTGGAGTGGATTTTCTGGATTCTAGTTTGGCGTCTTTGGATTCAACTGTATTTTGGTTTTCTTTGGTTGATTTATTTTATTCTGCTCTCACTCTATTATTTATGTTTATTGGTTATATTTGATATTTCTTATTTGTTTAATGCATCATATATATTTCTTATGGATTTTTATGGTTCATTTTTAACCAGCTATTTTATCTTTAATTGTAAATCATCCCCCAATAATTGTTGAAGAACATGGAATTTATTTATAGCCTTTGGTGTCTTGGGGATGTCACCGAAGTTCAGTAGCATCATCTCTTCTTCTCAAGTTAATGATGAGGGGTGTGATGTTACATATGGTACTTTATATTCCATACATGGGAATTTGAGATGGGTTTAGATTTAATTCCAACCATTTTAAGACACACAGCCCTAATATTTTTTTAGTGGAACACACATTCCACAGAGATATACATATATATAATGGTTTGGGATTCCCTGGACACAATCTATAAATCCAATAGAAATATTGTTTGGAATTCCTTATACATGATATTTGGATTTGAATTATGTGGTTCCTATTATAGTAGAGTCTCATTCTTGGACTCTGACAACGTGATGTCTAGTAGGAGAGATCACATCACTGTACTCAAATAACGTGATGATTGGAAAGGGAGAGTGAAACCACTATACTTAAATGATATTTTTAGTATTATAATTTCTAGATATAGATGAGGTATTTATATAAGGGAATAGACACACCCCTATATCTATGGGATGGATTTATTGAAGGGTTTTTACCATGAGTTTCTAGATGAGATTATCCTAGAAGGGTGTATCTACGCACTAGATCCATGTAACGGTTATTTTAATCACAAGTCCATGAAGTGATGAGAAAATCTCAAACACTATCTAATGTAGATATGATATTTTGATACTATTTTAGGGTAGTTTAAGTCCCCTTGAGTGGTTGGTGAAACATGTTTATAGAAAATTTAGTATTGGTTGAAGTAGGTATTGTTGGGTTTGAGGTGGTATGGATAACACATGATGACCCTACGTGTATTATCGATGTTCATTACACATTATTTATATGGTTGGGTGTGTTATATAGACATGAATATACCAATTTTATATGTAATACATGCACATCCACTTGATCACTGTGGCACTTATTAATGTTGAAGAATTGGGGATTTCAACATTTTTTTAGGCTCACCCCCTACATGTGTACATTGTATGATTTTAAATATACCAAGGTAGATCTTTCTAATTTTTCTCATGACACTACATGGATATAGAATTTATTTTTTATTTATAAGGCTCTGGATTTCGATGGTTGTGTGGATGATTATGATACTTGAGATAGATTCCTCATAGTTTACTTTTCAATTATGGTTCAGTATTTGTACTGGCTAGTGTGACATTGTTATACTATATATGTGATGCATGTTAAATCATTTTTATTTACTACTACTACCCTTTTATGGTTTATGTAACATATAAATTAATTTATTACCTTTTATAATGTACTATAGTGGCTTATTTATCTCCTTGTTATATATTTTCAATTTTATGGGATGTCTATTAAATAGATGGGTCATGTTGAAATTTTGGTAGATAAAATCATGACACAAATGATTTAATTTTTAAGGGAATAGTCTCCCCATGACTATCATGGGCCTTTATCACTTGTTGATATCATCTTGTGCATGTGGAGGCATGTCTAGGGACTCATAGTGACCCCCACCCATGTGTCAATTGGGAAGTCCAATAGTGGAATTACAAAGTGGTATAAAAGTATGTTTTAGGATATTATAATGTTGGTTAGTGATGTAATTTGGATACTAATACTCAATAGGAAAAATGAGTGAATTCATATTCATCCTTTCATTGGTTGAAACACAATTTATCAGTGGAAGTCTAATGTTGGTAATAGGCACTCATGGATGAGTGAGATGTTGATTTTGATAGATAATCCCAATTGGTATCGTTGGGACTTGGGATATATATTAAGGATTAGTTGGGATCTAGTGATTTTTTATACATCATGATAGTTCCGTGTTGGGAGCATGATACACGTGCATATGGGTTGTGTTTCTTGAAATGAGGACTCATTGAAGTCTGTTATTAAATAAATAAAAATATTATATAATTTTTTTTTTGGGATATATTATAAGTGCTGCTTTTATTAATATAAATTTGAGGGGATTTATTGGTTTGGTAACTGTGATTATTCTTATTTCTCCACCATATGGCAATAGTCTTCAAAACAGTTGACTTTTTAGAAAACCTAAATTCTAAAATTAAGAACATGGTGTGCAATGAGGTGTGCGTGAAATGGTTTTATATATATTTTTTAATTGAAATAGTTCATGGATCTGGTGAATTAGAAATGATTCTAATTAATATATTTTGTGACAATGTAAGGAAAATGGATTTGAAAATGGATTTTATAGTTGGTTTATGGAAATAGAGATTGGTTTTTGGAAAGGGACCTTCTAGGCTAGGGATATTGAGATTTTTATTTCAATGAGAACCCCATGGATACTAAAATGTGTTTTTGAAAGCATGCATGAGTTTTTTTTGCGTGTAATAAGATTTGAGTGGGTTTTTGAATGAAGCGACCTACACCTATGTAAATAAGGTTTTATTGGATTTTTATGTTTTTTCCAGGTATGGAAAATATTCTATAGTTTTTCATGAATTAATGGTCATGTGTTTTGAGAAATTATCAACTTTGCTGGGTGGAATTTTACCTGATTAGTTCAGATTATAGAAAAAAGGTGATTTCTGCTGTTGTAGACTGAATTTTATTGGTTTTTGATGATGGGCTGAAAGTGAGCTTGATTGATTTCATCAGTATTAAATGGAAAGAATATAGTTTTTTTTATTGATTCATGTGTGTTTATCTCATGAGATTGATGATTTTTTAGGACGTGAATATTAGGATGTGAGTTGGTGGTATCAAATATTGAACCCATTAATACACATTTTGATGATTTCATGGGTAGAACCACATGATCAGTATTTCAATTGGGTTACGGGTTTCGACCGGTTGATTTATAATTTGAATATATGATTCTTATAGTTTCAAACACCATTATAAAAAATTTTCCACTGGTAGGTTTATCTTATAGTGGGGAACACTATAATTCTAGGGATAGATTGATCATCCACACTTTGGTGTTTTGGATCATCAGGTGTGTATGGGAATCGTCTTGGAGCTTGGTGATCAGTGTTTCAAATTTTCACTAGGGTTTGAGCAGAGAGGTCATGACCAATTATTACACTTTTTAATTTATAGGATTTAGGTGTTAGAGATCAAGTGTTTTATTTTACTGTGGTGATGATCCATATACTCTATAGCAGATGGAATCTTATCAATTGAGGATGAATGAAACTAGTTTCAGAAGTCTCATGAGAATAGTGAAACTAGTCAGTGGGTAGTTATGACATTAGTGGGATGTAAAAGATTTATTAGACCATATTAATGATTTTATATGAGATTTTTCATAGATTCATTGTGTTTTAAATAGACTTAGGGAGGTAGTGGTGTGTTCTGTACATTGGTCTGATCAGTAGTATTTGTCTACCCAAGATATGAAATGATGGATATCTTTATAGATTCCAGATCCAACTATAAGAGTCACATTAGGACAAGGTTTCATGATATGGTGTGGGTGTTTGAATATTTTTTTGATGCTTTAGGTGTAAAGTCTTGAAGATCGAATGATGTGATGATACAGTAGTGGGTGAGGAAGATAATTTATTGTGGGAGTCAAATAGATAAGGATTGAATGAAATTGATTCTTTGTAAAAGATGTCATGATGTATAAGTTATATTGAGAGAATCTATCTAGTCATTGATGAGGTGGTTAAAGGTACAATTTGGGATTTTAGATTAATGTGTGTGTATATGGGTGTAGTGGATAAAGTTGTGTAATAGAAGCACATTTGGTTATTAGAGATGAAATATAGTGATTAGAGGTATATTGATGAAAAGAATAATTTTGTAAATTCTAGTTTATGATGATAGGGGATTATTAGCGTTAAGCGGGATATAGAGTGAAGGTGGAATAATCTTGGGTCATTTTCAGTTATAAATTGGGGGGTATTGGAACTTTTCATTTTTTTGGAATTTTATTTTAATAAAATTTTGTTTTATTCAGATTACAAGAGTTTAAATATCTTAAATAGGTGTTTGTGGATGTGGTTAAGGCCTTATATAATTCTTTTGATACTCTATTAGGCTTCAGAGGAATTCTAGGTGGAACTAAAATAAAATAACACTATATGTGGACCATTACAAGAGGGATGACATAGTGGTAGACCCCATGGTGGAGGGTGAAATCCTTAGTAATGAGTGCATGGTGTAAGGGCTGGGAGTGCTTCTTCAGGGGATTTCCTTCTATAAATTATATGTTCAAAACACCATAGATGATTATTTTTAGGACCACGGTGTCTATGGGTTCCACTTATTAGAAATGACCAATGGGTAGAGGCCATAGGGTATTTTGCTGGACATTTTTTTAATGTGATGGACAAAATTCCAAATAGATCTCCACCAATTTATTAAAATCATTATTATTTTAGGGGGATATATGTGTCCTTTATATTTATCAAATAGGATAATGGATATGGATCTAGGAATTTTGATACCCATTAGGGGATACATAGGCTTGCACCAAAATTTTTCATAAATTGTTGTTTTTGACATTATGGTTTCCAATGTTTTAAAATGTGGGTATCATACACATTTACCCCCTTTGGTAATTAGGATTATTGAAATCTTTTTTCCTTAATTTATTTGTTTCCAACCTTGGTGGGTATTAAATCCTTCTACATCAATCCTCTATCATTTTGGGTGCAACTTGATGTGATTTATAGAGAGAGTATGGGTGAGTTTCCTCCTCCTCCACCTTTATTCTTATTTCCCTCAGTTTTACTATAAGTCACTCAATAATATTCTTGAGATGATTCCTTTAGATCATAGTAAAATAATATTAATGAATTAATGATTTTTTGTGTCAATGCATGAGGATGTTCAAGGATAATGATCTCATATCATCATATTTGGTTTCATTTGAGTTACGTCACCCGATGATTTTTTCTTGGGTTTTCGATTGAGTTTATTTCAATTCCCTACTAAATGGTTGTTTTATATTATATATTTTTTCATAAATGGTTACATGGGAAATTCATGGGGTATTTGTAAGTTTTTTTCTCCATTTCTCTGAAATGAGGTCTCAATAGAAGATTTTAGCATTATGTATCATGAAATTAAATGAAAAATTAATTATAAGGTGTAAAATGGGTTTAAATAATTAATTATAAACTATTATAACTAATAAAGTAATGTAATTTATTAAGATTGGACCTCATGATGACAAGTGATGACAGGAAAGATCTTTGAAAAACATGACCAAGAGCAATCGAGAAACTTTAAAGGGAAATGGATTGTGTGAGGGAGGGACCTTGACTTTATTTTAGTCAAATGGTATAATGTTGATTTTATGTTTGTGTCAAATAATTATTATATATTACATCATATTATATGAACTTTTTGATACCACCAAAAATTGGGATAGACTCTTATCGTCCAAATAGTCAATATGGACTGCAAATAATTCAAAATAATTCGATGGTGACACATTAGTCAAAAAAGTGTTGGTTGCACAATTTATGGTTTTTTTGAAGGCATGCATTTTTTTTTAAAGTTTAAATATGTTTAAATTTTAAAACATTATTATAAATAGAGATTTTGAAGAAACAAAATATAATTTAAACAATGATTATTTTAGAAATTAATATGAAATATAAATTCACAACAGAAATGGATTTCTAAAGAATGTTTTATGGGATTTTGGTTAAGGGATTGGTGTGCTTAATGTTTCTTGTGATTCCATTTGAAAATTTAATATGATGTGGATGTTAGTTATTTTTTTAATAGAAATCAATAAGGGATTTATTTACTAGATTATGGATTTTTTTTCCTAGTGAGAGAGATTCCGTGATTTCTAATGTTTTTTTGGTCTTCATACATCCCCTTTCTATTTTCTAATATTATATGATTATGAATGATTATGGGTTATCTATTTTATCTCTCTAAGAAAATTGTTATGGTTTCAAAGTGATAGGTTTATCTAGATGGATTTGATCAAATCATTAATAGGTAGAGTTGGGTCTGATGGAACCTTGAGAGTGACAGGAGATGTTATAACTTGGATGATGAGTTGGAGTAGAGAGTTAGAAATGTAGTCGGGGAACCCATGTTGGGTTATTTTATAATTAGGTGTCCTAGTGGGACCATGAAGAGTTACCTTATAATAAATTGTACCTATAGAGGGTTCCTCTAAATTAGTGGAATTGATGATGATGGGTGTAACCTTAAAACTTGAATCAGACATGTGAGTTTGTATAGTTGTAGTGGTAGTGACTGGTCATGCACATGATGGGAAAACCTTATGAATACGATATATGTTTTAGTAGAGGGATAAACCCTTTGTGATGCACTTCCATTAGGGGATTTTTGTGGGACATAATTTCTTCTGATAGTTATATATATGATGGTTTGGGGTTCCTTGGACATGCACCAAGGATCCATATGTACAATGGTTTGGGATACCTTGGACAAGATCCTTGAATCTAGAAGTTTTGGTGTTTGGTATGGGATAGTCAAACACCTCGACTCTGATGATTTGATATAAAATAAGAGAGAGTTTCACCCCTAGACTCAGACAGTGTGATGTGTTGTAGGGTATTCACTAGTTCTTAATAAGAGATTTGTGGTAAGGGAGAGACACACACCTAACTCTATGTGATTTATTCCTAGAAATTATTTTCAGTGATGTTTCTAGAATAGGTTTTACATGAAAGGTTATTTTATGACCTATATATTTATAGAGACCCATATTTTTCATACATATATATTAAATCGTAATATATTAATACTCAATATATTTTAGAAATAAATTCTTGAGGACTATAATGGTTTAGTGCCTTTGAAGACTAGATACACAATCATCTTTTTTAATGACTTATCATCAACATCTCCCATAATGAAAATCTCATATAGTCCTCTTCTTAGAAAAACCCTACATAAATCCATTCTTCATTACCAGGGAAAAGGAATCATAATAAAAGGTGAGCTTATATTCTCATTAACGGTAAAAATGGTAGATATCAATGATTAGTTAATCATTAAATGAGCATAAGAGTTTAAGGACATGAGATTAATATCTAAAAATCCAAACACATCATATAATATATCATAATATTAATTCATTCTATAACTCTTGGCAGTTCATAAGATATGAATTACAACGAATCAAATAACTTCATCCATTATAATAGAACATTGACATAAATTTATTGCATACACATAATCATAGTAAATCACTTCTCTAGTAAAGGATCACTGCAAATACTATAATATTGGATTAGGTTCTCTCCCAAATCTTTAATATTCTTATTCAAGGTCCAGTCCTAATCCAATAATATTGGATTATATCCCCTCTTGAAATTATTTCACTCCCCATTCCTATTCTTTTTACCTCATGAGATATCCATATTTTTCCAATGAATTAGAGGGATATATAATTCTAGATGAACCCATCACAAAATAATATTCTATTAATATGTGTACCACAAGATCATAAATCATTCATTTTATATCATAACCCAGGGAAATGAAATTAGTTACATAAACATTTCAATATTTAATCAAGACATTACCCATGGAAAATAAAAGGGTGTCATAAATATTTCATCATTATACTCATAAACCATTAAGATAAATAATATGGTTTGTGTCATTGGGTCACATCCATAGTAAATCATAAGTAATATCAAAGGATGTTATCTTAAATTAAAAAAATCATTAACTGAATAATTAGAATATTTCTTGAGAAAAATAACCTTTTCATTTTTAAATCACATATTTAAATTATAAATATTTATTAAATATTAAAGATAATATTTTCAACGAAAGGAACATTTTAAAATTTAAAATTAAGCTTCAAATCATTGATTGTTCATAATGGTGTGAAATTTTGTATATTTCGTTTATGTTAAAACTAATATTACACACATATTTTTGTAAAAATTAAATAGTGCCTTGTTTAGAAAATGAAGAGATAATACAATTTAAAAAAAATGTAAAAAACTAAAAATAGTATAAATTAATTTTAAAAAAATCATATGAGAATATTAAGAGCATTATTTTATGTATTTAATGAAAATATGGACACGAAATCAAAAAATATTAACCAATGAAGAAATAAAATCTATTTTTCTTTAAACTAATTTCATAATAAGTTTAACTACCAAGAATCATTATTGGTTTTATAGATTAAACATTACATTAATAACTAGGGTAAAATAAATCTCTTAATATTTTTAGAGGTTTATTATGAAATTCTATAACCAGAAACATAATCATAAACAATCTTAGTAAAAATGATATTGTAACATAAAATTGTTACAACTTTACTAACTTTTTAATCAAATCCTTATAACAGAGAGAACCATAGATATATATATTCATATCCCCATAATTTGTATTATTATAATTATAAAATTAATGCATGTTTTCAATAGATTTCACTTAAAATAAGAAACTTTTGAATATAGCATGTGTCTCATTGAACTAAAAGTGAGATTAAAATATGTTGCCTCATGTTGGACTTGCATAGAAAGTATTATAACCTACTGTAAAATAATATTAAACTTATTATAATTATATAAAAACATTTAAATACATAAAACATAAATTATATGATCCACTTAAAACATTTCAAGAATTATTTATTACTAATTCCTTATTGAAATCGGCGTTTTTGGGTGTTAACTATTTCATTTTTCATTTAGAGTGTCAGTTTAGCAGTTATAATTCTTGAACATTGATCATAGTTCCATAATATCAAAAATTTTAATCATGATATAAACATTGTATATATTTATTATATATATAGTTATTTATAAAATATATAGATAGAAAAATGGTTTACACTGTTCATGGATAAGGTTAGTCGTACGTACGCAATAATGTTGTTATCATTCTCTAAAGTTAATAAAAATGAAATATAGATAATATTTTATGATTATATAACAATAATAGTATCATGAATATAATATATAAACATAAGTTTCATCTATATAACCATCTAGGTAAAATTAAGATTAGAAACAAATTCAACTGCTACGTGGAGAAGGTAAATCGTATGTACGGACAAGAAATGTTTTAATTTTTTGTAGGACTGAAAGGAAATGGATAATGGTTTTTACATAATCATAATAAAACTTAATATATTTAATATAATAAATTAATTACTTTTTTATTTAATCAATATATTTATAGGAGTTATAAGAAGAAATAATATCAAAAGTGATCGATTATGAGTTATAACTCTTTGTGGAGAAAACTATATTGACATACATCGTAATCCTTCAAATGATGGTATTTTGGAAGGAACAGAATCAATATGAGGTTTTTATTCAATATATGATAGTATTATATTTGTAATTTTTGAGATAGAAGGCTCATTAAGTGTGGAGAAGATAAGAGAGGTGGTATCCTTCTATAAGGCGGGAAATGAAACACTTTGAATAACTTAGATGATTAAATTATATATATATATATATATATCTTAATATTTTCACGTGAAATAAAAACACCAAAAATTATAATATAAAATGTGATGTAGTTGAAATAAACCCAGCCAATCAAATTTTGGACCATTTTTTGACACACTTTAACCATTATCTCTTAATTAAACCACATTAATCTCATTTTAACCATTACCGTGATAACCCATCCTTTTACCATGATAACATAATTTTATATATAAAATGTGGAATTTAAAAAATCGATATGCAAAATAAAAATTTCAATTCCATTTTAACATATTTAATATCTATAGTTAGTAGAAAATTTATTTAATATAATAACACAAACATGTGAAAATAGATTTTTAGAAAATAACTGATTTAAGAGTAAAAATACATTTAACTATGAAATAAAGTAATAAAATGATTTAAAAAATATTTTTTTTGGTGAAATTATAAACTAATGAATATTTTTAAGCTTTTTACCCAATCCAGAAATTAATGGAATCTTTCAACCATACTATTAACTAAAAATACCCAAAATAGTTTTTAATTTGAATGAAAGATAACATATCTTGAAAAAAATTAAGCTAGGGCCCTGAAATTGAAAATAATTATTTAAACCCCATTATTTAAATCCTTTATAAAAATGTGGTCAAAATACAATCATACAATAGGAAAAAGCCATGTGTTACATATATTTTAATGTTTTACCCCTAGTTTTAAACTAATTTTACCTCTTCTGCATATGTCAAAAATATTTTATATGGTTACCATTTATAATGACTAAAAATTTAGATAAACCTATTAACATATATAAATTAATCTAATTTAAAATATGAAATATATTTTATCAAATTAAATTCATATAAGTGGAGAATGTATTTTAAAATTTAACCATCAAAATGTGATGAGAAATATTTTTCAGGAAATAATGAATTATTAAAAACAAAAAGTTTTTATACAACAGTAATGCGTAATATTAATTTAGTAAACATAATTACATTATTCAAAATATAAATGAACTAATTTATCTTTTAAATCTTTTTAAAACCTAATGAAACTTTTTACATGCTTGAAACTAAAAGATTGTTTTCAAAAAATAATAAGTATTCTCACTATTCACTGTAAAAATAATCTTTTTAAAAAAATTATAAAAATTTACCCAAATTTCATTTTGATATGATGATTTAAAAAATTATATTCTTTTTATCCAGTAAAATTTCTAAAAAATTTAGAAATTATTTATAATATTTTCTTTTAAAAATAAATAAAAACCATTTTTAATAAAAATGTATTGTTAAAGCATAAAATTTATTTATTAAAATTTGGGTAATAATTTATCAATTCATTTACATAATAATAATATATATATATATATATATTATAATATTTTTATTCCTGTTAATACCACCAATTTTAATGACTAGGTTATAGAAGTCATTTTTAAATAATATTAATTATATTGCGGTTCATTTAAACTCTTGTTTTCATGTATCACAAGTCATCAAAGAGATTAAATTTAATTAAAGATAAATATATCATAAAATATCATGGTGTTATATTCAACCATCCTAAAAAAATTCTTTCCTTGAAATTCCATTACCTTGATACCAAAAAAGTGTTGATATCCATGTTTCATCACATCCTTGAGTTTCCATATATCATCGAAGAATTTATGATTCCTCTAGAAAAGTTTAAATACATGAGTAGTATTGTTCCATTGAATGTTATCTCTATGTTTAATGATTCCTATTAGTTTTTTAATAGGAAATATCATTCTACAAGAATACAACCTGTATGTTTAGTACATGTGAAGGGTAAGGTATGTACGTGATCAGTAGAGATACATTGAACACATCATGAACTGAAGATAATTTTGATGGAAGCACCAAAAAATAGGATACCCACCCTAATCGGTCAAGAATCTCAAAAGGGCCAACATTGTAAGGTCCAATGTTTTTTTTAATTGGAATTTTGAGAAGAAATTTGAATTTTTTTCTTTCAGATTCTTATAAGGGGTCAAATATTATTTATTTTCCTAAAAGATGATCTTAGAAAGTTTTTATGTCCACATCATTGGTATTGGAATATATTTTTTCCCAAGGACACGATATCGGAAGAATTCCAAGTTGGTTTAAAATTAGTAGAATAAAGAATATGTAATTACTTCATTAATAAATATTAATTTATTCACGTAGGTTCGTTCAGCTATATATTTTGAAGGGAGTTTGGGATGGAGATTTCATATTCATTTTTGATCAGGGAAATGGGATTTTTTTCAAGTAGGGTCATAAACTCATATCGAACACTGGGGCCAGGCCGATACACCTTCTTATTTGTCTTCTTCTTTTTTTATTCTTTTCTTTTACTATTTTATTTTCTTCCTCCATGGATTCTCATGAATTCCCCCATGGGATGTCCTTCACCTTGACCATGAGATAATGGTATAGGGTGAGATGGAAAAAGAGGGAGAGGTAGGGTGGTACCTCCATATAGCTCAGGATGAGCCAGATTTTCATTTGGTAATCATGGAGCTTGGGAATGGATGATGATTCGATATATCCCAACCAAAGGTAGTTTATTTTTTTTATTTTTTTTGTATATCCTAATATAATTTATTTTTTATTGTTTAAATCCTCTTTTATACATTCTTAGTACACCTTTTGGTTAATGTGTTTTTTTTTTGAAAATAAATAGGGGGTTTTGGCGATTTGAGGGGTTTCCTATAAGGGAATCCTACTCACAAGACGTGTGGTTTAGGAACACTCATATTGTGTTATTCTTTATTATAGAATATGATTTTTTTTTAAATTAAAATATTTGTATAGGTTATAGATTTTGTGTACTGCTACTCAACTTTTTAGTTGAGTACCTAGCCACACAGCCCATGTAAGGGAACATGGTCACATAGCATACAAGGCCAGACTATGTGTGGGTTTCATGCAATGTAGAGGTACACGATTGGGATATTTACATAGAAAGTCCATTTAAGGTACATGGGAAGGTAACTCATGAAGGTTGCACACCTTGTACTTGATCATCATGTCATTTACATGGGCTTTTAATTTCCATGACAGACTAGAGTACATGCCCAGGTGGAGCCTTGAGGGTACACTCCACGTACCAGGGAAAATATGTTTTGTACTCCTCCCTCGCTACCCTCTTGAGGGTTTTTCTATTTTATTCCCAAAATTCATAATTTAACATAATATAATCACATTATTATTAATTTTTCACATATATCATTATTTTTAGTCCCTTGAGATGTTTTTCAGGACTCATATGTGGTGTTTCAGGCTTTTTTTAAACTAATTCGTTCTACCTTTAGTTATCGAATTCAATTGTCTTTTGAGAGTGGGACATTGATATGAGATGGTCTATGATCCATCTCTAATGACCAATGTTTGTATACATTTACCCGTAAGGAAATATATCCTATGAGATGTTGCTTTATTATCTGGGAGGCTAAGAGATTGTTGTTTTTTAGGATCCATTGTAGGATTCTTCATCTTACGTTTCGACCAAGAAAATCATATGTAAGTTTCCTCTAGATTCTTCTAGTAAAGAAGGGTACCCATATGGATTACTTCTCTTAATTCTGACATAGGGAATCCATTTTGGGAACCCTTTACCCATATACCATTATGATAATCCCATATAGGATACTTTTGCCAAATTAATTTTTCCTGAGGGTCCCCTGTAGTATGCCCCTTCTAATGTACCATTCATAGGATCCCATATAGTATGCCTCTATTTACTTATCATAAATTTTATAATGTTGGATTCTTCATTTTACCTTCATTATTGAGGATCGTGACTCTGATTCTTCTCTTGTGTTTTGACATGAGGGGCCCAGCGGGCGCCCTGATATTTGATAGACCCTGAACATGTATGTCAGGTTTGGGTAGAGATAGTAGTCGGTGTCAATATAAAACCCATGTAGAACATGTAAG
Organism: Viscum album; assembly: GCA_963277665.1. Lineage (NCBI taxonomy): Eukaryota > Viridiplantae > Streptophyta > Magnoliopsida > Santalales > Viscaceae > Viscum > Viscum album. The sequence goes on from OY728138.1 coordinate 1,418,169,254, forward strand.
CACATGAGGATATGGATGTAGTGGTGGTATTAGGAATTTATACACCCACACTCATTTATTTATAAATACATATGTTTAATGTTTATGTAGCGGTGGTTAACAGAGGTGCTTCTTGGTTGCTGGCTGATGAGCCTAGCGTGATGTGTCATTCTTTCTATTTGGGGATTTCAAGACATATTTCCTAGGATCTGGATTATAAGAATGTTATTTTTCTATTATTTTTATACTCATAGGTACTACTCATGATCTAGATATTGAGACTTTATTTTTTACTATTATATTATGGGTATTTCTAAAGGATCTTCCGAGGATTCGACTTTGTTGCCTATAATAATGATATATGGGAATGGATTCCCTCGTAATGATACTCGTGGATGATTATTATCCCTTTAGTGGTCAGTATAATTATGATATTCTCTAATTGACATGTTATGAAGATGATTATTTTTCCCCAATCTAATTATACTTAAGTATTATTATCCTCTTTTGATCGATTGGGATAATTACGCTCTCCTTGATCGGTTACATGGCACTGGTGTGGGACACATAATTCACGAAATTGGATTTTCAAGGATGATTATTCTCTCATAAGTGATGGGTATGATTTTTCTCTCCCTAATTAGAGAGCTTAAGGGTGGTTTTGGAATCTCACTGTTGATCTCTCCTTACAGCTCACTTAAGGGTCAAACCCTTAGGGCTCATCAGAGTCTCAATGTCGTAACTGCCTACAATTCATGACCTAGGAATCTGACAACATACTATATTTACGTGAAATGAGAATCATGGAATCCAAATCTATTATATTTATTTGATATCTAGATTTACTTCCCTTGAATCTAATATTATAGTGATTGGAGGTGAGTATAGGTGAACCTAAGGTAAGGACGAGTGTCCCCTTGTGGTGATGTAAATTTCTCAAAGACATTTCTAGGGCAGGATGAAGTAGGTATTTGTCAATTGGGATTATAGAACCATAGATAAATGTAATGATACACATATTGGTTGGTAAAAAATCCAAAACAATTACCTCTTCATAGGATACCAATACGATTAGGATTACAACCCCAAGGATCGATTGCTGATGGTTTTATGTTATTTCTTCACCATAATCACATATATACATATTTATATACATATGTATATATATTAGAATATATAGATATATGTATATAAATATAAATATACATGATAGATAATTTCCTAGTTGATTAGGATCATGGACATTGGGATCAAATGTAGTTTCACCTTATTTTTTTATTTAACTTCTCAATTGTTTGCGCATAGGATAAGCATATTTCTTGAGAATGAGCTTAAAGATGAGGCTTGGAGTTGCATGATCGAGGGGAGCTACTTGTTTGAATTATTATCATTGGTTCGATTTAGCTCGATAGTGTCTGGAGACTATGTATGTGGTCTAGCTCAGAATTCATAGTATAGCCCTGTAATTTTATTTTTGTTTCTTTATTATAATCCCACATCTATGGTCATCCCAATGGGTGACCAGTGTTGTTTGTATGATATGGTCTTGTCGTATTTTATAGCATTTTATTTCTTATTGTAGCATGTTCTATTTTATTTTAATCAATACTTATGAAATCTATTTATTTATTCTTTGATTTTATCTAGTAATTCATATTTTTTTACTTTGATATGAGGGTGTAGTCTCCCATTTTTCAAATTATAACCCCTCGATCAAAGTCCATATCCTCTGAAGTATAGGAAGATGTGTTTGAGGCCTCAAAATGAAAATTCTCAAATCACCATTTTAGTGGCATCAGTTTTTGGATGTTACAAAGAGGTATCAGTGTTATTTATTTTATTTTATTTTACTATTTTTTATGATAGAAAATATTATTTGGAATGTTTTATAACCTGTGATGGATATCATACTGGTACATTGAGAAAACTTTTCTAATAAGAAGTCTCGATTGACTGGGTTATGGGATTTTTGTTTTGATATGTGATGTTACAATTCTATATGATTTATTCTTTGAGTGATAAACATGTTGTGTGGATGTTATGATTTATTATGGATTTCTGGATAATGGATAATTTTTAAGAGGTTAGTGATTTATTTTGAATATTGGTTAGAAAATGTAATAAGCCTCTCAAGCATCATATTTAGTATGTAGGATTCACCTATTATAGGCCTACTATTATGTCATTTTACAGATGACATAAGACAATTGTTTAGAGTGTCAATAAAAATCTAAATATTGTTTTCTCACATTGGTTTTTAGTGTCATTCTACTCAATTTGGCCAAATTGTATACATATTTCATTCTAATATACTAGCATGTGGATCTACATTGAAGAGTTTTATAGTGAGGATAATAGCTCAATCCTAATGCACAAGATGTGTAGAAACCCTACAGGGTAGATAAGTCACTTTATTTCCATGTGTTATACCCCTTATATTTTTTTGTTTCTCATGTCTGATTATTTATAGTGTCAGTAACATTCTATACAATGTTTTTATTTATAGAATGGGATTGAATTATACTTAAATAGCCTCATTTGTGGTTATATGGTTGTATTAATGAGTATTATACTGATTAGTATTAGTATTTTCTCATGAACTAGACCTTTAGGGGGTATTACTATATGTGGATTCTCGGTGGGAGTCAGTTTAGTATCTCTTTTTTATTGATATTATGACCTTAGGGAGAAGTTCCTTATGAGGATTATCATGAAGGATTGGGACCTTGTTGTATGATGTTGTTTTTTTACCCTCTTGTGTCATTGTTATATTTACCCTCTTTAGAAATGTTTTATACTTTATTATCAATGGTTAGAACTTGTTCCACAACTGTGAGACTCGAGCAGTAGTGTTTGGTGGGAGACCTAAAGACCCATATTTTTAACTTGTACCCATGTAATTAGATGTCTATTTTGTTCAAGGGAACCTATGAGTGGGGTTGGTAAGGGTTTTGTGTTACTTTTACTTAGTTATCTAGCCTATACACTCATTTTAAGCCTGATACATTGTTGTTGCTCATGTTTTCTTATATTAGAATGATGAAGCCTTCAGTTTTTTATGAAGCTGTAACACCCCAATATTTTATGAAAAATATTCTTTAAATTTCTTTGATTTATTCTATTTAACAATACACCAAGATTATCTTGTACTATACGCAACATCGTATTAGCTTGCAGTATACGCAACACTATTCTTGGCTCGTGTTACACACAATTTCAAGTTCATTTTTTAGAAATTATTCTATGCAACATTAAGTATAGATTTTTTTTAATTTATAAATGAAATAAGTGTTGATTATGTTATATGCAACACCAAAGGGATCTTTCACTACACTCAACCCTGACTTGGCTTGCATTATACGCAATCACGACCTTCCTCGATAGCGTGTGTAGTACGCAATACTGGGTTTCACTAAACAACGATATATTGTTATAATATAATTATGAACTAGCCGTTATAAATAGTATTAACTACATTTTTAATTTTATAACATTATTATTCATCATACACATTTTCTAGAAAATGGTATGAGAACAAAATAAATTTTTCGGGTAAGTATTTTTCAGAAAATGCAGTTTTGCCGCCTTTTGATGGCGCACCCACTTTAAATATAGTTTTTGAAATTTTTATAAGTTAAATTTGAAACAATAAAATTTATAATTCAAATCAGGATCTAAAAATTTACTTTGGATTACTTTTTAATATTATTCTGATAACATTCATATTTTAATGAATAGTAAAAACACGCTACATTTTAATTAAAAACAAATTTTTTCATCATAAGAATTTATGTGGTTAAATTATAATATTTAAAGGTTTTAAAGTATAAGTAGAATATATTTTTACCATTTAATATGATTTATGTCATTATCATTGATTTCACATTGAATTCATAGGTAAAATCATTTCAATCTTTTGAAATGTTTTAAATTTTAAAACTCATTTTCTTAACAATGAGATTAATTTTAAATTAATTTTCGCAACTTCTGTCATTTTAATTTGGAAAAAAGGATTCAAAAGTTGAAATCATTAGGTCCAAATTATGTTAATAGGCTACTTTTTATTTTTGGTCACTATGAATAATAACTACGGTAAATTTTATTTACCATAGTTAATGGTAAATCGGGTAATTAAGGGTAAATATAATATTATAAAATTACCCTAACACTTATCTTAATATTATTGGATGATTATTTTTCGTCCTAAGGAATATTTGGGTAAAAATGAAATCCATTGGAACCCACCTGGATGTGATTAATACATTTAATTTATTTTATTGTAAAGAAAGTGAAATATGTCTCACTCAAACTTTAATAATTAATGTATTTTTAATATAAAATTATACAGAATATAAATTCTATTATAAATACTCACTTGAAATATAAATTTTTTTTCATTGTTATGGTAATTTATTTGTAATTTTTAAGAAATATTTAATTACCCTAATATCTTATACATTAATGATGCATAATTTATTTATTTAGTAAAAAATCAGTAATATAGTTTTTATTAAAATAGTAATACTCACTAAAGGATCACAAACCTTACCAAAACGTATTGGTAGTATATATATAAACCATAAACATCCAATGGTCATATTTTGGACCATTTTGATCTTTATAGAATCGATTATGACACTTACATTATTTTATTTCAAATGATGTCAAAGTTGTCACCTTCATAATTTAATAAATATAACAATTTACATGTTGTGATTTTAAGATTATAAATTATAGTACAAGTATTATTCTCAAATATACTAGATATATTATTATAATACGATTTTATTTTTAATTTTTATTCAAATAATATGTATATTAAATGATTATACCAAAATGATGTAGTAATTGTTTTATTAAGAGAAATATCAAATAAATGGTTTTATAAATATTAAAATAAATATTATATGAACTAATTAATGTTCTTCACAAATTTTCTAGAAGAAAATGACATGTTAGGAATCTATTAAAAAAATTTGTTCAAATATATCCTCTGTGTGGATTTTATTTAAATTCAAACAAATGAATAGTGTCGAAATTAACAATATTGTTATTTTATAAAAATAACACATTATTAAATTATTTAAAAATCACAAAAAATATCTAAGAATTATAAATTTAAATTTATATGGTCTAAAATGTCATATATTACCCAATAATGGATAATTCACACTACATAAGTAATTATTTATAACAATTTAAAATTTAGAATATTATTTCCACGAATAAAATAAAATAGATTAAATAAGGATAAATCATGTTGATAAGGTTTAAAATAAATTTACAACATGTATAAATTTTATTGGTTCATTATATTACAACCATATCTCATCTTAGCTTCAGATTTGACTTTTTCTGGAAGTTTTTACGTGGGGTTTGAATTTATATTAAATTAATATTTTTGAGGTTTCCAAAGGTACCCCTCTCCTCCCTTATAAAAGGGCACCTCCTGCCTCTCCTCTTCACACAAATTTGAGCCTTCAGGCTCGGCCAACCCCTGACAATTTCACTTCTCCACTTCCATATGAACCTAATATAGGTTATGGTCTTCTTCAAAGACCAACTTTAGTGCCCTAACAGGAGGTTAAGAGGAGGCGCGTCGAAGAAGAGGTAATCTCTTCTACCGATTCTTTCAAGTTTCTTTATTCTTATAATTCCTATTATTTAGTTGTTTCATTATAAATTAATAACATAAATATAAAAAATATACTAATATGTTATTATATATATGAAACAACCTCATTTCACCTTATATCCATCCTACGGAAAATGAAATCACTGCGCTTGCATACATACGGAATACCGTCACCACGCCATGATGTAATCTATTTTTCCACCACAACCTTACTTGGATGGGTACAATGGTGTAAAGAATAACTATATATGGTTATTATAACATCAAACTGATTCTGAGATAAAATATCATCCACTCAAATTCTATTCAATAATTATGGGAACGAAATCATCGCTCGTACGTACGTACCAATTACCATCTCCACGACGCGATGAGATTCATTCTCCCTGTTAACCATTCAAGCATGACTATAAAGTATATAATGAATAATAATGATATATATGACATAATAATGCTACTGTATTTATGTATATATATATATATATATATATATTTCATCTACTTACTTCCAATCAAGTGAATAAGGAACGGAAAACAACGTTCATGCGTACGTACGGCCTACCGTCTCCATGAATGGTGTGTTTCATTTCATTTATCTATCTAATATATATATATATATACTGAATATATATGATATATAAATCATTTCTTACATTTTGGAAGTAATTAAATCATGATATAAGTAATTATAATATCAGCAACAACAAGTCCAAACACGTACGATAAATGAAATGATTTTACCCAAAATGTTGATTTAACATTGAATTGACAAAAGAACGGGTAATAAAAAGTCATAAGTTAATCATATATGATCTCATAAATATTATTATGGTTCTGTTACAAGTTAATAATATGTTTAAACACACTATGAAAGAGTTTCAGACACGTACGGAAGAAATTGGACCTAAGGTAAGAGATAATTTTAGAATCTCATTTTTATGCGGGATTTCTTATACGTAAGTATTTACTATGGTTATATTTTTCATCCATGTCCATAAAAATGTTTTCATAAAGTGTTTAGTATTCTTCCATGTATGTTTATAGTCATTTTTATCCCGTTTTTACTTTTACATTGTGTTATGGAAGTACTCTTTCTTTTGTTTACCATATGAGGAACTTTTTGACTTTTCCGTAAAAAGTACGATGAGAATGTTTTTTTATGTTTTACGGCATGAATGGATTTTTATGGTTTCATAACACCTAATTTTCATGAAGCTTCCTCTAGAATATTTTATTATTATTTTCAAAAAATCCTTTTCTTTTAAAATTTCTTGGCATATTGTGAAAAGAACATGATTTTGAGGAATAAAGGATATTTTCCTAAAGAATTCTATTCAAGTGTTTTGTCAAAAGTATTTTCCATCTAAGATGAAATTATTGAGTATGATTTTGTTTCAAGTATAATGTCTCTATTTTTTACATGGTTTGATTTTTCTTATAATGAAATGATATCCATTTTTTATATGGATTATGTTATGATGGGATGATGATTATCAAACCCATTTTATTCTTTGGGTTATGATTAATGATTTATGTTTATTTTGTGGTACAAGTAAGAATGATTTCATTATGAGATTGGTGGGACCTATATCTACCTCTAATGCACTGGGTAAAAATTTATATCTCATGGGATAGACATGGCTAGAACGACAAGTGATTCTGGTTCAGTAATACAGAGCTGGAATGGGAAGTAAACCTGGTTCAGTAATGGAATGTGTCCACTATGATGGTCTTGGCAACAATTCTATTGCTACTATGGAAATCATAACATGTGCTTAATGGTTTCCACAATTACATGTTTTATTCCCATGATATTTTATCATGATTAATGTTCTTTTATGATCTATTCCTTACGTACTGCCAAGATTTATTTCACAACTCTAGATTTTAATGTTTAAACATTATGACCATGTTATTAATGTTAAAATGTATATGGTTTGTTCTATTTTCTCCATGCTTACCCTTACTGAGCATTTTATCTCACCCTTTTTTTTGTTTTCTTTTCCCCAGGATATAAATAAAGTTTTTAGGTAAGAAAAAACAGAGAAATATCTTTATGGGAGATGTTGAAGATCTTTCGCCATGATTAGAAGATTATGTTCCATGTTTCCAAAGACACTAAACTATTAAATTCTATGGGTGTCATTTTTTGTTATGTATTAAGTATTCTGCAAAAGTATTGTAAAGTCCATGTATGCAAAGATTTGGGTCTCTATAGTTGGTATCAGGGTAAAGGTTTAGTTAACCATTGGGAACTAGGATGTAAAAACTTTAGTGAGATCCCTAGAGATATTTCTAAGGTATATCTAGTGATGTCCCTAAGGTTAAGTCTAAGTATAGATTATAGTCCTAGAATTATGGTAATGATCTTAAAATTAAACCTAAGATGTTAAATATTTAATGTACTCTACCTTTATTATGTTTTTTTCATAGTATGATTTTTTCCTCTCACACTATTCTTTTTGGGTTTAGAAAATGGCTGGAAATAGGAAGATTCACGATAATAGAGGATATGATGGACAATGGAATGATATTTTTTCATGAGAAACCAAATGAAATGGGATCTGGATGTCCAAACATCGTTATTATGCCTAATCAAGAAATCTCATAATATGATCAATAATCTCAACTTTGGTAAGTTTCATGACTCAGCTAATATGAGAAAGATGTAGTTTCATGAAGATTATAGAGGAAGGAATGTTCAATTTCCATCATGTAAATCATGTGGTAAGAGGCATCTAGGAGAATGTTTCAAAGGAACTGGAAGATGCTTTGGGTGTGGAGAAATAAGGACACAAAGCCAGTAATTGCAAAGGAAAAGGTTCAGTTAACACCATGGATAAGGATAATGGTATTGCTAAGACATCAACAACGGTGAAATGTTTCAAATGTGGAATGTACGGACATTATGCAAACCAATTCCCTAAGGGAAAGTCTCATGAGGAGAATCATTATGGTCATATGGGTAGTATTTATGTTATTGATGATGAAGAGACTCCAAATGATATGTGAGATGAAAGAAGTGTTGAAGATCAGTCAATGGTTTAAAAAGGTAGTGGAATGATTTATGTTTATCAAGAGTTATGTTGTATAGGTAATGGTACTATAGAATAAATACGCATCTAAGGATTATTACTCTATTGTTTTTCCTAAATTATTTGAAAGTATATATTGAATGGTATAGGAAACCATGAAAGGTTATTCAGATATTTTTGGAAAGAAGATGATATGCGCATAATGAAGGGATACAGAGAAAATGATAGTATTAACTAGCTCATGACTGATATAAGGACAAAGTGACATCATGGTTTGAGTATATAGAAATTTTTGAATTTTGGTATATGGAAAGAGTTGACGTTTGACAGCATTAATGTTTTCACTAAGGTTCTATGGTAATTCATGTTTCATGAATACATGATTAAGGTATTCACATGTTTCAAATGTGATCAACAAGATATATCTAATGATATATGGGGGGTAAATGATGGTATTCACATGCTTGTTATATGACCTCTCTAGTAATATTTTTCATTATAATATGAGATTGGACATAAGTATTTTTGATATGCCTAAATGTTTTAATGGATTAAGTTAGACATCAGATAGTATTGTTTAAGTATAGAACTTATTTTTTCGATATTATTTATAGAATGTTATAATAGTATAGTTTTAGAAAAAGGACAACCCGTAGGATGGGTGTCAACCCGCCGCGTCGGACAAGATTGCGGGAATCAATGTAACAACCCAGGTAAATAATGAATATGACATTTTCATATTTATCCATATTTGTGAATAAAATATTCATATGTCTTTAAAGGGGACGCTATGCTCGATGGTGTACCCAACACGCAACAACGAGTTTCTTGGGAATCTTACGTTGCACTCTAACAATAAAATTATATTATTTTAAATGGTAGTTAACATGTAGTCGTTGTATTTGCGGAAATGGATAGAAATAACTAAAATATGATTATATATGTTTTTAAATTTTTTTACATTTATCCAATAAAAGATAAAGGCATAAAATACAGAAAGAATTCAATTTTAGGCGTATATGCCCTAGTTTTCACTAAAGGTTCACTTATCGCCTTTTGATGGCGAACCGTCATTAAATATAGTTTTGTTCACTCTTATACATTATTTTGGACTAAATAAAACTCTTCTTAAGAATTGGGACATCAAAATTTACTTTGTGTAAATTTTTGGTATCTTTCTGATAAAGTTCATTTTTTAATGAATAGTGTAAAATGTTGTATTTTAATTCAAAACCACTTTTTAATCTAATTTATTTATATGATTAGATTATCTTTTGAATTGGTTTTAAAGTGAAATTATAATATATTTTTACCATTAAATCCAATAGTGGTTGTTGTAATTAATTTCACTTTGAAATCAGACTTAAACTAGTGTCAATCTTTTGATACTTATTGTTTTATAAAAACACACTATTTGCTCTGACAGTGGGAATTAATTATTAAATTAATTAATGTGACTTATATGTTTTGAATTTTTTAAAATAGACTTAATTTTTGAATTCGGAATATCAAATATAGCTTAGGGCGAATTTTTGATAATTTTCTGAAAAACATCAATTTTTTATGAATAGTGAAACCACTATGTGGTACTTATAAAAACTGATTTTCTGTTTAAATGAAATTTTTCCATCATTGTGTTTTGAATTTTGAAAATCCAACATACATGGTTTTCATTAGTATGTAAAATGTGGTTCAATGGGATAAAAATAATTTTTTGGCGAATAGTAACTTTTTTTCATTAATCGCGATTAGAGGTAATTAGTGTAATTTAAGGTAAAAATGATATTATAAAAATATGAAAACACCGTGACACTTGTCCTACCCCTACTGGATGAGTCATGACCGACCAAGAAAACTCATGGGTCGATTTAGGGGACCCTATGGAGCCTCTTGGGTGAGATAATGACTTTAATGCCTGTTTTTAAATAAAGGTGAAAATGACACTAACATAAATTGTTTTACTAAAACAATTTTTAGAAGGGGTTATACTAATCATAATTTTGTCTATAAATACTCTTTGGAAAGATAAAAAGATTTCCTATATCAGGATAGTTTTTTTATAAGTTTTAGACATTAAATAAATTAATTTAATTATGACATCATGATGATGCAACAATGACCTCATTAATGAAAAGTTTAAATAAAATGAAACGATAATATAAAATCTAAGACCTACACTTGTCCAAAAACTATTGGATGGGAATATTTCGAAGACTTATCATCTTATCTTCGAAATATATCAATGTGGGGCCTTAGAAATCCGAAACACTTTTGAAAATAAAATAATAGTTTCATGATTCCCAAAAGTACCCCTCCTCTCCTCTTATAAAAGGCCCCCACCTCTACCTCATTTCATACACTCCTCAAGCCTTTGGCTCGGCCATACCCTGCCCATTTACTCTCTCCACATCCCTCTACTCATCCTAGAGGATTCCCTTTGGGCATAATCCTTTCAAAGGAAGCCTTTAGGCTCAAATCAAAAGGAGTTACACTTTTAAAGGTAATTCATTCTCTCATGTTCATTTGTTTTATTTTGCTTCTCCAACCCCCTAAACTCTTTTTATTTACTTCTTTTGTAACAAAACCAGTATATTAAATATACTAGGATGTTTTTATAAGATTTATTCGAGCTACCCTCTCACACAACTACATCAAATGGTTAAATAACATACGGTTTCCGTGGATGGCGAAATTCTGCCTCCCGAAACGATGATTGTTCAATACACATTTAACACCTTCAAAGGTGGCCATTATGATGTCACTATTTTTATATATGATATATAATATGTTTATTCTTTCCTTAAGCTTCTGTAGTTTTCATTTATGGCATACCATTATTGTTTCCATTATGGGTAAACACGATATCTTCATTTTAGGAAGTGCGGACTACCGCCCCCTGAAAGTGATTTGATTCGTTAATACCATATGTGGGATGTGTAAAGGATAAATTTAATGATATTATATATGTTATTATACTGGAATTATAATATACTCTTATATAATTATGATTCCATTCCTGAAATACAAAATAGAAATGGAAGTAGCGTTCATGCGTACGTACGGCTTACCGTCTCCATGAACGGTGCATTTCATTTCTTACCTCTAAATGTGATGTAATATTATAAATACATGTATATTCTGAATATATATGATATATATGTTATCCAAATCATTAATATCATTCTGGATATAATGAACCTTTGACCAAATTAACAACATGTAAGTGTAAGAAGTCTATTTTTGACTTAAGAACCAAATACCGACAAAATGAACATTATTAACTTAAATGATTACATGATGTTCATAACATGGTATAAAAGGAATAATGAACTTGAAAAAGGTTCTCAATAAAGTAGAGATTAACTCCAGTTTATTATTCAGGAGATTAAAGAACAGTTGGGTCAAGTCGGATACGAGGTAAGGGATCTTACTCCTCTCTTTCTTTTTAAGTACACTCTTTTATGTCATTCCCTCTAAAGCTAATCTTTCTTGTTATTGGGATGTTATTTTATATTACACTTACTGTAATTTTTATGTTCATGTGATGAGAGACCATATTCTCTCTCATCAATCCATTTTGTAAGTTTTGAATGGTGCCGTTAGGCTGCCGAATTTTTGTAAAAGATCTAGCCTCTCTCTTTATTTTTAAGTACTCTCCTTTATGTCACTTCTTTTAATCTCCTCTTTGTTATGTTGGGGGATGTTATTTTATATTCCTCTTTCTATAAACTTTATGTTAATATGATTAGATACCCTATTTGATCTCATCAATCCATTTTTGTAAGTTTTATGTGGCGCCGTTAGGCTGCCGAGTTTTCGTAAGGGATTTTTCATCTCACTTTTATTCCCGTGAGATTTATGCTACATTTGCCACAATTTCCTTTGAGTGGTGTATGTACTGCCCATTATTATACTCATTGTGTAATATACTTTCGTTTATGAGTAGTTACAACAAGGATTTATTGTCCTTCTTTCATGGGGTGTATGTTTTGAAAGATACCCAAGTCGGTAAGGGAACCTTTCACCCACCACTTTTTTAAAAGACTTCTTTTGTTGGGTCTTTTAATTTACATATTCTTATGTTGGGATATGTTCTCATATATCCTTATTGATGTAAATTTTTTGTCCAAGTGATGAGATACACTTCTTATCTCTCATCAACTCATTTTGATGTGACGTCGTTAGGCTGTCAAGGGAACTTCTTAACCCAATTTCGATTTCTTTGGGTTCAACATATAGTTGATGAATATGTCATCCTTTGAATATGTGTGAATGACCTTTGATTATTTTACACTTAATATCCACTTATATTTTGTGTATTCGTTTGTCGCACATAATTATTTAATTGATTCATCCTTAAACCAAGGATACCGTCTTTGTATGGGACTTCGTCTCAATCTCCTTTCATTGAGGCATATTTTGTTTTATACACAACCTTATTTTATACGGTGTATAAACCCCTTTGACTTTTACATTTATTCAAAAGAAATCTATTTTATACGAAATGTTTACTAAACGACAAAAGGGAATGTTTTTGTCGTACGTATGCGGCGACAACGACTTCTCCACCGCTGTGACCATTAGTTGAGTTTCGGCTTCTTCTACAAGGCATACCTTCTTTTTAAAAGAAAAATAAATACCATGATTTAATTTTCTTTTATTTTGGTATTGAAAATGGTTTTCATAATGTTTTTATATAAATGTGTTGTATTGATATCTTGTGATTGAAAGGTGGAAATGTTATGTTTCCTTTATGCATGTTTTATGTGATACGATTATGTTGAGGTTCTTGGGAATTATTATGAAGATGGGTGGTTCCATGATAAACTAAGGGTGGGTGAGCCCGATATAGCTCTCCAATGCATTGGGTAACACGAAGGAGTGAAAAGTTAAGGTTTCTCCGAAGATATTTTAGGGAATATACTGTGATGGGTATTCCAAACATAACCAACAGGGTTACTCCCTACGTAATAATTTTATGAATGCCTCAAGTTACTTTTATTTCTTATGATTTCGATGATTTATTCATGATTTGATGAGGTATGTTAAAGTGCCTATGTTTTATGGGTAAAGTATGATTTTATTCTTATGTATATATGAACTCATGTTTCCTTTCCATATTTTTTATAACCATTATCGAGCTTTTTATGTTCATCCCAAGTTTTTGAAATGTTTTTCATAGGTCAAGGGAAAGGTACATGATGTGATGATAGTGTCAAGGATGTGTCAAGAAAGAATCCGTGTTTTATTTTAAATATGTTTCCGTATATCGAAAGAATGAATATTGTCTTTTATGTAACCACTTTGTTTAAATGTGGAATGTAATGCAAGTTTCATGATCTAATTCTCTAAAACTCTAAACCTAAAAAGATCCCCAATGTGTAATCTTGTAATAACTAAAGATTAAGTAAGGTTTAAGGCTGGGGACTTATAGTTGGTATCAGAGGTCAGTTTAGACAACTTTAGGGATTAGGAGTTCTTGTGAGATACATGATTAGTCCCTATATTTATTATTTCAGTTAAATCCTTGTTTTATAACTTTTTTCAGGTCAAGTAAAGTTGGTTACGAATGGAAGGAGAAGGATCTCAAACGACATTCCTATCTCTTCCTGATGACATGCTTGCAATAATTATTGCAAAGTCATCTTCGGATGATTGTGAAACTTTTTTTAGCATACAACTCACTTGCAAGCAATTGTTTGAGATATCAAACACCTCCACTATACCTCGTTATCATCGTGGATCATGGGTTGTTTTTAGACAAATACTATTTTCACAATATTCGCATATTTTCAAGAAAGGTAAATATTATCAAGGTATTTTCAAATATTTTACCTTATCACAAGAATTTGAAGCATATTATGATTTTAGAAATGGTGCTGAGGAAGGAGACCCTTGCGCAACCTATTTATATTTTCTTTTAAAATATAGTCTCACATCACATACTTATGGTATTTTAAAAGGACCAGTAATAGAAAGTTTCAACTCAATTTCGGTCCGACTATTTTATAGAAATCAGGTTTTATCAGATGTTTTGGAATTATATGTCATACATGATTATTTTCCAAAACTGTTTTTCTGTGAACACCCATATGACCCATGTTGTACGAGGTGTATTTGGATGGAGGAAGAAAATTATTTTGAAGGATCTCTAAATCATTGTTGTAATGCATGGGACTTCTACCTACGTGAGCAAGATGACAATGAAACCGAGTGGACTCCATGATCAAGGTATGATGTCATTCATTTTGGGAATCGTTTAATTTTATCTTATGGTGGTGAAATAAGACTTCAAGAATTAAGATATTGAGATCGTAACGAATTTGGATTAACATTAAATGTATAAGGAAACTATTGAGGTTAAAACATGTTAGGGTTATTTTTGGAGTTTTATAAAAAGGACAACATGCAGACTGTGTGACAACTCGTCGCATTGGACAAAGCTGCGGGAATCGAACCCACAACCAAAGTGCGACTGGTATTTATCGCCTACCACTGGACTATGTGAAGTCCCTGGTTAGTTTGACTGATTCTTTTTAGTTATATGATTTTATGAATTAAGAGTAAGTTGATTTTGGGTTATTTATGAAAATTATTAACCTATCATGGAGGATATGTGATTAGGTTAATTACTTTTCAATACGAGACTTTAGGAGCAACTAATATTGTTTGGAGATAAATGTTACGATTTAACTTGGAAGACTATGTGACTAAATCCTTCAAATATTTGGGTTTCAATCTTAGATTGGTTTACTTTGAAGAATTTTATGGAAAAATTGTTTATCGGATGGTCCTCAGTGAACTTTGGGTTTTGTTGGAAAAAAATTGGAGATTAAGCATAGATATTCTTTTTAATGGGTTATCCTTTTCTAGATTATCTGACCTTGTACTAACCTTTTGGGTTTTGGTTTTGGTTAAAGCCTAAAGACATGGGATGTATATAGTTCTCTTTGGTGTATTAGGTGATTCTCTAGAAGTTGATTATAGTACTCTTAATGTGAACAAGTCTTCCTAAATACTCGTCTTTTGGAGAAAATATGAGTTTGTGTAAAAGTTGAAAGTCAACATGATAAGTGATTATGTTTCCCTATGAATAAATTACTCAATAAAAAGTAACTGAAAACAAAAATGTTGTCTATTAACTTTTCCTACTAGGGAATCAAATACCGTTTAACCCATCACAAGTTTGTCATTTTCTTGTGGTTAACTTTCTCCAAAACATGTTTTCTATCACTCTCCATCAGAACATGACCCTATGATTTCTCCTCCATGCCCATATTTTTCAACATGGAATCCTAGTATGGGTTAACTCGGGTGACCTTTATACTTATCTTTCTTTATTTTAAAGTGATTGTTTTACCGACTCTTGTTTCGATGTGGGACTTTCAAGGATGTTTCCAAGCTCAATTTTAAAAATTGCGAGGACGCAATTCCCAAAAGGGGGAAGGATGTAACACCCCAGGTAAATAAAGAATATTACATTTTCATATTTATCCATATTTGTGAATAAAATATTAATATGTCTTTAAAGGGGACGTTATGCTCGATGGCGTACCCAACACGCAACAACGAGTTTCTTGGGAATCTTACGTTGCACTCTAATAATAAAATTATATTATTTTAAATGGTAGTTAACATGTAGCCATTGTATTGGCGGGAATGGATAGAAATAACTAAAATATGATTATATATGTTTTTAAATATTTTTACATTTATCCAATAAAAGATAAAGGCATAAAATACAGAAAGAATTCAAATTTAGGCGTATATGCCCTAGTTTTCACTAAAGGATCACTTATCACCTTTTGATGGTGAACCATCATTAAATATAGTTTTTTTTCACTCTTATATATTCTTTTGGACCAAATAAAACTCTTATTAAGAATTGGGACATCAAAATTTACTTTGTGTAAATTTTTGGTATCTTTCTGATAAAGTTTATTTTTTAATGAATAGTGTAAAATGTTGTATTTTAATTCAAAACCTCTTTTAATCTAATTTATTTATTTGATTAGATTATCTTTTGAGTTGGTTTTAAAGTTAAATTAGAATATATTGTTACCATTAAATCCAATAGTGGTCGTTGGAATTAATTTCACTTTGAAATCAGACTTAAACTAGTGTCAATCTTTTGATACTTATTGTTTTATAAAAACACGCTATTTCCTCTGACAGTGGGAATTAATTATTAAATTAATTAATGTGACTTATATGTTTTGAATTTTGTAAAATAGACTTCATTTTTGAATTCGTAATATCAAATATAGCTTAGGGTGAATTTTTGGTAATTTTCTGAAAAACTTCAATTTTTGATGAATAGTGAAACCACTAAGTGGTACTTATAAAAACTGATTTTCCGTTTAAATGAAAATTTTCCATCATTGTGTTTTGAATTTTGAAAATCCGACATAAATGGTTGACGTTAGTATGTAAAATGTGGTTCAATGGGATGAAAATAATTTTTTGGTGAATAGTAACTTTTTTTCATTAATCGCGATTAGAGGTAATTAGTGTAATTTAAGGTAAAAATGATATTATAAAAATATGAAAACACCATGACACTTGTTATACCCCTATTGGATGAGTCATGGCCGACCAAGATAACCCATGGGTCGATTTCGGGGACCCTATGGAGCCTCTTGGGTGAGATAATGACTTTAATGCCTTTTTTTAAATAAAGGTGAAAATGACACTAACATAAATTGTTTTACTAAAACAATTTTTAGAAGTGGTTATACTAACAATAATTTTGTCTATAAATACTCTTTGGAAAGATAAAAAGATTTCCTACATCAGGATAGTTTTGTTATAATTTTTAGACATTAAATAAATTAATTTAATTATGACATCATGATGATGCCATGATGACCTCATTAATGAACAGTTTAAATAAAATGAAACGATAATATAAAATTTTAGACCTACACTTGTCCAAAAACTATTGGATGGGAATATTTCGAAGCATTATAATCTTATCTTCTAAATATATCAATGTGGGACATTAGAAATTCTAAACACTTTTGAAAATAAAATAATAGTTTCATGATTTCTAAAAGTGCCCCTCCTCTCCTCTTATAAAAGGCCCCCACCTCTACCTCATTTCACACACTCCTCAAGCCTTTGTCTCTGCCATCCCCTGACCATTTACTCTATCCACATCCCTCTCCTAATCCTAGAGGATTCCCTTTTGGCATAATCCTTTCAAAGGAATCCTTTAGGCTCAAATCAAAAGGAGTTACACTTTTAAAGGTAATTCATTCTCTCATGTTCATTTGTTTTATTTTGCTTCTCCAACCCCCTAAACTCTTTTTATTTACTTCTTTTGTAACAACACCAGTATCTTAAATATACTAGGATTTTGTTATAAGATTTATTCGAGCTACCCTCTCACACAACTACATCAAATGGTTAAAGAACATACGGTTTCCGTGGATGGCGAAATTCTGCCTCTCGAAACGATGATTGTTCAATACTCATTTAACACCTTCAAAGGTGGCCATTATGATGTCACTATTTTTATATATGATATATAATATGTTTATGCTTTCCTCAAGCTTCTGTATTTTTCATTTATGGAATACCATTATTGTTTCCATTATGGGTAAACACGATATCTTCATTTTAGGAAGTGCGGACTACCGCCCCCTGAAAGTGATTTGATTCGTTAATACCATATGTGGGATGTGTAAAGGATAAAGTTAATGATATTATATATGTTATTATACTGGAATTATAATATAATCTTATATAATTATGATTCCATTCTCGAAATATGAAATAGAAATGGAGGTAGCGTTCATGCGTACGTACGGCTTACCGTCTCCATGAACGGTGCATTTCATTTCTTACCTCTAAATGTGATGTAATATTATAAATACATGTATATTCTGAATATATATGATATATATGTTATCCAAATACTTAATATAATTCTGGATATAATGAACCTTTGACCAAATTAACAACATGTAAGTGTAAGAAGTCTATTTTTGACTTAAGAACCAAATACCGACAAAATGAACATTATTAACTTAAATGATTACATGATGTTCATAACAAGGTATAAAAGGAATAATGAACTTTAAAAAGGTTCTTAAGCAAGTAGAGATTAACTATAGTTTATTATTCAGGAGATTAAATAACGTTTGGGTTAAGTCAGATACGAGGTAAGGGATCTTACTCCTCTATTTCTTTTTAAGTACACTCATTTTTGTCATTCCCTCTAAAGATAATCTTTCTTGTTATTGGGATGTTATTTTATATTACACATTCTGTAATTTTTATGTTCATGTGATGAGAGAACCTATTCTATCTCATCAATCTATTTTGTATGTTTTGAATGGCACCGTTAGGCTGCCGAATTTTCGTAAGAGATCTAACCTCTCTCTTTCTTTTTAAGTACTCTCCTTTATGTCACTTCTTTTAATCTCTTCTTTGTTATGTTGGGGGATGTTCTTTTATATTCCTCTTTCTATAAACTTTAAGTTAATATGATGAGATACCCTATTTTATCTCATCAATCTTTTTTTGTAAGTTTTATGTGGCCCCGTTAGGTTGCCGAGTTTTCGTAAGGGATTTTTCATCTCACTTTAATTCCCGTGAGATTTATGCTACATTTGCCACAATTTCCTTTGAGTGGTGTATGTACTGCCCATTATTCTACTCTTTATGTAATATACTTTCGTTTGTGATTAGTTACATCAAGGATTTATTGTCCTTCTTTCATGGGTTGTATGTTTTGAAAGATACCCAAGTCGGTAAGGGAACCTTTCACCCTCCTCTTTTTTTAAAGACTTCTTTTGTTGGGTCTTTTAATTTACATATTCTTATATTGGGATATGTTCTCATATATCCTTATTGATGTAAATTATATGTCCAAGTGATGAGATACTCTTTTTATCTCTCATCAACTCATTTTGATGTGACGCTGTTAGGCTGTCAAGGGAACTTCTTAACCCAATTTAGATTTCTTTGGGTTCAACATGTAGTTATTGAATATGTCATCCTTTGAATATGTGTGAATGACCTTTGATTATTTTACACTTAATATCCACTTATATTTGGTGTATTCATTTGTCGCACATAATTATTTAATTGATTTATCCTTAAACCAAGGATACCGTCTTTGTATGGGACTTCGTCTCAATCTCCTTTCATTGAGGCATATTTTGTTTTATACACAACCTTCTCTTATACGGTGTATAAACCCCTATGACTTTTACATTTATTAAAATGGAATCTTTTTTATACGAAGTGTTTACTAAACGACAAAAGGGAATTTTTTTGTCGTACGTATGCGGAGACAACGACTTCTCCTCCGCCGTGACCATTATTTGAGTTTCGACTTCCTCTACAAGCCATACCTTCTTTTTAAAAGAAAAATAAATACCATGTATTAATTTTCATTTATTTTGGTATTGAAAATGGTTTTCAAAATGTTTTTATATCAATGTGTTGTATTGATATCTTGTGATTGAAAGGTGGAAATGTTATGTTTCCTTTATGCATGTGTTATGTGATACGATTATGTTGAGATTCTTGGGCATTATTATGAAGACAGGTGGTTCTGTGATAAACTAAGGGCGGGTGAGCCCGATATAGCTCTCAAATGCATTGGGTAACGCGAAGGAGTGAAACGTTAAGGTTTCTCCGAAGAGATTTTAGGGAATATACTGTGATGGGTATTCCAAACGTAACCAAGAGGGTTACTCCCTACGTAAGAATGTTATGAATGCCTCAAGTTACTTTTATGTCTTATGATTTCGATGATTTATTCATGATTTGATGAGGTATGTTAAAGTGCCTATGTTTTATGGGTAAAGTATGATTCCATTATTATGTATATATGAACTCATGTTTCCTTTCCATATTTTTTATAACCCTTACTGAGCTTTTTATGCTCATCCCATGTTTTTGAAATGTTTTTCACAGGTCAAGGGAAAGGTACATGATGTGATGATAGTGTCAAGGATGTGTCAAGAAAGAATCCGTGTTTTATTTTAAATATGTTTCTGTTGATGGGAAGAATGAATATTGTCTTTTATGTAACCACTTTGTTTAAATGTGGAATGTAATGAAAGTTTCATGATCTAATTCTCTAAAACTCTAAACCTAAATAGATCCCCAATGTGTAATCTTGTAATAACTCAAGATTAAGTAAGGTTTAAGGCTGGGGACTTATAATCAAACCCACAATCGAAGTGCGACAGGCCTTTATCACCTACCATTGGCCTACAGAAAGTCCCTACTTTGTAGAAATTGGTTTTATTTTATTAAGTGGTATGATAGAGGAAGTATAAGTCAATTTTTGGAACCATATATGATTAATCTCACTATAGATAGACTTATGTATATAACTATTTCTAACCTTATGTTTGAGACGGATGGAATGACCTATCATTCTATCGCATGATCCACTAACACTTCACGGAAGACAAACTCAACTTCATTTTTAAGAGATAATGTGGAAATTGTTCAAGGCATGAACAACAGTGAGATTGTACCAAAATCAAGTAATTATTTTTTTAAGTCAAAAATTATTCAACATTAGGGAAATGATCTTGAAAACCAAAAATGTTTCCATATTTCCCTCATATCTGATGAATCAGATGGTACCTTAGATCATCAAAAATTTATGGCTTTGTGATTGTTGGCTTTTTCATAGCCATGTTCTCTACCACTCTCCATTAGAACATGATGATTAGATTTCTCTTCCATGTCCATATTTTCACCTATGGTCTCATATGTGGAAACCCAGTGATTAGTTAATTTGGGTAACCGTTACATTTCTTACTTTAGTTTTTAAAGTTATGTTTTGGTATTCCTTTTTAAGATGTGGGTTTCTATTAAAGAAACTTTCTAGTAGTAAACCATTTATAACCCCGATGAATTTCAAGGGCGAAATTCATTTTAAGGGGTGTAGAATGTAACACCGCAAGATTTTATGAAAAAATATTATTTTAATTTCTTTGATGTATTCTATTGTACACTACAACAATATTAGGTTGTACTATACGCAACACCGTATTGGCTTGCAGTATACGCAACACTATTCTTGGCTAATGTTACAAACAATTTCAAGTTCGTTTTGTATAATTTATTCTACGCAACATTAATTATAGATTTTGTTTAATGTATAAATGAAATAAGTTTTTATTATGTTATACGCAACACCAAAGTGAGCTTGCACTACACGCAACCCTGACTTGGCTTGCATTACACGCAATCGCAACCTTCCTCGACAGCATGTGTAGTACCCAATATCGGGTTTCACTAAACAACGATATATTGTTATAATATTATTATGAACTAGCCATTATGAATAGTATTAACTATATTTTTAATTTTATAGCACTATTATTCATCTTAAAAATTATCTATAACATGGTATGAGAACAAAATAAATTTTTCGGGTAAAATAAATATTTTTCAAAAAATACAGTTTTGTCGCCTTTTGATGGCACAACCACTATAAATATAGTTTTAGACATTTTTATAAGTTTAATTTGATGAAATAAAATTCTTATTTGGAATAAGGATATAAAAATTTACTTTGGATAAAATTTTCATATTATTCTGATAACTTTCATATTTTAATGAATAGTAAAAACACGCTATATTTTAATTAAAAACAACTTTTTTCATCGTAATAATTTGTATAGTTAAATAATATTATTTAATGGTCTTAAAGTAGAAATGTAATATATTTTCACCATTTAATATAATATATTTCATTATCATTGATTTTACATTGAATTCATAGATAAAATCATTTCAATCTTTTGCAATGTTGTAACTTTTAGAACTCATTTTCTTAACAATGGGATTAATTTTAAATTAATTTATGCAACTTCTTTGATTTGAATTTGGAAAAATGTATTTAATATTTGGAATTAGTAGGTAAAAATTATGTTAATATTCTACTTTTTATTTTTGGGCACTATGAATAATAAATACGGTGAATTTTATTTACCATAGTTAAAGGAAAATCGTGTAATTAAGGGTAAATATAGTATTATAAATTTACCCTAACACTTGTATTAATATTATTATATGGTTATATTTTGTCCTAAGGAATATTTGGGTCGAAATGGAATCTATTGGAACCCACTTGGATGTGATTAATACCTTTAACTTATTTTATTTAAAAGAAAGTGAAATATGTCTCACTCAAACTTTAATAATTAAAGTATTTTTAATATAAGGTTATGCATAATATAAATTATATTATAAATACTAATTTTAAAGATAATTTTTTTTTTCTTTGTTATGGTAATTTATTTGTAATTTTTAAGATATATTTAATTACCTTTATATCTTATACATTAATGATGCCTAAATTATTTATTGAGTGAAAAATCAGTAATATAGTTTGTATTAAAATAATAATACCCATTAAAAGGCCATAAAACCTGAAACAAACTTATTTTTCGTATATATATAAACCATAACCATCCAATTGTATAATGTTTGACCATTTGGAGCTTTATAAAAGCGATTATGACACTTATATTATTTTATTTTAAATGATGTTAGAGTTGTCACCTTCATAATTTAATAAATATAACAGTTTACATGTTGTGATATTAAGTTGATAAAATCTAGTACAAGTATTATTTTGAAATATATTATATTTATCATCATCATAGTATTTTATTTTTAATTTTTATTCAACTAATATGTACATTAAATGATGTAGTAATTGTTTTATTAAGAGAAATATCAAATAAATGGTTTTATAAATATTACAATAAATATTTTATGTAAAAATTAAAATTATCCAAAAATTTTATAAATTAATATGACATGTTAGGAATCTATTAAAAAATTTGGTTCGAATATATCCTTGGTGTGGATTTTATTTAAATTCAAATAAATGAATAGTGTCAAAATTAACAATATTGTTATTTTATAAAAATAAAATATTATTAAATTGTTTAAAAATCACAAAAAATGTTTAAAAATAATAAATTGAAATTTATATGGTATAAAATGTCATATAGTACGCAATTATGGATAATTTACAACACATAAGTAATTATTTATAACAATTTAAAGTTTAGAAAATTATTACCACAAATAAAATTAAATAGATTAAATAAGGATCAATCATGTTGATAAGGTTTAAAATAAATTTACAACATGTCTAAATTTTTTTGGTTAATGATATTATAACCCTATCTCATCTAAGCTTCATATTGGATTCATTTTGGAAGTTTTTATGTGGGGTTTGAATTTATATTAAATTAATATTTTTGATGTTTCCAAAGGTGCTCCTCTCCTCCCTTATAAAACGGAACCTCCTCCCTCTCCTCTTGACACAAATTTGAGCCTTCAATCTCACCCAAAACCTGCCTATATAACTTATCCACTTCCATAGAAACCTACTAGAAGTTATATACTTCTTCAAAGACCAACTTTAGTTCTCTAAGAGGAGGTTAAGTGCAGGCGCATCGAAGAAGAGGTAATCTCTTCTACTGATTCTTTCAAGTTTCATTATTATTATACTTCCTATTTTTTAGTTGTTTCATTATAAAGTAATAACATAAGTATAACTAATATACTGATATTTTATTATAAATATAAAACAAACCCATTTCACCTTCTATCCATCCTACGGAAAACGAAATCACTGCGCGTGCGTACGTACGGAATATCGTCTCCCCGCCGTGGTGTAATCTGTTTTTCCACCACCACCTTGCTTGGATGGGTATAAGGGTGTAAATAATAACTATATATGGTTATTATAAAATCATACTGATCCTGATATATTATATCATCCACTCCAATTCCATTCAATAATTATGGCAACGATATCATCGCTCGTGCATACGTATGGATTACCGTCTCCACGACGCGATGAGATTCATTATCCATGTTAACCATTCAAGAATGATTATAAAGTATATAATGAATAATAATTATATATATGACATAATAATTCTACTGGATTTATTTATATATATATATATTTAATCTACTTTATTCCATTCAAGTCTATAAGGAATGGAAAACAGCGTTCATGCGTACGTACTGCCTATCATCTCCATGAACGGTGTGTTTCATTTAATTTATCTATCTATTATATATATATATACTTAATATATATGATATATAAATCATTATTTACATTCTGGAAGTAATAAAATCCAGATATAATTAATAATAATAACAAGAACAATAAGTTCAAAGACGTATGATAAATGAAACGATTTTGCCCAAAACACTGCTTTAATATGGAATTGACAAAAGAACGGGTAATCTAAAGTCATATGTTAATCATATATGATATCATAAATGTTATTATGGTTTTTTATAAGTTAATAATATGTTTAAACCCATTATACAGTAGTTTCGGACACGTACAGAAGAAATTGGACCTAAGGTAAGGGATAATTCTAAATCACATTTTTATGCGGGATTGTTTATACGTAAGTATTTACAGGAGTTGTATTTTTAATCCATGTCTATAAAAATGTTTTCATAAAGTGTTTAATATTCTTCAATGTATTTTTAAATCCATTTTGACCCCATTTTTACTTTTACATTGTGTTATGGAAGTAATCTTTCTTTTGTTTACCATATGAAGAACTTTTTGTCTTTTCCAGCAAAAGTTCAAGGAGAATGTTTTTTTAACTTATACAGCAAGAACGGATTTTTACGGTTTCATAACGCCTAATTTTCATGAATCTTACACTACAATATTTCCTGAATATTTTCAAAAAAATCCTTTTCTTTTAAAATTGCATGTCATTTTGTGAAAGGAAAATGATTTTGAAGAAGAAAGGATATTTTCCTCTAGTATTCAATTCAAGTGTTTTGTAAAAACTATTTTCCATCTATGATGACATTATTTGGCATGATTATGTTTCAAGTATAATGTATCCATTATTTACATTATTTGATTCTTATTATGATGAAATGACATCCATTTGTTTTATATGGATTATGTTATGATGGGATGATGTTTATGAAACCCATTTTCTTCTTTGGGTTATGATGAATGATTTTTGTTTATTTTGTGGCACAAGTAAGAATGATTTCATTATTACATGGGTGGGACCTATATATCCATCAAATTCATTGGGTAAATATTTATATCTCATGATATAGACATGGATGGAACAGAAAGTGAATCTGGTTCAGTAATATAGGGCTGGAATGGGAATTAAACCTGGTTCAGTAATGGACTTTGTCCACTATGATCGTCTTGGCAACAATGCCTTGGCTACTATGGAAATCATAACATGTGCATAATGGTTACAACAATTACATGTTTTATTCCCATTATATTTTATCATTATTAAAGTTCCTTTATGATCTATTCCTTATGTACTACCGAGATTGATTTCACAACTCAAGATTATAATGTTTACACATTATGTTCTTGTTATTAAAGTTCAAACGTACATGGATTGTTCTATTTTCTAAATGCTTACCCTTACTGAGCATTTGAGCTCACCCTTTTTTTGTTTTATTTTCCCCATGATATAAAGAATGGTTTCAGGTAAGAAAACAAAAGGGAAATATCTTTATGGGATATGTTGAAGATCTTTCACCATGATTAGAAGATCATGTTTCGAGTTTCCAAATACATTAAACTATTATGGTCCTTGGGTGTCATTTTTTGTTATGTATTAAGTATTCTTCTAAATTAATGTAATGTCCATGTACTCCATGCTTTGGGTCTCTACAGAAGCACCTATGGTTCTTTCGTATCAATATTGGTTTCAATGGGAAGGATTATCTGGGTTCTTACAATAATCGACTAGTGTTTCTACTATTTCTAGTGTAGTCAAAGCATGGGTAGATTCTCCTGACTAAAATGACACCATGTGGTGGGCAGTAATGGATTAAATCTAGGTGGGAATGAGGTTCCCAATTTTTGAGTGGAGTTAAATGGGATTTTCTAGCTTATTTGGACTAACATGTAATGTAGTATTGTCAGCATTTTTTTAATGGAATACAAATCACTGGAGTGTGATTTCAGTGATAATGATTCATGTCGGTTACATGTAGTACCATTTAAATCATAAATCGGTTTTTTGACAAGTGTGATCAGGGTACTGATGGTTTCATGTTCTTTTTATGGTCATGGTTTCTGAGTATTTGTGGTTAAATGATTATTTCCCCTCCATTGTAGAGGATACATATGGAAGAATTAGGTAGTGAGAGATGCTTGAAGTATGGTTATAGCTGGAAACACATTGTTGGGAGATGTGGTGTCGGGTGTTGGTTGAAGAAAAGTGTATCATGTTTTCATGTAAGAGTATCTTGAGAAGAGTTAAAAACACTTTTTATATATTCTAAATTTACTCCTAGTTAGAGAAGTTAACTCTCAAAATTGAAATCATCTTCAGGAAACTTAGAAATAATTGAAACTACACCAATATTCTTTTCCTTTAAATGTATTTCCTAGTTTAATAGAGGAACCTGTTAAGGTTGTGCTCGAGGAGGGTTATAAGGTAATCCATATGGTGGGGTGTGAACTGTAGGCCATTTGAGGGTGGTTACTTTCATTTTCAATTATAATTAATCATCTCTTATGAGCTTATGAGTTTGGAGGTGAATGGTGAGATAATGATAAGGGTATTCCTATATTGAGGAGTACAAGATCGGCCATAGTTAAATGTCTTCATTGATGGGAGAGTTTTTGATGCGGTGGAACTAGTCATTGGATAGTCAAGATAGCTTGTTTGTGAACATTCTTGGGTTAAGATCATGTCTTGTAGTCCGATTACAAGGATTCATGTGGATGATAAGTTTTATGGTGGAGAGATTGTAAGGATTTATGTTTTTATGGACTAGAATTTTTACCATAAATCTAAATTTGTTTCTTCCAGTTTCTTATAAGGGTGAAAATATTAATTTCTCATTGGAAAATGGTCTTGGATAATTTTTCTAACCACTCCATTTCTCTCAGAATATGGTGTTTACCCTATCATAAAAAAAATTGGGAGGAATTATGAGCTATTTTAATTTTAGAAGTGTAATAGGTTTTTATTTATTTATTTTATTAATTTTTAATTTATTCATGTAGGTTCATTCTCTAATATCATTTGAAAAGAGAATCAGATTTAGATTCTTAAATCATCATTGCATCCATAATGGGGTTTATTTCCTATGTGGGTCATAAACTCATGTTGGGCATCAGAGGTGAGTCGGGCCCCTATTTTATTTTTCTTTGGTTTTTTATATCTTATCAATTCTTATTTTATTTTATTCCTCCATAGATTATCTTTAAAACCCACATGGTTTATCCTTTTCTATAACCTAGTTAGACATGTATATGAAGATAAAGAAATATAGGAAGAGTAAGAGTGGTACCATTACGGAGGTTGGGATGATTTGGATCATCGTGCAGTGGTTGTGGATCAAAGAAATAGGACAAGCATTTTCATATTACACCCAAAGGTACATTGTTTTTTAAATTTTTTCCATATATCACTATAAATTTTCTATTTTAAAGTTTTAATCTATTTTTATTCTTTCTTAGGAACCCTTATGG
This sequence comes from Viscum album, assembly GCA_963277665.1. Classification (NCBI taxonomy): domain Eukaryota; kingdom Viridiplantae; phylum Streptophyta; class Magnoliopsida; order Santalales; family Viscaceae; genus Viscum; species Viscum album. The sequence continues at coordinate 1,418,197,410 of OY728138.1, forward strand.
GTCTCTCTTTTGTATTTTGGAAATAAATCGGGGTTTTGAGTGACTTGATGGGTTTTTGTGTAACGCCCCGACCCCAGTTACCCAGATTCGGTGCATTACTTCGTAACATTGGCATGATTACAAAAGATTAAGTCTCGAAAGACCGATTAGTTTAGTAGCCTTGGAAACACTAGATACATTCAGAAATGTTACATTACATCATAAAGTGAAAAACTACAATAACATAGTATCTATTTTCCACACTCATATCCCCTTCATACTATCCCTGCACGTCATTCCTAAAATACTTCTTCACATCCTGGAAAAATTAAAACATTGAAAGGGGTGAGCTCAGATGCTCATTAAGGATAAAAATATAGCGGAAGCTTTCATAAGTAAATATAAACATTTAAGGCAATGTACAACTAAAACAAAAGCCTTTTAAACTTGAACTTCAATATAATATGGCAAAAGTAAAATGAGATAATTTCATTTACTTATTCACATGGATATTCTACTGGTCGAATAATCACATGCAATATCAATAACCACTTTCATAATGATGGAATGCATAATGCCAGACTATCATAACCACGTAGCCAAGGCCTCGTGCCAAGACCACAAATAAGATTTTGTCAAGGCCTCATTCCAAGACACTAGTTTGTCTCATGAGACCTGCCGATGCATCGAGGAGCTATAGCGGGCTCCACCCATCACTTATTAAGTCCAATGCATTCCTCATATGAACAGGTTTAAACATATCATAAACCATAACATAATTGTATCACATAAAACAAGCATAAAGGAAACATAAGATTCCCACACTTCAATCACAAGATATCAATACAGCACATTGATATAATAAAAACTTTATCAAAACCATTTTCAATACAAAAATAAAAGAAAATTAAAACATGGTATTTATTTTTATTTTTTAAAAAAAGTTATGGCTTATAGAGGAAGCCAAAACTCAAATAATAGTCACGGCGGCGGAGAAGTAATTGTCGTCGCATACGTAAGAAAAAATATTCCTTTTTTCGTTTAGTAAAAACGCTTCTCATAAAAAGATTCCTTTTGAATAAAAGTAAAAGTCAAAGGGGTTTATACACCGTATAATGGAAAGTTGTGTATAAAACAAAATATGCCTCAATGAAAGGAGATTGAGACGAAGTTTTTACAAAGATCATTTTTTTAAAATAAAATAGATCTAATATGTGTATTTACTATAAGTACACATAAAGAAACTACAAATACAAGATAGTACCTAATAATATCATGACATAATTTGAAATTAGGAGATTAACCCAAAGAATGAAAATTGGGTTAAGAAGTTCCCTTACCTCGTGTCCGACTTGACTCGACCGATCTTTAACCTCCTGAATAATAAACTAGAGTTAATATATACCTTCTTAAGAACCTTTTTCAAGTTCATTATCCCTTTTTATATCACTTATTACAATGTTACGAAAATTATGTAATTATTTATGTTAATAACAGTCTTTTTGTCGATCTTTGGTACTTGAGTCAAAAATATGCTTCTTATAATTACAAGTTGTTCATTTGGTGAAATATCCATTATATCCAGAATTATATTCATGATGTAGATATCATATATAACATATATATACAGTGTATACATGCATTTATAATATTACATAACATTTAGAGGTAAGAAATGAAATGCACCGTTCATGGAGACGGTAAGCCGTACGTACGCATGAACGCTACTTTCATTTCTATTTCATATTTTAATGGAATGAAACATAATTATATAAAGGTATAATATAATTACAGTATAATATAATTTATAATACCATTTACTCCATCCTTTATACATCCCACATATGGCATTAACGATTCAAATCACTTTGAGGGGGCGGTAGTCCGCACTTCCTAAAATGAAATTATCGCGTTTACCCATAATGGAAATCATAAAGTATGCCATAAATGAGGAAATAAATAAGCATAAGGAAAACATAAACATAATATATATATCATATATGAAAATAGTGTCATCAAAATGGCCACCATTAGAGGTGTTAAAAGAATATTGAACAGTCATCGTTTCGTGAGGCGGTATTTCTCCACCCATAGAAATAGTATGTTCTTTAACCATTAGACGAAGGTGTGCGTAAGTGTAAACCAAATACTTATCATAACAACATCCTAGTATATTGTATATAATGGTTTTGTTACAAAAGAAAGTAATAAAAAGAGTTTAAGGGGTAGGAGAAGCAAAATAAAATAAAACAACATTAGAGAAGACATTACCTTAAAATCGGGTAACTCTTTTTTATTTGAGCCAAAGGCTTCCTTGGGAAGACTTCTGCCCAAAGTGAGGCTTCTAAGAGTAAGGGAGGAATGTTGAGAGAGTATTTGGGCATAGTTTGGCCAACCCAAAAGGCGTTAAAGTGTGAATAAGGTGGTAGTGGTGGGGGCCTTTTATAAGATGAGAGGAGGGGCACTCTTGGAAAGATTGAAATGTTACATTATTATGAAATGCTTTTTCAAATTATAAAGGTCCCACACTTATATATTTCTAGGATAAGGTGATAAAGGTTCGAAATATACTCATCCAATAGGTTTTTTACAAGTTTACGTCTTATTTGTTACATTTTCTTTTCATTTTATTTAAATCGTTAATTAATGAGGTAATCGCTGCATCATCATGGTGTCATAAATAATTTAATTTATTTAATGTCTACAAATTATAAAAAAAATATCATGATGTAGGAAATCTTTTTATATTTCTAATGAATATTTATAGTCAAAAATATGACTTTTATAACCTCATTTAAAAAAAAATTCGTAAAACAACTCTTGTTTGTGACATTTTTATTTTAACATTAAATAAAAAGTTATTTATGTCATTTTCCTACCAAAGTGGCTCCATGGGGTCCGCAAGTTGACCCATGGATTATCTTGGTCGGCCATGACACATAAAATAGGGGTAGGACAAGTGTAAAGGTATTTTCATATTTTTATAATATCATTTTTACCTTAAATTTCACTAATTACCTTTAATCGTGATTAATTAAACTTAAAAGTTACTTTTCACCAAAAAATTATTTTAATCCCATTGAACCACATTTTACTTCTTAATGACAACCATGTATGTCAGATTTTTGAAAATCAAATCACAGAAGTGGTAATGTTTCATTTAAACGAAAAATCGGTTTTTTAACTACCACTTAGTGGTTTCACTATTCATCAAAAATTGAAGTTTTTCAGAACAGTGCAAAAATTTCACCCTAAGATATATTTGATATTATGAATTCAAAAATGATTTCTATTTTACAAAATTCCAAACATATAAGTTTCATTAATTAATTTTATAATTAATTCCCGCTGTCACAACAAATAGCATGTTTTTAAGAAACAATATATATCAAAAGATTGACAATTGTTTATGTCCAATTTCAAAGTGAAATTAATTCTAATAACCACCATTGGATAAAATGGTAGAAATATATCCTAATTATACTTTAAAACCACTCAATAGTATAATTTATCACTATAAATTATTTTGATTAAAAAAGTTGTTTTTAAGTATTTTTCACTATTCATAAAAAATTGGAAGTTCTAAGAAAAATACCAAAAATTCAACATTGGCTAATTTCGATATTCCTAATCCAAAAATGAATTCCATTTTGAAATATAAAATATATATAATTTCAAAATTTGGGTATTACTATTCATAATAGCTATTTTGATTGGTCTCGGTGTGTTAGAATCTCGAACTTGCGTACAATACAAGCTATTGCATTACTGAAAGATAAGCGTATCATGGAAGCTCGGGGTGTTACATTCTCCCCTCCTTCAATAAATTGCGTCCTCGCAATTTTAAATTTTTGTTTGAAAATAAAAGGTTGAAAATAGAAAACACCTTTATGGAAAACCCACATCGGAAATAAGGTTAATAAAATTTAGCTTTAATAAGAGGGAAAGGGAAATGAAAAAGTCACCACCAAATTATGATCTCGATAAGGAGAACATTGGTGGAAATTAAAGACATATAATTGGAGGAAAAACGTAAATATTTATAGGGAGTGATTGAGGTCATCAATCACAAACAAGTGTAAAATTGTGGGCCTGAAAGCCTTCAATCTATATTGACTTAAAATATTATCAGTTCAACAAGACATAAGGTATTAGGATAACACATTTTTTGTTTTAATATCCCTTTACTAAAGTTTAAGAATTAATTTATTCATATAATAAGAGATAGGTATATATATATTTATGCTTGTCAAGTAGAGTTTCAACCTTCAACTAATTTCTACCACAAACTCATCTTTCACTCAAAAAGATAATAGAACTCAAAAATATTATATTTATCCTAATTCTACAAGGTTCACATACCATTTAGATTAGGAAAACTATTTTTTAATAACCAGGGACTTCCTGTAGGCTAGTGGTAGGTAATAAAGGCCTCTCAAACTATGGTTGTGGGTTCGATTCTTGCAGCTTTTTCCGACGCGACGGGTTATGCCCCACCATGCAGGTTGTCCTTTTCCTAAAACTATCGTATTATAATATTCCAAAAATAATCTTCAGAAATGTTTTAACCTTAAACAACACTATCCAAATATCAACTTAATCCATTCCAACCTTTATAGTTATCCAAAATACCTCCATCCGGACTTTCTCTAAAATGTCCTTAAATTCCAAAATAAATTGCAACATTAGATTCCCCAAACAAATTAAGGTTTCTCTTATAGTCACATACTGAAAAAATGATTACCTTCATCATATTAAAACCTTAATGAAAACAACAAGTACCGCATTACAATCCTTATATATATTACATTATTCTTATAACCATAATCTAGTTCTTAAGTCCAAAAACACAAATACAATAATTATTCAACTTCATCTGTTGTAACAGCATAAGCTTGGCCTTGATCCCTTGGCCTTTTCTGAGGTAATTTTCCCTGACACTTAGGACATTCATTTTCATAATGCCCCATTTCCCTACAATTGTAGCATTCAACATTGATAGCCTCTTTCTTTCCCTTGTAATCACGAGCCTGGTGACCCTTTTCTCCACATTTATAACAAACTCCCATTCCTTTTAGGTAAGTACCATGGTGATTCTTCCCACAATTATCACATAATATAAAATCCTTCTTTCCCTTTTGCCCTTTATCTGTCTCTTGTTCCACCATTCTCTTCTTCTATTTCTTTACTTTGTTGTCATAAGAATTAAGGAATTCCTTTTCTGTCTTGATAGAACATGAGACTATATCTTCGTACGTTGAGAAAGATTGTGATACTAAAGCTCGATGGAGAAACGGTTTTAACCTATCAAAGAAACGATCAATCTTACTTCTTGGGTTACATATATAATCTGCAGCATGTCTTGCTAACCTTGTAAAGTTGGCCTCATACTTTGCGACATTCTCATCCTCCTTTTTCCTCAGACTCGGAAATTCCCTTTCCATATCTGCTCGATGGTCACAAGGAAAGTATTTTTCTAAGAAAATTTCCTTAAACTCCCTCCATTCCATACTTGATACTTCTTCATCTTCCTTTTTATTTTGAATCAATGACCACCATTGATCAGCATCTCCAGTAAGTCGGTAAACTGCCATGATAACCTTATCCCTTTCACTACTCCCCAAGGCATGGAATATTTTCTCTGAGGAATTTATCCATTGCTCAGCTACTAAGGGATTTGTAATTCCATTGAATGTTGTCGGTTGTTGCCTCATGAAGCGGTCTAAAATTGATCCTCCACCTTGTGGATCAGGGTTCTCCATACGAGTAAGGTTATTATTCATAACCTGAGTGAGTTGTCCCAGCATGGTAATAAGTTGATCAGCACCAGTTGTATCTGCAGCTCCACAATAATTATCTTGAGCAGGAGGGCAATCCCTACACAGAGTGCATTCATTGATACAGTTTCCATTCCTTCCACTAGGCGCCAGTTCTAAACAATGGCATAATATAGATTAGTTTATGAATAAAAATACATAATTCCATACTTGTGAAACACTTAACATTAATTGAACTATTTATGGATATAATCCATATTCATAAAAAAAATTTCCTTGAGAAGGTATATACTCATAACCCTCCATAGAGGATTGTAAGAAAATGAGAATTATCCTAAGCATATCCCCCGGGAGTGTCGTAACCAAGAGTGTAGCAAGGCCCGTTATCGTGCACCCGTTTCCATTCGAGTCTAGCTCAAAGCGGTGTCATCAGGTTTTACCATTAGGTACATCTGTGCCAGAGCCGCCTCTACTTGCTCGTATCCAGACAGGGATGTATTGCTCAGAAAACTCACAAAATCTCTACAATAACAAAATTCTAGGAAGTTATTCTATACTAATCCTCACATTTTATCTTATGGCTATGTGCTCTAATCAGAGTTTTTCTAAATCTAGCTTCCAAAGTTAGTACGAAACTTCCTCTGATACCAACTGTAACGCCCCGACCCCAGTTGCCCAGAGTCGGTGCATTACTTCATAACATTGGAATGATCACAAAAGATCAAGTCTCGAAAGACCGATTAGTTTAGTAGCCTTGGAAACACTAGATACATTCATAAATGTTACATTACATCATAAAGTGAAAAACTACAATAACATAGTATCTATTTTCCACACTCATATCCCCTTTAGACTATCCCTGTAGGTCATTCCTAAAATACTTCTTCACATCCTGGAAAAATTAAAACATTGAAAGGGGTAAGCTCAGATGCTCAGTAAGGATAACAATATAGCGGAAGCTTCCATAAGTAAATATAAACATTTAAGGCAATGTATAACTAAAACAAAAGCCTTTTAAACTTGAACTTCAACATAATATGGCAAAAGTAAAATGAGATAATTCCATTTAATTATTCACATGGATATTCTACTGGTCGAATAATCACATGAAATATCAATAACCACTTTCATAATGATGGAATGCATAATGCCAGACTATCATAACCATGTAGCCAAGGCCTCGTACCAAGACCACAAATAAGATTTTTTCAAGGACTTGTGCCAAGACACTAGTTTGTCTCATGAGACCTGCCGATGCATCGAGGAGCTATAGCGGGCTCCACCCGTCACTTATTAAGTCCAATGCATTCCTCATATGAACATGTTTAAACATATCATAAACCATAACATAATTGTATCACATAAAACATGCATAAAGGAAACATAAGATTCCCACACTTCAATCACAAGATATCAATACAACACATTGATATAATAAACACTTTATCAAAACCATTTTCAATACCAAAATAAAATAAAAGTAAAACATGGTATTTATTTTTCTTTTTTAAAAAAAGTTATGGCTATAGAGGAAGCCAAAACTCAAATAATAGTCACGGCGGCGGAGAAGTCGTTGTCGCCGCATACGTAAGAAAAAACATTCCTTTTTTCGTTTAGTAAAAACGCTTCGTATAAAAAGATTCATTTTGAATAAAAGTAAAAGTCAAAGGGGTTTATACACCGTATAATGGAAAGTTGTGTATAAAACAGAATATGCCTCAATAAAAGGAGATTGAGACGAAGTTTTTACAAAGATCATTTTTTTTAAATAAAATAGATCAAATATGTGTATTTACTATAAGTACACATAAAGAAAGTACAAATACAAGATAGGACATATTAACATCATGACATAATTTGAAAGTAGGAGATTAACCCAAAGAACGAAAATTGGGTTAAGAAGTTCCCTTACCTCGTGTCTGACTTGACGTGACCTCTCTTTAACCTCCTGAATAATAAACTAGAGTTAACATCTACCTTCTTAAGAACATTTTTTAAGTTCACTATCCCTTTTAATATAACTTATTACAATGTTACGAAAATTATGTAATTATTTATGTTAATAACAGTCGTTTTGTCGATCTTTGGTACTTGAGTCAAAAATATGCTTCTTATAATTACAAGTTGTTCATGTGGTGAAATATCCATTATATCCATAATTATATTCATGATGTAGATATAATATATAACATATATATCCAGTATATACATGCATTTATAATATTACATAACATTTAGAGGTAAGAAATGAAATGCACCGTTCATGGAGACGGTAAGCCGTACGTATGCATGAACGCTACTTTCATTTCTATTTCATATTTTAATGGAATGAAACATAATGATATAAAAATATAATATAATTACAGTATAATATAATTTATAATACCATTTACTCCATCCTTTATACATCCCACATATGGCATTAACGATTCAAATCACTTTGAGGGGGCGAAAGTCCGCACTTCCTAAAATGAAATTATCGCGTTTACCCATAATGGAAATCATAAAGTATGCCATAAATGAGAAATAAAGAAGCATAAGGAAAACCTAAACATAATATATATATCATATATGAAAATATTTTCATCAAAATGGCCACCATTAGAGGTGTTAAAAGAATATTGAACAATCATCGTTTCGTGAGGTGTTATTTCGCCACCCACAGAAACAGTATGTTCTTTAACCATTAGACGAAGGTGTGCATAAGTTTAAACCAAATCCTTATCATAACAACATCCTAGTATATTTTAGATACTGGTTTTGTTACAAAAGAAAGGAATAAAAAGAGTTTAAGGGGTTGGATAAGCAAAATAAAACAAAACAACATTAGAGATGACATTACCTTAAAATCGGGTAACTCTTCTTTATTTGAGACAAAGGCTTCCTTGAGAAGACTTCTGCCCAAAGTGAGTCTTCTAAGAGTAAGGGAGGAAAGTTGAGAGAGTATTTGGGCAGAGGTTGGCCAAGTAAAAAGGCTTGAAAGTGTGAATAAGGTGGTAGTGGTGGGGGCCTTTTATAAGAGGATAGGAGGGGCACTCTTGGAAAGATTGAAATGTTACATTATTATGAAATGGTTTTTCGGATTTTAAAGGTCCCACACTTATATATTTCGAGGATAAGGTGATAAGGGTTATAAATATACTCATCCAATATGTTTTTGACAAGTTTAAGTCTTATATTTTACATTATCTTTTCATTTTATTTAAATCGTTAATTAATGAGGTAATCGCTGCATCATCCTGGTGTCAAAAATAATTTAATTTATTTAATGTATAAAAATTATAAAAAAATTATAATGATGTAGTAAGTCTTTGTATCTTTCTAATTAATATTTATAGTCAAAAATATGACTTTTATAACCACATTTAAAAATTGTTTTAGTAAAACAACTCTTGTTTGTGACATTTTTATTTTAACATTAAATAAAAAGTTATTTATGTCATTTTCCTACCAAAGTGGCTCCATGGGGCCCCCAAGTTGACCCCTGGATTTTCTTGGTCTGCCATGACACATCCAATAGGGGTAGGACAAGTGTAAAGGTATTTTAATATTTTTATAATATCAATTTTACCTTAAATTTCACTAATTACCTTTAATCGCGATTAATTAAACATAAAAGTTACTATTCACCAAAAAATTATTTAAATCTCATTGAACCACACTTTTCTTACTAATGACAACCATGTATGTCATATTTTTGAAAATAAAATCATAGAAGTGGTAATGTTTCATTTAAACGAAAAATCAGTTTTTTAACTACCACTTTGTGGTATCACTATTCATCAAAAATTGAAGTTTTTCAGAACAATGCCAAAATTTCACCCTATGATATATTTGATATTCTGAATTCAAAAATGATGTCTATTTTTAAAAATTCCAAACATATAAGTTTCATTAATTAATTTTATAATTAATTCCCGCTGTCACAACAAATAGCGTGTTTTTAAGGAACAATATATATCAAAAGATTGAAAATTGTTTATGTCCAATTTAAAGTGAAATTAATTCTAATGACCAAAATTGGATAAAATGGTAAAAATATATTCTAATTATACTTTAAAACCACTCAATAGTATAATTTATCACTATAAATTATTTTTATTAAAAAAGTTGTTTTTAAGTATTTTTCACTATTCATAAAAAATTGGAAGTTCTCATAAAAATACCAAAAATTCAACATAGGCTAATTTCGATAATCCTAATCCAAAAATGAAGTCCATTTTGAAATATAAAAAAAATATAATTTCAAAAAGTGGGTATTACTATTCATAATAGCTATTTTGATTGGTCTCGGTGTGTTAGAATCTCGAACTTGCATACAATACAAGCAATTGCATTATTGAAAGAGAAGCGTATCATGGAAGCTCGGGGTGTTACATTTTGGTACGGGAATCCCAATCACATTTTCATTTGGTTTAGGAACACATTCCATGTGTTCTTACTATTCATGGAAGATGATATTTTTATAAGTACACTCCATGTATGGGGAATAAACATTGTGTACTGGTACTCATCTGTGTAGCTGATTACCCATCCAAACAACCTGTCTTGGGGCGCATGGACGTGTAGCATACATGGCTATCCACTATGTGGGTTTAACACCATGTCAAGGTACATGAACAAGATATATACATAGACAAGACATGTAAGGAACATGGAAAGGTCCCCCATGTAGGGTATGTGTTGTGTATTTGATCAACATGCCATGTACTTGGGCTTTTATATGCTAGGTACGGATAGATTACATGGTCTGATGGGGCCTTGAGCGTATACACCGTGTACTAGGGTATATGCACCATGTACAACTCCCTTGCAACATTTATAAGGGTTTTCTTGTTTTATGCCCTGAATTTGTAATTGAACATAATAGGATTCCATTATGAGTATCCATTTTCATATATTTTGATGGTTGAACCCTTGAGGTGTTTTGAGAACTTCTATGTGGTGCTTCGATATTTTTCTAAATGGATAGGTTCTTCCTATGTTGATATAGTTTAGTTCTATTCTAATAGTGATCCCTTAATATGATATACTTAATGAGCCATCTCCCATGACCAATGCTTTTGTAGATTTACCTTTGATGATACATCCCTTTCGAGATGTTCTCCTCTGGACTAGGAGTCTATGATATTATTGTTTTTAAGGATACCCTGTAGGATGCCTAATATTGTTTTTTAACAAAGAGTATCCCATGTAGGATGCATCTATCATCATCATCTTACTATGGGCCCCTTGAGGGATTCCTTTTCTTAGGGATAAAATAGGGAATACCTTGTAGTAACCCTTTACCTATATACCATTCCTAGGATCCCAAGTGGGATACCTATGCCTATGCACTTTATTGTTGGGGTCCCCTTTAGGACGCCTCTTATGATGTACAATTCCATGGATCCCATGTAGGATTCCTTTGTTCACTTACCATCAAGGATCTATTTTAGGACTCCTCCATTCCCCTTCATAATAGAGAATCTTTATTGGGATGTCTCTCTTTTGTTATGCCTTGAGGGACCAATTGGGTTCGCTGATGTTTGACCGACCCAGAGCTGGAACTTCCAGTTTGGGTATAGTGGGTAGTGGGTTTCACCTTAAAACACATTCAAAACTATTAATACTATTATTTTATGGTTGTATTTATGGAATTAGAATCTTTTTCATCCACACTCCTTTAATTAGAAATTCACATGTTTACTACTGATGCAGTGATGGGTTCAAGAGGTTCTTCCTAGTTGTTGGATGATGAGCCTAGTGTGTTGCAGCTCTCATTCTCCTTAGGGTGCCAGACATATTACCTAGGATCCAGCTTATGGGACATATTATTCTCATACCCATAGTTTTGAACTAGGATTTATCTATTGAGATAATGTTTTATACTATTATGTTATTGGAAATTCCATAGCTTCTTCTTGGGATTCGGATTCTGGCCATATGATTATGATATATGGGCATGGAATCGCTAATAATGATAATTTTTATGATTAAACTTTCACAAGTAGAGAGGATGATTCCTATCTCCTTTGATTTACATCTGGTGAGGATTATTATGCTCCCCTAAATTAGAATATAATGATTATTCTATCCTAAGTGATATGGATGGTTGTTCTCTCTTTGATCTGTTACTTGACTACAGTGTTGATCATGGAATTTCAAATCATTGGATACTTGTTGATCATTATTCTATCCTATGTTATGGGGATGATTATGATCACTATGATTAGATACCATAATGGTTGGGCATGTAATCTCACTGATGATCTCTCCTTACAATTCGCCTAAGTGTCAGCCCTTAGGACTCATATGAGCCGCAATTTTGTGACCACCAATGGACAGGGACCTAGGGCTCAGTCATTGAACTGGATTTACATAGAATGAAAGGAATGGAATCCAGATATATTCCATTTATAGGATGACCATATTTTCTTCCCTATAATCCATTATTATGTTAATTGGAGGTGAGTATGGGTGGACCCAGTGATAGGATGAGTATCCCCATGTAGTGACATAGCTTTATCCAAGATATTTTTGGTGCTTACCAAAGCAGGTATTTGTCGATTGGGATTACAAACCCAAATATTAACTAAATTATACATTTATTGAGTGTCACAACATCCAAATCAATGCCCATTCCATAGGATGTACATGAAATTGGGATTACAAACCCAAAGACTGACTATTAATGGTTTAATGTTATTTATTCTCCATACTCATGGGAATTCATATTTATGTATATATGTACATGTATTGTAATATAAATATATACTCATATAAATATTAATATACATGATATTTAATTTCCCAGTAGACTGGTATCATGGGCCTGGAGATTGACTATGGTTTCACATTATTTATTTATTTATCTTTTCATTTGTGTCTTAGCAAGACTGAGTATAATTCAGGAGCATGAAATTTTGATAGAAAATTTATAGGTTCAATATTGGGGGTGGCCTACTGAGATTATTTCTCACCCATTCATATTCACCTTGATGTGTTTTAAGATCTTATGTATTATTTTCATGTTGAGCGTAGTTGTATGGTGGTTAGGGCCGAGGCCCAAAGGTTCATAATATAGTGTGTCTTCTCTTATGAATTATTTTGATTGTGATGATGTATCTCAACGGTTTTTGGAGACTAAGAATGTGGTATAGCTCAGAGTTAGTAGTAGAACCTAATAAATTTATTTCAGTTTCTTTTTTTTACTTCTACATGTATGTCCAGACCAATGGGTGACAAGTGTTTTATGTTTTACAAGGCTATTTCGGCTTTTATAGTAATTCATTTATTATAACAACATGTTTAATTAAATGGTATTCACTAATTACACACTCTATTTATTACTTCTTGTATTTTAATTATCTATTTCTACTATTTTTTATTCTGTTATGAGTTCATGGTCTCCCCACTGCCACACCTTATGTTGTTGCTACTAGTCAAGAGCCTATGGCATACATGCTAGTGTGCTTGAGGCCACATAACAAACCATCTCGGAGCATCAGTTTATTGGAATATGTTTTAGGATGTTAAAAATTATTCTAGGGATCAGATTTTCATTATTTATGAATCTCATAAACTTATTCCATTGATAAATTAATATGAATAACTTTCCATAATCATTGAACTCTATATCTCATCAACGATTGTCAGCCTAAAGTTTACATCAACTCTGAACTGCCTTGATGTGCTACTAAATGTATCTAACCTTATCCATTATTTCCTCATCTATATTCGGTCCCAATAGATTCATTTATCTGACTTCATCATATATCATTGTATTTATACACTTATTTCCATTGATACATCAATAAGGATCCATATTAATGATCGATTAATAGTTTATGTTATAATAAAACTAAAATAGGGGAATGTGTTTATTCCCACCACCTTTGAAATCCTAAGAACATGAACTCAATATATTCTTCATGGTTTTAAAGGTTATCTCTGATATTAAATCTTTCCAAGGATGATAAAAAGCACTATAACACAACTCTGAATCCATATCTTACTAAAGGATTCTCTATAAATTTGAGGTAAATCTCATATATTGGTTAGATTCAATAGAATGTGGTACTTTGTGCATCCTTTAAACTTATTTAATTTAAATTTTGGAATATTTATAAAGATATAAAAAATATCCAATATAAATTAATTGTGATAACTTTGTAAGGATTTTGAAGACAGCCAAAATAAAAATATGACTTTTAGGGGTTTGGGGGTCCGATGATAAAATTCATGGTGATGTTAAACCATTTTTTATGGTTTGGGTAATAGTTGAAATGTCCAATTATACTTCTATCTCTCAACCTTAAATTTATTATATACAAGGCATCATGATTCATACTCTAAATAAACCATATTTATGTTATTAATCTATAGATACTCCATAAAATATCTATATATATTCATATTTCCAAAATGAATAAAGAATGATGAATTATGAGATTCATCTGATAGACAATTTTTAAAATTTACTTTTGATGGGACACATACTCGATTCCAATACCATATACTTGCATCACAATTTTGGTTGAACTCAAGAACATTTTTTACATTCATTTTAAGGTGAAAATCTTCCTTTAATGCCTATTTAATCCTTATAATGATATATAGTTGAACATGCATCTAAAAAAATAGGATTTATCACTTTTCCTCAGGATTTCTTGTCCCATTTTTTTAAAATCCATAAGTATTATATCTCTTTCAATCCCCATCAGGGAAAAATTATAATTCCACTTACAACATAGAACATCAACCAACTTGTTCCCCTTCCTAGAGTGGTAATGTATAGAGAAATTGTAATAGTTAATCAATTAAAACCATGTTTACTAATTAATATTCAACTATTTATATCTATATGTATACTTAAATATTTTTTATTCATATATATTTTACCCTTATCAATGTGAATATAATTCCTCTATATCATTAATGAAAAAATATATATAGAAAACTCTAAATCAGGAGTTGGGTAATTTTTATCATGAACTATAAATTTTCAAGAGACATAATATATCACCATATAGTTTTGTATGAGGATTCATCCCAATTCATTCTTCAACGCATCACTCTAATAAAAAATAATCATAGTGAGAACCTATATAATCCTAGAAAATAATTTAGGATGTCTAAATCATGAAAAAAGCTTTTCAACCTATAAAAACATTGGTTTAGCCTACTCCATTCATGTTCATTATCTTTTCAAATATATTATAATGGACTATAATGAAAATGTGAATTAACACAAGCATATCCCCATGTAGTGTAAAACTATGTGCATAGTAAGGTTACACTTACCGTACACCAAAATGATAGTCAATATATAACCGACTAACTATTTTCAAGTTTATATTACACCTATTTGAATCTATACCAAAACCACATCCCCTTATTGTATCTACACATGTATTTATTTTAAGGAAAACCATATAATAACTACTCTACCCAATATTTTGCATTTTATCATACACTTTGGCTTATCAACAGGGTTTTTACCAATGTTCTCTAATAAAAATATCTAAATATTAACTAAACCCGATTATAATACCAACTATAGTGGACCACACTTTCCATACATATATATAAAATATTAATATTTAATATTTAATATATTTTATAAATATATGTCTGAGGATCATAAAGGTTTAGTTTCTTTGGAGACATGATACACAATATTCTTATTTCATTAATGATTTTCAACATATCTCACAAATATCTTCCCATATAGAACTCTTTCTATACATACACTACTTGAAACCTTTCTTCATCTCCTGGGGAAAGAAACATAAGAAAGGGTGAGATTAGATGCTCATCAAGGGGGAAAAGGGAGATATCGATGACCACTTAAGTATAAAATGATAAAAAGGTTATAAGAATATGATCATAACATTTTAAAATTCATACCCAATATATCATAGATTGTAATTTTTAATCATTTCATAAATCATGGTAGTTCATTTGACATGAATCATAAAGTAATCAAAGAACATGATCCCGAAGAGAATAACATTGATATAAGTTTATGGCTTACACATAATCATAGGGAATCACATATTTTATTAAGTATCACTTCCAAGGTAATCAAAACATTTCACTTTTAATTGCATCATTTTCACAAGCATGGTTCACTCCCATGATGGTCAAAGTAGACAAATTCCATAACTGAAATTGATTCACTCCCCATTCTAGACTATATTATCTCATGAGATATCTATATTTACCTAATGCATTAGAGATTTGTTTAATTCCAGGAAAACCAATCAAATAATCATAATTTATTCTTATATTTTCCTAAAGATCATAAATCATTCATCATATATCATAACCCATGTAATGTAATTGGGTTTCATAATAATTTCAAAATTCATCATAACATAAAATATAGAAATTAAATGGGTTTTATAAAAATATCATCACCATAAAAATAAAACATCCATAAAAATAATAATTATAGTGTTGTTGGATAATATATCTAATTAATCACCTTTAATATTAAATTATGTTATCTTAAATGAAAATTTTCTTTAAAAGATCACTTCAAATATTTCTTAAGGAAAATACCTTTTTCATTTTGCAATCACTTAATTAAAATAAAAAATATTGTAAAATATTAAGGTAAACTTTTCTTTTAAAATAAACTATTAACCATGAAAATTAATATTCAAATAAATGAGCATTCAAGATAGTATGAAATTTATTTTCACGCCATATACTTTAAAACAAATATTTATTTCACATTTTTTGTAAAAAAAAGTAACCTTTTGGGAAATGAAAAAAATATTACTTTTAATTCACATTTTAAAAATTAAAAAATGGGTAAAAAATAATCTAAATATAATAGGATAATATTGAAATCATTCTTGAAAATAATTAAAGAAAATTTAGGCATGCAAGAAAATGGTTTCTGGTCAATGAGGAAATAAATTTTGATTTTCATTAAAAAAATTAAATCATTTTAACTACCAAAGAAAATAAATTATATAATTAATTTAATATTTATTGAATAACAAGAGAAGAATAAAATAAATGAGATTATTGAATATTATATCATGAAAGTTTATCATCAGAAACATAATCAAAAATAATCCTGATAAACAATGTGATTGTAACATAGAACTATTACGAATTTCATAACTTTAAAATGAAATTATCATTAAGTAAAGAACCATAAATGGATATTTTTAATGATATGTATCTAAAAATACATTCCATGGAATTATATACATCAAATTAAAGAAACATGTGGTGAACATAGAATAGGACTCACACAAATAAAAGGGAGAATAAAATCCCTTGCCTCCAATTCAACTTGCTTCCAAAGTTATATAACCTCCTATATAATAAATTTTAATTTATTATGATTAAAAAAAAAGAATCATCTACATAATTATAACATCATATAATATCCAATTATTACATTTCAACATTTATTTATTATTAATTATTAATTAAAATGGTATTTTTCATGTTTAAACTATTTCATTTTTTTCATAAGAATTTCAGTCAGGTAGTTCTAATCATTAAAACTTTATCATAGTTACAAAAACAAAATTATACAACTGATGATACAAATATCATATATATTCATTATATATATAGTCATTTGTAAAATATATATATATAAAAATGATTTATATCGTTTATGGAGATGGTAGGTCGTACATATTCTTGAACATTATTTTCAATTTCTAATAAAGAGAACTGAAGAAATAAAAATAATATTCTATAATTAAAACCCCATATTAATATCATTAATATCATATATAAATATTAGTTTCATATTTATAACCAACAACGTAAAATTTGCTTAAAAATGAATTACACTCCTACGTGGAGACTGTATGTCGTACGTGCGCACGAGTGATCTTTTCATTTTATGTATGATGGAAATGATATGGACAATAGTAGTTCATTCATAATAATAAAAAATTAAATATATTTAAAATAATTTATTAATTATTTTGTAATGGATACCATATATTTAGAGGAGGTATAATAAGAAATAAAATGGAAAGTACTCAGTTAAAATTTATATATCATTGTAGAGAAACCTCTTTTTTGTTACACCTTATGAATTAAAATTTTGTATTTTGGAAATTTAAAAATCTTAAAGATATATGTAAGGAATATGATATGGGATTATGGTTGGTAATTTCAAAGATTTAAGGCTCAGGAAGTGTGTATAAGATAGGATAGGTGGTGTTATTTTATAAGAGAGGGAAGGGACACATGTTGAATTAATTAAAATAGTTAATAATATATATATATATATATATATCATAATCTTGTAATGTGGAACCAAGGAACACAAATGGTATAAATAAACTCAATTAAACACATTTGGGAGAATTTTGGATACATTTTAAGCCTTATCTACTAGTTTAACAACTTTAACCTCGTTTTAAAATTAACCATGAATAATCAACAACTTACCATGATAACGTAAATATTTGACCAAAAATAAAAGGGATCTTAAAAAAGGATATAAAATAAAAAAATTGAAATATATTTTATTAATGTCAATTTTTATAGGTTTTATAAATTACTTTAAATATAATAATATAGAATGCATGAAAAATACTTTTTCGGAAAATACCTGATTTAAGAGTAAAAATAAGTTTACATTGAAATAGATTAATAAATTGTATTCCACAAATTACATTGGTTAAATAATGAACGAAATAATATTTATAGACTTTTAGAGAAATTGAAAACTGAATTTCATCTTCCAACCATTCCATCAAATGTAAAGACCCAAAAATAGTTTTAAATTTGAATACAATGTAACATATCTTCCAAAAGTCAAGATATAGTTCCAAAATCAGACATAATGATTTTAACTAACTTATTTTACTCTTTAAGAGAACAATTAGTCAAAAAATACATATACAATTGGATAAATTCTTTTGTTAGATATATTTTAATGTTTACCCATGGTTGTAACCCTATTTTACCTCATTTACTAGGGTGAAAAATATTTATTATTTTTACATTTCATAATGACCAAAAATTTAGTTAAACATATTGAATTATATTAATTATTATGATTCAAAATACATAATCCATTTTATAAAATTTAATTCTTCTAATTGGATAAATAAATTTAAAAGATATTTATTAAAACAAAATAGAAATGTGGCATTCAAGAAAAAATTCCATCGTAGGTATACAATGTTTTTATACCAAAATCCAGAATAATATTGGTTATAATAGCATTAATTGCTTTATCAATAATATTAATAAACAGATTTTACATTGAAATAAATTTTATATAAAATTAACTTTAAAAATTCTTGAAATGAAAAGGTGGATTTCAATGAAAAATCAATATGTTTCACCCTCTACTATAAAAATAACAAATAGTCAGTAAAATAAAAAAATCACTCTAAGAAATTTTGATATTATAAGTTTAAAAATTATATAATTTTTCACAAATAAAATTTCTAAAATTGGTAAAAATTAGTTATAATAATTCCTCACAAATAATAATTAATCCCATTTTAAAAAAAGGTATTTTTGAAGAATAAAATGATTTTAATACAAATTGAGTTATTATATATCGATAAATTCACAATATTTTAAACCTTTATACATATATTTTTTTAAATTTTTTATTCATATTCATACCAAAAATTTCAGAGTATAGGTTATAAAATCCATTATTAAATAATATTATTTATATTTTGGTTCATTTAAACTATGGTTTACATGTATTAGAGGCTATCAAAAAAATTAAATTTATATGAAGACAAATATATCAACAAATATAAGGGTGTTACACTACCGGTGAAGTTTTTTGCTGGAATTGTTTTATGATGTCTTTAGAGACACTACAACACTAGAAAAAATTAGGTATGATATTTGAATAATTGTTTTTTGGTAAGACATAATCCCACTTTGTGGTCGGTATAACATATTTACAAACACTCTAACAGTAACTAAAGAAAGTATGGTTGGGTTAAAGGTAATCATGATTACACCTTATGGATTGAAATATATTATTGATGTTGTAAAGACCTAGAATTTCCAAATAATTTTTTGTAATTAATTGGGAATTTTACGACTCTGGAAAAATTGATTGTGCGTGATTCCGAGGCCCAGATTGCCCGAAATGAATTTCTTATTTTTTTTGGGTACGTTCAGAAAATGTATGAGTGGGTTTTTTAAACATTTGAACCGGTACTCAGAATTAAAATCTGAGGGCACTGTTGAACTTTCAGTGCTGGTATTATCTTAAGGAGACCTTCACCTCGACCACAGTAGGTCGAGGCTGGAAGTTAGTTTCTCACTTATTTGTGAAAGAATAAAAATAAAATAAGATGGTGTAGCATTTTATTTTTATTTTGAAACTCCATGTGTATGATTCAAAGGGGAAGACCACCTGAACTAAACCTCCCTTGATAGGTTATGGGGGTGGGGACCACCATAGTTTAAACCCCCCACGAACTCCCCTTTAATGGAAGATACCCTCATTCTTACTATTAAATGTGGGGGAGCCTCTTCAACTACTCCAACATTTATTATGCCACCTTAGTTAATTAATTAAGACTTTTTGAATTTATTCCAATGAACTAAATGGACAACATAATTTATTATGTTGGCTACTTTGAGATTTTGAAGGAATTGGGAGGAAGGAGTCGTGGGAGAAATCTCTCCAAAGAAGAACGCCAATGAAGAATGCCGACTTTGACTCTGACTTCTTCCACGGGAAACTTGTTGATGAGGAACATCTTCAACATCAACGCACTAACAATCGAGGAAATGTCGATATCACCAATGTCTATATATTCCCAATGATATTGTCTCCTTCCCTGCAGACAATCTTCAACAAATCAAACGAACAAGGTAGGGAGGGTGTTTGAATTATTTTCCTTTACCCATTCTTGATATTCTTCTTCTTGTTGAGCTACTTGCTAGCACTCTAACACGGAGGGTGTGGGCCAAACAAACGTGGCCTGACCCCTCCGTCATTCTTCTTAAATGGTGTATCCTTCACATTGAAATAAGGAGACCTTGGTGACGGTGACTGGTGTCGGTGATTGGCACTATTGAAACTCGAGAACTGCCAACAAAGGCATGGCATTGTGCCGTCTCGCAGAGTCTGCCCCTTACGGTGCTCCACTGTTCATGGAAATCATCACCCTGTGGCCTCATCGTGCCACTCGGTGGCCTTGCCGCACCGCCCCGTGGCCTCCGCCCTCTCGACCGAGCCATCCCGCGGCACCTACAGGCTCACAAAACCACGCCGGACAAACCGCCCCACAGCACCCACGACCTCACCGCGTCGCCCCGTCCGAGCCGCCTCATGGTACCTGTGGCCTCCACCCTCCCGGTCAAGCCACCCCATGCCCTCGCAGCACCCCTGTGACCGAGAAGGCTCACAAACCTCGCAGAACCCCCACAGTCGAGCTGCCCTGCTCCCTCATGGCACCCCCACGGTCGTGCAGTCCTGCGACCCTCGCGGCACCCCCGCGGCCAAGCCACCCGCACCCTCACGGCACCCCAATAGTCAAGCTTCCATGTGCCCCCATAGCACCCCTGTAGCCTTACAGCCCTCACAGCCTACTGGGATAGGTCCAGTATGCCGGGACAGACCCAGCAAGTCAGGCTAGGTCGACCCGAACCGGGTCGACCCAAACCGGGTCGGGTTGAGTCGATCCAACTGAACCAGACCGGACCCGGACCAGATATGACCCTATACATTACTTGGGCCATAACATTGGCATCAAACGTCTGTTTGATGAACCTTCAACAGCTCCAGAAACCTTGGAGTGAGAATATCCCTTTGGTATACCCCAAAGTAGTTTTGGATAACGTTGGGAAATAGTCGGGTAGGATCGAGCACAAATCTAACCTGGCCCTCAGGACAAAAGCCTGATAACTCACAGACCGGCTATTCGATTGATGCACCAACGGTTGCCTTGGAACCTCTATGATGTGTCAGTACTTTGAGACACTTCTTCGTGAGACTAAGTGGTAGTTGGAGTATCGACCAGTGGCTTGTGGAACAGACCCTCCCAGAGACACGCGAGCATAGTGCGTGAACCCAGTAGCTGGCTGTGACTTAAGGAAGAGATCCTTCATCCGTCTGAGATTGAGGGTCCCAGATGGAACCGCTCTAGGATTCCATGCGAGACTACCTGAGCGATCCTATGTGGGTCAACACCTAGATATCCTGTGTTGGTCAACACCTAGCGATCCTGTGTGGGTCAGCACCTAGAAATCCTGTGTAGGTTAGCACCTTGCGATCCTATGTGGGTCAGCGACTAGCGATCCTATGTGGGTCACCACCTAGAGATTTTGTGTGGGTCAGCACCTAGTGATCCGGTTTGGGTCAGCACCGAGCGATCCGATGTGGGTCAGCACCTAGCGATCATGTGTGGGTCAGCACCTACTGATCCTGTGTGGGTCTGAATCTTAACAGAGTAAGATTATTCAGTAGTTACATCTAATAATCTCTTCTAGTGTACATAATTTATACCTACTATGAGATAAGTCTGTACCTATGTGGTACTTTTCTTCATGGTAATACCTTGGTGCTATTCTTCCGTGTGGCGTGCTTGTGTGGTATTTTCCTATGTGGTATTCCTTCCTTCGTGGAACAGTTGATCATGGAGATTTGGAGTTTGACTCTGAGTTTTCCTCATGATTGAGTTTATTTACTTGATAATATAGGTATATGTGTGGGAAAATACCTAAGTGGGCTTGACAGATGATTTTATGCTTGTGGTTTATCATTTGTGGATTTGTGAGACCTTAAGGGTTTTGGGGTCCCTAATGAGTATCTTTATACTCACCCCTGCATGGGCTATGCCCGCACCTCATTGTGTTTGGTGCAGATGATGGACAGTGCTAATCGAGGATGATGGTACCAAAATTGGAGGTAGCTTAGAGGTGGACGTTAGACGAGGAGAACCATAGAGACGGATGTTCATGAGTTGTACCTACCCATCAGGTAGGATCCACGGTGGAAGATCCAGGAGCTTCTTTTCACCTATCAGTTTTCTTGTACATTCCAGTTTTCCTTGTACTTTCTAGTTGGGCTTCTATTCCAACCCCTTTTACTTACTACACTTACTCTGATTACTATTTAGTTTACATGAGTTAGTATCTTGTTGTGTTCTTGGTTGCGTGTGCTCACAGGTTATAAAGGCAATTCCTTCCTAGTTTTAGGGAATACGCCTTCGGTGCTAGTCGACAGCCCCAAGACTCTAGAAGGAGGGCTTGGGGTAGTCACGGTACATGCCCTGGGGGACAGGTCGTGACAAATTGGTATCAGAGGAGTCGGTTCTACCATAGAACATAGGGCTCTGATCTTTCTTTAAATGGAAATAGTGTTATGTGTAGTGAGTTTGGTTATCATTTTAGGGAATCCAGTGTCAGTGTGGCGGCTGACGTATCCATACACCAGGAGCCTGACTTCGGATTTCCGACTCAATGCACAAAAACACTAATTGTGTGTGTGTTTTGAAGAGTTTTATTTGTGATCTATTTGAGTCAGCTCACCATGTATAACATTTTGACCATGGCACACCTATTTCTTTTCAGGATGCCTCCATGAAGACAGCCAGCTAGGGTTCTGAGGGTTGTACGCACTAATATCCCACTGAGCGATGAGGCCTCGATGCAGGGCCCTCTTCCCGTAGAGGCACCAGTGGAGGAACCAACAATACCATTACTCGTTGGACCATCGATGCCACCAGACCTAGAAGCATAGAGTGTACGTTTCTTGAGCTCATTGCATGATTTCCAGTGTTAGAGTCCACCCATGTTCAGGGGATAGATGGCCCCACAGGAGACTGTGGATTGGATGGATGATGTAGTGAGAGTCTTCTGACTAGTAGGGACACCATCTGATCTCATGGTGATCCTTTCCGCCACCCTTCTACAGGAAGCAGCAGGAAGATGGTGGAGATTGATGCTCTAGGCTCATGACGAGGTGATTCTTCTCTGGGTAGACTTTGAGAGGATGTTTCGGGTAGAGTTTTTCCCAGCAACTCTTTGCGCAGTGCGCATATAGGAGATTCTTCATCTGCAACATGGTAGCATGATTGTGGATCAATAGTCAGCGAGGTCCACAAAACACTCACGCTACTCCACTAATATGGTGTGGGACCAATTATTAATGGCCCAGACCATCATGCAGGGACTCAGACTGTAGATCAGGGCTTCGATGATCTCACTCAGCATCTCTACGTAGGCTGGGGTTTTAGAGTAAGCCCTCTTAGTGGAGAGTTTTCTTAATGAGAAGTCACCAGCAGCGAGACACACCATGAGACATCAAGTAGCAGAGACTTCTGTGGCTGGCAGCAGACATATGTCCTAGAGGTCCAAGAGGACCAGACCCACAGGTGGATGACCGTAGGATTCAGGATCGTTTGTGCGGGGCTCCCAAAGCAGATCCAGTCATGCCAGGAGCGAGCTGTGTTACGCATGCAGCAGGCAGGGTCACATGGCTCGTGAATGTCTGACAAGACATACGGATGATGAGAAGATGGTCGAAGGACCGCCTAGGCAGAGACAGATATTCAACCAAGGAGGTTTGTAGGGAGTAAGCGGACATGGCAGAGGAGCTGGTTGTGCAGCTGGCAGTGGGCAACGATTCAAGATGTTACCACCACCAGCACCAGGTAGTCCACCCCGACCATAGGGAGCAGGAGGACAGGAGCGAACTCAGCTCCAAGAAACTGAGGCCTATGACCATGGTACTCCGTAGATGATATGAGGTATGATCTGTGTCTACTCCACCTTAGTTTTAGTACTTATAGGCACAAAATCCAATCATTCTTTTATTGCCACTGCCCTCATTCAGAGCTCGTAGATTCTGATGGAGCCACTAGATCGATCCTTACGGCTGGAGACTCTTATGGGAGTGGATTCACCAATTACACACTAGTTTTGGTAGTGTGAGCTTACTCTAGGAGGTGAGATCTTCAGCCGAGATCTCCTAGTAGCAGTGTCTAGGCCTTACGGCATCATCTTGGGTAAGGACTGGTTATCTATTGTCCATGCATAGATAGACTGTATTAGGCACAAGGTGTAGTGTGTACACATATATGGTACCAGGTTTACCTTCACGAGTGAGAAGTGAGCCTTTTTAGCACAGGATGGACTTACCTGGAGGAGGGTGAAACCGAATACTCATTAGTTGGCTAGCCTTACCCTTGGGACAATTGATGTGGAGAGTTTGAGTTATCCTATAGTGGTGGACCAATACGCGGATGTTTTCCCTGATGATGTTTTGGGTCTACCTCCTCATAGAGAGGTGGAATTTTACATTGACTTGTACCCCGGGACGACACCGTTATCTACCCCAGCATATCGGATAGCTCTTGCGGAGCTACGTGAGTTGCAAGTGCAGCTAGAGGACATACAGGTAAATGGATTCATTTGGCCTAGTTTTTCTCCTTAGGCAGCCCCAGTTTTGTTTTCTAAGAAGGCGGATGGGAGTTTGAGACTTTGTGTTGACTATTGGCACCTTAACCAGGTGACCGTGAAGAACAAGTACCCACTTCCAAGGATTGGCGACCTCTTGGATTAGCTGAAGGGAGAATGGTGGTTCTCGAAGATAGACCTCGGATCAGGCTATCACCAGCTCAGAGTATGAGATGAGGGTGTGCAGAAGATGGCTTTCAGATGCCGATAGGGCCATTACGAGTTCTTGTTTATGCCATTTGGTGTAACCAATGCTCCAACAGTGTTCGTGGGACTCATGAACAGGAACATTCATCCATACCTTAATTTCATTTCCGTAGTCTTCTTCGACAACATTCTGATCTAATCGGCTAATGAAGAGGAGCATGCCTATCATTTTCAAGTAGTACTGGACACACTCTGAGAGCACCAGCTTTATGGTAAGCTCTCAAAGTGCCAATTTTGGATCCAAGAGGTTCACTTTCTGGGAAACATCATCTTAGAGGATGGATTTGTAGTAGATCTAGTGAAGATTGGGGTGGTACATTCTTGGAAGCCACCCAAGAGTGTGACAGAGATACTGAGTTTCCTGGGATTGGTTGGATACTACAGGAGGTTTGTGCAAGATTTCTCCAGAGTTGCAGCACCTCTATCAGTGTTGATGATGAAGGGGAAACACTTCATTTGGTCAGAGAGATGCCAGTAGAGTTTTCAGGATCTGAGGCAGAGGCTGACTAGTGCCCCCATCTTGAGGCTTCCAGAGGAGGGTGTAGGGTATGTAGTATACTGTGACACATCAGGGATATTTCATAGATGTGTCCTGATGCAGGAGCGATAAGTGATCATTTATGGTTCTCGACAGCTAAGACAGATTGAGCAAAACTACGCTACCCATGATCTGGAGTTAGAAGCAGTGGTCTTCTCCTTGAAGATGTGGCGACACTATCTGATGGGAAAACGCTTTACAGTGTGCTCTGATAATAAGAGTCTCAGGTATATCTTCTTTCAGAAGGACTTGAACCTGAGACAACAATGTTTTCTTGAGATCCTTTAGGACTATGACTTCAAGATAGTATATACTCCTAGGAAGGGGAACATTGTAGCATATTCCCTCACAAGAAGGTTAGGTATATAGCTGCGAGGCGAGGCGGCAGAGCAGTTGGCCGATTTGTAGATATCCTTTGTGGATCACAATGGAGCATCGTTTCTTCAGTCTCATATAGTCACTCCCCCACTTCTTTAGTGAGTCACGAAGGTGTAGCATAGGGAAGCCGACTATAAGGCTTGAAGTTCTTATATATACACAGTACATGCACCTGATAGATTTTATGAAGGTGGGGAATATGTTATCCTCTTTAAGGAATTGTCCATGGTACCAGTGTCACTTCTGGAGGAAGTGATGAGGGAGTTCCACACATTCCCTCTATGCTAGGCGATAGAGCAGTTATCCGCTTTGCAGTTATCCTTTGTATATTGGGATGGAGAATCTTTTCTTCAGTCTCTTAGAGTCACTCCCCCACTTCTTCAGCGGGTCAGGGAGGCATAGCATGGGGATACTAACTGCGAGGCTCGACGTGCTCAGATATCCATAGGACAGACACCTGATGCATTTTATGAAGGTAGGAAGCACTTCATCCTCTTTAGAGGACATTCCATGGTACCAGTGTCACTTTGGGAAGAAGTGATGAGGGAGTACCTCACATCCCCTCCAGAAGTACATCCGGGAGTGGCGAAGATGTACCAGGATCTCAGACAATAGCACTGGTGGTCGAGAATAAAGAAATCAGTAGTAGAGTTTGTCTCTCGATGCCTCACTTGTCAGCAATTGAATGAAGAGCATCAGGTACCAGTAGTCTTGGTTCATCCTTTAGATGTCCTAGAGTGGATGTGGGATGGGATATCCATGGACTTCGTGATAGGACTTCCACGTAAGTCCAGAGGTCATGACTCGATTTGGGTGATCATCGACAGACTCACCAAGTCGGCCCACTTCCTACCGATCAGAGTGTAGGGTTCAGTAGAGAGCTTGGGATGCCTCTATGTGCAGTAGATTGTGTGGATACATAGATTACCCTCGACCATTGTCTTCGATCGTGATGCACGTTGTACTTCACGACTATGGAAGGGGTTGCTGGAGGCTTTCGGGACGCAGCTTCTTTAGAGAACTGCCTTCCATCCTCAGACGGATGGCCAGACTAAGAAGACCATTCAGACTCATGAGGACATGTTGTGTGCTTGTGTCCTCAACTTCGTTTGCAGAAGGTAGTATCTCTTGCCTTTGGTGTATTTTTCATACAACAATAGCTATCACTCCACCATTGGGATGGAACCTTTAGAGTCGTTATACGGGTGACCTTTTAGATCACCTTTATGCTAGACTAACCCAGGGGAGTCAGAAATCGTGGGACCAAAGATGGTACGGGCTACCACAGAAAAGTTGCAGATCATCCAGGAGTGGATGAAGACTGCACAGAGCAAGCATAAGTCTTATGCCGACAAGATATGGTGACATCTAGATTTTTAGGATGGTGACCACGTCTTTCTACGGGTCTCACCTAAAATTGGATTACTGAGATTTGGCCATTGAAAAAAAGTTATCTCCGAGATTCATTGGACCCTTTCAGGTCCTCAGTAGAGTTTTCAAGGTCGCTGACCTCTTATCTCTTCTACCGCAGTTGCACCGGGTGTATGACGTCTTCCACGTATCATAGTTGAGGAGATACGTGTACGACCCTTTTCACATCATCTACCATGGTGAGATGGACGTCGATAATGGGACAATGTTTCCAGAGGTTATAGATGATATTGAGGATTGAAAGGAGCGGATCCTTCGTGGGCGGATGATACCTCTGGTGCGTGTTTACTAGCAGCACGAGAACCTCCAGGAGAGCACATGGGAGCGGGAGGCTCAGATGTGTGCTTAGTACCCCACTTGTTTTTCTAGTTTTGTTATGTGGATTATGGGGACGTAAATCCCTAAGGTGGGGAGAATTTAAAGACTCTGAATTTCCATGTAAAATGTTTTCTTAATTAAATGGGAATTTTACGAGTCCGTGAAAATTTACGGTGCATGATTTTGAGGATCAGAGTGCCTAGAATTAATTTCTGAATTTTTTTCAAGAACATTCAGTAAATGAGCGAGCGAGTTTTTATAAATTTTGAACTGGTGCACAAAATTGAAATATGAGACACCGTTAAACTGACAGTGCCGATATTCTCTTAACAAGACCTTCACCTCGACTGTAGTAGGTCGAGGGTGGAAGTTAGGTTTTCAATTATTTGTGAAAGAATAAAAATAAAATAAGATGGTGTAACATTTTATTTTTATTTTAAAATTCCCATGTGGAAGTTTCAAAGGCTGGGACCACCTAAACTAAAACTCCCTTGAGAGGTTATAGTGGTGGGGACCACTCGAGTATAAACCCCCCTTGAACTCCCCTTTAATAGAAGAAACCCTCAAACTTCCTATTAAATGTGGGGGAGGATCTTCAACTATTACTACATTTATTATGCCAAATCAGTTAATTAATTAAGATTTTTTTAATTTATGCCAATGAACTAAATAGACAACATAATATATTATGTTGGATACTTGGCATTTTTTGTGGAATTAGGAGGAAGGAGCCTTGGAAGAAATCTCTCCAATGAAGAACGCCAATGAAGAATGCCAACTTTGACTCTGACTTCTTACACAGGACATTCGTTGATGAGGAATGTCTTCTACGTCAACAAACTGACGATCGAGGAAACACCAACGTCGTCAACATCCATCTATTCCCAATGACATCATCTCATTCCCCGTGGACAATATTTAATGAATCAAACGAAAGTGGTAGGGAGGGTGTTTTAATTATTTTCCTTTACCCGTTCTTGATATTATTATTTTTTTGGAGTTGCTTGCTACCGCTCTAACGCGAAGAGTGTCGGTCAAACAAATATGACCTGACCCCTCCACCATTCAACATAAATTGTGTATCCTTCACGATGAAAGAAGGCAGCATTGGTGACGGCGACCGGTGCCGGCGATTGGCATCAGTGGAACTTAAGAACTGTCGACAAAGGCATGGTGTCGCGATGCCCCACAGCCTCTGCACCCCATGGCGCTCCGCCGTACCCAGCCATCGCCATCCCGCAGCCTCTTTGCGCCGCCCAGTGGCCTTGTCGTGCCGCCCCGCGGCCTCCGCCCTCTCAGCCGATCTGTCCCGCGGCACCCGCGGGCCCACCGCGCCACCCGGGCAGAGATGCCCCGCGGCACCCTCGGCCTCACCGCCCCGCCCCGGCCGAGCCACCCTAAAGTGCCTATGGCCTCCACCCTCCCGGCCGAGCCACCCTGTGGCCCCACACCCTCGCGGCAACCCCTCGGCCGAGCCGCCCCACGCCCTCACGGAACCCCCGTGACCGAGCCGCCTCACGGCCCTCGCGGCACCACCACGGTCATGCCACCCAGCGCCCTCGCAGCACCCCCGCAGTCGAGCTGCCTACAAACCCTCGCAGCACCAACACAGCTGAGCCACCCCGCGCCCTGTCGGCACCCCCGTAGCTGAGCCACCCCGCGCCCTCACGGCACCCCCATGGCCTTGCGTCCCTCGCCGCCCTCACGGCCTGTCAGGCCGAACCCAGCGGGCCAGGCCAGATCAAGAGGGTATGGATGGGTTGACACGATCCGGGTCAACCCAGGCCAGGTCGGTCCAACCGAGTCGGACCAGACCTGGACCAAATAAGCCCCTATACATTACTTGGGCCATAACATTGGCACCATATGTCCATTTGACGAACTGTCAATGGTGCCAGAAACCTTGGGGCGAGACGGTCCCTTTGCTATACCCCACTTAAATTTTGGAGAATGTTGGGAAATGGTCGGGTTGGTGAAACGCACGGCCGATTGTCACCTATCGACCGGTCAATGTTCCGGTGCTCTGCTAATGTGTATAGCATCACTCGGGTCGAATCCTCGGCGATGATACTTTGTAATAGTTGTTTGTTTTTAGTTGATTGTATTTTGATTAGGGGGGTTTGTTTGCAGAGCTTAATTGAAATGATTTATGGATGATGTTTGATTTACAAAATTGATAAAGATTGGGGTAAGTTCATCATTGGGGAGTTAAGCATGTGATATCCTTGATCCTTACATTGTATTGCATTAAATTAACACCCATGTCATAAGTTGACATTGATTGGAATTCCTAAGTGTGACGGATTTAATCCAAGCCTTAACTTAACATAGGGTTCTAATCTCAATAAATACTTATTTATGGTAGTGTATTTATGGTTCCAATAATCCATGGAAACCACTCGTTAAACAAAACATATCATTAATCCATGACATATTAATTTTAACATACACAATATTAATTTAAAGAATACTCATCGAGCAAAACTCTCAATCACTTAACATCCCCAAATTATAACTCACCCCAATGAGAGATTTACTCAGCCATTTGGATGTTTAATATTCTGGTTAAAATAATTATGATGATAAATTAAGAATAGAAGAAAAATAAAGGGATTAGAAAAGAGTGGTACGTTGACACACACACACGAACGATGATGATAATTAAAAACGGATTTTTGATTGAATGAGGAAGCAAAAGAAGGGAAGGGGATTGAACTGAATTTAAACTATTTTAAGAACATAAATAGTAAACTACAGATGTTGGATGAGAATAAGAGATATTGAAGAAGTAACTTGCATTAAAACAGAATTACAAAGAAAGATAATTACAAGATTACAAAAATGAAGAACACAAAAGTAAGTGAAAACAAAGAGAGGAGGAAAGGTCTCTCAAGTGAAAAATTGAGTATGGAAGGTCCTCCCAATACTTTGGAAAGGCTATGGTCATTCCGATATGATATCCACTCTTCTGAAATGCCATCCCCTCTCAAGGAGAGAAGGGGAGAGTATTTATAGCCCAAGGAGTGGACTGTTTGCATTCCCAATCTGTCCCTCCACTTGAATCGCCAATTTGGCTATACAGACAGCTGAAGCATCAAATATCTCCTTCTTCAAAGTTGTAGACAATAATGTTGGCCGACTACTGTCAAAATATGGCGGCAGTTGGACAAGTGGAGCCAAAGTTATGGCGGTTTTATTTAACAAAGGTAAGCTGTCCATTTCTATCCATGCTTTTTCGATGGCCAAAATGTGAATGGATTTTTTAATAGGAATATGCCTTTAAATACGAATTACTTCTTCAAAAAAGTCAGCCGCCTATATCTCCTCTTTCCCAATGAAAAATCTCAGCTCTATTTGATTTTTACATCATGAGATATGTCAAGAATAGTATACTTATTATAATTCTAGGACAGAATGGTGGGATGGACTTCAAAGCTTCATTTGGGCCCCTTGTACTTGGATTTGGGCCATGAAATTTTTATCCAAGATGACATGTAGTGTCCCCCGAATTATGGTGGAGAGTTAATGTTTTTGAACTTCTATATTGATCCTAGTAAATCAATATTCAAGGCTGGTCCAGTTTGTTCACAGATTCTTTGGTCTTGTTTGTGAGGACCATATGACCCTTCAAATGGTAGAATTGGATCATGGTTCCTCCTAATGAAATGTTTTATATTTAAAGGATAATACTACAAAAGAAGAACCACACAATTTGGATTAGTATAGTGACAGTTATAATTAAAACATTAAACTGACTCAATTGGACTACTTATAAAAATGCTCAAATATTATACTTAATATTAAAACATTAAAATTTCACACAAATTATCCACATTTCATATAAAATAAGTAAAGGGGGAATATAATAATTCATGAATATATTAATAACATAAACTCCCCCACACTAAGATTTGCGCGTGTCCTCAAGTGCAAAAAATATAAAAACATGACAAAATCATTTTCACTCACCAACAAATATTAAAATTTTGTTTTCTCCAATCAGGGGAGGTTTAGACTATTTCACTCATCCATATTGAATTCCATCACAAATTTGGTTCACAATAATGTATCAGAAACAATTCATTTTTTCATGTTCAAGGTTTGAATTAGAAAATGTATGCACTCAAAACTTACTCCTCTCAAGATGATAAAAATGTATTTTAGGAGGTTCACTCATTCACCAACAAAAAGTGAAAATCAAGAGTTTGTAAGAGCTCTCAGCTTCCATTCCCAAATCTAATGTGTACAAGAATCAAGAGGTCTTTTAAGGGATTTTTCAGTGGCAATGGTACGGTAGGTATATAATGTCCAAAAGAAAAGAGGGGTTAAAAACACTAACATGGAAAAATCAATGCACATTTTTTTTTGAAATTTGATTTGAAAGGAAATAGAAACACATATTTACAAGGGCATGAATGTGTGATGAATGAAAAGTGAGGGAGATAGAAAATGGAATAGGGTGAGATGATGGAATATGTACAACATGGAAGACTTCAAATAATGACACAATACAAGATGATTCAAGTGTTCTTTTTTTCTCTTTTTGCTCTTTTTTTCGAAAGTTGTGCTTGAAACAAGTCTGACAGTCATCTCCCAACCCATGTTTGATCTTCTAATGGAACTAATTTTAGTAGTTATAACACGATCAAAGGTTGATTATGAATGATTTTTGACCTACCCAAGACACAACCCATTCCTTTTTTTTATTTTTTTTAATATAATTTTTTTTCATTTTTTTTGAACACTTTTCAATGACTTTTGTACAAATGAAAATTACACATATACACCCCAAAGCTCACAGAATTACAACCTCTCCCCCACACTGGAATGGATGCTTGCCCTCAAGCATATGATGACACATTGGAAATCATTGATAGTACGCCCAAAAATGAAGTCCATTCCCCCCCCCACATTTAAATTTCAATAAATTGTACAA
Organism: Viscum album; assembly: GCA_963277665.1. Classification (NCBI taxonomy): domain Eukaryota; kingdom Viridiplantae; phylum Streptophyta; class Magnoliopsida; order Santalales; family Viscaceae; genus Viscum; species Viscum album. The sequence continues at coordinate 1,418,230,396 of OY728138.1, forward strand.
TGAAAATCCATGAAGATGTTGGGTGGGACAAGGTATTAGTATTGTAATGTGGCTATCAAAAGAAAGGTTTTCATAGGCTCAAAGGGGCTTTCAAAAGTAGGATCAATGTAAGGGTAACGGGAGGCTATTTGGCTATTCTCATTCTCATGTGGCTTAGAAAATGCCTCTATCATATTAATGCACACAAAAGATGGAAATTCAGCTCAAAAGTCCACAAAATCAAGACTCACAATCAGTGGTGAAGACACACAATGAAAAAGATGGCCATAGATGACCTTGGAATGAAGTCTAATGTTATTCCTCACGGTAGGGGAGAATCATTTTCCACCAAAAATTGTTCATTCAAAATGTTGGTTATTGACACCAAATTGTTTACCCAAGATTGAGATAAAAATTCAATATATTTGAGTTTAAAACAAGCCTTTTGACTCCCCAAAATGGTTGGACAGAATTTCAATATTGGATGATGAGTAATTATGACACCCCTTTTTTTTGTTAATTTTCATTTTTTTCAAATAATTTTTTTTAAATTTTTTATTTTTAATGACACATCCACACAAAAGAGAAAATAGAAAAAAGGTTGTGGAAGAATGTTGTAAAAAAATGAGAGGGAGAGAGGAAGAAGAAGAAATAGAGAGAAGAAGAGAGGGAAGAGAGATTGAGAAGAGAGAGTTAAAGGGAAAGAGGTGCCCCCTAGTTTGGATTTGGCGGGTCTCCATCCAGTGGTGGTTCTATTGAAGTGGATGGGGTTTCGATGGAAGTCGACGTGGTTCCTGGATTGTGAGACCTCTCATGGTGATGCTTTAACCGATGTTCGTTAACTGTGAATGTTCTTTTGGAAGAAGGGTCTTCGACTTGCACTGCCCCAAAAGGGTAAACATTAGTAATAATAAAAGTTCCATCCCAACGAGAATTCAGCTTACTTGGGTGAAGTCGAAATCGAGAATTGAAGAGCATTACCTTTTCACCTTCATGAAATACCTTTCGAAGAATGTGCTTGTCATGGAGTGACTTTGCCTTTTCTTTGTAGAGAATTGAGTTCTCATACGAATCGAGTCGAAGCTCCTCCAATTCAGTCAACTACAACAATCTTTCTTCACCAGATTTTTCACAATCAAAATTACAAGTTTTGACAGCCCAAAATGACTTATGTTGGATTTCAACTGGTAAATGACAGGCTTTACCAAAAACTACCCTAAATGGAGACATCCCAATGGGTGTCTTATAGGCTGTTCGATAGGCCCAAAGTGCTTCACCAAGTCTATCGGGCCAGTCTTTTCTTGTGGGCTTAACAATACTTTCAAGCACTCTTTTCACTTATCTGATAGAAAGTTCAGCCATTCCATTTGTTTGAGGGTGATATGCAGTGGATGTTTTATGTACAATCCCATTATTTTTCAAAAGTAACTCCATGGTTCTATTACAGAAATGAGTTCCTAAGTCACTTATCAAAGCAAGTGGTGTTCCGAATCAATGGAAGATATGGGTTTTGAGGAACTCACTCACAGTTTGAGCATCATCTTTCCTAGTGGGTTTGGCCTCGACCCACCTAGAAACATAGTCAACAGCAAGGAGAATGTAGGATAATCCATTGGAAGGGGGAAAAGGTCCCATGAAATCGATGCCCCAAACATCGAAGAGCTCACAGAAGATTAATGGCTTTTGTGGCATTTCGTTTCTTTTGGAAATTGTGCCAAACATTTGGCAAGTGGGACATGATTGACAAAACTCGTGTGAGTCCTTGAAGAGTGAAGGCCAAAAGAATCCAGAATCTAGGACCTTTCGAGAAGTCCTTTGTGGTCCAAAGTGGCCACCTCCCGGCATTGAGTGGCAGAATTCCAAGATGGAGGATTGTTCAGTTTCATCAACACATCTCCTAAATACCATGTCAGCCCCAGTTTTCCAAAGTTTATTATCTTCCCAAAAATAAATCTTTGAATCATTTTTCATCTTTTCTTTTTGTTCTTTTGAAAAATATTCAGGGAAAACACTAGAAACCAAGTAATTGACAATTGGGGCATACCATGGTAACTTTGGAGTGAGAGATGAGAGGTGTTCAGTTGGAAATTTAGGATCAATTATTTCAGAATGAGAAGAATTAGAAATTCTACTCAGGTGGTCAGCCACAGGGTTTTCTTTTCCAGGTTTATCTTTTATCACAAGGTCAAACTCTTAGAGCATTAAAATCCATCTTATTAGCCTTGGTTTGGAATCACTTTTCTTAAGTAAGAACTTTAATGCTGAGTGGTCCGTGAAGATGATGATTTTGGCACCTAAGAGATAGGGCTGGAATTTATCCAAGGCAAAAACCACAGCTAAAAGTTCTTTTTCAGTCACAGTGTAGTGTGATTGAGTTTCATCCAATGTTTTTGAGGCATAAAAGATGACATGAGGAATTTTTTCTCTTCTTTGACCAAGAACAGCCCCAATGGCCCTATCAGAAGCATCACACATCAATTCAAATGGTAAGGACCAATCTGGGGGTTGGATTATTGGAGCAGATGTGAGAGAAGATTTGAGTTCAATTAAGGCTCTCTTTCAAGCCTCATCAATATTGAATGTGACATCATTTTGAAGTAAATGAGTGAGTGGGAGGGAAATCCTGCTGAAGTTCTGAATGAATCGCTGATAGAAACCGGCATGACCAAGGAAGGACCGAATGTCTCGAACTGATTTGGGTTCAGGAAGTGATTGGATCACCTCAATTTTGGCTGGATCAACTTGGATACCTTCTTGAGAAATTATGTGGCCTAGAACAATCCCATTTGAAACCATGAAGTGACATTTTTCAAAATTCAGCATAAGGTTTCACTTGACACACTTTTGAAGGACCAAAGAGAGTGAATGTAAGCAAGATTCAAATGACTCGCCATAAATGGTAAAGTCATCCATGAAGTCCTCCATGCAATTCTCAATGAATTCAGAAAAGATACTCATCATACACCGCTAGAATGTTGCAGGAGCATTACAAAGGCCAAAAGGCATTCGCCTATAGGCATAGGTTCCAAAGGGGCAAGTGAATGTGGTCTTTTCTTGGTCTTGAGGTGCGATTGGAATTTGGAAGTAGCCGGGGTAACCATTAAGAAATCAATAGTGTGACTTTCCGGACAATCTCTCAAGCATTTGGTCAAGGAAACGAAGTGGGTAGTGATTTTTTCTTGTTTCAGCATTCAATTTGCGATAATCGATGCACACACGCCATTTGTTTTTCACTCGAGTTGTGACCACTTCTCCATGTTCATTTGTGACAACTGTTATCCCACCCTTCTTAGGAACGACTTGAATTGGACTAACCCATTCACTATCAGAAATTGGGTAGATAATACCAGCTTGAAGAAGCTTGGTAATCTCTTCCCTAACTACCTCAATTATGAGTGGATTGAGTCTTCTTTGAGGTTGCCTAATTGGTTTGGATGATTCCTCTAGATGGATGTGATGCATGCAAAGGGTAGGGTTGATTCCTGGAATATCCTCTAGGGTCCAACCTAAGGCATTTTTGTTTTCCTATAACACTGGAACAAGTTGGGACTCCTCAGTTTTAGAAAGTGAAGTAGAGATAATGACTGGGTAGGAGGGATCACGGAAAAGCAATGCATACTTGAGGTGTGAAGGAAGTGGTTTTAGATCAGTTTCAGCCTTGATTTGAGAGCTAGACAAGTTAGGAGCAGGAGAAGGGATTCCAGATGGTTTTGGATCATTTTCCTCAACGTTGTCCAAGGTGGAGCAGTAGAGATCAGAGTTGATGTGGGATTCAAGAGAGTTTTCAAGTTCCTCTAGATTGATAGAGTCTATGAATGAGAGGTCCACATCAACTTCACCATTTATGACTTTGTTAATCATGGTGCAGATTTCACGAGATCCTTTATCATTAGAACACGAAGAACATGGTGGATTTGGGTTCGATTGAATATTAGAAGTGTCCTCAAAAGCATGGATTGAGAATGCAGAGTGATCCTCAGATGGGTATCGCATGGCTTGGAAAATGTTGACCTTGACCAGTTGGTCACCGAATTCCATGGATAAGATGCCTGAATGGACATCAATCTTGGTTCTCGCAGTCATGAGGAATGGTCTTCCTAGAATTAGGGGAGATCGAGAAGAGGTCGTCTCACCTTCCATGTCAAGGACATAGAAATCAGCTAGGAAGATAAGATCATTGACCCGAACAAGAACATCCGCAATTATCCCCTCAAGACTGGTAGTGCTTCGATTGGCTAATTGAATGACAACACCCGTTGGGTGTAAGGGACCTAGACCAAGGTCGGAGAAAATGGATTTGGGAATGACATTTATTGAGGCTCCAAGGTCTATGAGTGAATCATCAAAGTTGGAACTCCCTATTTGAAATGGAACCGTGAAGGTCCCTGGATCTTTGCACTTCATGGGAATGGACTGTTGGGTTGAAACATTTTCAATATTCCTAAGTTGCCTCTTATGGGTGCACAATTCCTTAAGAAACTTGGCATACTTAGGGATTTTTTTGATGGCATCTAAGAGGGGGATGTTCACTTCAACACGTCTAAACATGTCAAGCATTTCAGGATCAGGTTCAAAGAACTTTTTAGGCTTGGATATGGCTTGAGGAAAAGGAATTGGGTTCCTTAGGGGAATGGAAGGAGGTGAAGGAGTGGATTCAAGTTCCTTTTCCAGATTTTTGTTCTTTTCATTTTCTAGATCAACATCGAAAGGGGAGGTAGAGCAATCAGCATGGGGCATAACAATTTGCTTTCCCGATCTAAGTGCAATTGCACTTACATTACCCTTAGGGTTGGGTAATGGTTGAGATGGGATTTGGGATGAATTGGATGGTTGTTGCTGGATAAGGTGGGATGCAAGTTGACCTATTTGGGTTTCAATGTTCTTGAGGCTAGAACGGGTGAAGGAAGCAAGATCCTCTACAGCACTTTCCCATGGTTGTTTAGAAGAATAGGCTTGTCCCAAATTGGGTTGGCCTTGATTTTGGTTCTTGGGAAAGCGATTGTATTGGGTGGGGAATTGGGAAGGCTCGTTAGGATAGTGGAATCTAGGAGGAGGATTGTTCCTTTGGGGTTGAGGAACAAAAGGATAAGGTTGATGGATGTTACCACCACTTTGACCATATTGGAACTGGTTTGGATTTATATGAGGGAACTGAGGAGGATGATAAATGGGATTACCATACCTCAGAGGTGGGTTAAAGGTAGAAGAGAAGGGCTCAGAGTGGGTTGGTTGATGTTTCTAACAAACTGACCTGATTGTTGAGGGTTGAAGTTTCGCTGAGCATATGCCGCATTGAGCTCCATTGGACTAGATGAATCAGATGGATCATCTTGAAGTTGTGGAAATGTGTTAGTCGGATGAGATGGAGAGTTGCAGATTCCAAAATTCTTGATAGGTCCAGGGAATAGTGACTGTGGAGAAGATGAGGTTGGGGATTTGGTAGCCACCGCTAGTTGACGCACAAGACCTGTAAGTTCACTCATCCACTCAGTCATCTTGTTGGGCTATATGGATTGATTCTCTTGAGCTTTTTTCACTTGAGCATGTGCTCGAGTATGGAATTGATGCGTGTTTGCAGCCATGTTGCTTATGAGTTCTCGTGCAGCTGTAGGAGTTTTGTCAACAAGAGCACTGCCACTTGCATCATCAATGAGAGTTCGCTCCATAGCCAATAACCCCTCAAAGAAGTATTGGATCAGGATTTGGTCAGGGATTTGATGGTGTGGACAAGTTTCCACAAGCTTTTTGAACCTATCCCAATACTCATGGAGTGATTCATTAGGGAATTGACGGATGCCGCTTATTTCCTTTCGGATAGAAGCTGTTTGGGAAGCGGAAAAGAACTTCTCAAGGAAAAGTCTCTTCATGTCAACCCATGAGTTTATGGAACCAGGTGGGAGGTAGTAGAGCCAAGACTTGGCAGAATCCTTTAGGGAAAAGGGGAAAGCTCTAATCTTGATTTGTTCTTCAGAAACCCCTTGAGGCTTCATGGTAGAGCATACTACTTGGAACTCTTTAACGTGAAGATGTGGATCCTCACCGGCTAGCTCGTGAAAATGAGGGAGAAGATGAATCAAACCTGATTTGAGTTCGAAGTCACCTTCAATGTTTGGATATTGAATACCAAGAGGTTGGTAATTCATATCAGGGGCAACAAGTTCTTTCAATGTTTGTTCCCTAGGATTGGCCATGTCTAATTCAATTGGTAGGGCAATGATTGGTTCTTGGGTGATTTGGTTATCCCTAATGGTCCTCCTAAGTCGACGAAGAGTTCTACCAATTTCAGGGTCAAACAAATCCGAGGGATTGTTTGGAAGGATATGGGACATTCATGGAGATTTTGGAAGAAAAAGGAATTCTGGTTTTTCTTTGTATTTTTTCAGTTTATGATTTTTATGAGAAGACGGGTTTTTCTTTGTGATTTTTTTTTCAATTTTTTTAAAATTTTGTATTTTTTAGGGTTTTTTTTACAATAACCAGAAACGAATGACTAATTAAAGAACCATCCCCGGAAACGGCGCCATTTGAAATGCACGGCCGATTTTCGCCTATCGACCGGTCAAAGTTCCAGTGCTCTGCTAATGTGTATAGCAACACTCGGGTCGAATCCTCGGTGATGATACTTTGTAATAGTCGTTTGTTTTTAGTTGATTGTATTTTGATTAGGGGGGTTTGTTTGCAGAGCTTAATTGAAATGATTTATGGATGATGTTTGATTTACCAAATTGATAAAGATTGGGGTGAGTTCATCATTGGGGAGTTAAGCATGTGATATCCTTGAGCCTTACTTTGTATTGCATTAAATTAACACCCATGTCATAAGTTGACGTTGATTGGAATTCTTAAGTGTGAAGGCTTTAATCCAAGCCTTAACATAACATAGGGTTCTAATCTCAATCAAAACTTATTTATGGTAGTGTATTTATGGTTCCAATAATCCATGAAAACCACTCGTTAAACAAAACATATCATTAATCCATGACATATTAAGTTTAACATACACAATATTAATTTAAAGAATACTCATCGAGCAAAACTCTCAATCACATAACATCCCCAAATTATAACTCACCCCAATGAGAGATTTATTCAGCCATTTGGATGTTTAATATTCTGGTTAAAATAATTATGATGATAAATTAAGAATAGAAGAAAAAGAAAGGGATTAGAAAAGAGTGGTACGTTGACACACACACACGAACGATGATGATAATTAAAAACGGATTTTCGATTGAATGAGGAAGCAAAAGAAGGTAAGGGGATTGAACTGAATTTAAACTATTTTGAGAACATAAATATTAAACTACAGATGGTGGATGATAATAAGAGATATTGAAGAAGTAACTTGCATTAAAACAGAATTACAAAGAAAGAGAATTACAAGATTACAAAAATGAAGAACACAAAAGTAAGTGAAAACAAAGAGAGGAGTAAAGGTCTCTCAAGTGAAAACTTCAGTATTAAAGGTCCTCCCAAGCCTTTGGAAAGGCTTTGGTCGTGCCAATATGATATCCTCTCTTCTGAATTGCCAACCCCTCTCAAGGAGAGAAGGGGAGAGTATTTATAGCCCAAGGAGTGGACTGTTTGCATTCCCAATCTGTCCCTCCACTTGCATCGCCACTTTGGCTATTCAGACAGCCGAATCTTCAAATATCTCCTTCTTCAAAGTTGTAGAAAATAATGTTGGATGACTACTGTCAAAATATGGAGGCAATTGTACAAGTGCATCCAATGTTATGGCGGTTTTATTAAACAAAGGTAAACTGTCCATTTCTATCCATGCTTTTTAGATGGCCAAAATGTGAATGGATATTTGAACAGGAATATGCCTTCAAATCCGAATGACGTCTTCAAAAAAGTCGGCCGCCTAATCTCCTATTTCCCACTGAAAAATATCAGCTCTATTTGATGCTTACATAATGAGATATGCATGAATAGTATAATGATTTTAATTCTCGGACAGAATGGTGGGCTGGACTTCAAAGCTTCATTTGGGCCCCTTGTACTTGGATTTGGGCCATGAAATTTTTATCCAAGATGACATGTAGTGTCCCACGAATTATAGTGGAGAGTTAATGTTTTTGGACTTCTGTATTGAGTCCAGTAGATCAATCTTCAAGGCTGGTCTAGTTTGTTCACAGATTCTTTGGTCTTGTTTGTGAGGACCATATGACCCTTCAAATGGCAGAATTGGATCATGGTTCCTTCTAATGAAGTGTTTTATATTGAAAGGAGAATCCTAAAAATCAAGAGCCACACAATTTTGATCAGTATAGTGACAGTTATAATTAAAACATTAAACTGACTCAATTGGACTACTTCTAAAAATGCTCAAATATTATACTTAATATTAAAACATTAATACTTCACACAAATTATGCACATTTCATATAAAATTAGTAAAGGGGGAATATAATAAGTCATGAAAATATTAATAACATCAGTTGGATCGAGCACGAATCCCATTGGGCACTCAAAGGCTAATAAATCACAAACAGGGTGTCTGATTGACAAATTGTCTATTGCGTTGAGACCCCTATGACGTGGCATTCCTTTGAGGCAATTCTTCTTGAGACTTAGTGGCAGTTGGAGTATCAACCAGTGGCTTGTAGAGCGTACCCTTCCGAATACAAGAGAGCATAGTGTGGAAACCCAGTAGTTGGGTTTGACTTAAGGAAGAGATCCTTCATGAGTATGGGATTGAGGGTCCCAAATGGAACCTCTCTAGGATTCCATGCATGACTACCCGATCGACCCTGTATGGGTCAGAACCTAGAGATCCTGTGTGGGTCAGCACCTAGTGTTCATGTGTGGGTCAGTACCTAGCGATCCTGTGTGGTTCATTACCTAGCGATCCAGTGTGGGTCACCACCTAGAGATCCGATGTGGGTCAGCACCAAGCGATACTGTGTGGGTCAGCACCTAGGGATACTGTGTGGGTCAGAACCTAACGATCCTATGTGGGTCAGCACCTAGGGATCATGTGTGGGTCAACACCTAATGTTCCTGTGTGGGTCAGCACCAAGTGATCCTCTGTGAGTCTGCCTCTTAAAAGAGTAATATGATTCAGTAGTTACATCTAATCATCTCTACTATTGTACTTAAGTTATACCTGGTGTGATTTGAGTGTGTTTCTGTGTGGTACTTTTGTTCATGGTAATACCTTGGTGGTATTCTTCAGTGTTTTGTGCCTATTTGGTACTTGCTATGTGGTATTCCTTCCTTTGTGGAACTGTTGAGCTCGGGACTTTGGAGTTGGACTCTATGTTTTCCTCATGGTTGAGTTGGTTTACTTCATAACTTAGTTATATGTATGCGCATATACCTAAGTGGGGTTGACAGTTGATTTCATGATTGTGGTTTATCCTTTTTGTATTTGTGTGACCTTGACGGTATCAGGGTCCCTACTAAGTATCGTTATACTCACCCCTATATAGGCTATGCCCACACCTCATTGTGTTTGGTGCAGACAACAGATAGCACTGACCGAGGACGAGGGTACCAGGATTAGAGGTAGCTCAAAGGGGGACGCTATATGAGTCGAACCGCAGAGATGGTTGTTCATGATCTATACCTACCCTTCAGGTAGGATCCACGGGGGATGATCCAGGAGCTGCTTTTCACCTATCATTTGTTTTGTACTTTCCAGTTTTCCATGTACTTTCTAGTTGGGATTGTATTCTAGCCCCTTTTACTTACTGCAGTTACTCTGATTACTATTCAGTTTACTTAAGTTCGTATCTTGTTGTGTGTTGCTTGTGTGTTCTTACAGGTTATAAAGGAAATGGCTTTCCCAGTTTTAGGGAATACACCTTTGGTGCTAGTCGCCAGCCTCTGGTATATGGAAGGTGGACATGGGGTAGTCACGGCATGGGCCTCGGGGGATGGGTCGTGACAGATGTGTTTTGTGATTTATTTTTAAGGATGGTTGTGTTTTATGGACACGAACACACTCTTTATATATTCAATACATTAAAATCCACCATATCTAAATATAATTAGGATTCTCAAGGTATTAGGGAGTATTATTATGTTGTTGGAATCCATCACACCCATATACAGAACACGAGTTTCAATGTTTTTTGATAGATCTACCTATTTTTTCTTCGACCCGAGGTATTTTATGGAGATGGGCATATAGCTTGGTTTATAAAGTTTTGGAGGTTTAGGGATTTGTATAATGATCGTATGAGTTCGGTTGGTGGCTGTGTAGTTTAATTTTTATTTATGGTTATGTAAGTGTAATTTCCAATATTATATTGTTTTATTATAGATATGATTCATGTTATTCAATTTTTATTTTTTGATTCTACCCTATTATGATTGATTCATAATATATATGGATTTATTATATTTATTTTTGACTATACAGAACTCTTTTTCACATAGTTTTATGTCTTAATGTGTTTTAGATGTTTGTTATATAGATGTATCATGCTTAATTTTAGGTAGATTCAACCACAACCATTATTCTTGGAGATTATGTTTTATAGTCTCACCATTAATATCCTAGACCCTTACCTCTTGTGGGCGTACGTAGGAGTAAGAAGAGGTGTACCTGAGGTCTCATGGTGACCCCATCCGAAGCTCCATTAGAGGGATCTTAGATAAGGTGTTATAAGGACCAAAAAAGATTTCACAAAAAATGACCCATAACTAGGATTCATTTGAACAGATAGTATCGAATAAAGTATGAAAAAGGAAGATAAAATGGTTGATGAAAAAAACCTAATGTTGTAAATCCAATAGGGAGTATTGGGATGAATAAATATATAAGGAATAAATCACAAGGACTAATATGGAGAAATCCATTGAAGAACATAAAATAAATATAATGAACTCCATGAGAAATATATAAAACAAAAAAATAAATTATGTTATGTAAGAGACAACAGAGTAAAGAAGAGGGGGAGTATTAGTAACACCAAGGGAGGTGGGGAATAATATAGAGGAGATACTTATATATCATGATAGTAAGAACTATCTTTCAGCATAGTAATTTTGTAATGACCTTCCTATTTGGATGATCTAGCAATAAACACATGTTCACTTTAGAAGGATTATCAATGTTAGTATTTAGAGGATTATTTAATGTCTCTCCATTTTATCACATATATTCCCTTTATTTATTATTACTTTTAATAATTTATTTTTGGAAACATATACCATCAACTAAATTAATATATTCAACACATATTAATGTATCACATTTTATAGAACTCATTATTTATTTAGTTAAATAAAAATAAAATCAAATTATATTCACACTTATTCAAATGCAACTCATCCATAAGGTATATTAAACCCTTTATTGTATTTACCCGCACTTTTATATAAACTTCATATGCCCTTGTCCTGTGAAATGCCTAACACATAGATCAACTATCCAAAGATCAATACTCTCAAGTGGTTATATAATTTCAATACCATCTTAATAGTAAATATGCATAACCAACCTTTAATTTCAAGTTAATAACAAAAAAATAATTGTAGTGATTGAACATAACTAAATTTTATGTTTTACCTTTCATCTAACTATTTAATACATTGTATGAAATTTATAATTGGCAGATTAATACTTTGTACTAATTTATACATTCATTCATAAAATAAGAATTTTATATTCATGTACTAAATAAATCGGGTTAAATCATGGAGGAATATAAACCCTACTATATGATGACATGAACTCTAATGTGGGATGACTCTTATTATATAGTGATGTGTGTGTATTTCCCCAGGGCTTTCATTATGGAAGTGGATTTAACCACACAAATCATATTACACACAAACACACATATGTTTTACTATGTGTGTATTAAAAATGGGGTGATATATCTATACCTACATAAGAATAATAAGTAGTAAAAGACTAAATAAATTTATAATTAATAAATTAAAACATGAGATAAACATTAATGCATATTTAATAAAGAAAATAATTATAAGCAGTTTATAATTTCACACTATTTTTTCACAGTCCACGAATAAATAAACATGAAGATAACATATTTATTTCCAAAAGAACACTTTTAAATTATCATTTTATAAATTATTTAACATGTAATGCTTTATATTTCAAATATATGATAATTTAAAAATATAAACCATCTGTATTGAATAAAAAATTTTAATATCTTATGAAAATATTTTATAAAATATAAATTTCAAATTTTTTAAAATTACATAATCTTTTAATCTTATAACCTACTTTCCATTTTTTAATTGTATAAATTATGTTTCAAAATAATTTATTTTAATAAGAAATGTTCATATTTTTATTTATAATTATTTAAAATTATATAATCAATGTTATAGTTTTCCATATTTTAAAATTTAAAAACATGCTATTATAAAATTGGCTATTTAAACCGACTTTAACCCTATATCACTTCCACAAAAAATAATTTTCATCTTATCTATCACTCCATCAAAGGTTTTTGATAATTTTACAGAAATATTATTTATATATAAATGAAAAACGATATTTTTACAATAAAATATTATGTGGTTTTTCCAAATGATAAAAATTACTAATAGAATCGAATGGTTCTTTCATAGGTGGATATGTTTATAGAATAATGGTTAAAATCAATACCTTTGAAACCAAAATGTGAATTCTTCTAAAAATTTTATGGTTTTCATTATGTAGATATCATTTTTATATAAGACATTATTATTTCAATTATTAATTACTATATAAAATAATTTTTAATATTCTATACTTCAAAAACAATTTCCACATTCATTTTTATTAAAAAATAATATAGTTTTCTATTTTTAATATAAATCAAGGTTTTTTTAAAAAAAATATGTTGTCTAATGAATTTTCATGAACCCAGAATTGTAACATAAAATGCATTATGGTTCATAAAAAACATATTACAAATTCATTATATTTTTATACATCAATCAAAACAAATAGAATGTAACTTTGATAAAAAAATATGGTTTAGTGGGTATAACCCATGCCCAAATTATGTAAAAATGAACCAATAATCACCCTTAAATAAAAATATCAAACCCTTTATTTTAATGAAACAATCATAAATTATGAATTTGAATTTTTTAATATAATTTGGCCCATTCTTCTTCAATTTGGTTAATAGATATCTTTATAAATAAGATAAAGGACTACTTTCACATGGGTTTTCTAAAAGATGATGTAAATATCATAAAACTTATGAAGTATTATCACTTCCTTGTAGTTTTCTAAACCCTTAATTAAAATGAATGATTTTTTGAGAACATTCTATCTTATAGTTTTTGATTTTTATATTAAACATAAAATTCTCACCCACATTAAAATAGAATTAGACTCCTTTTAAAATAGTTAAGTATACTACATTGGTATCTAAAAGTATAATAAAAATTTTAAAATAATGGTGATTTGTATAAACATTTTATAACTCCATGTCAATTTTTATTTCAATTATTTGACAATATAAATGATTAATTTAAATCTTTTTTGTTATTGTCATATAATATTGAACATATAAAGATAAATTTTAGTTGAAAAATAGGCTATCAGTGTGAGTTATTGTATAATTCATAAAATACTTTACAAGAAATAATGTCATATAGAACATAAATATGGTGTAGTATGCTCTTGAATAATCCAATATAAGGTCAATAGAACCTTATATTGGTTTATAATTTTGTATATTATTATTACACATATTAGCCATATTAGATGAGTCATTATAAATTATTTTATATATCTCATATTAAAAATCATTTTTATGAAAATATATTTCTTGTTTTCAGATATCAGTGTGCCTTTTCACCATGAAACATAATGAAGTTTAATTATAAAATACCAAAACCATTCAATTTTTGTATGAAAATCACACTTCAATCCCCTAACTATGCAATTTTATCCTATAAAATAAAATTGATTATAAATAAAATCTTACATACCTAATAAAAAAAGTAAAATGGTCACTAATGTGTGCAAATTGATAAGAAATATAAAAATATACGTAAAAAGTGTCTTATTATATGATATTTCACTTTAATTATTTATTTATAAATAAAAAATCCTTAAAAAGTATATTATTCTAAAAAATAAATAAAATTTATTTCATTTTTGATTATTTATCTGTTTTCTTAACATTGTATTTAGATTTTCTTTAATGTATTATAAAAAATCAAATATTTATTAATAAAAGTCATTTGGTTCTTTCCAACTATAGGTAAAGAATGTTTCTTGATATAAATGTTTTTATTGGATTATTAATGGAAGAACAACATTAATCATGTAGTAACTAGAATATCTACTGAGCTATGTGTGTGATTATTTTAGTGTGTGCATGTGTGTGGTAAATATAATAATTAAATTAGATCATTTTATTAAATTTTAGTAATTGAAAAATAATTTCATCAGTGTTCAGAAGAATACTATAATGTGTTTTGATAACTTTCCAGGTACATATTTGAAGAGTGTTGTTTTGTTTTATTCCAATTATGAGTTTCAAAAGATTAGTATATTCATTATATAAATTATTTATTACAAAACATTTAAATAATATAAAAATTTCAATTATCAATTACTTATATAATTACATCCTACCAATGAAAACCATTTGATATTTATTACATTTTATTATGGTTTGAAGATATTAAATTTAATCTCCATTTTATTTGAATATTTTTTGTATTTTTCAATTTATTTTGTATAAATGTATCCCTATAGTAAATAATTTATTTTTATGATATAACTTATTCTTTTCTTGTCAGAAAATTATAATTATTTTTTATGTAGTGACAAAACTCTCTCTCTAATTTGTTTTATTTTAATGGTTCTACTGTGGAATATATATATATATAAAATTAAAAATAATCTTGAAATATATAATAGTTATATTTAAAACCCATAATATATATTATATCATTATTCTATATATGATAATTATTGAAACAAACAATTACATATAGAGTAGATTATTTATATGAAAGTAAAATAAATTTTTATTATACATATTAAATTACATAAAAACACTAAAAAATATCTTATTGAATTAGAAAATAATCAAAATATATGTTTTTTTGTTTGTGTAATAATTTAAAATATGATGGATGTAAACCATCATAATTAAATAAAAAACATCATATATAAATATTTACTTAGTTTTGTAAAATTTAAATTTATTTTAATAGTAATATAATTTTAAAACCTATAAAATTATTGCTAAGGATACCCATATGTATATGAGTCAACTTGGAGGAATATTAACTAATTTTAAAAAATTCTAATTTTTAGTGCAAAACTATTTATTGATCACTGAAAATAAAATGAATTATATATTATAGAATTTATGTTCTTAAGAACAAGGGTAGCTAAAACCACATTGTCGCTGATGTTACAATTATTAACCTTCTGAAAATTGATTTTCATATTAACCTCAAATTTATTTTTTAATTAAGATTTTATTAAATAATATTTATTTTTTGGGTATATTTTATAAAAAATCATGAATGCGTCACAAAAATAAAATTTTTTGTAATTATTTTAGTATATTCCCTATTACAATAAAATTGAAAAATCACTTCATGCATTTAATCTTTCGTTTCCAAATAATGCATTAAATGGTTCCCCTTGTGAATTTTATTTGAAAATATTTCTAATTTTTTAATTTTTTTTTATTTTTATATATATAAAAATTTAAAATTTGAATTTTCATGAACTGATGCCACAAAAACCCATTTTGGGTAGATATTATAACCTAGTATTATCTACAAATCTTACCTCCAATATATTATCGGTTGGTGATTGGTGCTGAGGGTATAAAATATTTTATAAGGAAGGCATCGTCTCTTTAAACCAATAAATGTACATGAAACCCCCAATCAATTCCTAAACCATAGATAGATTATACCCAATATCTTATAATATAAATATGATTTTAATGTTATATTAATCACTAGAACATCACAAAATTAAAGAAACTAGAATAAAAATCTTCTTAAGGGTAGAAACAACAAGATACCAATGAATCATCATTCTATTAGAGAGTAAGTTCTATCCCACTCTCGAACACTTTACTACAAATCTATAAATAATAGTATGTATAATTAAATACGAAAATGAATGTATACTTAGTATCTCATTACCTAAGAGATATTGTGCCAATCTAGAAGAATCATACTTAATCCTTAAGGAGAAAATATTGAAAAAGACTTGATTCCAAGCCTAGGTCTGATATATTTCCATGTCACTATAGGATCACTCTCTAAATATTTATAAAATATGATAATATAGTAAATTATGAAATTATAGAAAATGAGGTATCTTTAATATCTTTAATACTAATCAAAATTTTATCACTCTCAACAACATACATCATGGGACACCCATCCCTACCCATATCCACACAATGTATCCATACATTTAATGTGAAAATCACAGACACTATCCAAAGCCTTATTCCATACTAATGTCTACAAATTTCCACAACAACTATCAATATATCATAACAACACTATGATTAAAAGGGAGAGTGGGAAAGAGGATGTAGTCATCAATCGACATCACACATATCTAGCATGTTAGTAGTTTACCCAAAACACAAAACCTCATATGACTGTTAGTTATCTTATTTGACATTGATGCTGGTTCATATGAAATAAAAAAACTATAAATGATATATTGTAACACAAAAATATCATCATAGGGTTTACTCACTATCAACCACCAATAAAAACATCACATCCTGCACTATCACAAAAAAATACTAATAATCGCTTAGACCTCTAAATACACAACAAACCAACACCATGACCACATAACACAACATCCTTATTCATATTTTATAATTAATTTATAGGTTCACATTATTCAATAAGAAACACATTAATTTATTTTAGCCACAAAATCATTAATTCCAATTGTTTTCCATTTCATACAATAAACTAACAATATTTACATAATTCATCATTCACATTAATTAATTATTTAAAATTCAATCACCATAATAATAATAATAATATACATTAATTTTATTAATTTATTCATCACTTTATTAATTAATGATTGTGTCAAAAAAATCATCATTGTTCCCTATATTCAATTTATTCATAAACTACATCATGTTTATATAACCCCTTAAATATTATATATTCTCCATAAAAACATCGATATACATCCACATCAACAAACCACACCAATAAATAGTATACTACCACATTAACATTTAATTATAAAAATACTATATTATATTAAGCCTTAGAGGATTGAAAAACAATAAATAAAAAATATAATTATTTTTCCATATAAACATTATTTTACTGCATATTTAATGATACATACACATTAAACAAATCGTATCACAAAAATAAAATAAATAGATTGAAAATAGGAAAACATTTATATCACTTATGACCCACATCCCTCCAAAGATTCATATTAATCCTTGTTATTTATTTAGGATAATATTATCACTTTACTTAAATGGGGAATAGTGTATTATAATAATACATCAACATAAAAAAATGATATAATCAGAGTCACTAAAAATTGAATGAAATTTTAACTTTTTATATAATCAAAAGGATGAAACTTTTCCATAAAAAACCCACATTCCAACATTTATTCTCAAAAAAAACTCTATAATCTTCCAAAATTAAATCAATCCTCTATCACATTTATCCTTCCACCAATTTAATTGGTTATCAAAAAGAATGAATAAAAGAAATATGGGTGAAAAAGATAAAATATATCTTAGATTATGAAAAATAAATCTCATAAACCTAAAATCGCATGGATTTACCATGGGATGCTAAATATATCAAGGAAAAGCCTCATCACTACCTTAGGTATCTAAGAAAAATAATGAACCAAATGAGATAATATAAGGACATAGATTTTTTTTAAATGACCAAAACATAGTGTGTTTATCAAAACTATATGGTTATTTAAGTCAGTTAATGGTGATATGAACACCATATATCTTTAAAACATCAAACTCTAAGTTTATCTCTATTCATTTATATTAAAAATAAATAAATTACCAAAATAATAGTGTGTTTATAAAACAACAATGTGGTCCCCTTGAATCCTCTTCCAAACCCGGATATAGCCATGGTGGAATGCCTTATGAACCATATTATTTTACAAATTATGACTTTAATCCTATAATGGTTACTTTTCCCATTTCAAATTGGTAATACTCAAAAATAAAACCCCAAAATATTATACAAAAAATAGCTAAATATCATAAACCATCTAGTGGTGGATATATCATAATGTATTTATACCCTTGAAATTGTCAACCACAGTTCCATCTCTTCTTATAAAAAACAATGGGGAGTTTATGAACCATGATGAATCTCGAAATCATGGCATAGTAAGGACTCAACAATAACGAGGTTTTGTCTATAACTTGTTTTCCCATATTAACCCTCATCATTTACACCTAACCAAGCCTTAACTGTCTCTAATACATTAAAATAACTATGTTAAGGGAAAATTTAAGCCACTATATTAGATACGTCTTTAACTATTCTCATCTTGGAAAATAAAAATCATAGAAACCAACATTACCAAACTCACGACAAGAGGCAGTGAATTGTGGTGTGATATTTTTATTCCCCTCTTTAAATGGATAGTTGTCTCATGTTGTAATGAATGATATAAACCTATCATAATCATCTTAATATCCAATTTATCAATAAAATTAATATAAAAAATGAGACCATTAATTCAATTTTTTTCATGACTAAGTGAAAAATCCTTGTAGGATAAATAGATGATATGTTGATGTTATATATAAATTATTACTTAGTGTTCTGATTGTAAGTGTTTTTGAAAGACTTATTGATGATTCATGGTTCACTCCTTCAATATTTCTATTCGCACAATAATTAATGAAAATAAATATACATATTTTTTACAAAACATTCTCTCCAAAGGAATATATATAATGGTAGTAAATAATAAAATACAGGTGTTCTGTTATTGAACATCATTCTCACTAACCAAATACAGATCTCCATTTCTTTCTCTATAGTGACTCCTCTCTTAGAATTATAGATTCAATAATTTTATCCCCTTTTTGAAAAACCTAATGTCCCAAAGTCTCTCAATTTTCAATTGGAATATCACTAATTTAAAAATCTTAATTTATAATTTTTGAAATTCTATGTTTCATCAACTTATTATACCCTAAATTAAATATTTATAACTTAATTAAATTCATTAATAAAATTTATTTCATTATAAATATCTAGATCAACCAAATTTATCATTTATTTAAAAACCATATCCACTATAGTGTGGTTATTATCCCAAAACATGGCCTTCCTATGTTCTACACACCAACTCCAAGAACCATAAGATCCAAATTTGAATCCTCAAAAAATTTATCATCTTTTTATAAAATAACTCCATATCTTATGTGATTAATAAATTATGACTCTAGACCACAACATATCCAATAAAATTATAGAATCTCGAAAAAAGTTCAACTTCGTCATATGATTTCTTATTTTCCAATTCAAATATTCCCCACCTTTTATATTTCTATATTCCACTCCCTTTCTCGTAAAATATTTTTTAACTCAAAACACCTTCTATTATGTTATTCGGATGATCCAAATTTCCATTTACAAAACCTCATATAAATATAATGATGTTAATAAAACATATTTTATACCTCACGATATAACATATGGAATTTTCAAACAACTATATCATGTGACAGGGCCTAGAATGAACCTTCTCTTTGTGTTTAGTTCTTAAAAATGAACCATGATTAGTAACACCTCAGTCACCATGTTTTGCGACTATGGGGTGTTCATCCCTTTTTATCAAAAATATTTTTATTATGATTCACTTATTATCATAGATTTTCTTAGCCTCATTAGAATAAAAATAGTACTACTATCAATTGCATTCCATCCATTATTAAAAAAACACAATATCACTTCCAACCCATAAGGTTAGGTTCCAACATTAACCTCACATACAGGATTGGGTAATAATATTCAACCCTTTTTCATTTATTAAAAATATAACATAAATTCAAGTCAATAAAAGCTATAATAGTGTCCCAAAAGTACTATTAAAACTATTTTATAACTCTATGACTATGTGTAAAATGCTCGATATAGACAAAAAGGAGAAAAATATATAATTTTATTCCATATTTTTTATATTTTCCAATATCATATAGATCCTCGTATATTTATTCCTTCTATAAATAGGGACGAGATCAAATCGCCTTAATAGTCAACATGGAGAACATGGCTTACTAAACAATTTGATGATGGTTCCATGGTCGAATGAGTGTGTGTTTACACTTTAGGGAATATTGATAGGTGTGGATTTTATTTTCGAGGTGAAATAGATTTCATCATTAAAATATTATTTTCATATGATTTGATTGAAATTGAATCTAATGAAAAAAATTAATGATTTGTAAAATCAATTTAAAATGGAATTTCAAAAGAAAAATGGAATTATAATGATTTTTTTCATGACTTTAGCCAAGGGCCTTGTGTGAGTAAAGTGGAATATGATTCAATTTGACAATGGATTATAATTTTTATTTGGGAACCATTTTAAGAGGAATGATGGAAGGTCTTAATTGACATGGTTTTGGTCTGTTTAACCATGTGAGAGTGATTCCTTATTTTCTAAAGTTTGTGTGCTTTACTTGCTTCTCAATTTTTTCTCATTGTTTGTAATTATGCATGATTAAGTGAATTGTGTGTATAGACTAATGATAAAATTAACATGGTAAAAAATAAGTGGGTTGATATAGATAGATGTGATAGGGTCGTTATAGGAAGATGTAGATCTATGGAAACCTTATGAGTAATAAGATATGATATAACCTGGATTATGGTTAAGTACCAAGAAGTGAAAATGTGTTTGCGGAACCAATTTAGAGTTCCAATGAAGTGAAATGACTTAAAAGATCCTTTGTGGTTTAATTAGTATTATGTTGATCCTATATAGGGTTCTTGTGAGGTATGGGTTGATATGATGGTGGGTGTCACCTTAAAACTCAAATATGATGTCTTTATAGTTGTAGTGGTAGTGACATGACTGCTGTAGAACCCATAGTTTTAGGTAACGATCCATTTTTATGTATTTTGTTCTAATATAAGGCTTTGGATTCAAGAGTTTTATATAGGATTTAAAATTTTTATGTTTTTCTATTGAGGTGAATGGTTAGTGCACAATTAGTAAAAACCATATACCACATCTAAAAAAGTGCAATATGTTTTGGGAGTTACTAGGAAAGAACATGGTTGGAGAACAATATGGAAAAACCATATGAGTGACCAATGAACAATATGATAATTGGATCTAAGGTAATAGATAAGTCGCTAAATCGTTTTTCGAACCATGTTATCCAACTGTGTGAGGTATGACCTTGAGATAGTAACACCATTAAGTTGGCACATGGTTTTCTAAATAGTGTGGTGTAACCATGTGATAGGAATTATTTAATCTGAAAAAAAATTAACCCTGATTATGACCTCAAACCCATCATTATTCCCCTAGGGTCTCAAACTCCCCTCCCCCCAAGGCTCCTTTGGCAATTCCTATTGATCTGGAGTCATATTTGTGAAAATCAATGTGCATTGGATATCTGGATTCATCAGGAAGTCATGGTTGATCTCTCTCTCCTATGATACTTTTATTTTCTCTCACCAGGATTAGGAGATCTATTCCAACTTAGAAAGATATAAATTCCTTCTTGAAGATATAGATGAGATATTTTCATATATATTGAAGAATACCAAAGGCCAGCTATTAAATATCTTATAGTTTTTCTCTATTTTTCTAATTTTTTGAGTGGTAGGTGACCCCTCTATCATGTCCACCATTATAAAATGTGAAGGATTAGTTTTGATAAAATGTTTTTCTTGATATTGTTTTCATCTCATTGGCTGATTCTTGATGTTTATGCTATTTTGTTATAGATTTTTACTTTTTTGGATTTTGGATGGATTTATGAATACCAAATAATTTTTAATTTTAAAATTATTATCTTAAAAATAATGGAATGGTTTTTTTGGACACAAGGAGGTTTTGAATTTATTTTTGAAAGAATATTTATTTTAAGTGAAATAATTTTGCATGGATTTCTATATACATGGTGGGAATGAGTTCATTGATTTTAAAGTGACCATGTTGAAGGGGAATGTTCCACTGGGGTACCAGGATATGACCCATAATATGGGGTGTGATTCACTAAATGGAAAATAAATTGTTTATCAAGTGATCATTTAGTGGATTTGTGAGACACCGGAGTATGGAACTCTCACTTGGAATGCAAGGTTGTGTGTGTGTGTGGAAACATGGAAATGGGTTTTTTCAAATAATGGTAAATGATTTTCCATATTTATTTATTTCTCCCACAAAATTTTATTATTGTATTAACATGAACTGTTTTATCTAATTGTTATTTTTTATATAAAATGTGTCAACTGGTTCTTGTCCCAGTGTTGTGCAACACAACATTTTTTTATGAATTAATTTTTTTTTGGAATAAATTAAAATTATTAGATGGATTTAATTTCACACAACAAAAAGTTAATATTGAGATTCATGAAACTGTTATTTTTCCATTCCTTACACTCATTTCCAATTTTTTATTATGTAGAGGCAACACCGAGATTAAATTGCATTAAATACAACACAGAGATTAAACGAAACATGACATATTAAAATATTATTATTGAGGTCACATAGATATTATAATGGATGGTGTGAAAAGGATTAAATAAATTATAAAAAAATGGTTTATTCATGTTAATAAATTTAAGTCTTTGGTAACCAATTAATTACAAATGAAATAAATAACAATTTGAAAATAATGAAATTCTTTTAAAAAACTATTTTTTTATACACAAAAATGTTTCATCTCAATAAATTAAATAAACTGATTATTATAAATGATTTTAATGAAATATATATATATAATATATTTACTAAACTATTTAACATTACTATTTTCTGTTTTTTGTATAATTGATAAGAATAAATCCAATTTTACATATATAAATATATATTTTTCAAAAAGGTAGTTTTGTAATCTTTTAATGAATCGCTTATTTTAAAAACAATGTTTAAAATTTTTATAAATTATATTTTAAAAAATTAAAATTAATTTTAAAAGATGTAATTTTATAATTAGATTGGGTAAACATTTAAAGATTTTTCAAAAAAAATCATTTTTTGAGGATTAGTGAAAAATACTAAATTTTAGTTGAAAACATCATTTTTTCAAATTATTTATAAATTAAAATTATATTTCAAATCGGTTTTATAGTATAATTAAATCTATAATACATCTATTAATTCAAATTATTTCATTATAATCACATATATATTGAAATATGATATAAAAACTTAGTAAATTTTCAAACAACTTAACTTTAAAACTCGGTTTTCTAGTCATGTCTACAGGATTAAATTTAAATTAATTGGAACATATTTTGATAATTTAATCAGAAAATATGGATGCCAAATTTTTAAAAATACTTATTTTTAATTCTTAATTGGGTAAAAATAAATTTTTAGCATGATTACTGGTGAAAATAGTTACAATTACTTAAAGTGATTGTGGTTAAAATGACTTTAAAAAGTGGTTAAACGTAGAATATTAGGTGTAAAAAAGACCCAAATTTATCATAAACATATTTTATGGAAAAAATATTTAATTAAACCCTAAATTATCTAATTTTGTACACTAATTACGACTTTTCTTAGTTAAAAATGTGGATACACCTAACTATAATTTCAAAAATTGCCATGTTTTTCCTCTCCCTCAATTATAAAAGGACACCATCTATCCTTCTATCTTCATGCCATAAAACCCAACTGGTTCAGCCGTTCATAGACCAAATAACATATCCACTTATCTAATCTCATTATAGAATCCTTACATTGTCTATATATCCAACCAATCAAGTCATTTGGTTCAAAACAAAAGTAGAGTCTTGAAAAAGAGGTAATGTTCATCATTGAATGTTTTTGTTTTATTTCACCCTAAAACACCTTGAATTATTTTTATATAATGACTATATAATAGCATAATTATAAAAAATATAATCATATTTTTTAATTTAAGGTTTTGACCTATAGTCTCACACACTTTTATCAAATTAACTATAAAATCATCATTAGTGTGTATTGCATACTACTACTTCATGGACAAATATTGTTAATTTTTATATTAAAACAACTTAAGGATGAGAATAATTATTGAATTGTTTTTATGATATATATGATATTTATTCTTTATTTATTGTTTTTTAATTATTATATGACACATACCTTTAAATTTCTATTTTCTGAGAATATGATATAGTCATTTACCTCTAAGGTGGACTACCACCTCGCGAAGTGATGTGATTCATTCACAATTTAAATTGAATGTTTTAAATATGGTATGAATCAAAATATGTGATATATATGAAATAAAAATTATATTATAATTATAATAAATATATATATATATATCATAATTTTCTTTCTTCCAATACAACATTAAAATGGAAATGGTGTTCATGCGGACGTATGACCCACCATCTCAATAAACAATGTATTTAATTTGTTATTTATATATTTTATATATTATTATAAATAAATATATAATTAATAAATATTATATTTATAAATGTATTTAATTTCTAGTATGACTTCTATTTCTGTGAGACTTATGTCATATTCACCACTCGTTTTTTTAGTGGGGTGTATATACTTCAATTTTACATTTTATGTCTTCAATTTATTTTATTTAATAATATTAAACGTTTCAATTTATGTAATTATATCATGTATCTCATGATTCAAATGTTATTTAAGGTTTAAGGGATTTCCATCTCACTTTTTAATTTTGTGAGACATGTGTTATATTCACCAACCATTTCTTATATGTAGTGTATATACTACCCATGAATGTATTTTCTATTTATTATAATAAAATTTATTTCTATTTAAATTTAAATTTTGGGAACTCTATTTATTAGGGTTTACAGTTCAAAAGTTACCAAATTAGTAAAGGTATTTTGTCTCAATATACCTTCATTGAGTCACTTATAATGTTATGCACCTATATTATTTTACGAGGATTTCATAGAACCCTTGGATAATTCATTTAAAAAATATCCTCATTTTCATGATATTTTATGCCTCAAGTAATGTTACTATTTCATGGGTATTATGATTAAAAGTAACCAAAGTTGTAATATTTTATTGTTATGATATCATCATTTATCAGGATTTTTTATGATTATTATTCAATTAAAGAAATATTATGATCCATTATATTATTAATTTTCATGAACATTTTTATAATTTAATTATTCACGATATATTAATGTAATGTTAACATTTTTCCACAAATTTTTTCTAAATATAAAATAAAAATTGTTTGCATGAAAAGATGAATTTATTTCCCTCTTCAGTTATAAATATATATATTTTCTAAAACATGTTTTAAAATATGTTTTCAAAAATATCATACTATTATCCCATGACTTTTGGGAGAAATTTTTAACCATGTTATACCTTTAAAAAATGATGAAAATGGAATCTTCTTTTTATTTTTTGATTAAGATAATTTTGACTTCTACTGAAAATATGAAATAAGTCTTTGTTTTAATGTATACTTTATTTATATAATTCTTCATCATCATGACCAGTCCATTAGTTGAATTTTACATTATATGTTCTAGAAAATATTTTCAAATCAAAATGTGTTCATAAATATTTAGTTAGGATTTTTTTAAATTGTTTTTCAAAGAATGTAATTTTTAAAATTTATTATGTTTTAAAAAGTGATTTAAATAATTTTAAAAAAATTTCATTATAGGATTCAAATGTAATTTTAAAATAAAATGATTTAAAAGGTTTTTTATATTTAAAAAGTATTTTAACTGGTTTTCAAATCATCCTTTGTAATTTTCTAGGTTATTTTCTAATATAATTGTTTCCAAAAGGGTTTTAGTTTTAAAAATAATTTTTCAAATTTGAAAGTTTATTTCTTTTAAGAAATGTTTTGAATGAATTTTCAAAGAATCATTTATAATGTTGCAATTTTATATTCAATGAAAATAATTTTGAATTTTTTTTATAAAAGTGGTCATAAAATAAATATTAATAAATGATCTAAGTGGTATTTGAAATATACATCTCCATCTAAGATGTAATCCTTTGATATATTTATGATTTACATGGTATATGATATGAGGACACAAATGTTGTTCTTTCTATGAATTGTTTATATTTAAGAAGAAATTATATTTATGAAACCCATTTCACTTCCATGGGTTATACCTTTATAAAATGATTATGAAACTACTTTCATTCGTGGATTATTATATCATGAAATATTTAGGAAACCTATATATTTTCTATAGTTTATGATATAATAAAATGTTTATTATAACCATTACAATTTATGGGTTATTATATGATGTTTAGGAAACACACATATTTTATGGGCCATGATTTGATGAATGTTTTATTATTTTTCATCACACGTATGTATGATTTCATTATATGATGGGAGGGGCCTCTATCTCCCTCGAATGAATTTGGTAAAGATTAATATTTTATGAGATATAAATTGATTGAATGTGGAGTAAATATAATTCAGTAAGGGGGTTTTTCTGTTAAGATGGACTTGGGAGTGAACCTTTACTACTAAGATGGTATTAGGAGTGAACCTTGACTAATAAGATGGTCTTTGGTGTGAAAAATGACTACTAATATGGTATGTAGATTGAACTAATTCTACTAATATAGCCTTGGGAGTGATCCTTGACTACTATAGAATTAATTTCATGTGTTTATATGTTATCCACAATTCCATGTCTTATATAGATGTTATGGTCACCTGAATTATTCCCTTTCATTTCATTATTATTGATGTATTATGACTAGGAATATTTATGGAATGACATAGCATTTTTTTCTTTGATATTAAGTAAATGATCTTCTAATATTATTCTCATGTTCTCATACCCTTATACTCATGATTATGCTAACATAACTCCCATTTTACCCTAACTGGGTATCTGAGCTCACCCTTTCTTATGTTTTCTATCAAAAATTTATGAAGAAAAGATTAATTTAGGGTACTAAAGGGGAAGATTTTTATTATATATATTGATGAAATTTCAAAATATTAGAAGATTATGTTTCTATGATTACAAAGGTACTAAAATATTAAGGTCCTCCAATATGTGTTTGTGTAATGTATTAAATATTGATAAAAAAATATGTAATATCTATGTTTGAAAAGAATGTGTCTATATAGTTGGTAACAAAGAAAGGTTTTAGTTAACCATTGAAAAATATTGTGTGAAAACATTATTGAGATCCCTTGTGATATTTATAAGGATGTGTCTACATATTTCTCTAAGGAAAAGTCAAAGGATGAGTGAAAGTATAGGAAAATGTCCTGGAATTTTGGTAAAGAATGGAGTTAGTGGTTTCAATTAAATTTTAACCATGTCTTGATACTAAAAGTTTATTTGGATCTGAAATAGATGTAGATAGAGTTAAAATCCCAAAAAAACACTGTATTGATCTTGACTCGATCAAGAACTACTGTATGATAATGGGATTTTTTCCCTCCTCGTTTGACACTCTCAAGGTACATTAGTTGGAAATTCATGAACTATTAAAAAACCATCATGACGAATTTAAATAGATGATTATTACGAAGTACATAGGATAAACCTGTAGTTTCATAGATTGAAATGAATGTGTCCTGAATTAGACATAATTTAAGTGGTTTTTAATGATTATATGGTTTTACACAATGATTAGTGTTTCTCACACTATGTTTTATGGATTTAGTAAGTGGGGGAAACCAAAAGGAATTGGGTTAATATTTCATTTGACATAAAATTTGTAGATGATCGGTCAAATGGGATGATGTCTAGAGTGATGAAAATTTTGATTATACCTAATTAGTTTTCACTGAACATGATTTACAACATCTACCAAATCAAAATCACTAACTCAAAAAAAGATAATTATAGAGTTTGTTAAGAGATCATATGATATATTTCATAGAGTAATTAATTTGAATCTTTATATATATTAAGAATATGTGAATACTAACTCAAGTAAATATCTCATAATAATGAAAAGATGCCATTTGTGTGGTGAATAAGGACACATAGTAAGTAATTACTGAGGAAAAATGAAATGTCTATTTTATTAAATGGATGGGAATATTGATATCCCTAATTTATTTTCAACAGTTGAATTTTTCAAGTGTAGAAAGTATGGTAATTATTTCAATCTTTGTAATAAAGGGGAATCTTTTAAAAGGACATAGAAAAGAGGTACAAGTAATGATTATATTATTGACGATGAATATAATACAAATGACAAGTGAAAGTAAAGAAGTTCTATTGAATAAAATAACTAATCTTAGTTAATTGTTTGAGAATTAAGTGAGATTAATTAATTATTTATATATTTGAATTAAAATAATGTATTGTCTTTATTATGAAATATATAAGTATTTTTCAGTAAAAATTTTTCTCTATGATTCTGAAATAGTCTATTGAATTTTACTGATAAGCTTTAAAAGTGATTTAATGGCATGGTAATATTTTATTTATTTTAAGAGAAGATAACCCTTGATATGTTCTTTATGTTATGAAAATGTAGTTTAGTTTCGACAAACAGATGTTGGATACGAATATAGTAAATTGGATAGTAATAATTACCTTAGAAGAGAGTAATGTTTTGTTA
This sequence comes from Viscum album, assembly GCA_963277665.1. Lineage (NCBI taxonomy): Eukaryota > Viridiplantae > Streptophyta > Magnoliopsida > Santalales > Viscaceae > Viscum > Viscum album. The sequence goes on from OY728138.1 coordinate 1,418,259,110, forward strand.
AAAAAGTGTTTTCTGCTATTATGGATTGAGTTTATATAATTGTAATAATTTTAAGAATATATCCAATAATATGTTTTTCATATAAGGAATAAATATAAATGTTTTTTATAGTAATTCAGGTTATTATCATGTTTCCACATAATACAAGATAAATGTACTCACATGTAGGGGATATTTCAATCAATAGATACATTATGATATATGGGGATCAATTTTATGCTATTTTTTAGAAATTTAGGGACCTTATTTCCAAAATTTTGGATTTTCATATTTTGGAAGGGTCAAATGGTGAACTATTTATGAAATATATTGAAATTAAAATAAACTTTTAGAGGTTAATATATTATTTTTTCATATGAATATTTATTTATATTGGATTACTTTTTCTAACCATTTTTTATGATAACTGAATATGGGTAGAATGACTTTTAATTCTATGGATCTTATAATTTTTTAGTGCTTCAGGGATAACAAATTTACGTTCATTTATTGAAGTAATAGATGAAATAAAAATTGACCAACACACTACCAAATGGTTATATTGTTCATATGAAATGGAATAAAATCATGTAAGTATATCTTCTTGTTAAAATTATTCAAATTTAGGAAAATGATATTGAAATAAAATTTTGTCATGTTATAATAATTTTTGATGATATCAATGACATTTTCATGCCTAATTAGTATATAGTTTTATGGTCACTAAACTTCCATAAATCACTCACTTTCTTATAACCCATGATATTTTTCACTCTCTATAATTTTTTATGCTTTTCTTCTAAGTCCAAATATTTACTTCCCACCTGTGTTATCCTAGTGGAAACCTTGTTATGAGTTAATTTAAGTAAACATTTTCTTTTCAACTTTAAATTTTAAAGAAATATTATTATTATTATTATGTGGGTTCATAGGAAACTAAATTTCATGTATTAAAACATTTATGACCTATATAATTTTCTTGGGTGAAAATCATTATAAGGGGTAGAATGTAATGCCCCGTGTTTTTTTAATTCTTTTTCGAATAAATGAAAATTATTTAATGGATTAAATTTCAAGAAACACCATGTTTATCATTTGATATATAAAACAATGAGTTTTTCTTATGTCACATGCAATTTCATGTTTAGATTTTTTTACACATAATATTGATCTTAGTTTCTATTATATGCCACACTAAGTTTAAATGAAATGTAACATATTTAAATTTTATTATTGTTATCACAAATCCATTGGAATGGACGTTATGAAAATAATTAGAAAAATTCTGAAAATATGGTTTATGAATTTTTATAAAATAAATTAGTTCATGAAAAATTAGTTATAAATGAATGAAATAAGTAATTGAATATAAAGAAATTCTTTTTAAAAAAAAAATTTTCTATGCAAAAACATATTTTATCTCAATAAATTAAACAACACATTTTATGAATGATTTTAATGAAATATATATATGAGTATATATATATATTAAATAAACTATTTAATATTCATCTTATTTGTTTTTTGGACAAGTAATAAGAATAAGTCCATTTAATGCATGAAAAGATGTATTTTTTTAAAAGGTAATTTTATCACCTTTTAAAAGAACACCTGTTTGAAAAATAATTTTTGGAAATTATATATATTATATTTTTAAAAATAAACATAATTTTTTAAATTGAATCATTAAAATTAAATTACAATTTCTTCTTTGGATTTTCAAGAAAAGATACATTTTTGATGAATAGTAAAAATTGCTGAATTTTAATTGAAACTACATTTTTTTTAAAATTAATTATATAGATTTATTATATTTTAAAGTATTTTTAAATTATAATTAAATATATTTTAAATATATTAATTCATTTTATTTTCTTAATGATTTTTATAACGAAGATGGATAAAAAAATTACTAAACTTTTGAACATTTTTACTTTAAAAACCTACATTCTCATCACATCTGTGGGATTAAAATGAAATAAATTTTAGCCACTTATGTGAATTGAATTTCTAAATATGGATTAAATTTTTTTAATCATTATAATTTATAATTTATAATAAGTTAAACTTAATTTTTTACCATAATACTTAGTGAGAATGTTTAAAACAAATTAGTGATTAACGTGTAAATGAGTTTACTTGGTGGTTAAACATAGAATATAATGTGTAAAAATGAACAAAACAATTTTCAAAAACATATTCGAAGAACATAATTCAACCTTAACCATTAATTTCTAGTATTGAGTACATTATTTAATAATTTTTTATGTAACAATGTTGGTAAACCAAAATTTCTTTTCAAAAATGCCATGTGTGTCATCTTCCTCACTTATAAAAGGTCACCACCCCTCCTCCCAAATCCACACCCTCAAAATTAATTGGTTAGAAAAATACCTTCTCAAATAAGTTCTCCAATTACCTATTCTCATCCTATAATACTTAAATTTCGTATAAATCCATCCAAGGAAGTCCTTTGGTGCAAACCAAAAGGAGATACCCAAAGAAGAGGTAGAGTTAGTTAACTAACATTTTCTATTTATTTATTAAAACAATCCAATTATTTTCATATCATGATTAAATATTAAAATTTATATTTTAAATATACTTATGTGTTTTTATGCTAATTGTATTACCTAAAATCACACACATATCCATAAAATGGGCTATGAAATCATCATTGCTGTGTACTGAAGACTACCACCTCATGAAGTGATTTCGTTCATTTTTTCATTAAAACCTCTTAAAGTTGGAAACAATTATTGACATGATATTTATATATGATATATAATATATTTATGATGTCTTTATTATTCTAAAATTATTATATATTTCATACCATCATACTTTTTATTTCATGAGAATACTATAATGTCATTCGTGTGTACAGGGAACAACCGCCTCACAAAGCGATGTGATTCATTCATGCTTTACATGAAATATATTAAAGATGAGTTAAATATAAAAATTATATATATATGAAATAAAAATTATACCATAATTTATATATATATATATAATTTTCTTTTTCTCTTTCAATACGACTTCAAAATGGAAACAACGTTCATGCATACGTACAACATTTCATCTCGACGAATAGTGTATTTCATTTAATATTTATATCTATTATAGATTATTAAAAATACATATAAAATGAATATTTATGATAATTAAATAATTTTTTTAATTATATAAATGATTAAATCGAGATCAAAAAAATAGGACCAAAAATAATAAGTCAAAACATATACTAAAAACAAAGTGGTTATTACATGAAATGTAACCTTAACATGGAATTATTAATAAATATGTAAAATAAAGTCATAATAAAATTATATATGGTTTTATATTTATTAATATTTTTCTTTGTTAGATCTATAAAAAAATTATTTTCATTATACTTTACGTTGGAATTTGTATGAATGATGTTGACACTTGAGGTAAAAGGATTTTTAGTCTCACTTTTATTTCTGCGAGACATATAACACGTTCACCAATTGTTTCTTTACAGTAATTTATATAATTATATTAAAAATTTTAAATAATTAATTTCATTTATTTATTTAAATTATACAATTAAATTTGCCTTATTATTTGTAGTATCTCTCGATTCAAATGTTAATCGAGTGGTAAGGGATTTTCGTCTCACTTTTTACTTTAGTGAGGCACATGCTATTTTCACCACCTATTTATTCTATGTGATGTATATAATTTAAATTAGAGTATTTCATGATTATTATAGTAAAATATATTGGTATATAAATATCCATTTTAGTATCATTATTTCATGGGCCTTATGATTCAAAAGTTACCAAATCGGTAAGGGGGTTTCTTCTCAAATTTCCTTATTTAAGACACATGTTATGTTATAAACCAATATTATTTTAAAAAGTGTATTTTATTAACCTTTTAAATTTTATATCTTTAAAATCCTCATATTTATGATATTTAAATCGACATTTAATGGTATTATTTCATGGGTATTATGATTCAAAGTAATCAAATTGGTAAAATTTATTTCTAAAATCTCATAATTTATCTAGATTGTTTATGATTATGCTTACATTGATGAAGTATTATGATCCATATCTCAATAATTCTTAGAAAATTTCTTATCCTCTAGTTATTCATGATATATTCATTTGATTTTACCATTTTCCCACTTTATGGTACTTAATATAATCAAGAAAATGTTTTAATGAAAATAACACATTATTTCTCTCATCAGTGAAAAATATGTTTTATTTCCAAACCATGTTTTTGAAAAGAATTTCAAAATTATGATAATATTATCCTATAAGTTTTAAAACACATTTTTACCCATATTTTATCTTTTTATATAATGCCTTTAAATGGAATCTTTTTTTTCATCAAGTCTCTTTTGACTTCTACTAAAAAAATGAAATGGATATTTTTTTATGTATATGTCGTGTATTGAATTATTCACCATCATGGACACTCCATTAATTGAGGCTTACATTGAATGTTTTAAGTAATATTTTCAAAAGAAATTTTTTTATTAAATATTTTTAAAGTATTTTTATTTTATATTTATTTTCAAATAAAGTAATTTTGAAGTTTTTTTTAATAGGAATTTTAAATGGTTTTGAAATCCTACTCTATACGTTTCAATGGTGTTTTTAAAAAAAATGGTTTCAACTGTGTTTTATGTTTTAAAGTTACTTTGAATAGTTTTCAAATAATTATTTATAAGTTTTCATGGTTATTATAAAAGAAAATTATTTTCAAATGATTTTAAGTTTTAAAAATAGATTTTCAAAGTGGAATGAAAATTTATCTTAACAAATGTTTTAAATAAATTTTCAAAGAATTATTTTCAAGTTTCCAATGTTATTTTAAATGAAAAAAATTAAACTCTTTTATGAAATTGATTTTCAAATAAATACTATTTTAATTAAAAAATGATCCAAGTGATCATTAAAAATCCTTCTCTATATAAGATGACTTCCACTTTTATAGTTTATTATTTACTCGAGATATAATCCAAGGACACCATTCTTATTCTTTAATTGAATTTTTTATGTTTAATATGAAAATTTATTTTTGAAACCAATTTCCCTTCCATGGGTTATACCGTGATAAAATTCTTGTGAAACCAAGTTCATTTCATAGGTTATTCTATAATGAAATGATTATGAACTTTTTCCCTTTTCCATAGGTTATGATATTATAAATGAATTATGATACCCATTTCATTTCAAGGGTCATTAAATGATTTTTAGGAAACCCATCTATTTATATGGGTGATGATATGATGAATCATTTATTACCTTATGGAACACATATGTATGATTTCATTATGTGATGGGTGGGACCTATATATATCTCCATATAATTTAGTAATGATTCATATCACATGATATATAAACTGTTTGAATGGGGATTGAACCACCAACGAGCTCTTACGTGAGTGGTAAAATCTCATGCTTGGCATCCAAGAGACCCCAGTATGAAATTGGGTGGAGGTGAATTTCCAAGTACTATAGCAGTACTGTAGAAGGTACTGTAGTAGGCACTATAGTAGTACTATAGATGTATTGTAGCAGGAACTATTTTATACTGTAACAGCTTTAAATATTCACCCGATTTAGGTCTTTGGGCCACCAATTTGTGCCTATGGGTCTTAGGGCCTTTGGTTCATCAAATTCCTTCAATACTTAGGTCCATTGAGCCACCGAGAACATGGAGTAGCCTATCTCTCTTAGATCATGCTCTAGAAGAGGATTTTAGAAAAAAGAGTAGCATTTAGTAGAACTAAAGCTAACTGGATTGGAAGAATGAGAGGGTATTGAAACTGCCATCGAGACCAGGCACCGTGAAGCTTTGTACTTGGAAGTTATAGCCAATTAAAAATGTAAGTTGTGGATATAGGTGATCAATTATGTGGAATATGGGGAGGTTTAGTTTTAATGGGTACGGCCTACATGTCATGTAATGGGCATAGTATTCCTCTAGGCCTTCAGGTCATATATTGGCCTTCAGGTTGTTTCAAGCCTTGTTCGGTTGGCCTACGGGTCCTATAAAGGTTCCACATCAACCCTTAAAATAAGTATTATCCATAATAAAATAAAAATAAGGCCTCCATGCAATTCAGGAAATGGGGATTGAACCCATTTCAGTAAGGGACTTTTTTTACTAAGATGGTCTTGGGAGTGAACCTTGACTAATAAAATGGTCCTGAGAGTGAACCTTGAATACTATGGTGGTCTCGCAAGAGAACCCTAACTACTAATATAGTCTTGGGAATGATCCATTAATACTAATATGGTTTTGGAAATGAACCCATTCCACTTTGATTGCCTTGGTAGTGAGCCTTGAATACTATGGAAATCATTTCATATGTGTATGTGTTTTTGATAATTTCATTTCTTATACTGATGTTATGCGCACATATATTATTTTCTATTATTTATTTCTGATTACTGTATAAGGACTTCCAATATTTTTTTCATGACCTGACATTATGATCTGTGATATTAAGGGAATGATCTCTTAATATTATGCTCATTTTCTCATACCCTTATGCTCATGATTATGTTTATGTATCTCCCTTGTTTACCCTTACTGAGCATCTAAGTTCACTCTTTCTTATGTTTCCTTTCCCAGGTTATGAAGATATGTTTCAATTAGGGTATACCTGTGAATATTAATAAAGGGTATGAAATTTGTTGTACATATTGAATATCGTTCACTAATAGAGAATATTATGTTTCCAAGATTCAAAATGCACTAATATATTATGGTCTTCAGGCATGTGTTATTTTAATGTATTGAATATTCCTCTAAAAGTATGTAATATACTTGTATGAAAATCCTAGGTTGTTATATGATGAGATATGTGATTTATATTGGAAAATAATTCTGAGTAATACTCACTCCATGCTTGAGAACTTTTGTGATTTTGTAGAAATTTGTATCTAGACATAGATAAATTCAACATATCTCAATTCTTTATTGATTATTTTTTAAACTATGTAAAATAATATGTAGTTGGAGATTACATCTGGAAGGGAGTTTATTATCTTGATTCATGTTTGGTATTTGTGAGTTTTGTTATAGATTGGTCTCTTCTAGTAGATGTCTTTTTTTCATTAACACTCTTTTATTCATGGTCACTAGTTGTATTTGAGATTACATGGTTTTATCCATGAATCATATAGTTTTTCTATGATTATAGTACAGCCTTAACTAGTTTTTTCATATATAAGGAAAAATCTTCCACCAATGATCTTCAATCCATTTTTATTTTATTTCTAGTCTTTAGTGTCTTAAGGATGTCACCCATGGCCAATAGTTCCACCATCTCTTCTCAATCCAATGAGGAAGGGATAGATGTTACAGATGGTAAAATTTATATTATATCCATGAGTAGGGAATGGTGTCAGCTTTGTTCATTCATTGAATTAGAATTGGTATTAATATCGGTTTCTCATTATATCTATTTGGGATGGTATTAAATAGATAGGATCGTCGAAATGTGACATGTAGAGCATAAAAAATAAATATCTAACCTTTTTATAAAAAACATCAAGTTACCAAGGTGTTCTTGATATATAAGTGTTTTAATAAACTTATATGACATCATAATTATGGGTTTAGATGATGATAGTTTCATATCATATATTAGTAGTTAAACTTACCACTAAGTCTACATTGTTCATTTTTAGTTTAAATTAATATTGAAAATTTTTTAAAGTTTTTATTCTCAAAAAAAATGTCACAAAGGATTGAATTTGAAAATGATGGTTTCGATATTTGTTGATATCATTAATTAGAATTTCAAAACCTTTAATTTCTAGTGTTTTATATATAATCAAAAAAAAATATAGGTAATATCAATAGTTATACATTATATAAATCAACTAAAAGAGGTTGTTGAGAATGTGGTTACACCTGAGCTATAGGTGAACAAAAAAGTTTTCCAAAACATTATTTTAGATTTTCAAGATATAGAATGAGGTAATAAAAAGGAAGAACCTTGAAAGTAAACCATTTGGTTTTGTTTCAAAAGTAAAATGCACCCTTATTTTTTAGGGGTTCTAAGATTGAGAAACTAGAAATATAGTTGAATATGATGAACTTCATTTTTTAATTCTTGGGAACACCATCCAAGAAAACAGTTAACTTTGAATTATATATACTTGAGCATCTAGCATTCCAATGGAGGTATTTATCTCTTAAAGCTATTTTTTGACCAAATAATTACATGGTATGATTATGAAAAAAAATCAAGAAATTATATCTTCACACCATTCATATTGTGTTAAATATGAATTTATTTAACTTGAAGTTTGAAAATATATTAGTAATATAGAATGCAGATAAATTTATAAATTTAGTCCACTTTTCCTAAAATGTTTCTATATATTCTACCTTGAAAAAATTAATTGTTGATTCAGTATTAAAATTGGAAACTGACTCAGATGTTTTCATTCTTTATATCAATGAGTACAATGAGATGGTCAATAGATAAACTCTGAAGAAAATGGACATTTTGAGGAATCCAGTGGGAGGAAGTGTGTTTTTATACATAGGAACATATGGGAACACCAATATTAGGAAACATTAAGAGATGGAAACTCATTTCCTATGTGGTAGAGCATTACATAATTAGACCAAAGGATCAGTTAATTTTTATTCTCAAACCCATAGTAAATATGGATGTTTCCAATGTTTCTTTATTGATTATATCAAATGAGATTGAACAAAACCACTTATAGCTAGTCATAACTATAACTGGATGGAACATATTTAGTGTAATTGTCGTTTTTCTTCAAGTTATGGTTCTATAAATGAATCTAATGTGTATTTTAAGTCATATACATCAATGGGATTTTTTTTATTAGGATAACCTACATCCACAGTAAGAAGTGTGTTTGGGTTATAATAGGAACACGATGACTCAGAGTAAAAGAAAATCTCAATAGGGAAACAAAGATAAAGGGGAAAAAGTAATAAATTATATGTTTTTGAGATCTTAATCACATATGAGCATCCCAATACTTATATGGTGGGAGGTATGATTATTGTGAATTCTAACCATATGCAGAAATTGTTTTATACGGGTGGTTCCCAATGCTTTTTTTTCTCTTGTAATTAATCTTTTTGGATTTAATTATAAGATAACACCTTCTATTTTGAAATTAAAAACTCCTATTGGATAAAGATACTATTAATATTTTAATTTTTCATTGTGTACAATGAACCTCTAATTTGATGGGGTTATCATAAACACCCCTAATACATAAGATATGTCCTCTATTAGAGGGGGTCAAAACCCACACTAATTTATCCTCAAATAGAGGTAGTTTCTCATAACCGCCTCTAATATGTAATATATCATTAAAATAGTGGAATTTCCTAACCACTAATATTATAAAAAATATATTAAATGGTGGGGGGGGGGTCTAAACCCCTCTAATCTGAGATCTCGTGACAAATTTTGAGGGGGTTCAAACAACCTATAATCTAACTGCCGCTAATTTTCCCATCAATTTACCAGTTCTTCTTCAAAACCACCTCTAACAATAGTAGGCAGGCACATTCATGGTGGTTCCTCATAACAACCACTAATGTGTTTATAGGGGGTTATAACCCATTTTAAACTAAAAAATAACCCCCTTTAATTGGTCATTTTTTGTAGTGCCACTCCGTTATTGTTTCTCATGTTCTTAATCTAATGGGATTTCATGTTAAGATAATAACATCTATTTTAAAATTACAAACTCCTATTGGATAAAGAGAGTGTTTATATTTTAAGTGTGCAGTTTTAACAATGTATATCAATGGAAAAATTGGTATGGGGATTCTCATTCATTGATATGGACATCTACGACTGGATTTTATGTATGGACTGAATGATAATAACAAAATTCCATATCAATTTTTATGTATAGTAAGTTATTTTCATATCTTTTAATGGTGTTAAACATTATTCAAAGGATGGTAGGTTTTTGATTAAAGTATATTAGGGACTTTGGTACTATTGGTTAGAGAAATCTATTATTAGATGGAAGTGGTTTTGTATTAATCGGAGTATAGGATAAAAAATAGATATTTTCCAACCATATTTAAGCTATTTTCATATGTTTTTCTTAATAAGTTCGTAGGGTTTTCACATGAAACAGAAGTGGAGTTTATGATTGATCTCCTAATAGGGACCATATTATTTTCCTTCTATCTTATATGAAGTTTATGATGTAATTGAGATAACTGAAAAAAAATACAAAAGATATAATGAAAAGTTTTCATTCGACTGATCACATCCCCATGGGCAGTACCAATTCATTATTGTAAAGAAGGCAGGTAGAACTCTTCAGACATGTGTAAATTATCATAATCAAAAAAAAGTTATGATAATTAATTAGTTTCATATCCCATGCATTAATAGAATGTTTGGTCAATTTAGGAGAGCCCATTGGTTCTCTAAAATTGGAGTATGATCTAAGTAACAAAAACTACAAGTTATAAAGGAGGATATTCTGAAAAAAAAATCATTCCAATGTAATTATGGCCATTATGAGTATGTGTCTATGACTTTTGGTATTATAAATGTCCCAATGGTGTTTATGTAGTTGATTAATTGGATATTTAAATGGTATCTTTATTTATTTGTGGTGGTATTTTTTCATGATATTTTGGTGTATTCATTGACTTAGGCTAGCCATGAATAGAACCGGAGGATAGTTTTCATCTCCTTGTAGGAACATAAAATTTATGCTAATTTATCAATGTTTTATTTATATATTAAAGAGTTACTCTTCCTTGGTCATGTAATTTCTAAAAAAAGTGTTTATTTAGATCCTAAAATGATCGAATTTTTATCTCTCAAAAACCAGAGAAGAATTAATTTGAGATATGGAGTTTTCTTATCTTTATATGATAATACCATGGGTTTCTTCATAATTTATCACATCTTGACACACCAATTACAGAATTTACAATGAAGGATATTCCATTCAGATGGAATGATGAATTTCAAAAATATTTCCAAAAGATTAAGGATGTATTTACATCAGCAGCTATCATGATACTTCCGAAATAAGGACATTGGTATATTTTCTTTTATGTTGTAATGGGATCTGGTTTGGGTTATGTTATCATGCAGGGATATAATGTATTTTCTTATTGCTCATGAAAGTTATGGTTACATGTGAAAAACTACCCAACTCATCATTTTTAATTAGATTTTTTATTATATTCTTTGAAGCCATGGTTTTATTATCTATTTGGTCAGAGATTTATGGTTTTTAACAATTATAAAAGTTTCAAACAAATTTTATTACTAAGGGATTTAAATCTAAGACAATGAATATGGTTCAAATATCATAAAATTTATTACTTGGAATTGATATATAAACCTGGAAAAGTGACCTATGTGGTGGATGCATTAAGAATTTTTTTTATAATTCGCTAACTAAAGAAGCTTAAGATCTATGGCAGTTAATGTCAGTTATAGAATATATACATCTACAGTGCACTAAATACGAAAATGGTGTAGTTTTCTTTATTATTTCATTTTTTCCATATTTATTTTAAATTTTAAGGAGACGCAAACATCTTATCTTTAATTTTTAAAATTTAGGTCTGAACTCAATGGTGGGGAGACCATTGTTTGTTGGAATCTAGATATGATATGTGTGCTAAATTTTAGAGATCATATAGTAGCTCATCTATCCTCTAAAGATCATATTATTTATACCTGCCAATATTAAAGTTTGGTTGTCCATTTGAGATAAAATTATATGTATAAATAATTGAGATCTTAGTGTTTGTGGGTTTCCATGAAAAGAGTAGCTGCATAGTGTGTCTTGAGATGCCACACCAATCAGCAGGTCAAGATAAATAATCAATAACTAGGTGGTATTTTTTATTGTTTTTTGATAATCATTAAAAAATGGGAGCATATAGCCATTAATTTTATGATAAGACTACCAGGAATGGCTAGAAAACATGATTCCATAATGGTTATTATAGATCAGATCACAAATTTTACCCACTTAATCTCTATTTGTTAATCTAATATAGTAGAACATTTTTCCGAAAACAACATAAAATATGTCATAATGTCTTATAACATACTAGTGTCAATTGAGTATCATAGATACCCTGGGTTTATATCATATTTTTAGAAATCATTATTGAAATTCCATGGAATCCAATTGACGATGAGTACAACTTATAATCCTCAAATGGTTGGATAATCTTATTGGACAATCTAAATAACAAAATGCATGCTTATAAGTTATGTTATACTTTTTCGGAGGATCACGGGAATATAAAATACTATTATTTAATTTATTATACAATAACAATTATCAGTATAAGTAAACATTAAAATTTGATGTAGTTGATCATGTTTTCTTGAGAATCTTTTCACACTAAGGGTGTCATCATTTTTGTATGAAAGGATATTTTTCTCCTTAGTATGTTGGGACTTTTGAGATACAATAATAGGTTGGTACGTTGGGGTATTTTCTAACTCAATCTATAAGGTTTTGTTTGGTGTATAATGTGTTTCTTGTATCTCAATTGAAAAATTATCAACCTAATTTTGACTATGTGATTTGATGAATCCATGTTGATATTGAACTGAATGTTACAATGATTCATGTGCTAGTATGAATTATGTATAAAGAAGAGAATATATTTCATAGGGAAAGTATCATTTTTTTATGGGTTCTATGGAAACATAGTTGTATTTAGGAAGATACATTGGAACACAAGAAGGATGTGTTGGAATAGTGGCCTAAAATCTTCAAGGATAACAACAAGTTTCTACATTATGGGGATGGAATGACCAATTGTGTAAAGAATTTAGAAAACCCATTTTTTCTTAAATTACCCCTATTTCATTTATTTTGATCTTATATAATGTTTGGGTTATGTTTCGTGTGGTTTTGGGAGGTTTTGAAATGATTTGGAGGTGTTTCTGGAAGTGCATTGTTAGTAGAAAAAGTTAACCGCCACCCGAATACTGTGAAACATGTTTTGGGATTTACCGATTAGGTGCATGGTTAGTGGATGATTTGGATAAAAAACTTGATTGTCTATGGAAAACCGTATAAACAAAAACTGATGGAAAATTATGGTTGGTGCATGGTTTTTGTAATAGTTTAAACCAAATGTGTGAGGTATTGGCTTGAGACAGCAACACCACATAGTTGACACACAATTTTCAAATTCGTGCAACCAAACTATGCGATGGGAATTAATTAATTCAAAAAATTATTTTTAACCCAGTTTAAGGTCCTAAAACCCTCCCATTCTTACCATATTCTTATAGGGTCTCTAATTCCCCTCCCTCTAAATTCTCCTTTTGTAGTTCCCTTTAATCTGAAGTCAACATTTAGAAAATATAAGGGTGATGGGAATTTGAATTCACTGTTAAGTCCTACTTTATCTCTCTCCTTAAATCCATTCATTTTCTCTCACCTGTATTTTGAGATCTATTGCACTGTAAATTTGTATTTTTTTGGGAATATCTTGATTAGATCTTATTTCATATATTAATGGGTAGAATAACTAATGTAGTATCTTGAAGATCTTAGTTTCATTATTTATTTCCACTAATCATTCATAGGTAGGTGGATTCTCTCTCATCTCCAAAATTTTAGAATATAAATGTTTAGTTTAGATTAAATTATTATATTTATATTGTTTTTAAATCATTGTTTTATTCTTGATGGAAATTCTATTTGGTTATGGTTTTCTAAATTTTTTGAATTTGGATGGATTTTATAAAACCCCATAATTTAAAATTATAAAATGATGGTTTTAAAATTATGCAATGGTTTTAGTGAACCCATGGTGTTTGATAAATTATTTCCATCAATAGTTGGTTTTTATAAGAAATAGTTTTACATGGAGTATGACATACATGGTTGGCATGAGTTTATTACTTCTGACATGTCCCTGTAGGAGGGGTGTTTACCATCAGGGTACTAAGACTTGACCTATAATATAGGTTCTATGCCATTGGGACATAAGGATATTATCAATTTAGTGATGACTTGGTATATTGATGAGAGATATCTCATGAGTATAGAACAATCAATTGGAATGCATGGGTGTGTGTGTGTGTGTGGAAACATTGAAATGGGTATGCTAAATAATGAGAAACTATTAAAAAAAAATTAAATATTTTTTATGGAAATTTATTGTGGTTTCAATATAATATGTTTTATATCCTTATAAACGGTTTTATATAAAATGTGTTAACTGGTTCGTTTTCTAATTGAATGTGCTGGAAAGTCTTTAGGGAAATCTTATTGGGTTATACTCACCCACTATATGGGAAAATTGGTGGATTTTGTAGATATATTTTATCAAAACACAGGTAAAGAAAATTTATCTCATTTAAATAGTGATGGTTATAAATACCAGGGGAGGCATGTGTAGGCGGATCTTGGAGATTGTTTGGAGTGGATTTTCTGGATTCTAGTTTGGCGTCTTTGGATTCAACTGTATTTTGGTTTTCTTTGGTTGATTTATTTTTTTCTGCTCTCACTCTATTATTTATGTTTATTGGTTATATTTGATATTTCTTATTTGTTTAATGCATCATATATATTTCTTATGGATTTTTATGGTTCATTTTTAACCAGCTATTTTATCTTTAATTGTAAATCATCCCCCAATAATTGTTGAAGAACTTGGAATTTATTTATAGCTTTTGGTGTCTTGGGGATGTCACCGAAGTTCAGTAGCATCATCTCCTCTTCTCAAGTTAATGATGAGGGGTGTGATGTTACATATGGTACTTTATATTCCATACATGGGAATTTGAGATGGGTTTAGATTTAATTCCAACCATTTTAAGACACACAGCCCTAATATTTTTTTAGTGGAACACACTTTCCACAGAGATATACATATATATAATGGTTTGGGATTCCCTGGACACAATCCATAGATCCAACAGAAATATTTTTTAGAATTCCTTATACATGATATTTGGATTTGAATTATGTGGTTCCTATTATAGTAGAGTCTCATTGTTGGACTCTGACAACGTGATGTCCAGTAGGGGAGATCACATCACTGTACTCAAATAACGTGATGATTGGAAAGGGAGAGTGAAACCACTATACTTAAATGATATTTTTAGTATTATAATTTCTAGATATAGATGAGGTATTTATATAAGGGGATAGACACACCCCTATATCTATGGGATGGATTTATTGAAGGGTTTTTACCATGAGTTTCTAGATGAGATTATCCTAGAAGGGTGTCTCTACGCACTAGATCCATGTAACGGTTATGTTAATCACAAGTCCATGAAGTGATGAGAAAATCTCAAACACTATCTAATGTAGATATGATATTTTGATACTAGTTTAGGGTAGTTTAAGTCCCCTTGAGTGGTTGGTGAAACATGTTTATAGAAAATTTAGTATTGGTTGAAGTAGGTATTGTTGGGTTTGAGGTGGTATGGCTAACACATGATGACCCTACGTGTATTATCGATGTTCATTACACATTATTTATATGGTTGGGTGTGTTATATAGACATTAATATACCGATTTTATATGTAATACATGCACATCCACTTGATCACTGTGGCACTTATTAATGTTGAAGAATTGGGGATTTCAACATTTTTTTAGGCTCACCCCCTACATGTGTACATTGTATGATTTTAAATATACCAAGGTAGATCTTTCTAATTTTTCTCATGACACTACATGGATATAGAATTGATTTTTTATTTATAAGGCTGTGGATTTCGATGGTTGTGTGGATGATTATGATACATGAGATAGATTCCTCATAGTTTACTTTTCAATTATGGTTCAGTACTTGTACTAGCTAGTGTGACATTGTTATACTATATATGTGATGCATGTTAAATCATTTTTATTTACTACTACTACCCTTTTATGGTTTATGTATCATATAAATTAATTTATTACCTTTTATAATGTACTATAGTGGCCTATTTATCTCCTTGTTATATATTTTCAATTTTATGGGATGTCTATTAAATAGATGGGTCATGTTGAAATTTTGGTAGATAAAAGCATGACACAAATGATTTAATTTTTAAGGGAATAGTCTCCCCATGACTATCATGGGCCTTTATCACTTGTTGATATCATCTTGTGCATGTGGAGGAATATCTAGGGCCTCGTAGTGACCCCCACCCATGTGTCAATTGGGAAGTCCAATAGTGTAATTACAAAGTGGTATAAAAGTATGTTTTAGGATATTATAATGTTGGTTAGTGATGTAATTTGGATACTAATACTCAATAGGAAAAATGAGTGAATTCATATTCATCCTTTCATTGGTTGAAACACAATTTATCAGTGGAAGTCCAATGTTGGTAATAGGCACTCATGGATGAGTGAGATGTTGATTTTGATAGATAATCCCAATTGGTATCGTTGGGACTTGGGATATATATTAAGAATTAGTTGGGATCTAGTGATTTTTTATACATCATGATAGTTGCGTGTTGGGAGCATGATACACGTGCATATGGGTTGTGTTTCTTGAAATGAGGACTCATTGAAGTCTGTTATTAAATAAATAAAATTATAATATAATTTTTGTTTTTGGGATATATTATAAGTGCTGCTTTTATTAATATAAATTTGAGGGGATTTATTGGTTTGGTAACTGTGATTATTCTTATTTCTCCACCATATGGCAATAGTCTTCAAAATAGTTGACTTTTTAGAAAACCTAAATTCTAAAATTAAGAACATGGTGTGCAATGAGGTGTGCGTGAAATGGTTTTATATATATATTTTAATTGAAATAGTTCATGGATCTGGTGAATTAGAAATGATTCTAATTAATATATTTTGTGGCAATGTAAGGAAAATGGATTTGAAAATGGATTTTATAGTGGGTTTATGGAAATAGAGATTGGTTTTTGGAAAGGGACCTTCTAGGCTAGGGATATTGAGATTTTTATTTCAATGAGAACCCCATGGATACTAAAATGTGTTTTTGAAATCATGCGTGAGTTTTTTTTGCGTGTAATGGGATTTGAGTGGGTTTTTGAATGAAGCGACCTACACCTATGTAAATAAAGTTTTATTGGATTTTTATGTTTTTTCCAGATATGGAAAATATTCTATAGTTTTTCATGAATTAATGGTCATGTGTTTTGAGAAATTATCAACTTTGCTGGGTGGAATTTTACCTGATTAGGTCAGATTATGGAAAAAAGGTGATTTCTGCTGTTGTAGACTGAATTTTATTGGTTTTTGATGATGGGGTGAAAGTGAGCTTGATTGATTTCTTCAGTATTAAATGGAAAGAATATAGTTTTTTTTATTGATTCATGTGTGTTTATCTCATGAGATTGATGATTTTTTAGGATGTGAATATTAGGATGTGAGTTGGTGGTATCAAATATTGAACCCATCAATACACATTTTGATGATTTCATGGGTGGAACCACATGATGAGTATTTCAATTGGGTTACGGGTTTCGACCGGTTGATTTATAATTTGAATATATGATTCTTATAGTTTCAAACACCATTATAAAAAAATTTCAACTGGTAGGTTTATCTTATAGTGGGGAACACTATAATTCTAGGGATAGATTGATCATCCACACTTTGGTGTTTTGGATCATCATGTGTGTATGGGAATCGTCTTGGAGCTTGGTGATCAGTGTTTCAAATTTTCACTAGGGTTTGAGAAGAGAGGTCATGACCAATTATTACACTTTGTAATTTTTAGGATTTAGGTGTTAGAGATCAAGTGTTTTATTTTACTGTGGTGATGATCCATATACTCTATAGCAGAGGGAATCTTATCGATTGAGGATGTATGAAACTAGTTTCAGAAGTCTCATGAGAATAGTGAAACTAGTCAGTGGGTAGTTATGACATTAGTGGGATGTAAATGATTTATTAGACCATATTAATGATTTTATATGAGATTTTTCATAGATTCATTGTGTTGTAAATAGACTTAGGGAGGTAGTGGTGTGTTCTGTACATTGGTCTAATCAGTAGTATTTGTCTACCCAAGAGATGAAATGATGGATATCTTTATAGATTCCAGATCCAACTATAAGAGTCACATTTGGACAAGGTTTCATGATATGTTGTGGGTGTTTGAATATTTTTTTGATGCTTTGGGTGTAAAGTCTTGAAGATCGAATGATGTGATGATATAGTAGTGGGTGAGGAAGATAATTTATTGTGGGAGTCAAATAGATAAGGATTGAATGAAATTGATTCTTCGAAAAAGATGGCATGATGTATAAGTTATATTTAGAGAATCTATCTAGTCATTGATGAGGTGGTTAAAGGTCCAATTTGGGATTTTAGAGTAATGTGTGTGTATCTGGGTGTAGTGGATAAAGTTGTGTAATAGAAGCACATTTGGTTATTAGAGATGAAATATAGTGATTCGAGGTATATTGATGAAAAGAATAATTTTGTAAATTCTATTTTATGATGATAGGGGATTATTAGCGTTAAGCGGGATATAGAGTGAAGGTGGAATAATCTTGGGTCATTTTCAGTTATAAATTGGGGGGGTATTGGGACTTTTCATTTTGTTGGAATTTTATTTTAATAAAATTTCGTTTTATTCAGATTACAAGAGTTTAAATATCTTAAATAGGTGTTTGTGGATGTGTTTAAGGACTTATATAATTCTTTTGATACTCTATTAGGCTTCGGAGGAATTCTAGGTGGAACTAAAATGAAATAACACTATAGGTGCACCATTACAAGAGGGATGACATAGTGGTAGACCCCATGGTGGAGGGTGAAATCCTTAGTAATGAGTGCATGGTGTAAGGGCTGGTAGTGCTTCTTCAGGGGATTTCCTTCTATAAATTATATGTTCAAAACACCATAGATGATTATTTTTATGACCACGGTGTCTATGGGTTCCACTTATTAGAAATGACCAATGGGTAGAGGCCCTAGGGTATTTTGCTGGACATTTTTTTAATGTGATGGACAAATTTCCAAATAGATCTCCACCAATTTATTAAAATCATTATTATTTTAGGGGGATATATGTGTCCTTTATATTTATCAAATAAGATAATGGATATGGATCTAGGAATTTTGATACCCATTAGGGGATACATCGGCTTGCACCATAATTTTTCATAAATTGTTGTTTTTGACATTATGGATTCCAATGTTTTAAAATGTGGGTATCATACACATTTACCCCCTTTGGTAATTAGGATTATTGAAATCTTTTTTCCTTAATTTATTTGTTTCCAACCTTGGTGGGTATTAAATACTTCTACATCAATCCTCTATCATTTTGGGTGCAACTTGATGTGATTTATAGAGAGAGTATGGGTGAGTTTCCTCCTCCTCCACCTTTATTCTTATTTCCCTCAGTTTTACTATAAGTCACTCAATAATATTCTTGAGATGATTCCTTTAGATCATAGTAAAATAATATTAATGCATTAATGATTTTTTGTGTCAATGAATGAGGATGTTCAAGGATAATGATCTCATATCATCATATTTGGTTTCATTTGAGTTACGTCACCCGATGATTTTTTCTTGGGTTTTCAATTGAGTTTATTTCAATTCCCTACAAAATGGTTGTTTTATATTATATATTTTTTCATAAATGGTTACATGGGAAATTCATGGGGTATTTGTAAGTTTTTTTCTCCATTTCTCTGAAATAAGGTCTCAATAGATGATTTTAGCATTATGTATCATGAAATTAAATGAAAAATTAATTATAAGGTGTAAAATGGGTTTAAATAATTAATTATAAACTATTATAACTAATAAAGTAATGTAATTTATTAAGATTGGACCTCATGATGACAGGTGATGACAGGAAAGATCTTTGAAAAACATGACCAAGAGCAATCGAGAAACTTTAAAGGGAAATGGATTGTGTGAGGGAGGGACCGTGACTTTATTTTAGTCAAATGGTATAATGTTGATTTTATGTTTGTGTCAAATAATTATTATATATTACATTATATTATATGAACTTTTTGATACCACCAAAAATTGGGATAGACTCTTATCGTCCAAATAGTCAATATGGACTGCAAATAATTCAAAATAATTCGATGGTGACACAATAGTCAAAAAAGTGTTGGTTGCACAATTTATGGTTTTTTTGAAGGCATGCATTTTATTTTAAAGTTGAAATATATTTAAATTTTAAAACAATATTATAAATAGAGATTTTGAAGAAACAAAATATAATTTAAACAATGATTATTTTAGAAATTAATATGAAATATAAATTCACAACAGAAATGGATTTCTAAAGAATGTTTTATGGGATTTTGGTTAAGGGATTGGTGTGCTTAATGTTTCTTGTGATTCCATTTTAAAATTTAATATGATGTGGATGTTAGTTATTTTTTTAATAGAAATCAATAAGGGATTTATTTACTAGATTTTGGATTTTTTGTCCTATTGAGAGAGATTCCGTGATTTCTAATGTTTTTTTGGTTTTCATACATCCCCTTTATATTTTCTAATATTATATGATTATGAATGATTATGGGTTATCTATTTTATCTCTCTAAGAAAATTATTATGGTTTTAAAGTGATATGTTTATCTAGATGGATTTGATCAAATCATTAATAGGTAGAGTTGGGTCTGATGGAACCTTGAGAGTGACAAGAGATGTTATAACTTGGATGATGAGTTGGAGTAGAGAGTTAGAAATGTAGTCGGGGAACCCATGTTGGGTTATTTTATAATTAGGTGTCCTAGTTGGACCATGAAGAGTTACCTTATAATAAATTGTACCTATAGAGGGTTCCTCTAAAATAGTGGAATTTATGATGATGGGTGTAACCTTAAAACATGAATCAAACATGTGAGTTTGTATAGTTGTAGTGGTAGTGACTGGTCATGCACATGAGGGGAAAACCTTATGAATACGAGATATGTTTTAGTAGAGGGATAAACCCTTTGTGATGCACTTCCATTAGGGGATTTTTGTGGGACATAATTTCTACTGATAGTTATATATATGATGGTTTGGGGTTCCTTGGACATGCACCAAGGATCCATATGTACAATGGTTTGGGATACCTTGGACAAGATCCTTGAATCTAGAAGTTTTGGTGTTCGGTATGGGATAGTCAAACACCTCGACTCTGATGATTTGATATAAAATAAGAAAGATTTTCACCCCTAGACTCAGACAGTGTGATGTGTAGTAGGGTATTCACTAGTTCTTAATAAGAGATTTGTGGTAAGGGAGAGACACACACCTAACTCTATGTGATTTATTCCTAGAAAGTATTTTCAGTGATGTTTCTAGAATAGGTTTTACTTGAAAGGTGATTTTATGACCTATATATTTATAAAGACCCATATTTTTCATACATATATATTAAATCGTAATATATTAATACTCAATATATTTTAGAAATAAATTCTTGAGGACTATAATGGTTTAGTGCCTTTGAAGACTAGATACACAATCATCTTTTTTAATGACTAATCATCAACATCTCCCATAATGAAAATCTCATATAGTCCTCTTCTTAGAAAAACCCTACATAAATCCATTCTTCATTACCAGGGAAAAGGAATCATAATAAAGGGTGAGCTTATATTCTCATTAATGGTAAAAATGGTAGATATCAATGATTAGTTAATCATTAAATGAGAATAAGAGTGTAAGGACATGAGATTAATATCTAAAAATCCAAACACATCATATAATATATCATAATATTAATTCATTCTATAACTCTTGGCAGTTCATAAGATATGAATTACAACGAATCAAATAACTTCATCCATTATAATAGAACATTGACATAAATTTATAGCATACACATAATCATAGTAAATCACTTCTCTAGTAAAGGATCACTGCAAATATTATAATATTGCATTAGGTTATCTCCCAAATATTTAATATTCTTATTCAAGGTTCAGTCCTAATCCAATAATATTGGATAATATCCCCTCTTGAAATTATTTCACTCCCCATTCCTATTCTTTTTACCTCATGAGATATCCATATTTTTCCAATGAATTAGAGGGATATATAATTCTAGATGAACCCATCACAAAATAATATTCTATTAATATGTGTACCACAAGATCATAAATCATTCATTATATATCATAACCCAGGGAAATGAAATTAGTTACATAAACATTTCAATATTTAATCAAGACATTACCCATGGAAAATAAAAGGGTGTCATAAATATTTCATCATTATACTCATAAACCATTAAGATAAATAATATGGTTTGTATCATTGGGTCACATCCATAGTAAATCATAAGTAATATCAAAGGATGTTATCTTAAATTAAAAAATTCATTAACTGAATAATTAGAATATTTCTTGAGAAAAATAACCTTTTCATTTTTAAATCACATATTTAAATTATAAATATTTATTAAATATTAAAGATAATATTTTCAACGAAAGGAACATTTTAAAATTTAAAATTAAGCTTCAAATCATTGATCGTTCATAATGGCGTGAAATTTTGTATATGTCGTTTATGTTAAAACTAATATTACACACATATTTTTGTAAAAATTTAAAAGTGCCTTGTTTAGAAAATGAAGAGATAATACAATTTAAAAAAAATGTAAAAAACTAAAAATAGTATAAATTAATTTTAAAAAAATCATATGAGAATATTAAGAGCATTATTTTATGTATTTAATGAAAATATGGACACGGAACCAAAAAATATTAACCAATGAAGAAATAAAATCTATTTTTCTTTAAAATAATTTCATAATAAGTTTAACTACCAAGAATAATTATTGGTTTTATAGATTAAACATTACATTATTAACTAGGGGAAAATAAATCTCTTAATATTTTTAGAGGTTTATTATGAAATTCTATAACCAGAAACATAATCATAAACAATCTTAGTAAAAATGATATTGTAACATAAAATTGTTACAACATTACTAACTTTTTAATCAAATCCTTATAACAGAGAGAACCATAGATATATATATTCATATCCCCATAATTTTGATTATTATAATTATAAAATTAATGCATGTTTTCAATAGATTTCACTTAAAATAAGAAACTTTTGAATATAGCATGTGTCTCATTGAACTAAAAGTGAGATTAAAATATGTTGCCTCATGTTGGACTTGCATAGAAAGTATTATAACCTACTGTAAAATAATATTAAATTTATTATAATTATATAAAAACATTTAAATTCATAAAACATAAATTATATGATCCACTTAAAACATTTCAAGAATTATTTATTACTAATTCCTTATTGAAATTGGCATTTTTGGGTGTTAACTATTTCATTTTTCATTTAGAGTGTCAGTTTGGCAGTTATAATTCTTGAACATTGATCATAGTTCCATAATATCAAAAATTTTAATCATGATATAAACATTGTATATATTTATTATATATATAGTTATTTATAAAATATATAGATAGAAAAATGTTTTACACTGTTCATGGATAAGGTTAGTCGTACGTACGCAATAATGTTGTTATCATTCTCTAAAGTTAATAAAAATGAAATATAGATAATATTTTATGATTAGATAACAATAATAGTATCATGAATATAATATATAAACATAAGTTTCATCTATATAACCATCTAGGTAAAATTAAGATTAGAAACAAATTCAACTGCTATGTGGAGAAGGTAAATCGTATGTACGGACAAGAAATATTTTAATTTTTTGTAGGACTGAAAGGAAATGGATAATGGTTTTTACATAATCATAATGAAACTTAATATATTTAATATAATAAATTAATTACTTTTTTATTTAATCAATATATTTATAGGAGTTATAAGAAGAAATAATATCAAAAGTGATCGATTATGAGTTATAACTCTTTGTGGAGAAAACTATATTGACATACATCGTAATCCTTCAAATGATGGTATTTTGGAAAGAATAGAATCAATATGAAGTTTTTATTCAATATATGATAGTATTATATTTGTAATTTTTGAGATAGAAGGCTCATTAAGTGTGGAGAAGATAAGAGAGGTGGTATCCTTCTATAAGGCGGGAAATGAAACACTTTGAATAACTTAGATGATTAAATTATATATATATATATCTTAATATTTTCATGTGAAATAAAAACACCAAAAATTATAATATAAAATGTGATATAGTTGAAATAAACCCAGCCAATCAAATTTTGGACCATTTTTTGACACACTTTAACTGTTATCTCTTAATTAAACCACATTAATCTCATTATAACCATTACCGTGATAACCCATCCTTTTACCATGATAACAGAATTTTATATATAA
Source organism: Viscum album (assembly GCA_963277665.1). Taxonomy (NCBI): domain Eukaryota; kingdom Viridiplantae; phylum Streptophyta; class Magnoliopsida; order Santalales; family Viscaceae; genus Viscum; species Viscum album. The sequence goes on from OY728138.1 coordinate 1,418,283,353, forward strand.
AATGTGGAATTTAAAAAATTGATATGCAAAATAAAAATTTCAATTCCATTTTAACATATTTAATATCTATAGTTAGTAGAAATTTTATTTAATATAATAACACAAACATGTGAAAATAGATTTTTAGAAAATAACTGATTTAAGAGTAAAAATACATTTAACTATGAAATAAAGTAATAAAATGATTTAAAAAATATTTTTTTGGTGAAATAATAAACTAATGAATATTTTTAAACTTTTTACCCAATCCAGAAATTAATGGAATCTTTCAACCATACTATTAACTAAAAATACCCAAAATAGTTTTTAATTTGAATGAAATATAACATATCTTGAAAAAATTTAAGCTAGGGCCCTGAAATTGAAAATAATTTTTTAAACCCCATTATTTAAATCCTTTATAAAAATGTGGTCAAAATACAATCATACAATAGGAAAAATACATGTTTTACATATATTTTAATGTTTTACCCCTAGTTTTAAACTAATTTTACCTCTTCTGCATATGTCAAAAATATTTTATATGGTTACCATTCATAATGACTAAAAATTTAGTTAAACCTATTAACATATATAAATTAATCTAATTTAAAATATGAAATATATTTTATAAAATTAAATTCATATAAGTGGAGAATGTATTTTAAAATTTAACCATCAAAATGTGATGAGAAATATTTTTCAGGAAATAATGAATTATTAAAAACAAAAAGTTTTTATACAAAAGTAATGAGTAATATTAATTTTGTAAACATAATTACATTATTCAAAATATAAATGAACTAATTTATCTTTTAAATCTTTTTAAAACCTAATGAAACTTTTTACATGCTTGAAACTAAAAGATTGTTTTCAAAAAATAATAAGTATTCTCACTATTCACTGTAAAAATAATCTTTTTAAAAAAATTATAAAAATTTACCCAAATTTCATTTTGATATGATGATTTAAAAAATTATATTCTTTTTATCCAGTAAAATTTCTAAAAAATTTAGAAATTATTTATAATATTTTTTTTTAAAATAAATAAAAACCATTTTTAATAAAAATGTATTGTTAAAGCATAAAATTATTTTATTAAAATTTGGGTAATAATTTATCAATTCATTTACATAATAATAATATATATATATATATTATAATATTTTTATTCCTGTTAATACCACCAATTTTAATGACTAGGTTATAGAAGTCATTTTTAAATAATATTAATTATATTGCGGTTCATTTAAACTCTTGTTTTCATGTATCACAAGTCATCAAAGAGATTAAATTTAATTAAAGATAAATATATCATAAAATATCATGGTGTTATATTCAACCATCCTAAAAAAATTCTTTCCTTGAAATTCCATTACCTTGATACCAAAAAAGTGTTGATATCCATGTTTCATCACATCCTTGAGTTTCCATATATCATCGAAGAATTTATGATTCCTCTAGAAAAGTTTAAATACATGAGTAGTATTGTTCCATTGAATGTTATCTCTATGTTTAATGATTCCTATTAGTTTTTTTAATAGGAAATATCATTCTACAAGAATACGACCTGTATGTTTAGTACATGTGAAGGGTAAGGTATGTACGTGATCAGTAGAGATACATTGAACACATCATGAACTGAAGATAATTTTGATGGAAGCACCAAAAAATAGGATACCCACCCTAATCGGTCAAGAATCTCAAAAGGGCCAACATTGTAAGGTCCAATGTTTTTTTTAATTGGAATTTTGAGAAGAAATTTGAATTTTTTTCTTTCAGATTCTTATAAGGGGTCAAATATTATTTATTTTCCTAAAAGATGATCTTAGAAAGTTTTTATGTCCACATCATTGTTATTGGAATATATTTTTTCCCAAGGACACGATATCGGAAGAATTCCAAGTTGGTTTAAAATTAGTAGAATAAAGAATATGTAATTACTTCATTAATAAATATTAATTTATTCACGTAGGTTCGTTCAGCTATATATTTTGAAGGGAGTTTGGGATGGAGATTTCATATTCATTTTTGATCCGGGAAATGGGATTTTTTTCAAGTAGGGTCATAAACTCATATCGAACACTGGGGCCAGGCCGATGCACCTTCTTATTTGTCTTCTTCTTTTTTTGTATTCTTTTCTTTTACTATTTTATTTTCTTCCTCCATGGATTCTCATGAATTCCCCCATGGGATGTCCTTTACCTTGACCATGAGATAATGGTATAGGGTGAGATGGAAAAAGAGGGAGAGGTAGGGTGGTACCGCCATATAGCTCAGGATGAGCCAGATTTTCATTTGGTAATCATGGAGCTTGGAAATGGATGATGATTCGATATATCCCAACCAAAGGTAGTTTATTTTTTTATTTTTTTTTGTATATACTAATATAATTTATTTTTTATTGTTTAAATCCTCTTTTATACATTCTTAGTACACCTTTTGGTTAATGTGTTTTTTTTTGGAAAATAAACAGGGGGTTTTGGCGATTTGAGGGGTTTCCTATAGGGGAATCCTACTCACATGACGTGTGGTTTAGGAACACTCATATTGTGTTATTCTTTATTATAGAATATGATTTTTTTAAATTAAAATATTTGTATAGGTTATAGATTTTGTGTACTGCTACTCAACTTTTTAGTTGAGTACCTAGCCACACAGCCCATGTAAGGGAACATGGTCACATAGCATACAAGGCCAGACTATGTGTGGGTTTCATGCAATGTAGAGGTATACGATCGGGATATTTACATAGAAAGTCCATTTAAGGTACATGGGAAGGTAACTCATGAAGGTTACACACCGTGTACTTGATCATCATGTCATTTACATGGGCTTTTAATTTCCATGACAGACTAGAGTACATGCCCAGGTGGAGCCTTGAGGGTACACTCCACGTACCAGGGAAAATATGTTTTGTACTCCTACCTCTCTACCCTCTTGAGGGTTTTTCTATTTTATTCCCAAAATTCATAATTGAACATAATATAATCACATTATTATTAATTTTTCACATATATCATTATTTTTAATCCCTTGAGATGTTTTTCAGGACTCATATGTGGTGTTTCAGGATTTTTATAAACTGATTCGTTCTACCTTTAGTTATCGAATTCAATTGTCTTTTGAGAGTGGGACATTGATATGAGATGGTCTATGATCCATCTCTAATGACCAATGTTTGTATACATTTACCCGTAAAGAAATATATCCTATGAGATGTTGCTTTATTATCTGGGAGGCTAATAGATTGTTGTTTTTTAGGATCCGTTGTAGGATTCTTCATCTTACGTTTCGACCAAGAAAATCATATGTAAGTTTCCTCTATATTCTTCTAGTAAAGAAGGGTCCCCATATGGATTACTTCTCTTAATTTTGACATAGGGAATCCATTTTAGGAACCCTTTACCCATATACCATTATGATAATCCCATATAGGATACTTTTGCCAAAATAATTTTTCCTGAGGGTCCCCTGTAGTATGCCCCTTCTAATGTACCATTCATAGGATCCCCTGTAGTATGCCTCTATTTACTTATCATAAATTTTATAATGTTGGATTCTTTATTTTACCTTCATTATTGAGGATCGTGATTCTGATTCTTCTCTTGTGTTTTGACATGAGGGGCCCAGCGGGCGCCCTGATATTTGATAGACCCTGAACATGTATGTCAGGTTTGGGTACAGATAGTAGTCGGTGTCAATATAAAACCCATGTAGAACATGTAAGCACATGAGGATATGGATGTAGTGGTGGTATTAGGAATTTATAAACCCACACTCATTTATTTATAAATACATATGTTTAATGTTTATGTAGCGGTGGTTAAAAGCGGTGCTTCTTGGTTGCTGGCTGATGAGCCTAGCGTGATGTGTCATTCTTTCTATTTGGGGATTTCAAGACATATTTCCTAGGATCTGGATTATAAGAATGTTATTTTTCTATTATTTTTATACTCATAGGTACTACTCATGATCTAGATATTGAGACTTTATTTTTTACTATTATATTATGGGTATTTCTAAAGGATCTTCCTAGGATTCGACTTTGTTGCCTATAATAATGATATATGGGAATGGATTCCCTCGTAATGATACTCATGGATGATTATTATCCCTTTAGTGGTCAGTATAATTATGATATTCTCTAATTGACATGTGATGAAGATGATTATTTTTCCCCAATCTAATTATACTTAAGTATTATTATGCTCTTTTGATCGATTGGGATAATTACGCTCTCCTTGATCGGTTACATGGCACTGGTGTTGGACACAGATTTCACGTAATTGGATTTTCAAGGATGATTATTCTCTGATAAGTGATGGGTATGATTTTTCTCTCCCTAATTAGAGAGCTTAAGGGTGGTTTTGGAATCTCACTGTTGATCTCTCCTTACAGCTCACTTAAGGGTCAAACCCTTAGGGCTCATCAGAGTCTCAATGTCGTAACTGCCTACTATTCATGGCCTAGGAATCTGACAACATACTATATTTACATGAAATGATAATCATGGAATCCAAATCTATTATATTTATTTGATATCTAGATTTACTTCCCTTGAATCTAATATTATAGTGATTGGAGGTGAGTATAGGTGAACCTAAGGTAAGGACGAGTGTCCCCTTGTGGTGATGTAAATTTCTCAAAGACATTTCTAGGGCAAGATGAAGTAGGTATTTGTCAATTGGGATTATAGAACCATAGATAAATGTAATGATACACATATTGGTTGGTAAAAAATCCAAAACAATTACCTCTTCATAGGATACAAATACGATTAGGATTACAACCCCAAGGATCGATTGCTGATGGTTTTATGTTATTTCTTCACCATAATCTCATATACACATATTTATATACATATGTATATATATTAGAATATATAGATATATGTATATAAATATAAATATACATGATAAATAATTTCCTAGTTGATTAGGATCATGGACATAGGGATCAAATGTAGTTTCACCTTATTTTTTTATTTAACTTCTCAATTGTTTGCGCATAGGATAAGCATATTTCTTGAGAATGAGCTTAAAGATGAGGCTTGGAGTTGCATGATCGAGGGGAGCTACTTGTGTGAATTATTATCATTGGTTCGATTTAGCTCGATAGTGTATGGAGACTATGTATGTGGTCTAGCTCAGAATTCATAGTATAGCCCTGTAATTTTATTTTTGTTTCTTTATTATAATCCCACATCTATCGTCATCCCAATGGGTGACCAGTGTTGTTTGTATGATATGGTCTTGTCGTATTTTATAGCATTTTATTTCTTATTGTAGCATGTTCTATTTTATTTTAATCAATACATACGCAATCTATTTATTTATTCTTTGATTTTATCTAGTAATTCCTATTTTTTTACTTTGATATGAGGGTGTAGTCTCCCATTTTTCAAATTATAACCCCTCGATCAAAGTCCATATCCTCTGAAGTATAGGAAGATGTGTTTGAGGCCTCAAAATGAAAATTCTCAAATCACCATTTTAGTGGCATCAGTTTTTGGATGTTACAAAGAGGTATCAGTGTTATTTATTTTATTGTTTTTTTACTATTTTTTATGATAGAAAATATTATTTGGAATGTTTCATAACCTGTGATGGATATCATACTGGTACATTGAGAAAACTTTTCTAATAAGAAGTCTCGATTGACTGGGTTATGGGATTTTTGTTTTGATATGTGATGTTACAATTCTATATGATTTTTTCTTTGAGTGATGAACATGTTGTGTGGATGTTATGATTTATTATGGAATTCTGGATAATGGATAATTTTTAAGAGGTTAGTGATTTATTTTGAATATTGGTTAGAAAATGTAATAAGCCTCTCAAGCATCATATTTAGTATGTAGGATTCACCTATTATAGGCCTACTATTATGTCATTTTACAGATGACATAAGACAATTGTTTAGAGTGTCAATAAAAATCTAAATATTGTTTTCTCACATTGGTTTTTAGTGTCATTCTACTCAATTTGGCCAAATTGTATACATATTTCATTCTAATATACTAGCATGTGGATCTACATTGAAGAGTTTTATAGTGAGGATAATAGCTCAATCCTAATGCACAAGAGGTGTAGAAACCCTACGAGGTAGATAAGTCACTTTATTTCCATGTGTTATACCCCTTATATTTTTTTGTTTCTCATGTCTGATTATTTATAGTGTCAGTAACATTCTATACAATGTTTTTATTTATAGAATGGGATTGAATTATACTTAAATAGCCCCATTTGTGGTTATATGGTTGTATTAATGAGTATTATAATGATTAGTATTAGTATTTTCTCATGAACTAGACCTTTAGGGGGTATTACTATATGTGGATTCTCGGTGGGAGTCAGTTTAGTATCTCTTTTTTATTGATATTATGACCTTAGGGAGAAGTTCCTTATGAGGATTATCATAGAGGATTGGGACCTTGTTGTATGATGTTTTTTTACCCTCTTGTGTCATTGTTATATTTACCCTCTTTAGAAATGTTTTATACTTTATTATCAATGGTTAGAACTTGTTCCACAACTATGAGACTCGAGCAGTAGTGTTTGGTGGGAGACCTAAAGACCCATATTTTTAACTTGTACCCATGTAATTAGATGTCTATTTTGTTCAAGGGAACCTATGAGTGGGGTTTTTAAGGGTTTTGTGTAACTTTTACTTAGTTATCTAGCCTATACACTCATTTTAAGCCTGATACATTGCTGTTGCTCATGTTTTCTTATATTAGAATGATGAAGCCTTCAGTTTTTAATGAAGCTGTAACACCCCAATATTTTATGAAAAATATTCTTTAAATTTCTTTGATTTCTTCTATTTAACAATACACCAAGATTATCTTGTACTATACGCAACATCGTATTAGCTTGCAGTATACGCAACACTATTCTTGGCTCGTGTTACACAAAATTTCAAGTTCATTTTTTAGAAATTATTCTATGCAACATTAAGTATAGATTTTTTTTAATTTATAAATGAAATAAGTGTTGATTATGTTATATGCAACACCAAAGGGTTCTTGCACTACACTCAACCCTAACTTGGCTTGCATTATACGCAATCACGACCTTCCTCGATAGCGTGTGTAGTACGCAATACTGGGTTTCACTAAACAACGATATATTGTTATAATATAATTATGAACCAGCCGTTATAAATAGTATTAACTACATTATTAATTTTATAACATTATTATTCATCATACACATTTTCTAGAAAATGGTATGAGAACAAAATAAATTTTTCGGGTAAGTATTTTTCAGAAAATGCAGTTTTGCCGCCTTTTGATGGCGCACCAACTTTAAATATAGTTTTTGAAATTTTTATAAGTTAAATTTGAAACAATAAAATTTATAATTCAAATCAGGATCTAAAAATTTACTTTGGATAACTTTTTCATATTATTCTGATAACATTCATATTTTAATGAATAGTAAAAACACGCTACATTTTAATTAAAAACAAATTTTTTCATCATAAGAATTTATGTGGTTAAATTATAATATTTAAATGTTTTAAAGTATAAATAGAATATATTTTTACCATTTAATATGATTTATGTCATTATCATTGATTTTACATTGAATTCATAGGTAAAATCATTTCAATCTTTTGCAATGTTTTAACTTTTAAAACTCATTTTCTTAACAATGAGATTAATTTTAAATTAATTTTCGCAACTTCTGTCATTTGAATTTGGAAAAAAGGATTCAAAAGTTGAAATCATTATGTCCAAATTATGTTAACAGGCTACTTTTTATTTTTGGTCACTATGAATAATAACTACGGTAAATTTTATTTACCATAGTTAATGGTAAATCGGGTAATTAAGGGTAAATATAATATTATAAAATTACCCTAACACTTATCTTAATATTATTGGATGATTATTTTTCGTCCTAAGGCATATTTGGGTCAAAATTCAATCCATTGGAACCCACCTGGATGTGATTAATACATTTAATTTATTTTATTGTAAAGAAAGTGAAATATGTCTCACTCAAACTTTAATAATTAATGTATTTTTAATATAAAATTATACAGAATATAAATTCTATTATAAATACTCACTTGAAATATAAATTTTTTTTCTTTGTTATGGTAATTTATTTGTAATTTTTAAGAGATATTTAATTACCCTAATATCTTATACATTAATGATGCATAATTTATTTATTTAGTAAAAAATCAGTAATATAGTTTTTCTTAAAATAGTAATACTCACTAAAGGATCACAAACCTGACCAAAACGTATTGGTAGTATATATATAAACCATAAACATCCAATGGTCATATTTTGGACCATTTTGATCTTTATAGAATCGATTATGACACTTACATTATTTTATTTCAAATGATGTCAAAGTTGTCACCTTCATAATTTAATAAATATAACAATTTACATGTTGTGATTTTAAGATTATAAATTATAGTACAAGTATTATTCTGAAATATACTAGATATATTATTATAATACGATTTTATTTTTAATTTTTATTCAAATAATATGTATATTAAATTATTATACCAAAATGATGTAGTAATTGTTTTATTAAGAGAAATATCAAATAAATGGTTTTATAAATATTAAAATAAATATTATATGAACTAATTAATGTTCTTAACAAATTTTCTAGAAGCAAATGAAATGTTAGGAATCTATTAAAAATTTTTGTTCAAATATATCCTCTGTGTGGATTTTATTTAAATTCAAACAAATGAATAGTGTCGAAATTAACAATACTGTTATTTCATAAAAATAACACATTATTAAATTATTTAAAAATCACAAAAAATATCTAAGAATTATAAATTTAAATTTATATGGTCTATAATGTCATATATTACCCAATAATGGATAATTCACACTACATAAGTAATTATTTATAACAATTTAAAATTTAGAATATTATTTCCACGAATAAAATAAAATAGATTAAATAAGGATAAATCATGTTGATAAGGTTTAAAATAAATTTACAACATGTATAAATTTTATTGGTTCATTATATTACAACCATATCTCATCTAAGCTTCATATTTGACTTCATCTGGAAGTTTTTACGTGGGGTTTGAATTTATATTAAATTAATATTTTTGAGGTTTCCAAAGGTACCCCTCTCCTCCCTTATAAAAGGGCACCTCCTCCCTCTCCTCTTCACACAAATTTGAGCCTTCAGGCTCGGACAACCCCTGACAATTTCACTTCTCCACTTCCATATGAACCTAATATAGGTTATGGTCTTCTTCAAAGACCAACTTTAGTGCCCTAACAGGAGGTTAAGAGGAGGCGCGTCGAAGAAGAGGTAATCTCTTCTACCGATTCTTTCAAGTTTCTTTATTCTTATAATTCCTATTATTTAGTTGTTTCATTATAAATTAATAACATAAATATAAAAAATATACTAATATGTTATTATATATATGAAACAACCTCATTTCACCTTCTATCCATCCTACGGAAAATGAAATCACTGCGCTTGCGTACATACGGAATACCGTCTCCACGCCATGGTGTAATCTATTTTTCCACCACAACCTTACTTGGATGGGTACAATGGTGTAAAGAATAACTATATATGGTTATTATACCATCAAACTGATTCTGAGATTAAATATCATCCACTCCAATTCTATTCAATAATTATGGGAACGAAATCATCGCTCGTACGTACGTACCAATTACCATCTCCACGACGCGATGAGATTCATTCTCCCTGTTAACCATTAAAGCATGACTATAAAGTATATAATGAATAAAAATGATAAATATGACGTAATAATGCTACTGTATTTATGTATATATATATATATATATATTTCATCTACTTACTTCCAATCAAGTGAATAAGGAACGGAAAACAACGTTCATGCGTACGTACGGCCTACCATCTCCATGAACGGTGTGTTTCATTTCATTTATCTATCTAATATATATATATATACTGAATATATATGATATATAAATTATTTGTTACATTTTGGAAGTAATTAAAGAATGATATAAGTAACTATAATATCAGCAACAACAAGTCCAAACACGTACGATAAATGAAATGATTTTACCCAAAATGTTGATTTAACATTGAATTGACAAAAGAACGGGTAATAAAAAGTCATAAGTTAATCATATATGATCTCATAAATATTATTATGGTTCTGTTACAAGTTAATAATATGTTTAAACACACTATAAAAGAGTTTCGGACACGTATGGAAGAAATTGGACCTAAGGTAAGAGATAATTTTACAATCTCATTTTTATGTGGGATTTTTTATACGTAAGTATTTACTAGGGTTATATTTTTCATCCATGTCCATAAAAATGTTTTCATAAAGTGTTTAGTATTCTTCCATGTATGTTTATAGTCATTTTTATCCCGTTTTTACTTTTACATTGTGTTATGGGAGTACTCTTTCTTTTGTTTACCATATGAAGAACTTTTTGACTTTTCCGTAAAAAGTACGAGGAGAATGTTTTTTTAAGTTATACGGCATGAATGGATTTTTATGGATTCATAACACCTAATTTTCATGAAGCTTCCTCTAGAATATTTTATTATTATTTTCAAAAAATCCTTTTCTTTTAAAATTTCTTGGCATATTGTGAAAAGAAAATGATTTTGAAGAATAAAGGATATTTTCCTAAATAATTCTATTCAAGTGTTTTGTCAAAAGTATTTTCCATCTAAGATGAAATTATTGAGTATGATTTTGTTTCAAGTATAATGTCTCTATTTTTTACATGGTTTGATTTTTCTTATAATGAAATGATATCCATTTTTTATATGGATTATGTTATGATTTGATGATGATTATGAAACCCATTTTATTCTTTGGGTTATGATTAATGATTTATGTTTATTTTGTGGTACAAGTAAGAATGATTTCATTATGAGATTGGTGGGACCTATATCTACCTCTAATGCATTGGGTAAAAATTTATATCTCATGGGATAGACATGGCTAGAACGACAAGTGATTCTGGTTCAGTAATACAGGGCTGGAATGGCAAGTAAACCTGGTTCAGTAATGGACTGTGTCCACTATGATGGTCTTGGCAACAATTCTGTTGCTACTATGGTAATCATAACATGTGCTTAATGGTTTCCACAATTACATGTTTTATTCCCATGATATTTTATCATGATTAATGTTCTTTTATGATCTATTCCTTACGTACTGCTAGGATTTATTTCACAACTCTAGATTTTAATGTTTAAACATTATGACCATGTTATTAATGTTAAAATGTATATGGTTTGTTCTATTTTCTCCATGCTTACCCTTACTGATCATTTTATCTCACCCTTTTTTTTTGTTTTCTTTTCCCCAGGATATAAAGAAAGGTTATAGGTAAGAAAAAACAGAGAAATATCTTTATGGGAGATGTTGAATATCTTTCACCATGATTAGAAGATTATGTTCCATGTTTCCAAAGACACTAAACTATTAAATTCCATGGGTGTCATTTTTTGTTATGTATTAAGTATTCTGCAAAAGTATTATAATGTCCATGTATGCAAAGATTTGGGTCTCTACAGTTGGTATCAGGGTAAAGGTTTAGTTAACCATTGGGAACTAGGATGTAAAAACTTTAGTGAGATCCCTAGAGATATTTCTAAGGTATATCTAGTAATGTCCCTAAGGTTAAGTCTAAGTATAGATTATAGTCCTAGAATTATGGTAATGATCTTAAAATTAAACCTAAGATGTTAGATATTTAATGTACTCACCCTTTATTATGTTTTTTTCATAGTATGATTTTTTCCTCTCACACTATTCTTTTTGGGTTTAGAAAATGGCTGGAAATAGGAAGATTCCCGATAATAGAGGATATGATGGACAATGGAATGATATTATTTCATGAGAAACCAAATGAAATGGGATCTGGATGTCCAAACATCGTTATTATGCCTAATCAAGAAATCTCATAATATGATCAATAATCTCAACTTTGGTAAGTTTCATGACTCATCTAATATGAGAAAGATGTAGTTTCATGAAGATCATATAGGAAGGAAAGTTCAATTTCCATCATGTAAATCATGTGGTAAGAGGCATCTAGGAGAATGTTTCAAAGGAACTGGAAGATGCTTTGGGTGTGGAGAAAGAAGGACACAAATCCAGTAATTGCAAAGGAAAAGGTTCAGTTAACACCATGGATAAGGATAATGGTATTGCTAAGACATCAACAACGGTGAAATGTTTCAAATGTGGAATGTACGGACATTATGCAAACTAATTCCCTAAGGGAAAGTCTCATGAGGAGAATCATTATGGTCATATGGGTAGTATTTATGTTATTGATGATGAAGAGACTCCAAATGATATGTGAGATGAAAGAATTGTTGAAGATCGGTCAATGGTTTAAAAAGGTAGTGGAATGATTTATGTTTATCAAGAGTTATGTTGTATAGGTAATGGTACTATAGAATAAATACGCATCTAAGGATTATTACTCTATTGTTTTTCCTAAATTATTTGAAAGTATATATTGAATGGTATAGGAAACCATGAAAGGTTATTCAGATATTTTTGGAAAGAAGATGATATGCACATAATGAAGGGATACAGAGAAAATGATAGTATTAACTAGCTCATGACTGATATAAGGACAAAGTGACATCGTGGTTTGAGTATATAGAAATTTTGGAATTTTGGTATATGGAAAGAGTTGACGTTTGACAGCATTCATGTTTTCACTAAGGTTCTATGGTAATTCATGTTTCATGAATACATGATTAAGGTATTCACATGTTTCAAATGTGATCAACAAGATATATCTAATGATATATGGGGGGTAAATGATGGTATTCACATGCTTGTTATATGACCTCTCTGGTAATATTTTTCATTATAATATGAGATTGGACATAAGTATTTTTGATATGCCTAAATGTTTTAATGGATTAAGTTAGACATCATATAGTATTGTTTAAGTATAGAACTTATTTTTTCGATATTATTTATAGAATGTTATAATAGTATAGTTTTAGAAAAAGGACAACCCGTAGGATGGGTGTCAACCCGCCGCGTTGGACAAGATTGCGAGAATCAATGTAACACCCCAGGTAAATAATGAATATGACATTTTCATATTTATCCATATTTGTGAATAAAATATTCATATGTCTTTAAAGGGGACGCTATGCTCGATGGCGTACCCAACACGCAACAACGAGTTTCTTGGGAATCTTACGTTGCACTCTAACAATAAAATTATATTATTTTAAATGGTAGTTAACATGTAGTCGTTGTATTTGAGGGAATGGATAGAAATAACTAAAATATGATTATATATGTTTTTAAATATTTTTACATTTATCCAATAAAAGATAAAGGCATAAAATACAGAAAGAATTCAATTTTAGGCGTATGTGCCCTAGTTTTCACTAAAGGTTCACTTATCGCCTTTTGATGGCGAACTGTCATTAAATATTGTTTTGTTCACTCTTATACATTATTTTGGACTAAATAAAACTCTTCTTAAGAATTGGGACATCAAAATTTACTTTGTGTAAATTTTTGGTATCTTTCTGATAAAGTTCATTTTTTAATGAATAGTGTAAAATGTTGTATTTAAATTCAAAACCACTTTTTAATCTAATTTATTTATATGATTAGATTATCTTTTGAATTGGTTTTAAAGTGAAATTAGAATATATTTTTACCATTAAATCCAATAGTGGTTGTTGTAATTAATTTCACTTTGAAATCAGACTTAAACTAGTGTCAATCTTTTGATACTTATTGTTTTATAAAAACACACTATTTGCTCTGATAGCGGGAATTAATTATTAAATTAATTAATGTGACTTATATGTTTTGAATTTTTTAAAATAGACTTAATTTTTGAATTCGGAATATCAAATATAGCTTAGGGTGAATTTTTGGTAATTTTCTGAAAAACTTCAATTTTTTATGAATAGTGAAACCACTAAGTGGTACTTATAAAAACTGATTTTCTGTTTAAATGAAATTTTTCCATCATTGTGTTTTGAATTTTGAAAATCCAACATACATGGTTGTCATTAGTATGTAAAATGTGGTTCAATGGGATGAAAATAATTTTTTGGCGAATAGTAACTTTTTTTCATTAATTGCGATTAGAGGTAATTAGTGTAATTTAAGGTAAAAATGATATTATAAAAATATGAAAACACCATGACACTTGTCCTACCCCTACTGGATGAGTCATGGCCGACCCAGACAACCCATGGGTCGATTTAGGGGACCCTATGGAGCCTCTTGGGGGAGATAATGACTTTAATGCCTTTTTTTAAATAAAGGTGAAAATAACACTAACATAAATTGTTTTACTAAAACAATTTTTATAAGGGGTTATACTAATCATAATTTTGTCTATAAATAATCTTTGGAAATATAAAAAGATTTCCTACATCAGGATATTTTTGTTATAAGTTTTAGACATTAAATAAATTAATTTAATTATGACATCATGATGATGCAACAATGACCTCATTAATGAACAGTTTAAATAAAATGAAACGATAATATAAAATCTAAGACCTACACTTGTCCAAAAACTATTGGATGGGAATATTTCGAAGACTTATCATCTTATCTTCGAAATATATCAATGTGGGGCCTTAGAAATCCGAAACACTTTTGAAAATAAAATAATAGTTTCATGATTCCCAAAAGTACCCCTCCTCTCCTCTTATAAAAGGCCCCCACCTCTACCTCATTTCACACACTCCTCAAGCCTTTGGCTCGGCCATCCCCTGCCCATTTACTCTCTCCACATCCCCCTCCTCATCCTAGAGGATTCCCTTTGGGCATAATCCTTTCAAATGAAGCATTTAGGCTCAAATCAAAAGGAGTTACACTTTTAAAGGTAATTCATTCTCTCATGTTCATTTGTTTTATTTTGCTTCTCCAACCCCCTAAACTCTTTTTATTTACTTCTTTTGTAACAACACCAGTATCTTAAATATACTAGGATGTTTTTATAAGATTTATTCGAGCTACCCTCTCACACAACTACATCAAATGGTTAAATAACATACGGTTTCCGTGGATGGCGAAATTCTGCCTCCCGAAACGATGATTGTTCAATACACATTTAACACCTTCAAAGGTGGCCATTATGATGTCACTATTTTTATATATGATATATAATATGTTTATTATTTCTTTAAGCTTCTGTATTTTTCATTTATGGCATACCATTATTGTTTCCATTATGGGTAAACACGATATCTTCATTTTAGGAAGTGCGGACTACCGCCCCCTGAAAGTGATTTGATTCGTTAATACCATATGTGGGATGTGTAAAGGATAAATTTAATGATATTATATATGTTATTATACTGGAATTATAATATACTCTTATATAATTATGATTCCATTCCTGAAATACAAAATAGAAATGGAAGTAGCGTTCATGCGTACGTACGGCTTACCGTCTCCATGAACGGTGCATTTCATTTCTTACCTCTAAATGTGATGTAATATTATAAATACATGTATATGCTGAATATATATGATATATATGTTATCCAAATCATTAATATCATTCTGGATATAACGAACCTTTGACCAAATTAACAACATGTAAGTGTAAGAAGTCTATTTTTTACTTAAGAACCAAATACCGACAAAATGAACATTATTAACTTAAATGATTAAATGATGTTCATAACATGGTATAAAAGGAATAATTAACATGAAAAAGGTTCTAAATAAAGTAGAGATTAACTCTAGTTTATTATTCAGGAGATTAAAGAACGGTTGGGTCAAGTCGGATACGAGGTAAGGGATCTTACTCCTCTCTTTCTTTTTAAGTACACTCTTTTATGTCATTCCCTCTAAAGCTAATATTTCTTGTTATTGGGATGTTATTTTATATTACACTTACTGTAATTTTTATGTTCATGTGATGAGAGACCATATTCTCTCTCATCAATCCATTTTGTAAGTTTTGAATGGCGCCGTTAGGCTGCCGAATTTTCGTAAGAGATCTAGCCTCTCTCTTTATTTTTAAGTACTCTCCTTTATGTCACTTCTTTTAAGCTCCTCTTTGTTATGTTGGGGGATGTTCTTTTATATTCCTCTTTCTATAAACTTTAAGTTATTATGATGAGATACCCTATTTGATCTCATCAATCCATTTTTGTATGTTTTATGTGGCGCCGTTAGGCTGCCGAGTTTTCGTAAGGGATTTTTCATCTCACTTTTATTCCCGTGAGATTTATGCTACATTTGCCACAATTTCCTTTGAGTGGTGTATGTACTGCCCATTATTCTACTCATTGTGTAATATACTTTCGTTTATGAGTAGTTACATCAAGGATTTATTGTCCTTCTTTCATGGGGTGTATGTTTTGAAAGATACCCAAGTCGGTAAGGGAACCTTTCACCCTCCTCTTTTTTAAAAGACTTCTTTTGTTGGGTCTTTTAATTTACATATTCTTATGTTGGGATATGTTCTCATATATCCTTATTGATGTAAATTTTATGTCCAAGTGATGATATACACTTTTTATCTCTCATCAACTCATTTTGATGTGACTTCGTTAGGCTGTCAAGGGAACTTCTTAACCCAATTTCGATTTCTTTGGGTTCAACATGTAGTTATTGAATATGTCATCCTTTGAATATGTGTGAATGACCTTTGATTATTTTACACTTAATATCCACTTATATTTTGTGTATTCGTTTGTCGCACATAATTATTTAATTGATTCATCCTTAAACCAAGGATACCGTCTTTGTATGGGACTTCGTCTCAATCTCCTTTCATTGAGGCATATTTTGTTTTATACACAACCTTCTTTTATACGGTGTATAAACCCCTTTGACTTTTACATTTATTCAAAAGGAATATTTTTTATACGAAGTGTTTACTAAACGACAAAAAGGAATGTTTTTGTCGTACGTATGCAGCGACAACGACTTCTCCACCGCCATGACCATTAGTTGAGTTTCGGATTCCTCTACAAGGCATACCTTCTTTTTAAAAGAAAAATAAATACCATGATTTAATTTTCTTTTATTTTGGTATTGAAAATGGTTTTCATAATGTTTTTATATCAATGTGTTGTATTGATATCTTGTGATTGAAAGGTGGAAATGTTATGTTTCCTTTATGCATGTTTTATGTGATACGATTATGTTGAGGTTCTTGGGCATTATTATGAAGACGGGTGGTTCCATGATAAACTAAGGGTGGGTGAGCCCGATATAGCTCTCCAATGCATTGGGTAACGTGAAGGAGTGAAAAGTTAAGGTTTCTCCGAAGATATTTTAGGGAATATACTGTGATGGGTATTCCAAACATAACCAAGAGGGTTACTCCCTACGTAAGAATGTTATGAATGCCTCAAGTTACTTTTATGTCTTATGATTTCGATGATTTATTCATGATTTGATGAGGTATGTTAAAGTGCCTATGTTTTATGGGTAAAGTATGATTTTATTCTTATGTATATATGAACTCATGTTTCCTTTCCATATTTTTTATAACCCTTACCGAGCTTTTTATGCTCATCCCAAGTTTTTGAAATGTTTTTCACAGGTCAAGGGAAAGGTACATGATGTGATGATAGTGTCAAGGATGTGTCAAGAAAGAATCTGTGTTTTATTTTAAATATGTTTCCGTATATCGGAAGAATGAATATTGTCTTTTATGTAACAACTTTGTTTAAATGTGGAATGTAATGCAAGTTTCATGATCTAATTCTCAAAAACTCTAAACCTAAAAAGATCCCCAATGTGTAATCTTGCAATAACTCAAGATTAAGTAAGGTTTAAGGCTGGGGACTTATAGTTGGTATCAGAGGTCAGTTTAGACAACTTTTGGGATTAGGAGTTCTTGTGAGATACATGATTAGTCCCTATATTTATTATTTCAGTTAAATCCTTGTTTTATAACTTTTTTTCAGGTCAAGTAAAGTTGGTTACGAATGGAAGGAGAAGGATCTCAAATGACATTCCTATCTCTTCCTGATGACATGCTTGCAATAATTATTGCAAAGTCATCTTTGGATGATTGTGAAACTTTTTTTAGCATACAACTCACTTGCAAGCAATTGTTTGAGATATCAAACACCTCCACTATACCTCGTTATCATCGTGGATCATGGGTTGTTTTTAGACAAATACTATTTTCACAATATTCTCATATTTTCAAGAAAGGTAAATATTATCAAGGTATTTTCAAATATTTTACCTTATCACAAGAATTTGAAGCATATTATGATTTTAGAAATGGTGCTGAGGAAGGAGACCCTTGCGCAACCTATTTATATTTTCTTTTAAAATATAGTCTCACATCACATACTTATGGTATTTTAAAAGGACCAGTAATAGAAAGTTTCAACTCAATTTCGGTCTGACTATTTTATAGAAATCAGGTTTTATCAGATGTTTTGCAATTATATGTCATACATGATTATTTTCCAAAACTGTTTTTCTGTCAACACCCATATGACCCATGTTGTACGAGGTGTATTTGGATGGAGGAAGAAAATTATTTTGAAGGATCTCTAAATCATTGTTGTAATGCATGGGACTTCTACCTACGTGAGCAAGATGACGATGAAACCGAGTGGACTCCATGATCAAGGTATGATGTCATTCATTTTGGGAATCGTTTAATTTTATCTTATGGTGGTGAAATAAGACTTCAAGAATTAAGATGTTGAGATCGTAACGAATTTGGATTAACATTAAAGGTATAAGGAAACTATTGAGGTTAAAACATGTTACGGTTATTTTTGGAGTTTTATAAAAAGGACAACATGCAGACTGTGTGACAACCCGTCGCGTTGGACAAAGCTGCGGGAATCGAACCCACAACCAAAGTGCGACTGGTATTTATCGCCTACCACTGGACTATGTGAAGTCCCTGGTTAGTTTGACTGATTCTTTTTAGTTATATGATTTTATGAATTAAGAGTAAGTTTATTTTGGGTTATTTATGAAAATTATTAACCTATCATGGAGGATATGTGATTAGGTTAATTACTTTTCAATACGAGACTTTAGGAGCAACTAATGTTGTTTGGAGATAAATGTTACGATTTAACTTGGAAGACTACGTGACTAAATCCTTTAAATATTTGGGTTTCAATATTAGATTGGTTTACTTTGAAGAATTTTATGGACAAATTTTTTATCGGATGGTCCTCAGTGAACTTTGGGTTTTGTTGGAAAAAAATTGGAGATTAAGCATAGATATTCTTGTTAATGGGTTATCCTTTTCTGGATTATCTGACCTTGTACTAACCTTTTGGGTTTTGGTTTTGGTTAAAGCCTAAAGACATGGGATGTATATAGTTCTCTTTGGTGTATTAGGTGATTCTCTAGAAGTTGATTATAGTACTCTTAATGTGAACAAGTCTTCCTAAATACTCGTCTTTTGGAGAAAATATGAGTTTGTGTAAAAGTTGAAAGTCAACATGATAAGTGATTATGTTTCCCTATGAATAAATTACTCAATAAAAAGTAACTTAAAACAAAAATTTTGTCTATTAACTTTTCCTACTAGGGAATCGAATACCGTTTAACCCATCACAAGTTTGTCATTTTCTTGTGGTTAACTTTCTCCAAAACATGTTTTCTATCACTCTCTATCAGAACATAACCCTATGATTTCTCCTCCATGTCCATATTTTTCAACATGGAATCCTAGTATGGGTTAACTCGGGTGACCTTTGTACTTATCTTTCTTTATTTTAAAGTGATTGTTTTACCGACTCTTGTTTCGATGTGGGACTTTCAAGGATGTTTCCAAGCTCAATTTTAAAAATTGCGAGGACGCAATTCCCAAAAGGGGGAAGGATGTAACACCCCAGGTAAATAAAGAATATGACATTTTCATATTTATCCATATTTGTGAATAAAATATTAATATGTCTTTAAAGTGGACGTTATGCTCGATGGCGTACCCAACACGCAACAACGAGTTTCTTGGGAATCTTACGTTGCACTCTAATAATAAAATTATATTTTTTTAAATGGTAGTTAACATGTAGCCATTGTATTGGTGGGAATGGATAGAAATAACTAAAATATGATTATATATGTTTTTAAATATTTTTACATTTATCCAATAAAAGATAAAGGCATAAAATACAGAAAGAATTCAATTTTAGGCGTATATGCCCTAGTTTTCACTAAAGGTTCACTTATCGCCTTTTGATGGCGAATGGTCATTAAATATAGTTTTTTTTCACTCTTATATATTATTTTGGACCAAATAAAACTCTTATTAAGAATTGGGACATCAAAATTTACTTTGTGTAAATTTTTGGTATCTTTCTGATAAAGTTCATTTTTTAATGAATAGTGTAAAATGTTGTATTTTAATTCAAAACCTCTTTTAATCTAATTTATTTATATGATTATATTATCTTTTGAGTTGGTTTTACAGTTAAATTAGAATATATTTTTATCATTAAATCCAATAGTGGTCGTTGGAATTAATTTCACTTTGAAATCAGACTTAAACTAGTGTCAATCTTTTGATACTTATTGTTTTATAAAAACACGCTATTTGCTCTGACAGTGGGAATTAATTATTAAATTAATTAATGTGACTTATATGTTTTGAATTTTGTAAAATAGACTTCATTTTTGAATTCGTAATATCAAATATAGCTTAGGGTGAATTTTTGGTAATTTTCTGAAAAACTTCAATTTTTGATGAATAGTGAAACCACTAAGTGGTACTTATAAAAACTGATTTTCCGTTTAAATGAAAATTTTCCATCATTGTGTTTTGAATTTTGAAAATCCGACATAAATGGTTGTCATTAGTATGTAAAATGCGGTTCAATGGGATGAAAATAATTTTTTGGTGAATAGTAACTTTTTTTCATTAATCGCGATTAGAGGTAATTAGTGTAATTTAAGGAAAAAATGATATTATAAAAATATGAAAACACCATGAAACTTGTTATACCACTATTGTATGAGTCATGGACGACCAAGATAACCCATGGGTCGATTTAGGGGACCCTATGGAGCCTCTTGGGTGAGATAATGACTTTAATGCCTTTTTTTAAATAAAGGTGAAAATGACACCAACATAAATTGTTTTACTAAAACAATTTTTAGAATGGGTTATACTAATCATAATATTGTCTATAAATACTCTTTGGAAAGATAAAAAGATTTCCTACATCAGGATAGTTTAGTTATAATTTTTAGACATTAAATAAATTAATTTAATTATGACATCATGATGATGCCATGATGACCTCATTAATGAACAGTTTAAATAAAATGAAACGATAATATAAAATTTTAGACCTACACTTGTCCAAAAACTATTGGATGGGAATATTTCGAAGCCTTATAATCTTATCTTCTAAATATATCAATGTGGGACCTTAGAAATTCTAAACCCTTTTGAAAATAAAATAATAGTTTCATGATTTCCAAAAGTGCCCCTCCTCTCCTCTTATAAAAGGCCCCCACCTCTACCTCATTTCACACACTCCTAAAGCCTTTGGCTCTTCCATCCCCTGACCATTTACTCTCTCCACATCCCTCTACTAATCCTAGAGGATTCCCTTTTGGCATAATCCTTTCAAAGGAATCCTTTAGGCTCAAATCAAAAGGAGTTACACTTTTAAAGGTAATTCATTCTCTCATTTCATTTGTTTTATTTTGCTTCTCCAACCCCCTAAACTCTTTTTATTTACTTCTTTTGTAACAACACCAGTATCTTAAATATACTAGGATGTTGTTATAAGATTTATTCGAGCTACCCTCTCACACAACTACATCAAATGGTTAAAGAACATACGGTTTCCGTGGATGGCGAAATTCTGCCTCCCGAAACGATGATTGTTCAATACTCATTTAACACCATCAAAGGTGGACATTATGATGTCACTATTTTTATATATGATATATAATATGTTTATTCTTTCCTTAAGCTTCTGTATTTTTCATTTATGGCATACCATTATTGTTTCCATTATGGGTAAACACGATATCTTCATTTTAGGAAGTGCGGACTACCGCCCCCTGAAAGTGATTTGATTCGTTAATACCATATGTGGGATGTGTAAAGGATAAAGTTAATGATATTATATATGTTATTATATTGGAATTATAATATACTCTTATATCATTATGATTCCATTCCCGAAATACGAAATAGAAATGGAGGTAGCGTTCATGCGTACGTACGGCTTACCGTCTCCATGAACGGTGCATTTCATTTCTTACCTCTAAATGTGATGTAATATTATAAATACATGTATATTATGAATATATATGATATATATGTTATCCAAATACTTAATATAATTCTGGATATAATGAACCTTTGACCAAATTAACAACATGTAAGTGTAAGAAGTCTATTTTTGACTTAAGAACCAAATACTGACAAAATGAACATTATTAACTTAAATGATTACATGATGTTCATAACATGGTATAAAAGGAATAATGAACTTGAAAAAGGTTCTTAAGAAAGTAGATATTAACTCTAGTTTATTATTCAGGAGATTAAATAACGTTTGGGTCAAGTCAGATACGAGGTAAGGGATCTTACTCCTCTCTTTCTTTTTAAGTACACTCATTTATGTCATTCCATCTAAAGATAATCTTTCTTGTTATTGGGATGTTATTTTATATTAAACTTTCTGTAATTTTTATGTTCATGTGATGAGAGACCCTATTCTCTCTCATCAATCTATTTTGTATGTTTTGAATGGCACCGTTAGGCTGCCGAATTTTCGTAAGAGATCTAACCTCTCTCTTTCTTTTTAAGTACTCTCCTTTATGTCACTTCTTTTAATCTCCTCTTTGTTATGTTGGGGGATGTTCTTTTATATTCCTCTTTCTATAAACTTTAATTTTATATGATGAGATACCCTATTTGATCTCATCAATCAATTTTTGTAAGTTTTATGTGGTTCTGTTAGGCTGCCGAGTTTTCGTAAGGGATTTTTCATCTCACTTTTATTCCCGTGAGATTTATGATACATTTGCCACAATTTCCTTTGAGTGGTGTATGTAATACCCATTATACTACTGTTTGTGTAATATACTTTCGTTTATGAGTAGTTACATCAAGGATTCATTGTCCTTCTTTCATGGGGTGTATGTTTTGAAAGATACCCAAGTCGGTAAGGGAACCTTTCACCCTCCTCTTTTTTTAAAGACTTCTTTTGTTGGGTCTTTTAATTTACATATTCTTATGTTGGGATATGTTCTCATATATCCTTATTGATGTAAATTTTATGTCTAAGTGATGAGATACACTTTTTATCTCTCATCAACTCATTTTGATGTGACACCGTTAGGCTGTCAAGGGAACTTCTTAACCCAATTTCGATTTCTTTGGGTTCAACATGTAGTTATTGAATATGTCATACTTTGAATATGTGTGAATGACCTTTGATTATTTTACACTTAATATCCACTTATATTTGGTGTATTCTTTTGTCGCACATAATTATGTAATTGATTTATCCTTAAACCAAGGATACCGTCTTTGTATGGGACTTTGTCTCAATCTCCATTCATTGAGGCATATTTTGTTTTATACACAACCTTCTCTTATACGGTGTATAAACCCCTATGACTTTTACATTTATTCAAAAGGAATCTTTTTTATACGAAGTGTTTACTAAACGACAAAAGGGAATGTTTTTGTCGTACGTATGCGGAGACAACGACTTCTCCTCCGTCGTGACCATTATTTGAGTTTCGGCTTCCTCTACAAGCCATACCTTCTTTTTAAAAGAAAAATAAATACCATGTCTTAATTTTCTTTTATTTTGGTATTGAAAATTGTTTTCATAATGTTTTTATATCAATGTGTTGTATTGATATCTTGTGATTGAAAGGTGGAAATGTTATGTTTCCTTTATGCATGTGTTATGTGATACGATTATGTTGAGATTCTTGGGCATTATTATGAAGACGGGTGGTTCTGTGATAAACTAAGGGCGGGTGAGCCCGATATAGCTCTCCAATGCATTGGGTAACGCGAAGGAGTGAAACGTTAAGGTTTCTCCAAAGAGATTTTAGGGAATATACTGTGATGGGTATTCCAAACGTAACCAAGAGGGTTACTCCCTACGTAAGAATGTTATGAATGCCTCAAGTTACTTTTATGTCTTATGATTTCGATGATTTATTCATGATTTTATGAGGTATGTTAAAGTGCCTATGTTTTATGGGTAAAGTATGATTCCATTATTATGTATATATGAACTCATGTTTCCTTTCCATATTTTTTATAACCCTTACTGAGCTTTTTATGCTCATCCCATGTTTTTGAAATGTTTTTCACAGGTCAAGGGAAAGGTACATGATGTGATGATAGTGTCAAGGATGTGTCAAGAAAGAATCTGTGTTTTATTTTAAATATGTTTCTGTTGATGGGAAGAATGAATATTGTCTTTTATGTAACCACTTTGTTTAAATGTGGAATGTAATGAAAGTTTCATGATCTAATTCTCTAAAACTCTAAACCTAAATAGATCCCCAATGTGTAATCTTGTAATAACTCAAGATTAAGTAAGGTTTAAGGCTGGGGCATTATAATCAAACCCACAATCGTAGTGCGACAGGCCTTTATCACCTACCATTGGCCTACAGAAAGTCCCTACTTTGTAGAAATTAGTTTTATTTTATTAAGTGGTATGATAGAGGAAGTATAAGTCAATTTTTGGAACCATATATGATTAATCTCACCATAGATAGACTTATGTATATAGCTATTTCTAACCTTATGTTTGAGACGGATGGAATGACCTATCATTCTATCGCATGATCCACTAACACTTCACGGAAGACAAACTCAACTTCATTTTTAAGAGATAAAGTGGAAATTGTTCAAGGCATGAACAACAGTGAGATTGTACCAAAATCAAGTAATTATTTTTTTTAAGTCAAAAATTATTCAACATTAGGGAAATGATCTTGAAAACCAAAAATGTTTCCCTATTTCCCTCATATCTGATGAATCAGATGGTACCTTAGATCATCAAAAATTTATGGCTTTGTGATTGTTGGCTTTTTCATAGCCATGTTCTCTACCACTCTCCATTATAACATGATGATTAGATTTCTCTTCCATGTCCATATTTTCACCTATGGTCTCATATGTGGAAACCCAGTGATTAGTTAATTTGGGTAACCGTTACATTTCTTACTTTAGTTTTTAAAGTTATGTTTTGGTATTCCTTTTTAAGATGTGGGTTTCTATTAAAGAAACTTTCTAGTAGTAAACCATTTATAACCCCGATGAATTTCAAGGGAGAAATTCATTTTAAGGGGTGTAGAATGTAACACCCCAAGATTTTATGAAAAAATATTTTTTTAATTTCTTTGATGTATTCTATTGTACACTACAACAATATTAGGTTGTACTATACGCAACACCGTATTGGCTTGCAGTATACGCAACACTATTCTTGGCTAATGTTACAAACAATTTCAAGTTCGTTTTGTATAATTTATTCTACGCAACATTGATTATAGATTTTGTTTAATGTATAAATGAAATAAGTTTTTATTATGTTATACGCAACACCAAAGTGAGCTTGCACTACACGCAACCCTGACTTGGCTTGCATTACACGCAATCGCAACCTTCCTCGACAGCATGTGTAGTACCCAATATCGGGTTTCACTAAACAACGATATATTGTTATAATATTATTATGAAATAGCCATTATGAATAGTATTAACTATATTTTTAATTTTATAGCACTATTATTCATCTTAAAAATTATCTATAACATGGTATGAGAACAAAATAAATTTTTCGGGTAAAATAAGTATTTTTCAAAAAATACAGTTTTGTCGCCTTTTGATGGCAGAACCACTATAAATATAGTTTTTGACATTTTTATAAGTTTAATTTGATGAAATAAAATTCTTATTTGGAATAAGGATATAAAAATTTACTTTGGATAAAATTTTCATATTATTCTGATAACTTTCATATTTTAATGAATAGTAAAAACACGCTATATTTTAAATAAAAACAACTTTTTTCATCGTAATAATTTGTATAGTTAAATAATATTATTTAATGGTCTTAAAGTATAAATAGAATATATTTTCACCATTTAATATAATATATTTCATTATCATTGATTTTACATTGAATTCATAGATAAAATCATTTCAATCTTTTGCAATGTTGTAACTTTTAGAACTCATTTTCTTAACAACGGGATTAATTTGAAATTAATTTATGCAACTTCTGTGATTTGAATTTGGAAAAATGTATTCAATATTTGGAATTAGTAGGTAAAAATTATGTTAATATTCTACTTTTTATTTTTGGGCACTATGAATAATAAATATGGTGAATTTTATTTACCATAGTTAAAGGAAAAGCGTGTAATTAAGGGTAAATATAATATTATAAATTTACCCTAACACTTGTATTAATATTATTAGATGGTTATATTTTGTCCTAAGGAATATTTGGGTCGAAATGGAATCTATTGGAACCCACTTGGATGTGATTAATACCTTTAACTTATTTTATTTAAAAGAAAGTGAAATATGTCTCACTCAAACTTTAATAATTAAAGTATTTTTAATATAAGGTTATGCATAATATAAATTATATTATAAATACTAATTTTAAAGCTAAATTTTTTTCTTTGTTATGGTAATTTATTTGTAATTTTTAAGATATATTTAATTACCTTTATATCTTATACATTAATGATGCCTAAATTATTTATTTAGTGAAAAATCAGTAATATAGTTTGTATTAAAATAATAATACCCATTAAAAAGCCATAAAACCTGAAAAAAAAACTTATTTTTAGTATATATATAAACCATAACCATCCAATTGTATAATTTTTTACCATTTGGAGCTTTATAAAAGTGATTATGACACTTGTATTATTTTATTTTAAATGATGTCAGAGTTGTCACCTTCATAATTTAATAAATATGACAGTTTACATGTTGTGATATTAAGTTGATAAATTCTCGTACAAGTATTATTTTGAAATATATTATATTTATCATCATCATAGTATTTTATTTTTAATTTTTATTCAACTAATATGTACATTAAATGATGTAGTAATTTTTTTATTAAGATAAATATCAAATAAATGGTTTTATAAATATTACAATAAATATTTTATGTAAAAATTAATTTTATCCACAAATTTTTTAAATTAATATGACATGTTAGGAATCTATTAAAAAATTTGGTTCGAATATATCCTCGGTGTGGATTTTATTTAAATTCAAATAAATGAATAGTGTCAAAATTAACAATATTGTTATTTTATAAAAATAAAATATTATTAAATTGTTTAAAAATCACAAAAAATGTTTAAAAATAATAAATTGAAATTTATATGGTATAAAATGTCATATAGTACGAAATTATGGATAATTTACAACACATAAGTAATTATTTAAAACAATTTAAAGTTTAGAAAATTATTACCACAAATAAAATTAAATAGATTAAATAAGGATCAATCATGTTGATAAGGTTTAAAATAAATTTACAACATGTCTAATTTTTTTTTGTTAATGATATTATAACCCTATCTCAACTAATCTTCAGATTGGATTCATTTTGGAAGTTTTTATGTGGGGTTTGAATTTATATTAAATTAATATTTTTGATGTTTCCAAAGGTGATCCTCTCCTCCCTTATAAAACGGAACCTCCTCCCTCTCCTCTTGACACAAATTTGAGCCTTCAATCTCAGCCAAAACCTGCCTATATAACTTATCCACTTCCATAGAAACCTACTAGAAGTTATGGACTTCTTCAAAGACCAACTTTAGTTCTCTAAGAGGAGGTTAAGTGCAGGCGCATCGAAGAAGAGGTAATCTCTTCTACTGGTTCTTTCAAGTTTCTTTATTATTATACTTCCTATTTTTTAGTTGTTTCATTATAAAGTAATAACATAAGTATAAATAATATACTGATATGTTATTATAAATATAAAACCAACCCATTTCACCTTCTATCCATCCTACGGAAAACGAAATCACTGCAAGTGCGTACGTACGGAATATCGTCTCCCCGCCGTGGTGTAATCTGTTTTTCCACCACCACCTTGCTTGGATGGGTATAAGGGTGTAAATAATAACTATATATGGTTATTATAAAATCATACTGATCCTGATATATTATATCATCCACTCCAATTCCATTCAATAATTATGGGAATGATATCATCGCTCGTGCATACGTATGGATTACCGTCTCCACGACGCGATGAGATTCATTATCCATGTTAACCATTCAAGAATGATTATAAAGTATATAATGAATAATAATTATATATATGACATAATAATTCTACTGGATTTATATATATATATATATATATATTTAATCTACTTTATTCCATTCAAGTCTATAAGGAATGGAAAACAGCGTTCATGCGTACGTACTGCCT
Source organism: Viscum album (assembly GCA_963277665.1). Taxonomy (NCBI): domain Eukaryota; kingdom Viridiplantae; phylum Streptophyta; class Magnoliopsida; order Santalales; family Viscaceae; genus Viscum; species Viscum album. The sequence goes on from OY728138.1 coordinate 1,418,311,747, forward strand.
ATCATCTCCATGAACGGTGTGTTTCATTTAATTTATCTATCTATTATATATATATATATACTTAATATATATGATATATAAATAATTATTTACATTCTGGAAGTAATAAAATCTATATATAAGTAATAATAATATCAAGAACAATAAGTTCAAACACGTATGATAAATGAAACTATTTTACCCAAAACACTGCTTTAATATGGAATTGACAAAAGAACGGGTAATATAAAGTCATATGTTAATCATATATGATATCATAAATGTTATTATGGTTTTTTATAAGTTAATAATATGTTTAAACCCATTATACAGTAGTTTCGGACACGTACAGAAGAAATTGGACCTAAGGTAAGGGATAATTTTACAATCACATTTTTATGCGGGATTGTTTATACGTAAGTATTTACAGGAGTTGTATTTTTAATCCATGTCTATAAAAATGTTTTCATAAAGTGTTTAATATTCTTCAATGTATTTTTAAATCCATTTTGACCCCATTTTTACTTTTACATTGTGTTATGGAAGTAATCTTTCTTTTGTTTACCATATGAAGAAGTTTTTGTCTTTTCCAGCAAAAGTTCAAGGAGAATGTTTTTTTAACTTATACAGCAAGAACGGATTTTTATGGTTTCATAACGCCTAATTTTCATGAATCTTCCACTACAATATTTCCTGAATATTTTCAAAAAAATCCTTTTCTTTTAAAATTGCATGTCATTTTGTGAAAGGAAAATTATTTTGAAGAAGAAAGGATATTTTCCTCTAGTATTCAATTCAAGTGTTTTGTAAAAACTATTTTCCATCTATGATGACATTATTTGGCATTATTATGTTCAAGTATAATGTCTCCATTATTTACATTATTTGATTCTTATTATGATGAAATGATATCCATTTGTTTTATATGGATTATGTTATGATGGGATGATGTTTATGAAACCCATTTTCTTCTTTGGGTTATGATGAATGATTTTTGTTTATTTTGTGGCACAAGTAAGAACGATTTCATTATTACATGGGTGGGACCTATATATCCATCAAATTCATTGGGTAAATATTTATATCTCATGATATAGACATGGCTGGAACAGAAAGTGAATCTGGTTCAGTAATATGGGGCTGGAATGGGAATTAAACCTGGTTCAGTAATGGACTTTGTCCACTATGATTGTCTTTGCAACAATTCCTTGGCTACTATGGAAATCATAACATGTGCATAATGGTTACAACAATTACATGTTTTATTCCCATTATATTTTATCATTATTAAAGTTCCTTTATGATCTATTCCTTATGTACTACCGAGATTGATTTCACAACTCAAGATTATAATGTTTACACATTATGTTCATGTTATTAAAGTTCAAACGTACATGGATTGTTCTATTTTCTAAATGCTTACCCTTACTGAGCATTTGAGCTCACCCTTTTTTTGTTTTATTTTCCCCAGGATATAAAGAAAGGTTTCAGGTAAGAAAACAAAAGGGAAATATCTTTATGGGATATGTTGAAGATCTTTCACCATGATTAGAAGATCATGTTTCGAGTTTCCAAATACATTAAACTATTACGGTCCTTGGGTGTCATTTTTTGTTATGTATTAAGTATTCTTCTAAATTAATGTAATTTCCATGTACTCCATGCTTTGGGTCTCTACAGAAGCACCTATGGTTCTTTCGTATCAATATTGGTTTCAATGGGAAGGATTATCTGGGTTCTTACAATAATTGACTAGTGTTTCTACTATTTCTAGCGTAGTCAAAGCATGGGTAGATTCTCCTGACTAAAATGACACCATGTGGTGGGCAGTAATGGATTAAATCTAGGTGGGAATGACGTTCCCAATTTTTGAGTGGAGTTAAATGGGATTTTCTAGCTTATTTGGACTAACATGTAATGTAGTATTGTCAGCACTGTTTTAATGGAATACAAATCACTGGAGTGTGATTTCAGTGATAATGATTCATGTCGGTTACATGTAGTACCATTTAAATCATAAATCAGTTTTTTGACAAGTGTGATCGGGGTACTGATGGATTCATGTTCTTTTTATGGTCATGGTTTCTGAGTATTTGTGGTTAAATGATTATCCCCCCTCCATTGTAGAGGATACATATGGAAGAATTAGGTAGTGAGAGATGCTTGAAGTATGGTTGTAGCTGGAAACACATTGTTGGGAGATGTGGTGTCGGGTGTTGGTTGAAGAAAAGTGTATCATGTTTTCATGTAAGAGTATCTTGAGAAGAGTTAAAAACACTTTTTAGATATTCTAAATTTACTCCTAGTTATAGAAGTTAACTCTCAACATTGAAATCATCTTCAGGAAACTTAGAAATAATTGGAACTACACCAATATTCTTTTCCTTTAAATGTATTTCCTAGTTTAATAGAGGAACTTGTTAAGGTTGTTCTCGAGGAGGGTTATAAGGTAATCCATATGGTGGGGTGTGAACTGTAGGCCATTTGAGGGTGGTTACTTTCATTTTCAATTATAATTAATCATCTGTTATGAGCTTATGAGTTTGGAGGTGAATGGTGAGATAATGATAAGGGTATTCCTATATTGAGGAGTACAAGATCGGCCATAGTTAAATGTCTTCATTGATGGGAGAGTTTTTGATGCGGTGGAACTAGTCATTGGATAGTCGAGATAGCTTGTTTTTGAACATTCTAGGGTTAAGATCATGTCTTGTAGTCTGATTACAAGGATTCATGTGGATGATAAGTTTTATGGTGGAGAGATTGTAAGGATTTATGTTTTTATGGACTAGAATTTTTACCATAAATCTAAATTTGTTTCTTCCAGTTTCTTATAAAGGTGAAAATATTAATTTCTCATTGGAAAATGGTCTTGGATAATTTTTCTAACCACTCCATTTCTCTCAGAATATGGTTTTTACCCTATCATAAAAAAATTGGGAGGAATTATGATCTATATTAATTTTAGAAGTGTAATAGGTTTTTATTTATTTATTTAATTAATTTTTAATTTATTCATGTAGGTTCATTCTCTAATATCATTTGAAAAGAGAATAAGATTTAGATTCTTAAATCATCATTGCATCCATAATGGGGTTTATTTCCTAGGTGGGTCATAAACTCATGTTGGGCATCAGAGGTGAGTCAGGCCCCTATTTTATTTTTCTTTGGTTTTTTATATCTTATCAATTCTTATTTTATTTTATTCCTCCATAGATTATCTTTAAAACCCACATGGTTTATCCTTTTCTATAACCTAGTGAGACATGTATCTGAAGATAAAGAAATATAGGAAGAGTAAGAGTGGTACCATTACGGAGCTTGGGATGATTTGGATCATCGTGCAGTGGTTGTGGATCAAAGAAATAGGACAAGCATTTTCATATTACACCCAAAGGTACATTGTTTTTTAAATTTTTTCCATATATCACTATAAATTTTCTATTTTAAAGTTTTAATCTATTTTTATTCTTTCTTAGGACCCCTTATGGGTCTCTCTTTTGTATTTTGGAAATAAATCGGGGTTTTGAGTGACTTGATGGGTTTTTGTGTAACGCCCCGACCCCAGTTACCCAGATTTGGTGCATTACTTCGTAACATTGGCATGATCACAAAAGATTAAGTCTCAAAAGACCGATTAGTTTAGTAGCCTTGGAAACACTAGATACATTCAAAAATGTTACATTACATCATAAAGTGAAAAACTACAATAACATAGTATCTATTTTCCACACTCATATCCCCTTCAGACTATCCCTGCACGTCATTCCTAAAATACTTCTTCACATCCTGGAAAAATTAAAACATTGAAAGGGGTGAGCTCAGATGCTCATTAAGGATAAAAATATAGCGGAAGCTTTCATAAGTAAATATAAACATTTAAGGCAATGTATAACTAAAACAAAAGCCTTTTAAACTTGAACTTCAATATAATATGGCAAAAGTAAAATGAGATAATTTCATTTACTTATTCACATGGATATTCTACTGGTCGAATAATCACATGCAATATCAATAACCACTTTCATAATGATGGAATGCATAATGCCAGACTATCATAACCACGTAGCCAAGGCCTCGTGCCAAGACCACTAATAAGATTTTGTCAAGGCCTCGTGCCAAGACACTAGTTTGTCTCATGAGACCTGTCGATGCATCGAGGAGCTATAGCGGGCTCCACCCATCACTTATTAAGTCCAATGCATTCCTCATATGAACAGGTTTAAACATATCATAAACCATAACATAATTATATCACATAAAACAAGCATAAAGGAAACATAAGATTCCCACACTTCAATCACAAGATATCAATACAACACATTGATATAATAAAAACTTTATCAAAACCATTTTCAACACCAAAATAAAAGAAAAGTAAAACATGGTATTTATTTTTCTTTTTTAAAAAAAGTTATGGCTTATAGAGGAAGCCAAAACTCAAATAATAGTCACGGCGGCGGAGAAGTCATTGTCGTCGCATACGTAAGAAAAAATATTCCTTTTTTCGTTTAGTAAAAACGCTTCTCATAAAAAGATTCCTTTTGAATAAAAGTAAAAGTCAAAGGGGTTTATACACCGTATAATGGAAAGTTGTGTATAAAACAAAATATGCCTCAATGAAAGGAGATTGAGATGAAGTTTTTACAAAGATCATTTTTTTAAAATAAAATAGATCTAATATGTGTATTTACTATAATTAAACATAAATAAACTACAAATACAAGATAGGACATAATAATATCATGACATAATTTGAAAGTAGGAGATTAACCCAAAGAACAAAAATTGGGTTAAGAAGTTCCCTTACCTCGTGTCCGACTTGACTCGACCGATCTTTAACCTCCTGAATAATAAACTAGAGTTAATATATACCTTCTTAAGAACCTTTTTCAAGTTCATTATCCCTTTTTATATCACTTATTACAATGTTACGGAAATTATGTAATTATTTATGTTAATAACAGTCTTTTTGTCGATCTTTGGTACTTGAGTCAAAAATATGCTTCTTATAATTACAAGTTATTCATGTGGTGAAATATCCATTATATCCAGAATTATATTCATGATTTAGATATCATATATAACATATATATATACAGTGTATACATGCATTTATAATATTACATAACATTTAGAGGTAAGAAATGAAATGCACCGTTCATGGAGACGGTAAGCCGTACGTACGCATGAACGCTACTTTCATTTCTATTTCATATTTTAATGGAATGAAACATAATTATATAAAGGTATAAAATAATTACAGTATAATATAATTTATAATACAATTTACTCCATCCTTTATACATCCCACATATGGCATTAACGATTCAAATCACTTTGAGGGGGCAGTAGTCCGCACTTCCTAAAATGAAATTATTGCGTTTACCCATAATGGAAATCATAAAGTATGCCATAAATGAGAAAATAAATAAGCATAAGGAAAACATAAACATAATATATATATCATATATGAAAATAGTGTCATCAAAATGGCCACCATTAGAGGTGTTAAAAGAATATTGAACAGTCATCGTTTCGTGAGGCGGTATTTCGCCACCCATAGAAACAGTATGTTCTTTAACCATTAGATGAAGGTGTGCGTAAGTGTAAACCAAATACTTATCATAACAACATCCTAGTATATTTTAGATACAGGTTTTGTTACAAAAGAAGGTAATAAAAAGAGTTTAAGGGGTAGGAGAAGCAAAATAAAATAAAACAACATTAGAGAAGACATTACCTTAAAATCGGGTAACTCTTTTTTATTTGAGCCAAAGGCTTCCTTGGGAAGACTTCTGCACAAAGTGAGGCTTCTAAGAGTAAGGGAGGAAAGTTGAGAGAGTATTTGGGCATATTTTGGCCAATACAAAAGGCTTGAAAGTGTGAATAAGGTGGTAGTGGTGGGGGCCTTTTACAAGATGAGAGGAGGGGCACTCTTGGAAAGATTGAAATGTTACATTATTATGAAATGCTTTTTCAAATTATAAAGGTCCCACACTTATATATTTCTAGGATAATGTGATAATGGTTCTAAATATACTCATACAATAGGTTTTTTACAAGTTTAAGTCTTATTTTTTACATTTTATTTTCATTTTATTTAAATCGTTAATGAATGAGGTAATCGCTGCATGATCATGGTGTCATAAATAATTTAATTTATTTAATGTCTAAAAATTATAAAAAAAATATCATGATGTAGGAAATCTTTTTATATTTCTAATGAATATTTATAGTCAAAAATATGACTTTTATAACCTCATTTAAAAAAAATTCGTAAAACAACTCTTGTTTGTGACATTTTTATTTTAACATTAAATAAAAAGTTATTTATGTCATTTTCCTACCAAAGTGGCTCCATGGGGTCCGCAAGTTGACCCATGGATTATCTTGGTCGGCCATGACACATAAAATAGGGGTAGGACAAGTGTAAAGGTATTTTCATATTTTTATAATATCATTTTTACCTTAAATTTCACTAATTACCTTTAATCGCGATTAATTAAACTTAAAAGTTACTTTTCACCAAAAAATTATTTTAATCCCATTGAACCACATTTTACTTCTTAATGAAAACCATGTATTTCAGATTTTTGAAAATCAAATCACAGAAGTGGTAATGTTTCATTTAAATGAAAAATCGGTTTTTTAACTACCATTTAGTGGTTTCACTATTCATCAAAAATTGAAGTTTTTCAGAACAGTGCAAAAATTTAACCCTAAGATATATTTGATATTCTGAATTCAAAAATGATGTCTATTTTACAAAATTCAAAACATATAAGTTGCATTAATTAATTTTATAATTAATTCCCGCTGTCACAACAAATAGCATGTTTTTAAGAAATAATATATATCAAAAGATTGACAATTGTTTATGTCCAATTTCAAAGTGAAATTAATTCTAATGACCACCATTGGATAAAATGGTAGAAATATATCCTAATTATAATTTAAAACCACTCAATAGTATAATTTATCACTATAAATTATTTTGATTAAAAAAGTTGTTTTTAAGTATTTTTCACTATTCATAAAAAATTGGAAGTTCTCAGAAAAATACCAAAAATTCAACATTGGCTAATTTCGATATTACTAATCCAAAAATGAATTCCATTTTGAAATATAAAATATATATAATTTCAAAATTTGGGTATTACTATTCATAATAGCTATTTTGATTGGTCTCGGTGTGTTAGAATCTCGAACTTGCGTACAATACAAGCTATTGCATTACTGAAAGATAAGCGTATCATGGAAGCTCGGGGTGTTACATTCTCCCCTCCTTCAATAAATTGCATCCTCGCAATTTTAAATTTTTGTTTGAAAATAAAAGGTTGAAAATAGAAAACACCTTTATGGAAAACCCACATCGGAAATAAGGTTAATAAAATTTAGCTTTAATAAGAGGGAAAGGGAAATGAAAAAGTCACCACCAAATTATGATCTCGATAAGGAGAACATTGGTGGAAATTAAAGACATATAATTGGAGGAAAAACGTAAATATTTATAGGGAGTGATTGAGGTCATCAATCACAAACAAGTGTAAAATTGTGGCCCTGAAAGCCTTCAATCTATATTGACTTAAAATATTATCAGTTCAACAAGACATAAGGTATTAGGATAACACATTTTTTGTTTTAATAACCCTTTAATAAAGTTTAAGAATTAATTTATTCATATAATAAGAGATTGGTATATATATATTTATGCTTGTCAAGTAGAGTTTCAACCTTCAACTAATTTCTACCACAAACTCATCTTTCACTCAAAAAGATAATAGAACTCAAAAATATTATATTTATTCTAATTGTACAAGGTTCACATACCATTTAGATTAGGAAAACTATTTTTTAATAACCAGGGACTTCCTGTAGGCTAGTGGTAGGTAATAAAGGCCTCTCAAACTATGGTTGTGGGTTCGATTCTTGCAGCTTTTTCCGACGCGACGGGTTATGCCCCACCATGCAGGTTGTCCTTTTCCTAAAACTATCGTATTGTAATATTCCAAAAATAATCTTCAGAAATGTTTTAACCTTAAACAATACTATCCAAATATCAACTTAATCCATTCCAACCTTTATAGTTATCCAAAATACCTCCATCCAGACTTTCTCTAAAATGTCCTTAAATTCCAAAATAAATTGCAACATTAGATTCCCCAAACAAATTAAGGTTTCTCTTATAGTCACATACTGAAAAAATGATTACCTTCATCATATTAAAACCTTAATGAAAACAACAAGTACCGCATTACAATCTTTATATATATTACATTATTCTTATAACCATAATCTAGTTCTTAAGTCCAAAACCACAAATACAATAATTATTCAACTTCATCTGTTGTAACAGCATAAGCTTGGCCTTGATCCCTTGGCCTTTTCTAAGGTAATTTTCCATGAAACTTAGGACATTCATTTTCATAATGCCCCATTTCCCTACAATTGTAGCATTCAACATTGATAGCCTCTTTCTTTCCCTTGTAATCACGAGCCTGGTGACCCTTTTCTCCACATTTATAACAAACTCCCATTCCTTTTAGGCAAGTACCATGGTGATTCTTCCCACAATTATCACATAATAGAAAATCCTTCTTTCCCTTTTTCCCTTTATTTGTCTCTTGTTCCACCGTTCTCTTCTTCTATTTCTTTACTTTGTTGTCATAAGACTTAGAGAATTCCTTTTCTGTCTTGATAGAACATGAGACTATATCTTCGTACGTTGAGAAAGATTGTGATACTAAAGCTCGATGGAGAAACGGTTTTAACCCATCAAAGAAACGATCAATCTTACTTCTTGGGTTACATATATAATCTGCAGCATGTCTTGCTAACCTTGTAAAGTTGGCCTCATACTTTGCGACATTCTCATCCTCCTTTTTTCTCAGACTCGGAAATTCCCTTTCCATATCTGCTCGATGGTCACGAGGAAAGTATTTTTCAAAGAAAATTTCCTTAAACTCCCTCCATTCCATACTTGATACTTCTTCATCTTCCTTTTTATTTTGAATCAATGACCACCATTGATCAGCATCTCCAGTAAGTCGGTAAACTGCCATGATAACCTTATCCCTTTCACTACTCCCGAAGGCATGGAATATTTTCTCTAAGGAATTTATCCATTGCTCAGCTACTAAGGGCTTTGTAATTCCATTGAATGTTGTCGGTTGTTGCCTCATGAATCAGTCTAAAATTGATCCTCCACCTTGTGGATCAGGGTTCTCCATACGAGTAAGGTTATTATTCATAACCTGAGTGATTTTTCCCAGCATGGTAATAAGTTGATCAGCACCAGTTGTATCTGCAGCTCCACAATAATTATCTTGAGCAGGAGGGCAATCCCTACACAGAGTGCATTCATTGATACAGTTTCCATTCCTTCCACTAGGCGCCAGTTCTAAACAATGGCATAAACTAGATTAGTTTATGAATAAAAATACATAATTCCATAATTGTGAAACACTTAACATTAATTGAACTATTTATGGATATAATCCATATTCATAAAAAAAATTCTTTGAGAAGGTATATACTCATAACCCTTCATAGAGGATTGTAAGAAAATGAGAATTACCCTAAGCATATCCCTCGGGAGTGTCGTAACCAAGAGTGCAGCAAGGCCCGTTGTCGTGCACCCGTTCCCATTCAAGTATAGCTCAAAGCGGTGTCATCAGGTTTTACCCCTAGGTACATCTGTGCCAGAGCCGCCTCTACTTGCTCGTATCCAGACAGGTATGTATTGCTCAGAAAACTCACAAAATCTCTACAATAACAAAATTCTAGGAAGTTATTCTATACTAATCCTCACATTCTATCTTATGGCTATGTGCTCTAATCAGAGTTTTTCTAAATCTAGCTTCCAAAGTTAGTACAAAACTTCCTCTGATACCAACTGTAACGCCCCGACCCTAGTTGCCCAGAGTCGGTGCATTACTTCATAACATTGGCATGATCACAAAAGATCAAGTCTCGAAAGACCGATTAGTTTAGTAGCCTTGGAAACACAAGATACATTCATAAATGTTACATTACATCATAAAGTGAAAAACTACAATAACATAGTATCTATTTTCCACACTCATATCCCCTTCAGACTATCCCTGTAGGTCATTCCTAAAATACTTCTTCACATCCTGGAAAAATTAAAACATTGAAAGGGGTGAGCTCAGATGCTCAGTAAGGATAACAATATAATGGAAGCTTTCATAAGTAAATATAAACATTTAAGGCAATGTATAACTAAAACAAAAGCCTTTTAAACTTGAACTTCAACATAATATGGCAAAAGTAAAATGAGATAATTCCATTTACTTATTCACATGGATATTCTACTGGTCGAATAATCACATGAAATATCAATAACCACTTTCATAATGATGGAATGCATAATGCCAGACTATCATAACCATGTAGCCAAGGCCTCGTACCAAGACCACAAATAAGATTTTGTCAAGGACTCGTGCCAAGACACTAGTTTGTCTCATGGGACCTGCCGATGCATCGAGGAGCTATAGCGGGCTCCACCCGTCACTTATTAAGTCCAATGCATTCCTCATATGAACAGGTTTAAACATATCATAAACCATAACATAATTGTATCACATAAAACATGCATAAAGGAAACATAAGATTCCCACACTTCAATCACAAGATATCAATACAACACATTGATATAATAAAAACTTTATCAAAACCATTTTCAATACCAAAATAAAATAAAAGTAAAACATGGTATTTATTTTTCTTTTTTAAAAAAAGTTATGGTTATAGAGGAAGCCAAAACTCAAATAATAGTCACGGCGGTGGAGAAGTCGTTGACGCCGCATACGTAAGAAAAAACATTCCTTTTTTCATTTAGTAAAAACGCTTCGTATAAAAAGATTCATTTTGAATAAAAGTAAAAGTCAAAGGGGTTTATACACCGTATAATGGAAAGTTGTGTATAAAACAGAATATGCCTCAATAAAAGGAGATTGAGACGAAGTTTTTACAAAGATCATTTTTTTAAATAAAATAGATCTAATATGTGTATTTACTATAAGTACACATAAAGAAATTACAAATACAAGATAGGACATATTAATATCATGACATAATTTGAAAGTAGGAGATTAACCCAAAGAACGAAAATTGGGTTAAGAAGTTCCCTTACCTCGTGTCCGACTTGACGTGACCTCTCTTTAACCTCCTGAATAATAAACTAGAGTTAACATCTACCTTCTTAAGAACATTTTTTAAGTTCACTATCCCTTTTAATATCACTTATTACAATGTTACGAAAATTATGTAATTATTTATGTTAATAACAGTCGTTTTGTCGATCTTTGGTACTTGAGTCAAAAATATGCTTCTTATAATTACAAGTTGTTCATGTGGTGAAATATCCATTATATCCATAATTATATTCATGATGTAGATATAATATATAACATATATATCCAGTATATACATGCATTTATAATATTACATAACATTTAGAGGTAAGAAATGAAATGCACCGTTCATGGAGACGGTAAGCCGTACGTATGCATGAACGCTACTTTCATTTCTATTTCATATTTTAATGGAATGAAACATAATGATATAAAAATATAATATAATTCCAGTATAATATAATTTATAATACCATTTACTCCATCCTTTATACATCCCACATATGGCATTAACGATTCAAATCACTTTGAGGGGGCAGAAGTCCGCACTTCCTAAAATGAAATTATCGCGTTTACCCATAATGGAAATCATAAAGTATGTCATAAATGAGAAATAAAGAAGCATAAGGAAAACCTAAACATAATATATATATCATATATGAAAATATTGTCATCAAAATGGCCACCATTAGAGGTGTTAAAAGAATATTGAACAATCATCGTTTCGTGAGGTGGTATTTCGCCACCCACAGAAACAGTATGTTCTTTAACCATTAGACGAAGGTGTGCGTAAGTTTAAACCAAATCCTTATCATAACAACATCCTAGTATATTGTAGATACTGGTTTTGTTACAAAATAAAGTAATAAAAAGAGTTTAAGGGGTTGGATAAGCAAAATAAAACAAAACAACATTAGAGATGACATTACCTTAAAATCGGGTAACTCTTTTTTATTTGAGACAAAGGCTTCCTTGAGAAGACTTCTGCCCAAAGTGAGGCTTCTAAGAGTAAGGGATGAAAGTTTAGAGAGTATTTGGGAAGATTTTGGCCAAGCCAAAAGGCTTGAAAGTATGAATAAGGTGGTAGTGGTGGGGGCCTTTTATAAGAGGATAGGAGGGGCACTCTTGGAAAGATTGAAATGTTACATTATTATGAAATGGTTTTTCGGATTTTAAAGGTCCCACACTTATATATTTCGAGGATAAGGTGATAAGGGTTATAAATATACTCATCCAATATGTTTTTGACAAGTTTAAGTCTTATATTTTACATTATCTTTTCATTTTATTTAAATCATTAATTAATGAGGTAATCGCTGCATCATCATGGTGTCATAAATAATTTAATTTATTTAATGTCTAAAAATTATAAAAAAATTATAATGATGTAGGAAGTCTTTGTATCTTTCTAATTAATATTTATAGTCAAAAATGTGACTTTTATAACCCCATTTAAAAATTGTTTTAGTAATACAACTCTTGTTTGTGACATTTTTATTTTAACATTAAATAAAAAGTTATTTATGTCATTTTCCTACCAAAGTGACTCCATGGGGCCCCCAAGTTGACCCCTGGATTTTCTTGGTCTTCCATGACACATCCAATAGGGGTAGGACAAGTGTAAAGGTATTTTCATATTTTTATAATTTCATTTTTACCTTAAATTTCACTAATTACCTTTAATCGCGATTAATTAAACCAAAAAAGTTACTATTCACCAAAAAATTATTTAAATCTCATTGAACCACACTTTTATTCCTAATGAAAACCATGTATGTCAGATTTTTGAAAATAAAATCATAGAAGTGGTAATGTTTCATTTAAACGAAAAATCAGTTTTTTAACTACCACTTTGTGGTATCACTATTCATAAAAATTTAAGTTTTTCAGAACAATGCCAAAATTTCACCCTAAGCTATATTTGATATTCTGAATTCAAAAATGATGTCTATTTTTAAAAATTCAAAACATATAAGTTGCATTAATTAATTTTATAATTAATTCCCGCTGTCACAACAAATAGCGTGTTTTTATGGAACAATATATATCAAAAGATTGACAATTGTTTATGTCCAATTTAAAGTGAAATTAATTCTAATGACCAACATTGGATAAAATGGTAAAAATATATTCTAATTATACTTTAAAACCACTCAATAGTATAATTTTTCACTATAAATTATTTTGATTAAAAAAGTTGTTTTTAAGTATTTTTCACTATTCATTAAAAATTGGAAGTTCTCATAAAAATACCAAAAATTCAAAATAGGCTAATTTCGATATTCCTAATCCAAAAATGAAGTCCATTTTGAAATATAAAAAAATATAATTTCAAAAAGTGGGTATTACTATTCATAATAGCTATTTTGATTGGTCTCGGTGTGTTAGAATCTCGAACTTGCATATAATACAAGCTATTGTATTATTGAAAGAGAAGCGTATCATGGAAGCTCATGGTGTTACATTTTGGTACGGGAATCCCAATCACATTTTCATTTGGTTTAGAAACACATGCCATGTGTTCTTACTATTCATGGAAGATGATATTTTTATAAGTACACTCCATGTATGGGGAATAAACATTTTGTACTGGTACTCATCTGTGTAGCTGATTACCCATCCAAACAACCTGTGTTGGGGCACATGGACGTGTAGCATACATGGCTATCCACTATGTGGGTTGAACACCATGTCAAGGTACATGAACAAGATATATACATAGACAGGACATGTAAGGAACATGGAAAGGTCCCCCATGTAGGGTATGTGTTGTGTATTTGATCAACATGCCATGTACTTGGGCTTTTATATGCTAGGTACGGATAGATTACATGGTCTGATGGGGCCTTGAGCTTATACACTGTGTACTAGGGTATATGCACCATGTACAACTCCCTTGCAACATTTATAAGGGTTTTCTTGTTTTATGCCCTGAATTTGTAATTGAACATAATAGGATTCCATTATGAGTATCCATTTTCATATATTTTGATGGTTGAAACCTTGAGGTGTTTTGAGAACTTCTATGTGGTGCTTCGATATTTTTCTAAATGGATAGGTTCTTCCTATGTTGATAGAGTTTAGTTCTATCCTAATAGTGATACCTTAATATGATATACTTAATGAGCCATCTCCCATGACCAATGCTTTTGTAGATTTACCTTTGATGATACATCCCTTTCGAGATGTTCTCCTCTGGACTAGGAGTCTATGATATTATTGTTTTTAAGGATACCCTGTAGGATGCCTAATATTGTTTTTTAACAAAGAGTATCCCATGTAGGATGCATCTATCATCATCATCTTACAATGGGCCCCTTGAGGGATTCCTTTTCTTAGGGATGAAATAGGGAATACCTTGTAGAAACCCTTTACCTATATACCATTCCTAGGATCCCAAGTGGGATACCTATGCCTATGCACTTTATTGTTGGGGTCCCCTTTAGGACGCCGCTTATGATGTACCATTCCATGGATCCCATGTAGGATTCCTTTGTTCACTTACCATCAAGGATCTATTTTAGGAATCCTCCATTCACCTTCATAATAGAGAATATTTATTGGGATGTCTCTCTTTTGTTATGCCTTGAGGGACCAATTGGGTTCGCTGATGTTTGACCGACCCAGAGCTGGAACTTCCGGTTTGGGTATAGTGGGTAGTGGGTTTCACCTTAAAACACATTCAAAACTATTAATACTATTATTTTATGGTTGTATTTATGGAATTAGAATCTTTTTCATCCACACTCCTTTAATTAGAAATTCACATGTTTACTACTGATGCAGTGATGGGTTCAAGAGGTTCTTCCTAGTTGTTGGATGATGAGCCTAGTGTGTTGTAGCTCTCATTCTCCTTGGGGTGCCAGACATATTACCTAGGATCCAGCTTATGGGCCATATTATTCTCATACCCATAGTTTTGAACTAGGATTTATCTATTGAGATAATGTTTTATACTATTATGTTATTGGAAATTCCATAGCTTCTTCTTGGGATTCGGATTCTGGCCATATGATTATGATATATGGGCATGGAATCTCTAATAATGATAATTTTTATTATTAAACTCTCACAAGTAGAGAGGATGATTCCTATCTAATTTGATTTACATCTGGTGAGGATTATTATGCTCCCCTAAATTAGAATATAATGATTATTCTATCCTAAGTGATATGGATGGTTGTTCTCTCTTTGATCTGTTACTTGACTACAGTGTTGATCATGGAATTTCAAATCATTGGATACTTGTTGATCATTATTCTATCCTAAGTGATGGGGATGATTATGATCACTATGATTAGATACCATAATGGGTGGGCATGTAATCTCACTGATGATCTCTCCTAACAATTCACCTAAGTGTCAGCCCTTAGGACTCATATGAGCCGCAATTTTGTGACCACCAATGGACAGGGACCTAGGGCTCAGTCATTGAACTGGATTTACATAGAATGAATAGAATGGAATCCAGATATATTCCATTTATATGATGACCATATTTTCTTCCCTATAATCCATTATTATGTTAATTGGAGGTGAGTATGGGTGGACCCAGTGATAGGATGAGTATCCCCATGTAGTGACATAGCTTTCTCATAGATATTTTTTGTGCTTACCAAAGCAGGTATTTGTCGATTGGGATTACAAACCCAAATATTAACTAAATTATACATTTATTGAGTGTCACAACATCCAAATCAATGCCCATTCCATAGGATGTACATGAAATTGGGATTACAAACCCAAAGACTGACTATTAATGGTTTAATGTTATTTATTCTCCATACTCATGGGAATTCATATTTATGTATATATGTACATGTATTGTAATATAAATATATACTCATATAAATATTAATATACATGATATTTAAAATCCCAGTAGACTGGTATCATGGGCCTGGAGATTGACTATGGTTTCACATTATTTTTTTATTTATCTTTTCATTTGTGTCTTAGCAAGACTGAGTATAATTCAGGAGCATGAAATTTTGATAGAAAATTTATAGGTTCAATATTGGGGGTGGCCTACTGAGATTATTTCTCACCCATTCATATTCACCTTGATGTGTTTTAAGATCTTATGTATTATTTTCATGTTGAGCGTAGTTGTATGGTGGTTAGGGCCGAGGCCCAAAGGTTCATAATATAGTGTGTCTTCTCTTATGAATTATTTTGATTGTGATGATGTATCTCAACGGTTTTTGGAGACTAAGAATGTGGTATTGCTCAGAGTTAGTAGTAGAACCTAATAAATTTATTTCAGTTTCTTTTTTGTACTTCTACATGTATGTTCAGACCAATGGGTGACAATTGTTTTATGTTTTACAAGTCTATTTCGGCTTTTATAGTAATTCATTTATTATAACAACATGTTTAATTAAATGGTATTCACTAATTACACACTCTATTTATTACTTCTTGTATTTTAATTATCTATTTCTACTATTTTTTATTCTGTTATGAGTTCATGGTCTCCCCACTGCCACACCTTATGTTGTTGCTACTAGTCAAGAGCCTATGGCATACAGGCTAGTGTGCTTGAGGCCACATAACAAACCATCTCGGAGCATCAGTTTATTGGAAAATGTTTTAGGATGTTAAAAATTATTCTAGGGATCATATTTTCATTATTAATGAATCTCAGAAACTTATTCCGTTGATAAATTAATATGAATAACTTTCCATAATCATTGAACTCTATATCTCATCAACGATTGTCAGCCTAAAGTTTACATCAACTCTGAACTGCCTTGATGTGCTACTAAATGGATCTAACCTTATCCATTATTTCCTCATCTATATTGGGTCCCAATAGATTCATTTATCTGACTTCATCATATATCATTGTATTTATACACTTATTTCCATTGATACATCAATAAGGATCCATATTAATGCTCGATTAATATTTTATGTTATAATAAAACTAAAATAGGGGAATGTGTTTATTCCCACCACCTTTGAAATCCTAAGAACATGAACTCAATATATTCTTCATGGTTTTAAAGGTTATCTCTGATATTAAATCTTTCCAAGGATGATAAAAAGCACTATAACACAACTCTGAATCCATATCTTACTAAAGGATTCTCTATAAATTTGAGGTAAATCTCATATATTGGTTAGATTCAATAGAATGTGGTACTCTGTGCATCCTTTAAACTTATTTAATTTAAATTTTGGAATATTTATAAGGATATAAAAAATATCCAATATAAATTAATTGTGATAACTTTGTAAGGATTTTGATGACAGCCAAAATAGAAATATGACTTCTAGGGGTTTTGGGGGTCCGATGATAAAATTCATGGTGATGTTAAACCATTTTTTATGGTTTGGGTAATAGTTGAAATGGCCAATTATACTTCTATCTCCCAACCTTAAATTTATTATATACAAGGAATCATGATTCATACTCTAAATAAACCATATTTATGTTATTCCTCTATAGATACTCCATAAAATATCTATATATATTCATATTTCCAAAATGAATAAAGAATGATGAATTATGAGATTCATCTGATAGAAAATTCTTAAAATTTACTTTTGATGGGACACATACTTGATTCCAACACCATATACTTGCATCACAATTTTGGTTGAACTCAAGAACATTTTTTACATTAATTTTAAGGTGAAAATCTTACTTTAATGCCTATTTAATCCTTATAATGATATATAGTTGAACATGCATCTAAAAAAATAGGATTTATCACTTTTCCTCAGGATTTCTTGTCCCATTTTTTTAAAATCCATAATTATTATATCTCTTTCAATCCCCATCAGGGAAAAATTATAATTCCACTTACAACATAGAACATCAACCAACTTGTTCTCCTTCCTAGAGTGGTAATGTATAGAGAAATTGTAATAGTTAATCAATTAAAACCATGTTTACTAATTAATATTCAACTATTTATATCTATATTTATACTTAAATATTTTTTATTCATATATATTTTACCCTTATCAATGTGAATATAATTCCTCTATATCATTAATGAAAAAATATATATAGAAAACTCTAAATCAGGAGTTGGGTAATTTTTATCATGAACTATAAATTTTCATGAGACATAATATATCACCATGTAGTTTTTTATGAGGATTCATCCCAATTCATTCTTCAACGCATCACTCTAATAAAAAATAATCATAGTGAGAACCTATATATTCCTAGAAAATAATTTAGGATGTCTAAATCATGAAAAAAGCTTTTCAACCTATAAAAACATTGGTTTAGCCTACTCCATTCATGTTCATTATCTTTTCAAATATATTATAATGGACTATAATGAAAATGTGAATTAACACAAGCATATCCCCATGTAGTGTAAAACTATGTGCATAGTAAGGTTACACTTACCGTATACCAAAATGATAGTCAATATATAACCGACTAACTATTTTCAAGTTTATATTACACCTATTTTAATCTATACCAAAACCACATCCCCTTATTGTATCTACACATGTATTTATTTTAAGGAAAACCATATAATAACTAATTTACCCAATATTTTGCATTTTATCATACACTTTGGCTTATCAACAAGGTTTTTACCAATGTTCTCTAATAAAAATATCTAAATATTAACTAAACCTGATTATAATACCAACTATAGTGGACCACACTTTCCATACATATATATAAAATATTAATATTTAATATTTAATATATTTTATAAATATATGTCTGAGGATCATAAAGGTTTAGTTTCTTTGGAGATATGATACACAATATTCTTATTTCATTAATGATTTTCAACATATCTCACAAATATCTTCCCATATAGAACTCTTTATATACATACCCTACTTGAAACCTTTCTTCATCTCCTGGGGAAAGAAACATAAGAAAGGGTGAGATCAGATGCTCATCAAGGGGGAAAAGGGAGATATCGATGACCACTTAAGTATAAAATGATAAAAAGGTTATAAGAATATGATCATAACATTTTGAAATTCATACCCAATATATCATAGATTGTAATTTTTAATCATTTCATAAATCATGGTAGTTCATTTGACATGAATCATAAAGTAATCAAAGAACATGATCCCGAAGAGAATAACATTGATATAAGTTTATGGCTTACACATAATCATTGGGAATCACATATTTTATTAAGTATCACTTCCAAGGTAATCAAAACATTTCACTTTTAATTGCATCATTTTCACAAGCATGGTTCACTCCCATGATGGTCAAAGTAGACAAATTCCATAACTGAAATTGATTCACTCCCCATTCTAGACTATATTATCTCATGAGATATCTATATTTACCTAATGCATTAGAGATTTGTTTAATTCCAAGAAAACCAATCAAATAATCATAATTTATTCTTATGTTTTCCTAAAGATCATAAATCATTCATCATATATCATAACCCATGTAATGTAATTGGGTTTCATAATAATTTCAAAATTCATCATAACATAAAATATAGAAATTAAATGGGTTTCATAGAAATATCATCACCATAAAAATAAAACATCCATAAAAATAATAATTATAGTGTTGTTGGATAATATATCTAATTAATCACCTTTAATATTAAATTATGTTATCTTAAATGAAAATTTTCTTTAAAAGATCACTTCAAATATTTCTTAAGGAAAATACCATTTTCATTTTGCAATCACTTAATTAAAATAAAAAATATTGTAAAATATTAAGGTAAACTTTTCTTTTAAAATAAACTATTAACCATTAAAATTAATATTTAAATAAATGAGAATTCAAGATAGTATGAAATTTATTTTCACGCCATGTACTTTAAAACAAATATTTATTTCACATTTTTTGTAAAAAAAAGTAACCTTTTTGGGAAATGAAAATAATATTACTTTTAATTCACATTTTAAAAATTAAAAAATGGGTAAAAATTAATCTAAATATAATAGGATAATATTGAAAGCATTCTTGAAAATAATTAAAGAAAATTTAGGCATGGAAGAAAATGGTTTCTGCTCAATGAGAAAATAAATTTTGATTTTCATTAAAAAATTTAAATCATTTTAACTACCAAAGAAAATAAATTATATAATTAATTTAATATTTATTGAATAACAAGAGAAGAATAAAATAAATGAGATTATTGACTATTATATCATGAAAGTTTATCATCAGAAACATAATCAAAAATAATCCTGATAAACAATGTGATTGTAACATAGAACTATTACGAATTTCATAACTTTAAAATGAAATCATCATTAAGTAAAGAACCATAAATGGATATTTTTAATGATATGTATCTAAAAATACATTCCATGGAATTATATACATAATTATAACATCATATAATATCCAATTATTACATTTCAATATTGATTTATTATTAATTATTAATTAAAATGGTATTTTTCATGTTTAAACTATTTCATTTTTTTCATAAGAATTTCAGTCAGGTAGTTCTAATCCTTAAAACTTTATCATGGTTACACAAACAAAATTATTCAACTGATGATACAAATATCATATATATTCATTATATATATAGTCATTTGTAAAATATATATATATAAAAATGATTTATATCGTTTATGGAGATGGTAGGTCGTACATATTCTTGAACATTATTTTCAATTTCTAATGAAGAGAACTGAAGAAATAAAAATAATATTCTATAATTAAAACCCCATATTAATATCATTAATATCATATATAAATATTAGTTTCATATTTATAACCAACAACGTAAAATTTGTTTAAAAATGAATTACACTCCTACGTGGAGACTGTATGTCGTACGTGCGCACGAGTGATGTTTTCATTTTATGTATGATGGAAATGATATGGACAATAGTAGTTCATTCATAATAATAAAAATTAAATATATTTAAAATAATTTATTAATTATTTTGTAATGGATACCATATATTTAGAGGAGGTATAATAAGAAATAAAATGGAAAGTACTCAGTTAAGATTTATATATCATTGTAGAGAAACCTCTTTTTTGTTACACCTTAGGAATTAAAATTTTGTATTTTGGAAATTTAAAAATCTTAAAGATATATGTAAGGAATATGATATGGGATTATGGTTGGTAATTTCAAAGATTTAAGGCTCAGGAAGTGTGTATAAGATCGGATAGGTGGTGTTATTTTATAAGAGAGGGAAGGGACACATGTTGAATTAATTAAAATAGTTAATAATATATATATATATATATATATATCATAATCTTGTAATGTTGAACCAAGGAACACAAATGGTATAAATAAACTCAATTAAACACATTTGGGAGAATTTTGGATACATTTTCAGCCTTATCTACTAGTTTAACAACTTTAACCTCATTTTAAAATTAACCATGAATAATCAACAACTTACCATGATAACGTAAATATTTGACCAAAAATAAAAGGGATCTTAAAAAAGGATATAAAATAAAAAAATTGAAATATATTTTATTAATGTCAATTTTTATAGGTTTTATAAATTACTTTAAATATAATAATATATAATGCATGAAAAATACTTTTTCGGAAAATACCTGATTTAAGAGTAAAAATAAGTTTACATTGAAATAGATTAATAAATTGTATTCCACAAATTACATTGGTTAAATAATGAACGAAATAATATTTATAGACTTTTAGAGAAATTGAAAACTGAATTTCATCTTCCAACCATTCCATCAAATGTAAAGACCTAAAAATAGTTTTAAATTTGAATACAATGTAACATATCTTCCAAAAGTCAAGATATAGTTCCAAAATCAGACATAATAATTTTAACTAACTTATTTTACTCTTTAAGAAAACAATTAGTCAACAAATACATATACAATTGGATAAATTCTTTTGTTAGATATATTTTAATGTTTACCCACGGTTGTAACCCTATTTTACCTCATTTACTGGGGTGAAAAATATTTATTATTTTTAAATTTCATAATGACCAAAAATTTAGTTAAACATATTGAATTATATTAATTATTATGATTCAAAATACAGAATCCATTTTATAAAATTTAATTCTTCTAATTGGATAAATAAATTAAAAAGATATTTATTAAAACAAAATAGAAATGTGGCATTCAAGAAAAAATTCCATCTTAGGTATACAATGTTTTTATACCAAAATCCAGAATAATATTGGTTATAATAGCATTAATTGCTTTATCAATAATTTTAATAAACAGATTTTACATTGAAATAAATTTTATATAAAATTAACTTTAAAAATTCTTGAAATGAAAAGGTGGATTTCAATGAAAAATCAATATGTTTCACCCTCTACTATAAAAATAACATAAAGTCAGTAAAATAAAAAATCAATCTAAGAATTTTTGATATTATAGGTTTAAAAATTATATAATTTTTCACAAATAAAATTTCTAAAATTGGTAAAAATTAGTTCTAATAATTCCTCACAAATAATAATTAATCCCATTTTAAAAAAAGGTATTTTTGAAGAATAAAATGATTTTAATAAAAATTGAGTTATTATATATCGATAAATTCACAATATTTTAAACCTTTATACATATATTTTTTTAAATTTTTTATTCATATTCATACCAAAACTTTCAGAGTATAGGTTATAAAATCCATTATTAAATAATATTATTTATATTTTGGTTCATTTAAACTATGGTTTACATGTATTAGAGGCTATCAAAAAAATTAAATTTATATGAAGACAAATATATCAACAAATATAAGGGTGTTACACTACCGGTGAAGTTTTTTGCTGGAATTGTTTTATGATGTCTTTAGAGACACTACAACACTAGAAAAAATTAGGTATGATATTTGAATAATTGTTTTTTGGTAAGACATAATCCCACTTTGTGGTCGGTATAACATATTTACAAACCCTCTAACAGTAACTAAAGAAAGTATGGTTGGGTTAAAGGTAATCATGATTACACCTTATGGCTTGAAATATATTATTGATGTTGTAAAGACCTAGAATTTCCAAATAATTTTTTTTAATTAATTCGGAATTTTACGAGTCTGCAAAAGTTGATTGTGCGTGATTCTGAGGCCCAGATTGCCCGAAATGAATTTTTGATTTTTTTGGGTACGTTCAGTAAATGTATGAGTGGGTTTTTTAAACATTTGAACCAGTACTCAGAATTAAAATCTGAGGGCACTGTTGAACTTTCAGTGCTGGTATTATCTTAAGGAGACCTTCACCTCGACCACAGTAGGTCGAGGCTGGAAGTTAGTTTCTCACTTATTTGTGAAAGAATAAAAATAAAATAAGATGGTGTAGCATTTTATTTTTATTTTGAAACTCCCATGTGTATGTTTCAAAGGGGAAGACCACCTGAACTAAACCTCCCTTGAGAGGTTATGGGGGTGGGGACCACCATAGTTTAAACCCCCCACGAACTCCCCTTTAATGGAAGAAACCCTCATTCTTACTATTAAATGTGGGGGATCCTCTTCAACTACTCCAACATTTATTATGCCACCTTAGTTAATTAATTAAGACTTTTTGAATTTATTCCAATGAACTAAATAGACAACATAATTTATTAAGTTGGCTAATTTGAGATTTTGATGGAATTGGGAGGAAGGAGCCGTGGGAGAAATCTCTCCAAAGAAGAACGCCAATGAAGAATGCCGACTTTGACTCTGACTTCTTCCACGGGAAACTTGTTGATGAGGAACATCTTCAACATCAACGCACTAACAATCGAGGAAATGTCGATATCACCAATGTCTATCTATTCCCAATGACATTGTCTCCTTCCCTGCAGACAATCTTCAACAAATCAAATGAACAAGGTAGGGAGGGTGTTTGAATTATTTTCCTTTACCCATTCTTGATATTCTTCTTCTTGTTGAGCTGCTTGCTACCACTCTAACACGGAGGGTGTGGGCCAAACAAACGAGGCCTGACCCCTCCTTCATTCTTCTTAAATGGTGTATCCTTCACATTGAAATAAGGAGACCTTGGTGACGGTAACTGGTGTCGGTGATTGGCACTATTGGAACTCGAGAACTGCCAACAAAGGCATGGCATTGTGCCGCCTCGCAGAGTCTGCCCCTTGCGGTGCTTCACTGTTCATGGAAATCATCACCCTGTGGCCTCATCGTGCCACTCGGTGGCCTTGCCGCACCGCCCCGTGGCCTCCGCCCTCTCGACCGAGCCATCCCGCGGCACCTGCAGGCTCACAAAACCACGCCTGACAAACCGCCCCACAGCACCCACGACCTCACCGTGTCGCCCCGTCCGAGCCGTCTCATGGTACCTGTGGCCTCCGCCCTCCCGGTCAAGCCACCCCATGCCCTCGCAGCACCCCTGTGACCTAGAAGGCTCACAAACCTCACAGAACCCCCACAGTCGAGCTGCCCCGCTCCCTCATGGCACCCCCACGGTCGAGCAGTCCTGCGACCCTCGCGGCACCCCCGCGGCAAAGCCACCCGCACCCTCACGGCACCCCAATAGTCAAGCTGCCATGTGCCCCCATAGCACCCCTGCAGCCTTATAGCCCTCACAGCCTACTGGGATAGGTCCAGTATGCCGGGACAGACCCAGCAAGTCAGGCTAGGTCGACCCAAACCTGGTCGACCCAAACCGGGTCGGGTTGAGTCGATCCAACTGAACCAGGCCGGACCCGGACCAGATATGACCCTATACATTACTTGGGCCATAACATTGGCATCAAACGTCTGTTTGATGAACCTTCAACAGCTCCAAAAACCTTGGAGTGAGAATATCCCTTTGGTATACCCCAAAGTAGTTTTGGATAACGTTGGGAAATAGTCGGGTAGGATCGAGCACAAATCTAACCTAGCCCTCAGGACAAAAGCCTGATAACTCACAGACCGGCTATTCGATTGATGCACCAATGGTTGCCTTGGGACCTCTATGATGTGTCAGTCTTTTGAGACACTTCTTCGTGAGACTAAGTAGTAGTTGGAGTATCGACCAGTGGCTTGTGGAACAGACCCTCCCAGAGACACGCGAGCATAGTGCGTGAACCCAGTAGCTGGCTGTGACTTAAGGAAGAGATCCTTCATCCGTCTGAGATTGAGGGTCCCAGATGGAACCACTCTAGGATTCCATGCGAGACTACCTGAGCGATCCTATGTGGGTCAACACCTAGATATCCTGTGTTAGTCAGCACCTAGCGATCCTGTGTGGGTCAGCACCTAGAAATCCTGTGTAGGATAGCACCTTGTGATCCTATGTGGGTCAGCGACTAGCGATCCTATGTGCATCACCACCTAGAGATTTTGTGTGGGTCAGCACCTAGTGATCCGGTTTGGGTCAGCACCGAGCGATCCGATGTGGGTCAACACCTAGCGATCATGTGTGGGTCAGCACCTAGTGATCCTGTGTGGGTCTGAATCTTAACAGAGTAAGATTATTCAGTAGTTACATCTAATAATCTCTTCTAGTGTACATAATTTATACCTACTGTGAGATAAGTCTGTACCTATGTGGTACTTTTCTTCATGGTAATACCTTGGTGCTATTCTTCCGTGTGGCGTGCTTGTGTGGTATTTTCCTATGTGGTATTCCTTCCTTCGTGGAACAGTTGATCATGGAGATTTGGAGTTTGACTCTGAGTTTTCCTCATGATTGAGTTTATTTACTTGATAATATAGGTATATGTGTGGGAAAATACCTAAGTGGGGTTGACAGATGATTTCATGCTTGTGGTTTATCATTTGTGGATTTGTGAGACCTTAAGGGTTTTGGGGTCCCTAATGAGTATCTTTATACTCACCCCTGCATGGGCTATGCCCGCACCTCATTGTGTTTGATGCAGATGATGGACAGTGCTAATCGAGGACGATGGTACCAAAATTGGAGGTAGATTAGAGGTGGACGTTAGACGAGGAGAACCATAGAGACGGATGTTCATGAGTTGTACCTACCCATCAGGTAGGATCCACAGTGGAAGATCCAGGAGCTTCTTTTCACCTATCAGTTTTCTTGTACATTCCAGTTTTCCTTGTACTTTCTAGTTGGGCTTCTATTCCAACCCCTTTTACTTTCTGCACTTACTCTGATTACTATTTAGTTTATATGAGTTAGTATCTTGTTGTGTTCTTGGTTGCGTGTGCTCACAGGTTATAAAGGCAATTCCTTCCTAGTTTTAGGGAATACGCCTTCGGTGCTAGTCGACATCCCCAAGACTCTAGAAGGCGGGCTTGGGGTAGTCACGGTACATGCCCTGGGGGACAGGTCGTGACAAATTGGTATCAGAGGAGTCGGTTCTACCATAGAACATAGGGCTCTGATCTTTCTTTAAATGGAAATAGTGTTATGTGTAGTGAGTTTGGTTATCATTTTAGGGAATCCAGTGTCTGTGTGGCGGCTGACGTATCCATACACCAGGAGCCTGACTTCGGATTTCTGACTTAATGCACAAAAACACTAATTGTGTGTGTGTTTTGAAGAGTTTTATTTGTGATCTATTTGAGTCAGCTCACCAAGTATAACATTTTGACCATGGCACACCTATTTCTTTTCAGGATGCCTCCACGAAGACAGCCAGCTAGGGTTCTGAGGGTTGTACGCACTAATATCCCACTGAGCGATGAGGCCTCTATGCAGGGCCCTCTTCCCGTAGAGGCACCAGCGGAGGAACCAACGATACCATTACTCGTTGGACCATCGATGCCACCAGACCTAGCAGCATAGAGTGTACGTTTCTTGAGCTCATTGCATGAGTTCCAGTGTTAGAGGCCACCCATGTTCAGGGGATAGATGGCCCCACAGGCGACTGTGGATTGGATGGATGATGTAGTGAGAGTCTTTTGACTAGTAGGGACACCAGCAGATCTCATGGTGATCCTTGCCGCCACCCTTCTACATGAAGCAGCAGGAAGATGGTGGAGATTGATTCTCTAGGCTCATGCCGCGGTGATGCTTCTCTGGGTAGACTTCGAGAGGATGTTTCGGGTAGAGTTTTTTCCAGCAACTCTTTGCGCTGTGCGCATATAGGAGATTCTTCATCTTCAACATGGTAGCATGATTGTGGATCAATAGTCAGCGAGGTCCACAAAACACTCACGCTACTCCACTAATATGGTGTGGGACCAACTATTAATGGCCCAGACCGTCATGCAGGGACTCAGACTGTAGATCAGGGCTTCGATGATCTCACTCAGCATCTCTACGTAGGTTGGGGTTTTAGAGTAAGCCCTCTTAGTGGAGAGTTTTCTTAATGAGAAGTCACCAGCAGCGAGACACACCATGAGACATCAAGTAGTAGAGACTTATGTGGCTGGCAGCAGACATATGTCCTAGAGGTCCAAGAGGACCAGACCCACAGGTGGATGACCGTAGGATTCAGGATCGTTTGTGTGGGGATCCCAAAGCAGATCCAGTCATGCCAGGAGCGAGCTGTGTTACGCATGCAGCGGGCAGGGTCACATGGCTCATGAGTGTCCGACAAGACATACAGATGATGAGAAGATGGTCAAAGGACCGCCTAGGCAGAGACAGATATTCAACCAAGGAGGTTTTTAGGGAGTAAGCGGACATGGCAGAGGAGCTGGTTGTGCAACTGGCAGTGGGAAACGATTCAAGATGTTACCACCACCAGCACCAGGTAGTCCACCCCGACCATAGGGAGCAGGAGGACAGGAGCGAACTCAGCTCCAAGAAACTGAGGCCTATGACCATGGTACTCCGTAGATGATATGAGGTATGATCTGTGTCTACTCCACCTTAGTTTTAGTACTTATAGGCACAAAATCCAATCATTCTTTTATTGCCACTGCCCTCATTCGGAGCTCGTAGATTCTGATGGAGCCACTAGATCGATCCTTACTGCTGGAGGCTCTTATGGGAGTGGATTCACCAATTACACACTAGTTTCGGTAGTGTGAGCTTACTCTAGGAGGTGAGAGTTTCAGCCGAGATCTCCTAGTAGCAGTGTCTAGGCCTTACGGCATCATCTTGGGTAAGGACTGGTTATCTATTTTCCATGCATAGATAGACTGTATTAGGCACAAGGTGTAGTGTGTACACATATATGGTATCAGGTTTACCTTCACGAGTGAGAAGTGAGCCTTTTTAGCATAGGATGGACTTACCTGGAGGAGGGTGCAACCGAATACTCATTAGTTGGCTAGCCTTACCCTTGGAACAATTGATGTGGAGAGTTTGAGTTATCCTATAGTGGTAGACCAATACGCGGATGTTTTCCCTGATGATGTTTTGGGTCTACCTCCTCATAGAGAGGTGGAATTTTACATTGACTTGTACACCTGGACGACACCGTTATCTACCCCAGCATATCGGATAGCTCTTGCGGAGCTATGTGAGTTGCAGGTACAGCTAGAGGACATACAGGTAAATGGATTCATTTGGCCTAGTTTTTCTCCTTAGGCAGCCCCAGTTTTGTTTTCTAAGAAGGCGGATGGGAGTTTGAGACTTTGTGTTGATTATTGGCACCTTAACCAGGTGACCGTGAAGAACAAGTACCCACTTCCAAGGATTGGCGACCTCTTGGATTAGCTGAAGGGAGAATGGTGGTTCTCGAAGATAGACCTCGGATCAGGCTATCACCAGCTCAGAGTATGAGATGAGGGTGTGCAGAAGACGGCTTTCAGATATCGATAGGGCCATTACGAGTTCTTGTTTATGCCATTTGGTGTAACCAATGCTCCAACAGTGTTCATCGGACTCATGAACAGGAACTTTCATCCATACCTTAATTTCATTGCAGTAGTCTTCTTCGACAACATTCTGATCTAATCGGATAATGAAGAGGAGAATGCCTATCATTTTCAAGTAGTACTGGACACACTCTGAGAGCACCAGCTTTATGGTAAGCTCTCGAAGTGCCATTTTGGGATCCAAGAGGTTCACTTTCTGGGACACATCATCTTAGAGGATGGATTTGTAGTAGATCTAGTGAAGATTGGGGTGGTACTTTCTTGGAAGCCACCCAGGAGTGTGACAGAGATACTGAGTTTCCTGGGATTGGTTGGATACTACAGGAGGTTTGTGCAAGATTTCTCCAGAGTTGCAGCACCTCTATCAGTGTTGATGATGAAGGGGAAACACTTCATTTGGTCAGAGAGATGCCAGTAGAGTTTTCAGGATCTGAGGCAGAGGCTAACTAGTGCCCCCATCTTGAGGCTTCCAGAGGAGGGTGTAGGGTATGTAGTATACTGTGACACATCAGGGATATGGCTTAGATGTGTCCTGATGCAGGAGCGATAAGTGATCATTTATGGTTCTCGACAGCTGAGACAGATTGAGCAAAACTACGCTACCCATGATCTGGAGTTAGAAGCAGTGGTCTTCTCCTTGAAGATGTGGTGACACTATCTGATGGGAAAACGCTTTACAGTGTGCTCTGATAATAAGAGTCTCAGGTATATATTCTTTCAGAAGGACTTGAACCTGAGACAACAATGTTTTCTTGAGATCCTTTAGGACTATCACTTCAAGATAGTATATACTCCTAGGAAGGGTAACATTGTAGCATATTCCCTCACAATAAGGTTATGTATATAGCTGTGAGGCGAGGCGGCAGAGCAGTTGGCCGATTTGTAGATATCCTTTGTGGATCACGATGGAGCATCGTTTCTTCAGTCTCCTATAGTCACTCCCCCACTTCTTCAGTGAGTGACGAAGGTGTAGCATAGAGAAGCCAACTACGAGGCTTGATGTGCTTATATATACATAGTACATGCACCTGGTAGATTTTATGAAGGTGGGGAACATGTTATCCTCTTTAGAGAATTTTCCATGGTACCAGTGTCACTTCTGGAGGAAGTGATGAGGGAGTTCCACACATTCCCTCTATGCTAGGCGATAGAGCAGTTATCCGCTTTGCAGTTATCCTTTGTATATTGGGATGGAGAATCTTTTCTTCAGTCTCTTAGAGTCACTCCCCCACTTCTTCAGCGGGTCAGGGAGGCATAGCATGGGGATACTAACTGCGAGGCTCGACGTGCTCAGATATCCATAGGACAGACACCTGATGCATTTTATGAAGGTAGGCAGCACTTCATCCTCTTTAGAGGAAATTCCATGGTACCAGTGTCACTTTGGGAGGAAGTGATGAGGGAGTGCCTCACATCCCCTCCAGAAGTACATCCGGGAGTGGCGAAGATGTACCAGGATCTCAGACAATAGCACTGGTGGTCGAGAATAAAGAAATCAGTAGTAGAGTTTGTCTCTCGATGCCTCACATGTCAGCAATTGAATGAAGAGTATCAGGTACCAGTAGTCTTGGTTCAACCTTTAGAGGTCCCAGAGTGGATGTGGGATGGGATATCCATGGACTTTGTGATAGGACTTCCACGTACGTCCATAGGTCATGACTCGATTTGGGTGATCATCGACAGACTCACCAAGTCGGCCCACTTCCTACCGATCAGAGTGTAGGGTTCAGTAGAGAGCTTGGGATGCCTCTATGTGCAGTAGATTGTGTGGATACATAGATTACCCTCGACCATTGTCTCCGATCATGATGCACGTTGTACTTCACGACTATGGAAGGGGTTGCTGGAGGCTTTCGGGACGCAGCTTCATTAGAGAACTGCCTTCCATCCTCAGACGGATGGCCAGACTAAGAAGATCATTCAGACTCATGAGGACATGTTGTGTGCTTGTGTCCTCAACTTCGTTTGCAGAAGGTAGGATCTCTTGCCTTTGGTGGATTTTTCATACAACAATAGCTATCACTCCACCATTGGGATGGAACCTTTAGAGGCATTATACGGGTGACCTTCTAGATCACCTTTATGCTAGACTAACCCAGGGGAGTCAGAACTCGTGGGACCAAAGATGGTACGGGCTACCACAGAGAAGTTTCAGATCATCCAGGAGTGGATGAAGACTGCACAGAGCAAGCAGAAGTCTTATGCCGACAAGATATGGTGACATCTGGATTTTGAGGATGGTGACCACGTCTTTCTACGGGTCTCACCTAAAATTGGATTACTGAGATTTTGCCATTGAAAAAAAGTTATCTCCGAGATTCATTGGACCCTTTCAGGTCCTAATTAGAGTTTTCGAGGTCTCTGACCTCTTATCTCTTCTACCGCAGTTGCACTGGGTGTATGACGTCTTCCACGTATCCCAGTTGAGGAGATACGTGCATGACCCTTTTCACATCATCTACCATGGTGAGATGGACGTCGATAATGGGACAGCGTTTACATAGGTTATAGATGATATTGAGGATTGAAAGGAGCGGATCCTTCATGGGTGGATGATACCTCTGGTGCGTGTTTACTAGCAGCACGAGAACCTCCAGGAGAGAACATGGGAGCGGGAGGCTCAGATGTGTGCTTAGTACCCCATTTGTTTTTCTAGTTTTGTTATGTGGATTATGGGGACATAAATCCCTAAGGTGGGGAGAATTTAAAGACTCTGAATTTCCATGTAAAATGTTTTTTTAATTAAATGGGAATTTTACGATTCCGTGAAAATTTACGGTGCATGATTTTGAGGATCAGAGTGCCTAGAATTAATTTCTGAATTTTTTTCAAGAACATTCAGTAAATGAGCGAGCGAGTTTTTCTAAATTTTGAACTGGTGCACAGAATTCAAATATGAGACACCGTTAAACTGACAGTGCTGATATTATCTTAACAAGACCTTCACCTTGACTGTAGTAGGTCGAGGGTGGAAGTTAGGTTTTCAATTATTTGTGAAAGAATAAAAATAAAATAAGATGGTGTAACATTTTATTTTTATTTTAAAATTCCCATGTAGAAGTTTCAAAGGCTGGGACCACCTGAACTAAAACTCCCTTGAGAGGTTATAGTGGTGGGGACCACTTGAGTATAAACCCCCCTTGAACTCCCCTTTAATAGAAGAAACCCTAAAACTTCCTATTAAATGTGGGGGAGGATCTTCAACTATTACTACATTTATTATGCCAACTCAGTTAATTAATTAAGATTTTTTTAATTTATGCCAATGAACTAAATAGACAACATAATCTATTATGTTGGATACTTGGAATTTTTTGTGGAATTAGGAGGAAGGAGCCTTGGAAGAAATCTCTCCAATGAAGAACGCCAATGAAGAATGCCAACTTTGACTCTGACTTCTTACACAGGACATTCGTTGATGAGGAATGTCTTCTACGTCAACAAACTGACGATCGAGGAAACGCCAACGTCGTCAACATCCATCTATTCCCAATGACATCATCTCATTCCCCCGTGGACAATATTCAATGAATCAAACGAAAGAGGTAGGGAGGGTGTTTTAATTATTTTCCTTTACCCATTCTTGATATTATTATTTTTTTTGAGTTGCTTGCTACTGCTCTAACGCGAAGAGTGTCGGTCAAACAAATATGACCTGACCCCTCCACCATTCAACATAAATTGTGTATCCTTCACGATGAAAGAAGGCAGCATTGGTGATGGCGACCGGTGCCGGCGATTGGCATCAGTGGAACTTAAGAACTGTCGACAAAGGCATGGCGTCGCGATGCCCCACAGCCTCTGCACCCCATGGCGCTCCGCCGTACCCAGCCATCGCCATCCCGCAGCCTCTTTGCGCCGCCCCGTGGCCTTGGCGTGCCGCCCCGCGGCCTCCGCCCTCTCAGCCGATCTGTCCCGCGGCACCAGCGGGCCCACCGCGCCACCCGGGCAGAGATGCCCCGCGGCACCCTCGGCCTCACCGCCCCGCCCCGGCCGAGCCACCCTAAAGTGCCTATGGCCTCCACCCTCCCGGCCGAGCCACCCTGTGGCCCCACGCCCTCGCGGCACCCCCGCGGCCGAGCCGCCCCACGCCCTCACGGAACCCCCGTGACCGAGCCGCCTCACGGCCCTCGCGGCACCACCAAGGTCATGCCACCCAGCGCCCTCGCAGCACCCCCGCAGTCGAGCTGCCTACAAACCCTAGAAGCACCAACACGGCTGAGCCACCCCGCGCCCTATCGGCACCCCCGTAGCTGAGCCACCCCGCGCCCTCACGGCACCCCCATGGCCTTGCGTCCCTCGCCGCCCTCACGGCCTGTCAGGCCGGACCCAGCGGGCCAGGCCAGATCAAGAGGGTATGGACGGGTTGACCCGATCCGGGTCACCCTAGGCCAGGTCGGTCCAACCGAGTCGGACCAGACATGGACCAAATAAGCCCCTATACATTACTTGGGCCATAACATTGGCACCAGATGTCCATTTGACGAACTGTCAATGGTGCCAGAAACCTTGGGGCGAGACGGTCCCTTTGCTATACCCCACTTAAATTTTGGAGGATGTTGGGAAATGGTTGGGTTGGTGAAACGCACGGCCGATTGTCACCTATCGACCGGTCAATGTTCCGGTGCTCTGCTAATGTGTATAGCAGCACTCGGGTCGAATCCTCGGCGATGATACTTTGTAATAGTCGTTTGTTTTTAGTTGATTGTATTTTGATTAGGGGGGTTTGTTTGCAGAGCTTAATTGAAATGATTTATGGATGATGTTTGATTTACAAAATTGATAAAGATTGGGGTGAGTTCATCATTGGGGAGTTAAGCATGTGATATCCTTGAGCCTTACATTGTGTTGCATTAAATTAACACCCATGTCATAAGTTGACGTTGATTGGAATTCCTAAGTGTGAAGGATTTAATCCAAGCCTTAACTTAACATGGGGTTCTAATCTCAATAAAAACTTATTTATGGTAGTGTATTGATGGTTCCAATAATCCATGGAAACCACTCGTTAAACAAAACATATCATTAATCCATGACATATTAAGTTTAACATACACAGTATTAATTTTAACAATACTCATCGAGCAAAACTCTCAATCACTTAACATCCCCAAATTATAACTCACCCCAATGAGAGATTTACTCATCCATTTGGATGTTTAATATTCTGGTTAAAATAATTATGATGATAAATTAAGAATAGAAGAAAAAGAAAGGGATTAGAAAAGAGTGGTACGTTGACACACACACACGAACGATGATGATAATTAAAAATGGATTTTCGATTGAATGAGGAAGCAAAAGAAGGGAAGGGGATTGAACTGAATTTAAACTATTTTAAGAACATAAATAGTAAAATACAGATGTTGGATGAGAATAAGAGATATTGAAGAAGTAACTTGCAATAAAACAGAATTACAAAGAAAGAGAATTACAAGATTACAAAAATGAAGAACACAAAAGTAAGTGAAAACAAAGATAGGAGGAAAGGTCTCTCAAGTGAAAATTGAGTATGGCAGGTCCTCCCAATCCTTTGGAAAGGCTATGGTCATGCCAATATGATATCCACTCTTCTGAAATGTCAACCCCTCTCAAGGAGAGAAGGGGAGAGTATTTATAGCCCAAGGAGTGGACTGTTTGCATTCCCAATCTGTCCCTCCACTTGAATCGCCAATTTGGCAATACAGACAGCCGAAGATTCAAATATCTCCTTCTTCAAAGTTGTAGACAATAAGGTTGGCCGACTACTGTCAAAATATGGAGGCAGTTGGACAAGTGGAGCCATAGTTATGGCGGTTTTATTTAACAAAGGTAAACTGTCCATTTCTATCCATGCTTTTTCGATGGCCAAAATGTGAATAGATTTTTGAATAGGAATATGCCTTCAAATACGAATGACTTCTTCAACAAAGTCAGCCGCCTATATCTCCTCTTTCCCAATGAAAAATCGCAGCTCTATCTGATTTTTACATCATGAGATATGTCATGAATAGTATACTTATTATAATTCTAGGACAGAATGGTGGGATGGACTTCAAAGCTTCATTTGGGACCCTTGTACTTGGATTTGGGCCATGAAATTTCTATCCAATATGACATATAGTGTCCCCCGAATTATGGTTGAGAGTTAATGTTTTTGGACTTCTATATTGATCCCAGTAAATCAATCTTCAAGGCTGGTCCAGTTTGTTCACAGATTCTTTGGTCTTGTTTGTGAGGACCATATGACCCTTCAAATGGCAGAATTGGATCATGGTTCCTTCTAATGAAATGTTTTATATTTAATGTATAATCCTACAAAAGAAGAACCACACAATTGGGATCAGTATAGTGACAGTTATAGTTAAAACATTAAACTGACTCAATTGGACTACTTCTAAAAATGCTCAAATATTATACTTAATATTAAAACATTAATATTTCACACAAATTATCCACATTTCATATAAAATAAGTAAAGGGGGAATATAATAAGTCATGAAAATATTAATAACATAAACTCCCCCACACTAAGATTTGCGCGTGTCCTCAAGTGCAACAAATATAAAAACATGACAAAATCATTTTCACTCACCAACAAATATTAAAATTTTGTTTTCTCCAATCAGGGGAGGTTTAGACTATTTCACTCATCCATATTGAATTCTATCACAAATTTGGTTCACAATAATGTATCAGAAACAATTAATTTTTTCATGTTCAAGGTTCGAATTAGAAAATGTAGGCACTCAAAACTTACTCCTCTCAAGATGATAAAAATGTATTTTAGGAGGTTCACTCATTCACCAACAAAAAGTGAAAATCAAGAGTTTGTAAGAGATCTCAGCTTCCATTCCCAAATCTAATGTGTACAAGAATCAAGAGGTCTTTTAAGGGGTTTTCAGTGGCTATGGGATGGTAGGTATATAATGTCCAAAGGAAAAGAGGGGTTAAAAACACTAACATGGAAAAATCAATGCACATTTTTTTTGAAATTTGATTTGAAAGGAAATAGAAACACATATTTACAAGGGCATGAATGTGTGATGAATGAAAAGTGAGGGAGATAGAAAATGGAATAGGGTGAGATGATGGAATATGTACAACATGGAAGACTTCAAATAATGACACAATACAAGATGATTCAAGTGTTCTTTTTTTCTCTTTTTGCTCTTTTTTTCGAAAGTTGTGCTTGAAACAAGTCTCACAGTCATCTCCCAACCCATGTTTGATATTCTCATGGAACTAATTTTAGTAGTTATAACACGATCAATGGTTGATGATGAATTATTTTTGACCTACCCAAGACACAACCCATTCCTTTTTTTTATTTTTTTTAATATAATTTTTTTTCATTTTTTTGAACACTTTTCAATGACTTTTGTACAAATGAAAATTACACATATACACCCCAAAGCTCACAGAATTACAACCTCTCCCCCACACTAGAATGGATGCTTGCCCTCAATCATATGATGACACATTGGAAATCAATGAAAGTACGCCCAAAAATGAAGTCCATTCCCCCCCCCCCACACTTAAATTTCAATAAATTGTACAATGAAAATCCATGAAGATGTTGGGTGGGACAAGGTATTAGTCTTGTAATGTGGTTATCAAAATAAAGGTTTTCATAGGCTCAAAGGGGCTTTCAAAAGTAGGATCAATGTAAGGGTAACGGGAGGCTATTTGGCTATTCTGATTCTCATGTGGCTTAGAAAATGCCTCTATCATATTAATGAACACAAAAGATGGAAATTCAGCTCAAAAGTCCACAAAATCAAGACTCACAATCAGTGGTGAAGACACACAATGAAAAAGATGGCCATAGATGACCTTGGAATGAAGGCTAATGTTATTCCTCACGGTAGGGGAGAATCATTTTCCACCAAAAATTGTTCATTCAAAATGTTTGTTATTGACACAAAATTGTTTACCCAAGATTGAGATAAAAATTCAATATATTTGAGTTTAAAACAATCCTTTTGACTCCCCAAAATGGTTGGACAGAATTTCAATATTGGATGATGAGTAATTATGACACCCCTTTTTTTGTTAATTTTCATTTTTTTCAAATAATTTTTTTTAAATTTTTTATTTTTAATGACACATCCACACAAAAGAGAATATAGAAAAAAGGTTGTGGAAGAATGTTGTAAAAAAATGAGAGGGAGAGAGGAAGAAGAAGAAATAGAGAGAAGAAGAGAGGGAAGAGAGATTGAGGAGAGAGAGAGTTAAAGGGAAAGAGGTGCCCCCTGGTTTGGATTTGGCGGGTCTCCATCCAGTGGTGGTTCTATTGAAGTGGATGGGGTTTCGATGGAAGTCGACGTGGTTCCTGGATTGTGAGACCTCTCATGGTGATGCTTTAGCCAATGCTCGTTAACCGTGAATGTTCTTTTTGAAGAAGGGTCTTCGACTACCACTGCACCAAATGGGTAAACATTAGTAATAATAAAAGGTCCATCCCAACGAGAATTCAGCTTACCTGGGTGAAGTCAAAATCGAGAATTGAAGAGCATTACCTTTTCACCTTCATGAAATACCTTTCGAAGAATGTGCTTGTCATGGACTGACTTTGCCTTTTCTTTCTAGAGAATTGAGTTCTCATACGAATCGAGTCGAAGCTTCTCCAATTCAGTCAACTACAACAATCTTTCTTCACCGGATTTTTCACAATCAAAATTACAAGTTTTGACAGCCCAAAATGACTTATGTTGGATTTCAACTGGTAAATGACAGGCTTTACCAAAAACTACTCTAAATGGAGACATCCCAATGGGTGTCTTATAGGCTGTTCGATAGGCCCAAAGTGCTTCACCATGTCTATCGGGCCAGTCTTTTCTTGTGGGATTAACAATTCTTTCAAGCACTCTTTTCACTTATCTGATAGAAAGTTCAACCATTCCATTTGTTTGAGGGTGATATGTCGTGGATGTTTTATGTACAACCCCATTCTTTTTCAAAAGTGACTCCATGGTTCTATTACAGAAATGAGTTCCTAAGTCACTTATCAAAGCACGTGGTGTACCGAATCAATGGAAGATATGGGTTTTGAGGAACTCACTCACAGTTTGAGCATCATCTTTCCTAGTGGGTTTGGCCTCAACCCACCTAGAAACATAGTCAACAGCAAGGAGAATGTAGGATAATCCATTGGAAGGGGGAAAAGGTCCCATGAAATCGATGCCCCAAACATCGAAGAGCTCACAGAAGATCAATGGCTTTTGTGGCGTTTCGTTTCTTTTGGAAATTGTGCCAAACTTTTGGCAAGTGGGACATGATTGACAGAACTCGTGTGAGTCCTTGAAGAGTGAAGGACAAAAGAATCCAGAATCTAGGACCCTTCGAGAAGTCCTTTGTGGTCCAAAGTGGCCACCTCCAGGCATTGAGTGGCAGAATTCCAAGATGGAGGATTGTTCAGTTTCATCAACACATCTCCTAAATACCATGTCAGCCCCAGTTTTCCAAAGTTTATTATCTTCCCAAAAATAATTCTTTGAATCACTTTTCATCTTTTCTTTTTGTTATTTTGAAAAATATTCAGGGAAAACACCAGAAACCAAGTAATTGACAATTGGGGCATACCATGGTAACTTTGGAGTGAGAGATGAGAGGTGTTCAGTTGGAAATTCAAGATCTATTATTTCAGAATGAGAAGAATTAGAAATTCTACTCAGGTTGTCAGCCACATGGTTTTCTTTTCCAGGTTTATCTTTTATCACAAGGTCGAACTCTTGGAGCATTAAAATCCATCTTATTAGCCTTGGTTTGGAATCACTTTTCTTAAGTAAGAACTTTAATGCTGAGTGGTCCGTGAAGATGATGATTTTGGCACCTAAGAGATAGGGCCAGAATTTATCCAAGGCAAAAACCACAGCTAAAAGTTCTTTTTCAGTCACAGTGTAGTGTGATTGAGTTTCATCCAATGTTTTTGAGGCATAAAAGATGACATGAGGAATTTTTTCTCTTCTTTGACCAATAACAGCCCCAATGGCCTATCAAAAGCATCACACATCAATTCAAATGGTAAGGACCAATCTGGGGGTTGGATTATTGGAGCAGATGTGAGA
This sequence comes from Viscum album, assembly GCA_963277665.1. NCBI lineage: Eukaryota > Viridiplantae > Streptophyta > Magnoliopsida > Santalales > Viscaceae > Viscum > Viscum album. Next base: position 1,418,350,552 of record OY728138.1, read on the forward strand.
GCAGATTTGAGTTCAATGAAGGCTCTCTTGCAAGCCTCATCAAAATTGAATGTGACATCATTTTGAAGTAAATGAGTGAGTGGGAGGGAAATATTGCTGAAGTTCTGAATGAATCGCCGATAGAAACCGGCATGACCAAGGAAGGACCGAATGTCTCGAACTGATTTGGGTTCAGGAAGTGATTGGATCACCTCAATTTTGGCTGGATCAACTTGGATACCTTCTTGAGAAATTATGTGGCCTAGAACAATCCCATTTGAAACCATGAAGTGTGACATTTTTCAAAATTCAGCATAAGGTTTCACTTGACACACTTTTGAAGGACCAAAGAGAGTGAATGTAAGCAAGATTCAAATGACTCGCCATAAATGGTAAAGTCATCCATGAAGACCTCCATGCAATTCTCAATGAATTCAGAAAAGATACTCATCATACACCGCTAGAATGTTGCAGTAGCATTACAAAGGCCAAAAGGCATTCGCCTATAGGCATAGGTTCCAAAGGGGCAAGTGAATGTGGTCTTTTCTTGGTCTTGAGGTGCGATTGGAATTTGGAAGTAGCCGGGGTAACCATCAAGAAATCAATAGTGTGACTTTCCGGCCAATCTCTCAAGCATTTGGTCAAGGAAAGGAAGTGGGTAGTGATTTTTTCGTGTTTCAGCATTCAATTTGCGATAATCGATGCACACACGCCATTTGTTTTTCACTCGAGATGTGACCACTTCTCCATGTTCATTTGTGACAACTGTTATCCCGCCCTTCTTAGGAACGACTTGAATTGGACTAACCCATTCACTATCAGAAATTGGGTAGATAATACCAGCTTGAAGAAGCTTGGTAATCTCTTCCCTAACTACCTCAAGTATGAGTGGATTGAGTCTTCTTTGAGGTAGCCTAATTGGTTTGGATGATTCCTCTAGATGGAGGTGATGCATGCAAAGGGTAGGGTTGATTCCTGGAATATCCTCTAGGGTCCAACCTAAGGCATTTTTGTTTTCCTCTAACACTGGAACAAGTTGGGACTCCTCAGTTTTAGAAAGTGAAGCAGAGATAATGACTGGGTAGGAGGGATCATGGAAAAGGAATGCATACTTGAGGTGTGAAGGAAGTGGTTTTAGATCAGTTTCAGCCTTGATTTGAGAGCTAGACAAGTTAGGAGCAGGAGAAGGGATTCCAGATGGGTTTGGATCATTTTCCTCAACATTGTCCAAGGTGGAGCAGTAGAGATCAGAGTTGATGTGGGATTCAAGAGAGTTTTCAAGTTACTCTAGATTGATAGAGTCTATGAATGAGAGGTCCACATCAACTTCACCATTTATGACTTTGTTAATCATGGTGCAGATTTCACAAGATCCTTTATCAGTAGAACATGAAGAACATGGTGGATTTGGGTTCGATTGAATCTTAGAAGTGTCCTCAAAAGCATGGATTCAGAATGCAGAGTGATCCTTAGATGGGTATCGCATGGCTTGGAAAATGTTGACCTTGACCAGTTGGTCACCAAATTCCATGGATAAGATGCCTGAATGGACATCAATCTTGGTTCTCACAGTCATGAGGAATGGTCTTCCTAGAATTAGGGGAGATCGAGAAGAGGTCGTCTCACCTTCCATGTCAAGGACATAGAAATCAGCTAGGAAGATAAGATCATTGACCCGAACAAGAACATCCGCAATTATCCCCTCAAGACAGGTAGTGCTTCGATTGGCTAATTGAATGACAACACCCGTTGGGTGTAAGGGACCTAGACCAAGGTTGGAGAAAATGGATTTGGGAATGACATTTATTGAGGCTCCAAGGTCTATGAGTGCATCATCAAAGTTGGAACTCCCTATTTGACATGGAACCGTGAAGGTCCATGGATCTTTGCACTTCATGGGAATGGACTGTTGGGTTGAAACATTTTCAATATTCCTAAGTTGCCTCTTATGGGTGCACAATTCCTTAAGAAACTTGGCATACTTAGGGATTTGTTTGATGGCATCTAAGAGGGGGATGTTCACTTCAACACGTCTAAACATGTCAAGTATTTCAGGATCAGGTTCAAAGGACTTCTTAGGCTTGGAGATGGCTTGAGGAAAAGGAATTGGGTTCCTTAGAGGAATGGAAGGAGGTGAAGGAGTGGATTCAAGTTCCTTTTCCAGCTTTTTGTTCTTTTCATTTTCTAGATCAACATCGAAAGGGGAGGTAGAGCAATCAGCATGGGGCATAACAATTTGCTTTCCCGATCTAAGTGAAATTGCACTTACATTACCCTTAGGGTTGGGTAATGGTTGAGATGGGATTTGGGATGAATTGGATGGTTGTTGCTGGCTAAGGTGGGATGCAAGTTGACCTATTTGGGTTTCAATGTTCTTGAGGCTAGAACGGGTGAAGGAAGCAAGATCCTCTACAGCACTTTCCCATGGTTGTTTAGAAGAATAGGCTTGTCCCAAATTGGGTTGGCCTTGATTTTGGTTCTTGGGAAAGCGATTGTATTGGGTGGGGAATTGGGAAGGCTTGTTAGGATAGTGGAATCCAGGAGGAGGATTGTTCCTTTGGGGTTGAGGAACAAAAGGATAAGGTTGATGGATGTTACCACCACTTTGACCATATTGGAACTGGTTTGGATTTTGATGAGGGAACTGAGGAGGATAATAAATGGGATTACCATACCTCAGAGGTGGGTTAAAGGTAGAAGAGAAGGGCTCAGAGTGGGGTTGGATGAAGTTTCTAACAAACTGACCTGATTGTTGAGGGTTGAAGTTTCGTTGAGCATATTCCGCATTGAGCTCCATTGGACTAGATGAATCAGATGGATCATCTTGAAGTTGTGGACATGTGTTAGTTGGATGAGATGGAGAGTTGCAGATTCCACAATTCTTGATAGGTCCAGGGAATAGTGACTATGGAGAAGATGAGGTTGGGGCTTTGGTAGCCACCGCTAGTTGACGCACAAGACCTGTAAGTTCACTCATCCACTCAATCATCTTGTTGGGCTATATGGATTGATTCTCTTGAGCTTTTTTCACTTGAGCATGTGCTCGAGTATGGAATTGCTGCGTGTTTGTAGCCATGTTGCTTATGAGTTCTCGTACAGCTGTAGGAGTTTTGTCAACAAGAGCACTGCCACTTGCAGCATCAATGAGAGTTCGCTCCATAGCCAATAACCCCTCATAGAAGTATTGGATCAGGAGTTGGTCAGGGATTTGATGGTGTGGACAAGTTTCCACAAGCTTTTTGAACCTCTCCCAATACTCATGGAGTGATTCATTAGGGAATTGACGGATGCCGCTTATTTCCTTTCGGATAGAAGTTGTTTGGGAAGCAGAAAAGAACTTCTCAAGGAAAAGTCTCTTCATGTCAACCCATGAGTTTATGGAACCAGGTGGGAGGTATTAGAGCCAAGACTTGGCAGAATCCTCTAGGGAAAAGGGGAAAGCTCTAATCTTGATTTGTTCTTCAGAAACCCCTTGAGGCTTCACGGTAGAGCATACTACTTGGAACTCTTTAAGGTGAAGATGTGGATCCTCACCGGCTAGCCCATGAAAATGAGGGAGAAGATGAATCAAACCCGATTTGAGTTCGAAGTCAGCTTCAATGTCTGGATATTGAATACCAAGAGGTTGGTAATTCATATCAGGGACAGCAAGTTCTTTCAATGTTTGATCCCTAGGATTGGCCATATCAAATTCAATTGGTAGGGCAATGATTGGTTCTTGGGTGATTTGGTTATCCCTAATGGTCCTCCTAAGTCGACGAAGAGTTCTATCAATTTCAGGGTCAAACAAATCCAAGGGATTGTTTGGAAGGCTATGGGACATTCATGGAGATTTTGGAAGAAAAAGGAAGACTGGTTTTTCTTTGTATTTTTTTCAGTTTATGATTTTTATGAGAAAACGGGTTTTTCTTTGTGATTTTTTTCAATTTTTTTAAAATTTTTTATTTTTTTGGGTTTTTTTACAATAACCAGAAACGAATGACTACTTAAAGCACCATCCCTGGAAACGGCTCCATTTGAAATGCACAGCCGATTGTTGCCTATCGACCGGTCAAAGTTCCGGTGCTCTGCTAATGTGTATAGCAACACTCGGGTCGAATCCTCGGCGATGATACTTTGTAATAGTCGTTTGTTTTTAGTTGATTGTATTTTGATTAGGGGGGTTTGTTTGCAGAGCTTAATTGAAATGATTTATGGATGATGTTTGATTTACCAAATTGATAAAGATTGGGGTGAGTTCATCATTGGGGAGTTAAGCATGTGATATCCTTGAGCCTTACTTTGTATTGCATTAAATTAACACCCATGTCATAAGTTGACGTTGATTGGAATTCCTAAGTGTGAAGGCTTTAATCCAAGCCTTAACATAACTTAGGGTTCTAATCTCAATCAAAACTTATTTATGGTAGTGTATTTATGGTTCCAATAATCCATGAAAACCACTTGTTAAACAAAACATATCATTAATCCGTGACATATTAAGTTTAACATACACAATATTAATTTAAAGAATACTCATCGAGCAAAACTCTCAATCACTTAACATCCCCGAATTATAACTCATCCCAATGAGAGATTTATTCAGCCATTTGGATGTTTAATATTTTGGTTAAAATAATTATGATGATAAATTAAGAATAGAAGAAAAAGAAAGGGATTAGAAAAGAGTGGTACGTTGACACACACACACGAACGATGATGATAATTAAAAACGGATTTTTCGATTGAATGAGGAAGCAAAAGAAGGGAAGGGGATTGAACTGAATTTAAACTATTTTAAGAACATAAATATTAAACTACAGATGGTGGATGATAATAAGAGATATTGAAGAAGTAACTTGCATTAAAACAGAATTACAAAGAAAGAGAATTACAAGATTACAAAAATGAAGAACACAAAAGTAAGTGAAAACAAAGAGAGGAGGAAAGGTCTCTCAAGTGAAAACTTGAGTATGAAAGGTCCTACCAAGCCTTTGGCAAGGCTTTGGTTGTGCCAATATGATATCCTCTCTTCTGAAATTCCAACCCCTCTCAAGGAGAGAAGGGGAGAGTATTTATAGCCCAAGGAGTGGACTGTTTGCATTCCCAATCTGTCCCTCCACTTGCATCGCCACTTTGGATATTCAGACAGCCGAATCTTCAAATATCTTCTTCTTCAAAGTTGTAGAAAATAATGTTGTCCGACTACTGTCAAAATATGGAGGCAGTTGTACAAGTGCATCCAATGTTATGGCGGTTTGTTTAAACAAAGGTAAACTGTCCATTTCTATCCATGCTTTTTAGATGGCCAAAATGTGAATGGATATTTGAACAGGAATATGCCTTCACATCCGAATGAAGTCTTCAACAAAGTCGGCCACCTAAATCTCCTCTTTCTCACTGAAAAATATCAGCTCTATTTGATGCTTACATAATGAGATATGTCATGAATAGTATACTGATTTTAATTCTCGGACAGAATGGTGGGCAGGACTTCAAAGCTTCATTTGGGCCCCTTGTACTTGGATTTGGGCGATGAAATTTTTATCCAAGATGGAATGTAGTGTCCCACGAATTATGGTGGAGAGTTAATGTTTTTGGACTTCTGTATTGAGCCCAATAGATCAATCTTTAAGGCTGGTCCAGTTTGTTCACAGATTCTTTGGTCTTGTTTGTGAGGACCATATGACCCTTCAAATGGCAGAATTGGAACATGGTTCCTTCTAATGAAATGTTTTATGTTGAAAGGAGAATCCTAAAAAACAAGAACCACACAATTTGGATCAGTATAGGGACAGTTATAATTAAAACATTAAACTGACTCAATTGGACTACTTCTAAAAATGCTCAAATATTATACTTAATATTAAAACATTAATATTTCACACAAATTATGCACATTTCATATAAAATAAGTAAATGGGGAATATAATAAGTCATGAAAATATTAATAACATCATTTGGATCGAGCACGAATCCCATTGGGCACTCAAAGGCTAATAAATCACAAACTGGGTGTCTGATTGACACATTGTCTATTGCGTTGAGACCCCAATGACGTGGCATTCCTTTGAGGCAATTCTTCTTGAGACTTAGTGGCAGTTGGAGTATCAACGAGTGGCTTGTGGAGCGTACCCTTCCGGATACAAGCGAGCATAGTGTGGAAACCCAGTAGTTGGGTTTGACTTAAGGAAGAGATCCTTCATGAGTATGAGATTGAGGGTCCCAAATGGAACCTCTCTAGGATTCCATGCATGACTACCCGATCGACCCTGTATGGGTCAGAACCTAGAGATCCTGTGTGGGTCAGCAGCTAGTGTTCATGTGTGGGTCAGTACCTAGCGATCTTGTGTGGTTCATTACCTAGCGATCCAGTGTGGGTCACCACCTAGAGATCCGATGTGGGTCAGCACCAAGTGATACTGTGTGGGTCAGCACCTAGGGATACTGTGTGGGTCAGAACCTAACGATCCTATGTGGGTCAGCACCTAGGGATCATGTGTGGGTCAACACCTAATGTTCCTGTGTGGGTCAGCACCAAGTGATCCTCTGTGAGTCTGCCTCTTAAAAGAGTAATATGATTCAGTAGTTACATCTAATCATCTCTACTACTGTACTTAAGTTATACCTGGTGTGATTTGAGTGTGTTTCTGTGTGGTACTTTTGTTCATCGTAATACCTTGGTGGTATTCTTCAGTGTTGTGTGCCTATTTGGTACTTGCTATGTGGTATTCCTTCCTTTGTGGAACTGTTGAGCTCGGGACTTTGGAGTTGGACTCTATGTTTTCCTCATGGTTGAGTTGGTTTACTCCATAACTTAGTTATATGTATGGGCATATACCTAAGTGGGGTTGATAGTTGATTTCATGATTGTGGTTTATCCTTTTTGTATTTGTGAGACCTTGACGGTCTCAGGGTCCCTACTAAGTATCATTATACTCACCCCTACACAGGCTATGCCCACACCTCATTTTGTTTGGTGCAGACAACAGATAGCACTGACCGAGGACGAGGGTACCGGGATGAGAGGTAGCTCAAAGGTGGACGCTATATGAGTCGAACCGCAGAGATGGTTGTTCGTGATCTATAACTACCCTTCAGGTAGGATCCACGGGGGATGATCCAGGAGCTGCTTTTCACCTATCATTTGTTTTGTACTTTCCAGTTTTCCTTGTACTTTCTAGTTGGGCTTGTATTCTAGCCCCTTTTACTCACTGCAGTTACTCTGATTACTATTCAGTTTACTTAAGTTCGTATCTTGTTGTGTGCTTGCTTGTGTGTTCTTACAGGTTATAAAGGAAATGGCTTTCTCAGTTTTAGGGAATACACCTTTGGTGCTAGTCGCCAGCCTCTGGTATATGGAAGGTGGACATGGGGTAGTCACGGCATGGGCCTCGGGGGATGGGTCGTGACAGATGTGTTTTGTGATGTTTTTTTAAGAATGGTTGTGTTTCATGGACACGAACACACTCTGTATATATTCAATACATTAAAATCCACCATATCCAAATATAATTAGGATTCTCAAGGTATTAGGGAGTATTATTATGTTGTTGGAATCCCTCACACCCATATACAGAACACGAGTTTCAATGTTTTTTGATAGATCTACCTGTTTTTTCTTCAACCCGAGGTATTTTATGGAGATGGGCATATAGCTTGGTTTATAAAGTTTTAGAGGTTGAGGGCTTTGTATAATGATCGTATGAGTTCGGTTGGTGGCTGTGTAGTTTAATTTTTATTTATGGTTATGTAAGTGTAATTTCCAATATTATATTGTTTTATTATAGATATGATTCATGTTATTCAATTTTTATTTTTTGATTCTACCCTATTATGATTGATTCATAATATATATTGATTTATTCTATTTATTTTTGACTATACAGAACTCTTTTTCACATAGTTGTATGTCTTAAAGTGTTTTAGATGTTTGTTATATAGATGTATCATGCTTAATTTTAGGTAGATTCAACCACAACCATTATTCTTGGAGATTATGTTTTATAGTCTCACCATTAATATCCTAGACCCTTACCTCTTGTGGGCATATGTAGGAGTAAGAAGAGGTGTACCTGAGGTCTCATGGTGACCCCATCCGAAGCTCCATTAGAGGGATCTTAGATAAGGTGTTATAAGGACCAAAAAAGATTTCACAAAAAATGACCCATAACTAGGATTCATTTGAACAGATAGTATCGAATAAAGTATGAAAAAGGAAGATAAAATGGTTGATGAAAAAAACCTAATGTTGTAAATCCAATAGGGAGTATTGGGATGAATAAATATATAAGGAATAAATCACAAGGACTAATATGGAGAAATCCATTGAAGAACATAAAATAAATATAATGAACTCCATGAGAAATATATAAAACAAAAAAATAAATTATGTTATGTAAGAGACAACAGAGTAAAGAAGAGGGGGAGTATTAGTAACACCAAGGGAGGTGGGGAATAATATAGAGGAGATACTTATATATCATGATTGTAAGAACTATATTTCATCGTAGTAATTTTGTAATGACCGTCCTATTTGGATGATCTAGCAATAAACACATGTTCACCTTAGAAGGATTATCAATGTTAGTATTTAGAGGATTATTTAATGTCTCTCCATTTTATCACATATATTCCCTTTATTTATTATTACTTTTAATAATTTATTTTCGGAAACATATACCATCAACTAAATTAATATATTCAACACATATTAATGTATCACACTTTATAGAACTCATTATTTATTTAGTTAAATAAAAATAAAATCAAATTATATTCACACTTATTCAAATGCAACTCATCCATAAGGTATATTAAACCCTTTATTGTATTTACCCTCATTTTTATATAAACTTCATATGCCCTTGTCCTGTGAAATGCCTAACACATATATCAACTATCCAAAGATCAATACTCTCAAGTGGTTATATAATTTCAATACCATCTTAATAGTAAATATGCATAACCAACCTTTAATTTCAAGTTAATAACCAAAAAAATAATTGTAGTGATTGAACATAACTAAATTTTATGTTTTACCTTTCATCTAACTATTTAATACATTGTATGAAATTTATAATTGGCAGATTAATACTTTATACTAATTTATACATTCATTCATAAAATAAGAATTTTATATTCATGTACTAAATAAATCGGGTTAAATCATGGAGGAATATAAACCCTACTATATGATGACATGAACTCTAATGTGGGATGACTCTTATTATATAGTGATGTGTGTGTATTTCCCCAGGGCTTTCATTATGGAAGTGGATTTAACCACACAAATCATATTACACACAAACACACATATGTTTTACTATGTGTGTATTAAAAATGGGGTGATATATCTATACCTACATAAGAATAATAAGTAGTAAAAGACTAAATAAATTTATAATTAATAAATTCAAACATGAGATAAACATTAATGAATATTTAATAAAGAAAATAATTATAAGCAGTTTATAATTTCACACTATTTTTTCATAGTCCACGAATAAATAAACATGAAGATAACATATTTATTTCCAAAAGAACACTTTTACATTATCATTTTATAAATTATTTAACATGTAATTCTTTATATTTCAAATATATGATAATTTAAAAATATAAACCATCTGTATTGAATAAAAAAATTTAATATCTTATGAAAATATTTTATAAAATATAAATTTCAAATATTTTAAAATTACATAATCTTTTAATCTTATAACCTACTTGCCATTTTTTAATTGTATAAATTATTTTTCAAAATAATTTATTTTAATATGAAATGTTCATATTTTTATTTATAATTATTTAAAATTATATAATCAATGTTATAGTTATCCATATTTTAAAATTTAAAAACATGCTATTATAAAATTGGCTATTTAAACCGACTTTAACCCTATATCACTTCCGCCAAAAATAATTTTCATCTTATCTATCACTCCATCAAAGGTTTTTGATAATTTTACAGAAATATTATTTATATATAAATGAAAAATGATATTTTTACAATAAAATATGATGTGGTTTTTCCAAATGATAAAAATTACTAATAGAATCGAATGGTTTTTTCATAGGTGGATATGTTTATAGAATAATGGTTAAAATCAATACATTTGAAACCAAAATGTGAATTCTTCTAAAAATTTTATGGTTTTTATTATGTAGATATCATTTTTATATAAGACATTATTATTTCCATTATTAATTACTATATAAAATAATTTTTAATATTCTATACTTCAAAAACAATTTCCACATTCATTTTCATTAAAAAATAATATAGTTTTCTATTTTTAATATAAATCAAGGTTTTTTTAAAAAAAATATGTTGTCTAATGATTTTTCATGAACCCAGAATTGTAACATAAAATGCATTATGGTTCATAAAAAACATATTCCAAATTCATTATATTTTTATACATCAATCAAAACAAATAGAATGTAACTTTGATAAAAAAATATGGTTTAGTGGGTATAACCCATGCCCAAATTATGTAAAAATGAACCAATAATCACCCTTAAATAAAAATATCAAACCCTTTATTTTAATGAAACAATCATAAATTATGAATTTGAATTTTTTAATATAATTTGGCCCATTCTTCTTCAATTTGGTTAATAGATATCTTTATAAATAAGATGAAGGACTACTTTCACATGGGTTTTCTAAAAGATGATGTAAATATCTTAAATCTTATGAAGTATTATCACTTCCTTGTAGTTTTCTAAACCATTAATTAAAATGAATGATTTTTTGAGAACATTCTATCTTATAGTTTTTTATTTTTATATTAAACATAAAATTCTCACCCACATTAAAATAGAATTAGAATCCTTTTAAAATAATTAAGTATACTACATTGGTATCTAAAAGTATAATAAAAATTTTATAATAATGATGATTTGTATAAACATTTTATAACTCCATGTCAATTTTTATTTCAATTATTTGACAATATAAATGATTAATTTAAATCTTTTTTGTTATTGTCATATAATATTGAACATATAAAGATAAATTTTAGTTGAAAAATAGGCTATCAGTGTGAGTTATTGTATAATTCATAAAATACTTTACAAGAAATAATGTCATATAGAACATAAATATGGTGTAGTATGCTCTTGAATAATCCAATATAAGGTCAATAGAACCTTATATTGGTTTATAATTTTGTATATTATTATTACACATATTAGCCATATTAGATGAGTCATTATAAATTATTTTATATATCTCATATTAAAAATCATTTTTATGAAAATATATTTCTTGTTTTCAGATATCAGTGTGCCTTTTCACCATGAAACATAATGAAGTTTCATTATAAAATACCAAAACCATTCAATTTTTGTATGAAAATCACACTTCAATCCCCTAACTATGCAATTTTATCCTATAAAATAAAATTGATTATAAATAAAATCTTACATACCTAATAAAAAAAGTAAAATGGTCACTAATGTGTGTAAATTGATAAGAAATATAAAAATATACGTAAAAAGTGTCTTATTATATGATATTTCACTTTAATTATTTTTTTATAAATAAAAAATCCTTAAAAATTATATTATTCTAAAAAATAAATAAAATTTACTTCATTTTTGATTATTTATCTGTTTTCTTAACATTGTATTTAGATTTTATTTAATGTATTATAAACAATCAAATATTTATTAATAAAAGTCATTTGGTTCTTTCCAACTATAGGTAAAGAATGTTTCTTGATATAAATGTTTTAATTGGATTATTAATGGAAGAACAACATTAATCATGTAGTAACTAGAATATCTACTGAGCTATGTGTGTTATTATTTTAGTGTGTGCATGTGTGTGGTAAATATAATAATTAAATTAGATCATTTTATTAAATTTTAGTAATTGAAATATAATTTCATCAGTGTTCAGAAGAATACTATAATGTGTTTTGATAACTTTCCAGGTACATATTTGAAGAGTGTTGTTTTGTTTTATTCCAATTATGAGTTTCAAAAGATTAGTATATTCATTATATAAATTATTTATTACAAAACATTTAAATAATATAAAAATTTCAATTATCAATTACTTATATAATTACATCCTACCAATGAAAACCATTTGATATTTATTACATTTTATTATGGTTTGAAGATATTAAATTTAATCTCCATTTTATTTGAATATTTTTTGTATTTTTCAATTTATTTTGTATAAATGTATTCCTATAGTAAATAATTTATTTTTATGATATAACTTATTCTTTTCTTGTCAGCAAATTATAATTATTTTTGATGTAGTGACAAAACTCTCTCTCTAATTTGTTTTATTTTAATGGTTCTAATGTGGAAGATATATATAAAAAAAATTAAAAATAATCTTGAAATATATAACAGTTATATTTAAAACCCATAATATATATTATATCATTATTCTATATATGATAATTATTGAAAAAAACAATTACATATAGAGTAGATTATTTATATGAAAGTAAAATAAATTTTTATTATACATATTAAATTACATAAAAACACTAAAAAATATCTTATTGAATTAGAAAATAATCAAAATATATGTTTTTTTTTGTTTGTGTAATAATTTTAAATATGATGGATGTAAACCATCATAATTAAATAAAAAACATCATATATAAATATTTACTTAGTTTTGTAAAATTTAAATTTATTTTAATAGTAATATAATTTTAAAACCTATAAAATTATTGCTAAGGATACCCATATGTATATGAGTCAACTTGGAGGAATATTAACTAATTTTAAAAAATTCTAATTTTTAGTGCAAAAGTATTTATTGATCACTGAAAATAAAATGAATTATATATTATAAAATTTATGTTCTTAAGAACAAGGGTAGTTAAAACCACATTGTCGCTGATGTTACAATTATTAACCTTCTGAAAATTGATTTTCATATTAACCTCAAATTTATTTTTTAATTAAGATTTTATTAAATAATATTTATTTTTTTGGGTTTATTTTATAAAAAAATCATGAATGCGTCACAAAAATAAAATTTTTTGTAATTATTTTAGTATATTCCCTATTACAATAAAATTGAAAAATCACTTCATGCATTTAATCTTTCGCTTCCAAATAATGCATTAAATGGTTCCCCTTGTGAATTTTATTTGAAAATATTTCTAATTTTTTAATTTTTTTTATTTTTATATATATATAAATTTAAAATTTGAATTTTCATGAATTGATGACACAAAAACCCATTTTGGGTAGATATTATAACCTAGTATTATCTACAAATCTTACCTCCAATATATTATCGGTTGGTGATTGGTGCTGAGGGTATAAAATATTTTATAAGGAAGGCATTGTCTCTTTAAACCAAGAAATGTACATGAAAACCCCAATCAATTCCTATACCATAGATAGATTATACCCAATATCTTATAATATAAATATGATTTAAATGTTATATTAATCACTAGAACATCACAAAATTAAAGAAACTAGAATAAAATACTTCTTAAGGGTAGAAACAACAAGATACCAATGAATCATCATTCTATTAGAGAGTAAGTTCTATCCCACTCTCGAACACTTTACTACAAATCTATAAATAATAGTATGTATAATTAAATACGAAAATGAATGTATACTTAGTATCTCATTACCTAAGAGATATTGTGCCAATCTAGAAGAATCATACTTAATCCTTAAGGAGAAAATATTTAAAAAGACTTGATTACAAGCCTAGGTCTGACATATTTCCATGTCACTATAGGATCACTCTCTAAATATTTATAAAATATGATAGTATAGTAAATTATGAAATTATAGAAAATGAGGTATCTTTAATATCTTTAATACTAATCAAAATTTTATCACTCTCAACAACATACATCACGGGACACCCATCCCTACCCATATCCACACACTGTATCCATACATTTAATGTGAAAATCACAGACACTATCCAAAGCCTTATTCCATACTAATGTCTACCAATTTCCACAACAACTATCAATATATCATAACTACACTATGATTAAAAGGGATAGTGGGAAAGAGGATGTAGTCATCAATCGATATCACACATATCTAGCATGTTAGTAGTTTACCCAAAACACAAAACCTCATATGACTGTTAGTTATCTTATTTGACATTGATGCTGGTTCATATGAAATAAAAAAACTATAAATGATATATTGTAACACAAAAATATCATCATAGGGTTCACTCACTATCAACCACCAATAAAAACATCACATCCTGCACTATCACAAAAAAAAATACTAATAATCGCTTAGACCTCTAAATACACAACAAACCAACACCATGACCACATAACACAACATCCTTATTCATATTTTATAATTAATTTATAGGTTCACATTATTCATTAAGAAACACATTAATTTATTTTAGCCACAAAATCATTAATTCCAATTTTTTTCCATTTCATACAATAAACTAACAATATTTACATAATTCATCATTCACATTAATTAATTATTTAAAATTCAATCACCATAATAATAATAATAATATACATTACTTTTATTAATTTATTCATCACATTATTAATTAACGATTGTGTCAAAAAAATCATCATTATTCCCCATATTCAATTTATTCATAAACTACATCATGTTTATATAACCCCTTAAATATTATATATTCTCCATAAAAACATCGGTATACATCCACATCAACAAACCACACCAATAAATAGTATACTACCACATTAACATTTAATTATAAAAATACTATATTATATTAAGCCTTAGAGGATTGAAAAACAATAAATAAAAATATAATTATTTTTCCACATAAACATTATTTTACTGCATATTTAATGATACATACACATTAAACAAATCATATCCCAAAAATAAAATAAATAAAATGAAAATAAGAAAACATTTATATCACTTATGACCCACATCCCTCCAAAGATTCATATTAATCCTTGTTATTTATTTAGGATAATATTATCACTTTACTTAAATGGGGAATAGTGTATTATAATAATACATCAACATAAAAAAATGATATAATCAGAGTCACTGAAAATTGAATGAAATTTTAACTTTTTATATAATCAAAAGGATGAAACTTTTCCATAAAAACACCACATTCCAACATTTATTCTCAAAAAAAACTCTATAATCTTCCAAAATTAAATCAATCCTCTATCACATTTATCCTTCCACCAATTTAATTGGTTATCAAAAAGAATGAATAAAAGAAATATGGGTGAAAAAGATAAAATATATCTTAGATTATGAAAAATAAATCTCATAAACCTAAAATCACATGGATTTACCATGGGATGCTAAATATATCAAGGAAAAGACTCATCACTACCTTAGGTATCTAAGAAAAATAATGAACTAAATGAGATAATATAAGGACATAGATTTTTTTTTAAATGACCAAAACATAGTGTGTTTATCAAAACTATATGGTTATTTAAGTCAGTTAATGGTGATATGAACACCATATATCTTTAAAACATCAAACTCTAAGTTTATCTCTATTCATTTATATTAAAAATATATAAATTACCAAAATAATAGTGTGTTTATAAAACAACAATGTGGTCCCCTTGAATCCTCTTCCAAACCCGAATATAGCCATGGTGGAATGCCTTATGAACCATATTATTTTACAAATTATGACTTTAATCCTATAATGGTTACTTTTCCCATTTCAAATTGGTAATCCTCAAAAATAAAACCCCAAAATATTATACAAAAAATAGCTAAATATCATAAACCATCTAGTGGTGGATATATCGTAATGTATTTATACCCTTGAAATTGTCAACCATAGTTCCATCTCTGCTTATAAAAAACAATGGGGAGTTTATGAACCATGATGAATCTCGAAATCATGGCATAGTAAGGACTCAACAATAACGAGGTTTTGTCTATAACTTGTTTTCCCATATTAACCCTCATCATTTACGCCTAACCAAGCCTTAACTGTCTCTAATACATTAAAATAACTATGTTAAGGGAAAATTTAAGCCACTATATTAGATACCTCTTTAACTATTCTCATCTTGGAAAATAAAAATCATAGAAACCAACATTACCAAACTCACGACAAGAGGCAGTGAATTGTGGTGTGATATTTTTATTCCCCTCTTTAAATGGATATTTGTCTCATGTTGTAATGAATGATATAAACCTATCATGATCATCTTAATATCCAATTTATCAATAAAATTAATATAAAAATGAGACCATGAATTTAATTTTTTTCATGACTAAGTGAAAAATCCTTGTAGGATAAATAGATGATATGTTGATGTTATATATAAATTATTACTTAGTGTTATGATTGTAAGTGTTTTTGAAATACTTATTGATGATTCATGGGTCACTCATTCAATATTTCTATTCGCACAATAATTAATGAAAATAAATATACATATTTTTTACAAAACATTCTCTCCAAAGGAATATATATAATGGTAGTAAATAATAAAATACAGGTGTTCTGTTATTGAACATCATTCTCACTAACCAAATACAGATCTCCATTTCTTTCTCCATAGTGACTCCTCTCTTAGAATTATAGATTCAATAATTTTATCCCCTTTTTGAAAAACCTAATGTCCCAAAGTCTCTCAATTTTCAATTGGAATATCACTAATTTAAAAATCTTAATTTATAATTTTTGAAATTCTATGTTTCATCAACTTATTATACCCTAAATTAAATATTTATAACTTAATTAAATTCATTAATAAAATTTATTTCATTATAAATATCTAGATCAACCAAATTTTTCATTTATTTAAAAACCATATCCACTATAGTGTGGTTATTATCCCAAAACATGGCCTTCATATGTTCTACACACCAACTCCAAGAACCATAAGATCCAAATTTGAATCCTCAAAAAATTTATCATCTTTTTATAAAATAACTCCATATCTTATGTGATTAATAAATTATGACTCTAGACCACAACATATCCAATAAAATTATAGACTCTCGAAAAAATTTCAACTTCGTCATATGATTTCCTATTTTCCAATACAAATATTTCCCACCTTTTCTATTTCTATATTCCACTCCCTTTCCCGTAAAATATTTTTTAACTCAAAATACCTTCTATTATGTTATTCGGATGATCCAAATTTCCATTTACAAAACCTCATATAAATATAATGATGTTAATAAAACATATTTTATACCTCACGATATAACATATGGAATTTTCAAACAACTATATCATGTGACAGAGCCTAGAATGAACCATCTCTTTGTGTTTAGTTCTTAAAAATGAACCATGATTAGTAACACCTCAGTCACCATGTTTTGCAACTATGGGGTGTTCATCCCTTTTTATCAAAAATATTTTTATTATGATTCACTTATTATCATAGATTTTCTTAGCCTCATTAGAATAAAAATAGTACTACTATCAATTGCATTCCATCCATTATTAAAAAAAACACAATATCACTTCCAACCCATAAGGTTAGGTTCCAACATTAACCTCACATACAGGATTGGGTAATAATATTCAACCCCTTTTCATTTATTAAAAATATAACATAAATTCAAGTCAATAAAAGCTATAATAGTGTCCCAAAAGTACTATTAAAACTATTTTATAACTCTATGACTATGTGTAAAATGCTCGATATAGACAAAAAGGAGAGAAATATATAATTTTATTCCATATTTTTTATATTTTCCAATATCATATAGATCCTCGTATATTTATTCCTTCTATAATATCATCACCTAGGGATTGTATGCCCCATGTCTTACATACTATTAACACTCTGTAACATATAGATCACAATATTTTTTGATTTTTTATTTTTCTGTTACCTCACTTTTTCTTCTCCCCATTTCATAATAATATTTTGTCCCTTTTAAATACTCCTTAGTTTCTATAATTTACCCTCATTTGATAATAAGGAAACATTTTTGATTCCTGCAAAGCATTACACATCCATATGATACATTAAAAATAATTGGGGAGGGGATATTTTCAATACCACTTCATGCCAAGGGAGGTAGTTGAACATTGATATTCAACAAACTCTTCTAAAACATCAGAATAAAAAATGGTTGTTACAAAGTGGCTTTAACTTGTTGATTTATTACAAACTAATAAAACATAATTGTTCTTTAACCCAACTTTTATTTTTTGATATGATATAAATATTCAATGTGATTTTTATGGGTGTGTTATACTATATTCTTTATCAGTTAAATGGAACTTTTGTTATCATAATTAATAACTATAGGTACATTAATTTTTGTACAATTATTCTGTATTAATTATTAGATCAATAACAACTAATTACATACCACCATAGCTGAAATATATTTCACATTAGTCATTAAAATTGATGTTCCCCTTGATTATTTCTTATAAATACATTTAACTATTTCCCAAAAAATAAATATCTTCCACTTGTGGATTTCCTGTCCATAAAATCTTCATACCAATCAGCTTATGACTATGGAAAAAAGTGTTATTTTTTTATAAAGAAGACCAAGTCCTAATAAAGAGTATCTTAGATATTCCTCATGAAATGTTGGCAGTAGTGACATGTTCTGCAAAATTATTTTTAAATTGATACCCTATATAAGTATCATTTATAATATCCAATGTTTTTATCAAGTACAACAAGGTAACAATCATAAAATGATATAATGTTTTATAAAGAGCCATTAAATTTTCATGTTAACTATAGTTGATTCTAACAATTATTGGAGTTGAAACGTGTTTTCAATCACACTTATGAAACTTCTTTAGTAGCACCATTGTATATGATTCTTGAGAAATAAATGAATATTCTTTCATTGGACTAACTTAAATCTTCAGAAGGTATGTCAGCTTATAGATCATGGACAACTCGAACTCTAAACTCATTAATTTAGAAAAAACTCAAAGGATTTTTGTTTTCTTCTACCAAAAATGATGTCATAAACATAGGAAAGTACGGTGATTTTTTTCTTAATTTTGATTTTTTTTAAATTGTTTTTTTCATCTACACCACAACTCTTTAATTATATATTTTTTATGAATGATTTCAATCAACCATAAAAATATTGAGGTAACTATTTCAATACATATAAATATTTCTTCAATAAACATACCATTTCATCATTATATCTAATGAAAATTTCCATTATTAATTTAGCTTCAACTCCATACTTTAGTAATACATTAAATAATTTCTTCATTACATCCATTTAATACACATTAAATCCTTTTTAATTCACAAGTACCGAAAAAATACTTATCGAATAAGATCCTAATTCTAGTGAAAAAGTATAATCTGCATATATTATTTCAGTTTGAGAATACCCATTGAAAAACAATAATGAAATATTATATCTCACTATACCATGCTCATTATATTATTTTTAATAACTATTTAGTTTTGATGGAATGATGATCCTTCAGTCTTATTACAGTCCCCCAAAGTTATGTTTTTCTTTATTTTTTCCAACTCCTCATTCATATCTAATACAAATGATTTATACAAATTTTATTCAACAAATGGTATTGGTTCTAATAAATATAAACTAATGGTGCTCAAAACACTCTTTATCCTTTGATTTTGTATTACTTTGATTTATTTTTCAATAAAACACAACTCATAAATCTCAGATATCCATCTTATCCATTTATTAGGTTTTTGAATCACTAAAAATTTAATTCTCTATTTGATTTTACTTCAAAATACTCATTATTTATTATCTATAAAAGAAATCTAAAATTTGTTTCAAAATAATATTTGTCTTTATCAATTCCATCCAAACTTGAGATTCTTGTATTACTATTCATTTTATCCTCAAAAAATTTCAAATTCATTCACTACATAATTATATTTGATAACTTATTTGAAATATTATAAGATTTAAACTTTTTTGAGTATCCCAATAATATTCCTTTATATACAACATAACCATAATTTCTCGGATTTATTTCATTATTACGAATGTAAAATTTCCTTCAAAATATTTGAATGTGTTACAATGTTAGTATTATTATATTCTATATTTTTTAAGGTGTTTCCTTCCCTCCAAAACTATATAACAAAAATTTTCTTCATAAATATCCACTTAAACCACTACCTTCCAATAGAAACCTAAAATTACAATTTCAATATATAATATATTTATATATTATTTACAATCTATTTATGCCTTTGTATTACTCTATGTGGCTATGGTGTTCTCCCCAATGAATCATCCCTCATGATTCTATTATTTTGAAGATAATTCACCACTTTAATTTAAGTATACTCTAGGTCATTATTTGACCAAATAATTATTTTTAATGTTATGTAGTTGGGGTTTGGCTTAGTGGTAAGCACCCCTTAAATCTACATGAAAATGGGGGTTCAAAACCCATTGGGCGCAGGTACTGTAGCAGTATTGTAGCGTACTATTGTAGTGGCGGAACTGTAGCTACGGCGGGCACTGTAGCGGCAGTAGGTCACTATAGCGGCGGCAGAGCACTGTCGCAGCGGCAGGTACTGTGCAGTACTGTTGCATTGCAGGTACTGTAGTAGTACTATTCTCAAAATGGGCTTTGGGACAAAAAAATGGGCCTACGGGTCATGTAATGGGATAATTGCCCACTGGGCTTTCAGGCTAGGTAATGGGTCTCCCTCTACCCAGTTAAAGAGGTCTTTGTTTTGCTTTAATAATAAATGAGGCTTCGGCCCAAACCTTTTTAAAAAAAATATTTTTAATGTTATGATTTTATTTCAAAATATCCTATAGAATCACTTGAATAATTATATGAATAACTTCTTTGTTTCCATAAATATATTGAAAAACATCTCATGACAATAATAAAAAAATGGAATAACTTTCCCTATGTGTCTCATGATGTTTCATCATAACACAAAAATTGATGGTAATAAATTCAATAAATATTAATTACCTATTATAATATGGTCGATATAGATTTCTCATCGTCTTTACTCTTATAAATGTGTCCCATGTTCAATCTGTATCCCACCTCAGATTAGAAATATTGATCATAACATTTATATTTAAAAGGTTGTCAATTAGATTTTTAAGTATATGTCAAAGTGATAGATTACATATTTCATTCTCTTCCAACAACCTAATAAGTTAAGTATTTTCATTGTTATTTACTTCATAAAAATTTGAATAGTTTATCCCACGCCTTATTATTGAATTTACATATTTTCCTTTCATTAGGAATCCCTTCACTTTGAATGTGATAATGAGATTCAAGTTAACAAGTTAACTTCGACATGAGATATTTTATAAAATTCCCACAAAATAAAGCACTTCTATATTTTTAAATTCATCTCTTCATAGAATAATTTTCCATTTCCTTTCAAATTCAAGGAATCATCATTATATAAATGATCCATTCATTAATAAACCTTTAGTATTATCATGGTGATTCATACTCCATGTCATGTAGGATTAGAGTCCACTACCAAGAATCCAATTATTGTTTCCCATTGATGCCTTCAAATCAAACTCATATTGTATAGTCTTCTCTTTATTCTTATTTTCCATACAAAAAAAACATTTTTAGGGTTGGGAAAAAGGATATTAAATCCCCAATAGTTTCATAAATTTATAAAAATTATACACTTCTTCTTGTAATACGTAAAATTTGTTTCTTAATGGAACAATATCCACTGGTCTGGTATCCATTCTACTTTTTCCAATGTTAATTTTTTATTATAAACACTTTAAATGTGGAAGTGAGACCCCTTACATCATACCAGTTTCAACACCAAAGGACACACCAGATTTACTGAAAAAGAGTTTAAGTTGGTTGGAACCATTCTCCCAAAACAATATCCAAGGGATAGAATGAACCTTGAAGTCAGGGTAGTTCACTAAGGTGTCTTCATATAGATGAGCCAAATTGTCCCATGATTGTCTATATTCCTCCTTTTTAATCTTTCCCATGTTGCGACCTCTAAGAATAATACGGACCTGCTTATCTATCCACTCGCTTTGCTCTTTTGTAGTGTTCACCTGGAGCAGTCTCATTTTCTTTCACTCCTTAATATCCAGATCATCCTCTACTCTTTCATCTGAATGCATTAGAAGTTCCATGTGTTTCAGCACCAAAGACACTTGTCACTGAGGGACATCCCTGGATCCTGCATCGTGCTTCAGCCCAAGATTGAGCATCCCCTTATCACATTAAGGAATGATAGGAGCTACGTTCTTGTATCCTGCTTCCACCAGGTCCTTGGAGACGTCGGACAACTCATGCTGGTCAAAACCATTGAGTTTTGGGGGGGGGGGGAGTTTCCAACTGTAGGAGCCTTCGGTGGCAACTTACCCTTGGATGTGGATCTAGTAACTGGAGGACTAGAAAGATTGGAGTAGTCATTCCTATGTCGCACCTTCCACTTGTCCATTATGAAGCTGTCTGAATCCATAGTTATGTTCTTTCCCTTCCGCGAGGAGGATCTAAAGTATTCTTCCTCTATGACTCGATCCTTAGGCTCGGTGGAATCCGTGGCTTCATCCATCCCTTCGACATCCTCATTAACCTGGAAAACCTCTTCCCTTAAAACCTCTTCCCCTAAAACTGCAAACCGGTTTTGAGAATATAGAGATGAATACCCAGCTTTAAGATTCTCCGCATAAGAAATTCTAGCTGGCATGACCTTCATTGGATCAGCAGACCTTGTCTGATTGAACCCTTGACCCATGAATTGAAAAGCTGCTGAGTGTTCCTCCAGAGCCAGGTTCTGGGCAGCCTCTCCATTGCCAGATTCCACTGCATCAAACAGCTGGGGTTCCTCCTGCTCTGATCTAGAATGTTCACCCTCCCTCCCCTCACCAATCCTTCTTTGATCCGGTTAAAACTCTTCATCACTTAGAAAGGACACCTTCTATATGTAATTTATTGAAAACTTGATGTCCACACAGTTTTCAACCCCTTTAACAACACGACCCGGGGCCCCTTGAATGACATTAGCACTCGGATCCTGCAAAAAAATTCCCAGGTCCTATTTCAGATGGTTGAACATAGATACCACCTTTGGGTTCCCACTCGACCTTATTTCTATACACTGTAAAGGATCCATCACCCGCAGATCAGCCTCCTTGCATTCCACAACCTTCACCACCACTGGAGGTGCTAGGGGAGGCCACTCCACACCTGGAGCATCCTGAACTGCTACCATTTCCATTGGGGCATCCCCGCTCACCTCCTCTTCCAGGCCCACTACCTCACTAGCCCATAACTGGTGACCCACCTCAGGAACAGCCTGCACCACAATACCTCTATCCCTGGTCTCACAAAAACTCCCATAAATAAGGTCACCCTCCTGTAATGAAACCATTCTCTGATCCCCCCACCTGCATTGAATTGGCGATTGGCCCAGTCGTCGGCAAGAAGAAAAAAACTCCACCCAATTATCAAAGACAACCGGCTACTTACACCTGACCTCCTCACCAGCATCAATCCACACAGACTCAACCAGCGGTCTTGATACATCGACCTCCACACACATCTACGGGTTGATCAGATGGCACACTGAGGTAGTACGCGAGTCGACACAAAGAAATTGACCAACCAGATTACCTATCATATGGATGATTTCAGGATTTTATTTCTCTTAAATTTTTATATTAAATCTAAAACTTCTATGTAATTTTATTAGTATCCCCTTGACCTTCCATGATATTCCCTAAATGATTAATTTTGAATTTAATTCTTTATACATGCTCGGTGATTATTTTAATAGTCCAACAATATTTTTATTCTTATATTTTTTTATTTTAAACTCCTCAAGAGATCATTCATGTTAAAACGTACAAATAAAAATAAATTTTGATTGATTTTATTACTCGATATTATATTGGTATTTTTCATCATTTTCAATCATAAAATACATTAAATATGATTTTAAATTAGTTTCATGTTCTTCTAAATGAGTCCCATCATCATAATCTTCTCTGATAACAAACATATTCCATGGAAACATTCTTCTATCTAATTTTATAAATATAAACTATTATTTTTTGGGAAGATCTGGTACTATTATTGAGATTAATCAAACACACCTTCTTTATTTTCCTTCCTCCTCATACATGTCACAAAAATATGACTAATATTTAGAAAATAAAATAATTTTAGCAGTAACTTTTCCTAAAATATTCATTTTCCACACTTAAATTTTATACAACAGGGGATAGTAATCCCAAATTCTCATCCGATTATACATTTTTTCATTCATGAATATCATGATTCTATATGAATTTCAATTTTATATCATTATATGAATGACGCATCATTACTTTGTCATTCACATGAATACCATATTCTACAAAGATACATTAAAAATAAACAAGTGAGATCCTGGGAAAATTAATCCTGAACCAACACCATCAGTGACACCCCTAATAATTTATATATTTTCCTAAGAAATAAATTTGAAGTGTTCAATGCCTTTCTTGACTGAAAATTATTTTTTATTGAAAAAGGAGAAAAACCGAGGGGAACAATTCACGGGGGGCGAAAAAAATGAAGACCAAGTGCATCCTTTCGGATCACATTAACACACTCACACGGGAGGGAATTCAGACTGTCGAAAACAAGCAGGGTCTCCTCCGGCCTTCCCCCACTAGCCAAAACATCTGCCGCAAAGTTGGTTTCCCTTACACCATGGTGGACCAGCTTACCCTGATAAGTCTCCACTCTGCATCTTCTGAGAACATACATCAAGTTCCATGGCACATCACATTCCCCTTTGAGGGACCGAACAAGAATCTCCGAATCGGATTCAACCTCCGTCACATGCAAACCTCTTCCTCTGCATAAAATGATACCTGAGAGGAGGGCTCTGAACTCCGCACCTAACGAAGTACCCGGTCCATAGTAAGCGCTAAAAGCGATATGAACTGAGCCCGAGCTATCCCTCAGGAGACCACCACCTCTCATAATCCCCCTCGAGCAGGAGCCATCCACATTGAGCTTTAAACCGCTGGTTGGAGGCTGCCACCGAAACCATCTCCCTGGTTGTGGTGCCTGGGCCCCCCGTCCCTCAACCATATTCCCCAGAAAACCCGAATGCATGCCCTTCTTGAAGAGACCGGCCAGCTCAACTATAAGCAGCTTCATACGAACCTGTAGAGCCAGCAGTGAGCGCCTTCCTCCCAGCCTCACCTGATTGCGCGCTTCCCACAGAGTCCAGCAAATGGCAATCAGAGCAACCAAACCTGCAGAGCGTTCCTCATCCTTGTTACCCAAGGCGGACAGCCAAACCATAATGTAACCACTAACCGAAGGAATCCCGTCCACAGGTGCTCTAAACTGGGCGAACTGAGACCATAAGAACACTGCCCACTGCCCCTGAAAGAACAGGTGCAACGTAGTTTCCGCCGATGGATTCTCACAACAGAAACAACGTGAGGCCATGCTGATCCCCTTCTTCATAATGTTCTCCTCTGTGGGTACCGCTCGGTTTTGCACTCGCCACAGCA
This sequence comes from Viscum album, assembly GCA_963277665.1. Classification (NCBI taxonomy): domain Eukaryota; kingdom Viridiplantae; phylum Streptophyta; class Magnoliopsida; order Santalales; family Viscaceae; genus Viscum; species Viscum album. Next base: position 1,418,375,965 of record OY728138.1, read on the forward strand.
GGAAGTTCATCCTCGTCGGGATTTGCTTGCCCCACGTCCCACTATGAACTGTTTCTCTTATAGGTGCCCTCTGAGCGATTCTTCTGAAACCGTTCAAGTTGAAACGGCCCGAACCGGAAGCAGAGAAGCAACACCTGTCAGGCACATCACCCATAACCACGCCATTGAAGGATAGAAGCTGCGCAGGGTTAAGATTCCCGTGGATGAACTCATAATCCTCACACGCATCCCTGAAAGAAATGGAAGGGTAAGGGCATCCCTCATAACCGAGTCGTTCTTCCAACCATGCATCGTCCCAGAAACTGATATCTCCGCGGCCAATCACCCATCTGGTGTGGCCATGCAGAACCTCCAAGTGTGAAGTGATGCACCTGGCGAGGGCCGTCATACAGAGCCTGCGTCGATCACCCTGTACTACGTACCTTGCCTTGTAGAATTTGGCCCAGAGGGACTTGCCCACTAACACTTCCCAAGCAAGCTTAGCTTGGAGACCCTGGATCGTTCCACCAATATCCCGAAGACCCACCCCTCCTTCCTCCACAGGTTGGGCCATCCTCTCCCAGGAAGCCCAGTGACATCTCCCCTCTCCTTTCGCATCCCATAGAAAACTCGTCATAATGCGAACAATCCTCTCCACCGTTCCCTTTGGTGGTTGGATGACAGCGAAGACGTGCATGGGGATCGAGAGGAGGACACTGTTGATTAAGGTGATCCTACCTCCATAGGAGAGTAACTTATTCTTCCAGTTGAAGATCCTCCCCAGTATGCGATCAACGCTGCCATTGAAGTGGGACTTCAGAATCCTTCCGCATGACAGGGGAACTCCTAAATACATGATGGGAAGCTGCCGTTGTCCGCATCCTAAGTCTTCTTGAATAGTTTTGCACCTCCGATCCGGGCACTTATTTGAGATGAACAGATGACTCTTGGACCTGCTAATATCCTGTCCACTTAGTTCCCCATATTGCGACATAATTCCCTTGAGTATCCTCAATGATCTCTTTCCTCCGTTCGTAAATATTAAGATGTCGTCCGCAAACATGAGGTGAGAAACAATGAGGGAACACCTTCTTCCTCGAAACGGTTTCAACCTCCCCTGCAGGGATTCCTTCTGCAGGTTCCTAGATAGGGCGTCCTGGGCAAGAACAAACAGAGGGGGGGAGAGTGGGTCGCCTTGTCGGACCCCCCTTACTGATTTAAAAAAACCGAAACACCTGCCATGAAGAGAGATAGAGATCCATGGAGAGGCAAAGCACCTAAAGCATAAATCACAAAAGGACTCTCGAAATCCGAAGCCCCTCATCACCCGCAGTATGAAACTCCATTCTAGCTTGTCATAAGCTTTGCATATATCCACCTGCCATATCATATTAGAACCCACAGCTCGCTTGTTCAGATCCTGAACCAATTCACTAGCAATCGCAACCGCCCCCTGAATACCCCTCCCCTGGATGAAGCCGTGCTGCTCCTCAGAAACCAGCCTTGGAATCACATTTGCTAATCTCCTGCTAATGGTTGTTGCCAAGATCTTATAAGATACGTTACACAGGCAAATGGGTCTGAACTGACTAAAGATAGTGGGATCCTTAACCTTCGGAATCAGAACCACCCTCGAGGAGACAATCCCTCTACACAGAGGAGCTCCCCGAAAGAAGTCACCGATGGCTTCAACCACACAAGGTCCCACCACATCCCATGCAGCACAGTAAAAAGAAGCCGGGAAACCATCAGGGCCTGGGGCGCTCTCCTTCGGCATGCTACCCAGGGCCTCCTTAATTTCCTTCTCGTCTGGAATTCTGGACAGCTGCTCGCTCTCAGAGAGGGATACCAAGCAAGGTAGATTGTCCAAGAAAGAAGATGCCCCTAAAGACTCCCTACGAAACCCAGACGAGGTATCACCTGCCCAAATGCCTTCAAAGTGTTTCAACGCAATCTTACCAGCCTCCATAACATCCGAAGTGAACTCCCCATCATCTTTTTTTATGTTGATCTTCGAGGTCCTCCTTTCTTTGATGGAGGCTTGAAAGAAGGAGCTGTTGCGGTCTCCCTCTTTAAGCCATCGCACACGGGACCGTTGAGCATAAACCCTTTCCATCTCCAAAAGTTTCTCCACCAGAATAGCATTCCTATCACATAGCTTAGTGAAGGTATTCTCATCCCAGGACACCTGTAGACTCTCCTCCAGCCTGTGAACTTCCTCTTGTAAGTTGGATATTCCATTGGTCCTGTCAGGTTGCTCCACAAGCCATTGCTTTATACCCATCTTTAACCTTTTGAGTCGGTTGGTCAGCCCATCCCATGATGACTTACCCTCCTCCAGGAGCCAAGAGGACCTTACCAGTTCCATGAACTCTTGATTTGAATGCCACACACTCGAATAGTAAAAGGTCTGTCCAACCACACTTTCACGTTTTATCTCCAATAAAAGCGGTGCATGGTCCGATAGTATACGGGGGAGATGGGTAACTGAGGTCTTGGAGAACATGTCGAGCCCATGTAGATTAGTTAGCCACCTGTCCAGGCGGCACCAGACCCTACTCTGGCCTCTCCTGTTGTTGCACCAAGTGTATCGCGATCCTTCGAATCCTAGATCCATTAGTCCCGCCTGCAACACACATTCCTTAAAATCCATCATCCCATCAAGAGAAGCACCCCTTCCTCCTTTTTTCTCCAAAGGTTCCATGACAATGTTAAAATCACCCCCCACAAACCATGGCAACGGCCCTGCCTGAACCTCTTTCAAGTGGGTCCATAGCTCCCTCCTTTCCAATGGTTTATTGCTCGCATAAACCAAGGAGAAAAGTACATTGATACCATTCAGTTGGATATTAACATCGATACACTGCTTGGTCACCTTAACAACCTCCACCAGAAGAGGGTCTCTCCAACCCACCCAAATCTGGGCATTAGTAGGTCCGCCCTGGAAACTGTTTGGGAAACCCAGTTTTCTCACAACATGCTGCGCCTTACAGGCATCCAACTTTGGTTCAAGAATCACCAACAAAGAAGCTTTGGCCTTCCTACCCTCCAGCGAAATGAGGGCCCTCTTCGCCTGAGCCCCTAGCCCACGGGCATTCCATAAAATAACTGAAAGCATTAAAGGATCGACTTGCGAGCCTTCGGAATCACCGGCGAGTCCAGGCCATGCAGAGCGAGCAGACCCTTCCCCTTAGCCTTCGAGCGAGTGATTGGTCCAGACACGATAGACTCGTCCCTCCCCCGTGGTCCGTCCAGCAGACCCTCGCTACTCAAAACATCCAGTTCTTCCAGCCGAGGCCTTCTACCAGATGGAAACCGAGGATGCTCATCACCAAACCCCCCCTGGCACAACGACATCCAAACCCTTCGTTGCGGCGACCAGCGTGAGGCTACCACTTCCTTTTCAGCTCCACTGATCCCACCAGCCGTCTCCCCGCAGCCACTAGTGGAGACCACCATATTGCTCACCAGGCAACTTCTTATCGATCCTGGTGGGGGAGGAGACGAGAAAACGAAGGAGGGGGTGGCGGGGGAGAGAAACCTGTCCGGGCTTCCCAGTGAGAAAGGGACATGCAGCTCCAGTGCACCAGACGATACGTCTAGCCTAACACCACCCAAAGGCGTCCTTTGAAATATTATACTTAATTAAAATGTATTGATTAATTCCTAGTAAATAATCATTAAATTTTTAGTAAAATCATTTCATGATTAAAATAACTTTTTTAATAAAAAATAGAATTTTCTAAGTGTTATTAATTTTTATATAATAAAATATATTAATATCTGTTAAAAATTTATTTCAATGAAATATATTAGTAAAAAATTAAAAATCATTCATACATTAGTTATCTAATGGTATGGAATTAAAATGCGATCGGTTGATGGTAAAAGGAGTTATTTTTCAAAAAAATGTTTTTATGTGTGCAATGGATTCTGACATAACAAATTTGATAAATAATTTTCAATTAACAAGTTTACTAAAATATGTATATTATATATTAAATCTTATATTTTTACATTCATGTATTATTTTTTACTAATAATGGAATGAAAGTAAACTCATTTGGTGTGTAAAAATCTATATTTTTTAAAAATGGTGTTCATTAAATTTTTGCATGTTTATTTTAAAATTAGTTTCTAAAAATTATTGGAATTGAAGTTGATAAAATTTATTCCATATTTTGAATCATTATTTACATGTTTTTTAATGGGTTCACTTTCATTTTTTTCAAAATGAATAGTAAAAACTGTAAAAAAAATTGTTACCACAGTTACATTTAAAAATGATTATCAAGAATTAAATTAAAATATAAGGGTCAAAAATCAAATTAAAAACATTATAAATCATGTTGTATAAAGATATATAATCCCCATATTATCCTATATTATAATTTTTGTTTATTTTCCAATTTAAAATGAAATTGGCCTTATATTATTGAAATCCTTTAAATAATTCCATGTGCTTCACTCCCCTCGCATATAATAGGGAACCTATTATTCTCCCTTATTCAAACAATTTTGAGCCTTTTATATCTGCCAAGGCCTATATAAAAACATTTCTACATTACTTAAAAAAAATTCTCTTCTTTTCTCACCCTAGTATCATCTTATAAAATATTAAAGTATAAGACGATGAAAGTATCTCAAAGAAGAGGTAATCATCTTACCCAACTCTTTCAAAGTTTATTTCATCTTATACTTTATCTATATTTTTTTTATCCATAAAAAATAATGATTAAAATATAATAAATTTATTGATATTTAATTATGATTATTGGAAATCCATTTTTACCACCTTTCTATCAAATTCTTTATGAAAAAATCACTAATATGTATGGGCGGACAACCTCGTCCACATAGCTATATGATTCATTTTCCATCACAATATTTTATTGTTTTCTATTATAATGGATTTAATATTTCATATAATATTTACTAAATAATTATTATTATATAATTATAATATCTTATCTACCATCTAACCATTCCATCCATTGGATAATGATAACATTGCTCATGCATACGTGTGGACTACCAGCTCCAAGATGTAATATGATTCATTTTTCATTTTTTTTTAAATTAATTGTAATAAGGATATATTTAATTAATATAGATTATATTTTTGATAAAATAATGTTTTTGTAAAGGTGTATTATTATTAACTTTATTTTGTTCCATCCATTTAAATGTGGAAACGTCACTTGTGTGTACGTATAGACTATTATCTCCCCAAAGTGATGCAATTGTTTCATCACTGATATATATGAATGGTTATATAAATGTATTTCATGATTAAATATGGTAATTATAACATGATTAAGAATATTTATATGACGTAACCATGATCAATGTGAAAGGATCATAAATTTTGAAGTAAAATATACATGAATAAGGAAGTAGTTATCACCTGAAATGATGATGATACAGAAATACTATTAATGAATAGGTGATAAGATGTTAAAAGTAAACCATGTATTTTATTATAATTATTAATATAGTTATATTATTTAATTATAATAAATTTAAACTTATTATGTAATATGATAGAGTTCTTATTAAGAGATTATCCATCTAATGGCCTGAAGGTCTTCATTGTTTTCTGATTTTTGATAATCCACCTTTCAAGGGGTGAGGTGGAATCCTTACAATGATTGTAGGCATAAGTATTTCATGGCCCTATAGGCCTTAGATAAATTCATTGCCCATAGTATTCAAATATTACATACAACCCAGAGTAACTACATGGAACTACACCTCCCAGTACCTTCATCGTGAAATCATCTCTCCACCTTTCCATGGCTGTTTAGCAAGGCTATCCCAAGTATGCATAGGCTTGTCCTGAGGGCAGGTGTCATAACCTCTCATTCTTGCAATCCATGTAGCTTCTATTGTGTCAAAATCTCATTTCTCATCCTCATACAGAGCTTGTTAGTAAGAGGTTGTTTGGTTTGCATCTGCATTAAAGGTGACCTGAAGGCCTTGAGGTGGCCAGAAGGCCTTACCGGCCCAAGGGCTTGGGGGCCTGAAGGCCTTAAAGGACTCGGGGACCAAATCGGTGGCTCTAAGGCCCAAATGGGGAGAAATTATTGGCTACTATAGTGCATGTTATAGTTCCCACTATAGTGCCTACTACAGTGCTGCTACAGCCCCCCCATAAATTGTGCATCTGCCTGGATGCACTTCAGAGTCCTCACCAACTAGGCTGAGGAAAGGGGTTCTCATCTCACTTTTGTTTCCACGAGTCATATTCAATATTTACCACTAATTTCTTTAATATGGTGCAAAAAATAAAACATTGAAATTTTATATCTTCATCTCTTTGTATTAATGGTATTTAAATTTTTATTTTATGTTTTTTCTTTCATTGTGTTTATGATTTGAAGTATACCAATATGGTAATGGTTATATGTTATAATTTCACTTTTTACCAGTTTTTTTGTGCTTAAATTTATAATGATGAAATTATATGGCATATCCCTAAAAATATTATTTATTTTTTAAAATTTTTTATTTTTAAAAAATTAAAAGTTTTACTTCCATTTTCCTCTCTAATTACTCAAAATTAAGAAATAAATATTTTAATAAAAATAATATTTCACTCTTTTTAGTAAATAATATTCTTCTTACGTGTCCATATTTTTTTTAAAATGGTTTCAAAAATATTTTTACTATTTTTTAATTATTGACTTATATATTTTTACCCATTATTATAATTTTATAAAAAATATTAAATGGAATATTATTTTTATTTTCCAAAAAAAAATTTACCAAAAGTGTGAATGGAACATTTTCTTTATCATTTACCACATGAAAAACATTTCCAATCATCTTGGATACACTTCTCCATTAATCTGTTTTAAAATTTTCCATGGTTCTTTTAAAAGAAAACATTTTTCTTAATATTCTGAAATTTATTATTTTTTTATTAAGATATTTCAAAATAGAAATGATATTTTCCTTAAGAAATGTTCTAGTGATATTCTAAAGGACTTTTCATCCATAAAAAATATTTAAATGTTTTATATACTTTAATAGATACATGATCCAATTTTAAAATGTTTAATTTTTCTCTCGATGGTTATTTAATACGATAATTAAATCTTGATAAATTCCTTTTTTAAAAGTTTATGGTATGAAGAAATGATAAATGTATTCATAATATTGTTACATAGATAAAAATGGATTACAATAATATGAACGGTGGGTCTATTAAAGCCATCCAATTTATTGGGTAATGTTTAATGATTATGAGCTCAATGTTTTCATGTGTGGTCATCCCAATCCCAAAATAGGGTATATAAGAGGTTATCCAATAATTTAAACAGGTTACATGGGAGGTTATCTCTATCCTAAAGAGGGTACAATAGTGGATATCCCAATACTGTCATGTGATGAATGTCTTGATATATATCCTTGAAAAATAATTTATAGTATTTTTATTATTCAATAATTTTTTTTCCAATATCAATGTCATGTTTTTATAGTTATTATATGATCTCATGGAAAATAAAATTTTATTAATAATTCATTTCATTTGGATTGTAAAATCCTTTTTCCATGATTATGATCTATAAATTATTTGATATGATTTTAAAATTTTATGCTCATATTCTCTTACCCTTATACTCATTTTATTATTACATGTGATCATTGATTTATGTATCCTATTTGTACGCTCAATAATCATTTGAGTTTACACATTATTATTTTTCCATTACCTAGGTTATAAATAATGGTTTTATGTAGGGTATAACTATGCAGTGGACTATGTAGGAAGAAATTTGTGGGAGATGTTGAAGATCATTTATGAAATAGGATTTTTATTTATCTAGTCTCCAATGTCACAAAATCATTATCTTTCGAGAAAATTTATTACCATGAAAGTTTTTAATATTCATTAAAAATTATGTAGTATTTCTTAATGATTTTTTTGGGTTAATATAGTTTTTATGAGAGCTGGGTTTAGTTATTTCTGAGATTAGGATTAGAAAACGTTAGTGACAAACCTTAAGATAAGACTTACAATAGGAGAATATCTGGAGTTATGGTACATAAAGAATTGTGGTTTTCTAATCAAATTAATCCATGTCCAAATAGTATAAAGTGTATGTAGTAATGGAACAAATGTTACTAGGGGAAAACCATTAAAGGGTGGGATTTGGTATTAACTTGATTCTCACTAGTGTCTGATGAGTGGTCCCAACACTACACACCAGGATATACACTCACTAGAGAAAATCTTGGGGTAATTTAAATTGTATTTATAAATAATTATTAAATATTTGTGTAGATAATGACCAAAGATAACCTAGTTTAAAAGTAAGGTTTCCTAGAGTGAAAATAAGGTTTCATTATTTATACATCCTATAAATTATTTTTCATGATTTTATGATTTCTCACTATGATTATTATTCCTCGTACTATTCTCTTTACTTTTAATCAAAGGATATAACATGTAATAATCTTTTGAACAAATGTGATTGAAATTAAATTGTCTTCCCAATGTGAAACCAAAGTAAATTAATGAATGTTTGTGAAATCTTTTGATTATTCCTAATCATCTATCTTGAATTATGATTAACATCCTTAATTTAAGTTAGATTCCTAACCCATGATATAACAGTAAAGTGAAGTTTAAATAATGTTCAGGTTATAAAGACCATAGAGGGAAGAATATTAAAATGTTATAAATGTTAATAATGTTGGAAGAAGATATTAGGTAAATGTATCAAGTGATATGAAATATTTTTTATTTACAAAAAATAAGGGAAGTTATATAATAATTATCAACAAAAAATTTAATGGATCTATAGAGGGAAATTATGTAAATAATAAGGTACCATTTATTGTTCAATGACTTATGTGTGAGGAACTTGGTAATTATATGAGATGATTCCCTTATCTAAGTACCAAATCATAGAGTAAGGATAGTGATAAGTTTTTAAGAATTTATCATAGCTATCTAATCCACTCACCAAGTTAATCTGAAAGGGAGTGATGTTCCATTAGAATGATGAATGTGAATAAAATTTTAAGGTGATGAAGAGAAGATAGGTTAGTGCTCTTATACTCACACTACCCTATAGTGGAAAAGAGTGTGTGATCTATAGTGATGAATCTAAGAAGTGGTGAAGATGTGTTATTATATTGATTGAAATACTGATACATTATTCCACTCTTCAATGTATGGTTCATTATAAAAGTTACATGAATCGTGATTTGGAATTAGTTGTAATATATTTTCCATTAAATATACAGTTGTATTATCTTTAAAGAGAAATGTGTGACATATATACTGATCATAAAATTTTAGTGAGAAAGGAGTTAATATTCACAAGAGAAGGGGGTTGTAGTTTATTAATGATTATGAATACTCAATACACCACCACCCTAGAAATGATAAAAAAAAGTTGATAATACATTGAATCAACAGTATCATTATAGATAATATCTATAGAGGATCACAAATGATCTAATATTTATGGATTTCTAAAGGATATACCTTAAAATATTGAATGAAGGGGAGAAATATTATCATGCTCAAAATATTTCACCACCATCTATCAATGTTAAGATAAAAGATGCAGGGAAGGAAGATGTAGAGTTAAAAAAAAGAATGTGAGAGAAGTTCATGAGTTCAACATAGATTGTGATGGAATTATAAGCTTCATCAATAAAGAATGTATCATTGTTATACTAAAATATATGTAGTTGCTGGATAATATTCATATGTCATCGTTCACTATTCCTATTGGAATTACAAAGATCTATAGACACTATATAGAGTATTTCGGGTGGCATAACAGGAATATTAATGTTATAGAGTATGTATATTAGTGATTAGTATGATAACAATGTAAGGTTTAGTGTATGAAGTCTAAGGGGATTTTATAACCATTACCCATACTATAATGTAAATAGAAAACATCACCATATATTTTATCATAGGATTCACCAATTTTGCTAAAGGTCATAATACTATTTAGGTTATAGTTGACTGCATTAAAAATTAATCACAATCCAATACTGTAAGAGGAGATTCAACTCTCTATTAGCATTACAATATATATATATATTAAGGAAGTGGTAAGGTTTTATAGAGTACCACATTATTTTGTATCTAATCGAGGTATGTGGTTTATCTCGAAGTTCAACAGAAGACCTATACAGACTCTATATATAGTGATATTTTTTAGTACTTCATATCATATTAATATAGGTGGTTTGTATTATAGAAATATTCAAACACTATAAAATATTCTAAGATCATTTTATGTATGTTTGAATGGCGTTTGGGATCAAAACAACCATTTTTGATAACTTTAATATATTAATTTATTTCAATCGTTCATCCAGATAGATACTTATGAATCCCTATATGAAAATAAGTTAAGAACTGTAACATGATGGTATTAAATTACATAAATAAATCTATTGGTTCTTAAGATACCCAAGGAAATTTCATATAAGCACAGTTATATTCAATATCACATCAAGGATTCTTAGAGTCGTCAGAAGATTTATAAATACAATAATTGATGAGATCTAGAATTCAATGTTGGGGAGAATGTAATCTTAGAAATTTATTCATGGAATAATGTTATGATATTTGTAAATTATAGAAATATTACCCTTAGTATATTGGACCCTTTAATATTTTTCATTGAGTGGTGATGGTATCTTATAGCATGGTACTTCCACCGAACCTCTTTTCAGTTCATGAAGTATTCCGTATATCTATTATGATGAAGTAAATACATAATAATTCACATGTAGTGAACTCAGTGGTTTTGAAGCTATATCATGATATTTATTATGAGGGAAAGGTAAAAATTCTATATTGTAAAGATAAAGTTTTTGAAATAATACCCTCACTTGGTCAAATATTTGTAGTGAAACCATAAATTTATGGAATCTATATGGGAACACGAGGATGAGATGAGATATAATTATATTTAATTATTTTAATCTAAGTGAAAGAATTCAAAGGTATATATTCATTTTTAAGGGGGTATAATGTAACACCCTGATATTTTATATGTATTCCTTTGAAAAAAATTGAAGTGTTTCATAACAGTATTTGCACACAACCCCATGTCTAAATGAACTATGATGTATTATTGACATTATAACCTAGTAATTGGAATGATTAACCAAATTTTGATATATATATATGTTTTAATTAATTAAAATTTATTTACTAATTCAAAATAAATAATTATTATATTTTTAATAAAATCATTTCACGATGAAGAGACTGATTTTTCTAAATATGTGTATTTTTTTAAATGTCATAAATTTTTAAATAAAAAATATAATGATCACTATTAAAATTTTATTTTAATTAAATTTATTATTAATATATAAATATTCATTCATCAATTAGTTATCTAATGGTTAGAAATGAAGATAAGATCATTTTTTAATGTAAAAATTGTTATTTTTTAAAAACACTATTTTTATATGTGTAATGTGTTATTAAAATAAATAAATAAAAACTAATTATTGACTAAATATTATAATGAAATTTATATATTATACAATCAATCAAATATTTTATCACTTATCTGATATTTTTAAGTCGTCATGGAATGAAAGTAAACTCAATTATATTCTTAATACTATATTTTTTCTAAAAATAGTTTTCGTTGTGATTTCTGTGTTTAATTTACAATTTATTTTTAAAAAATATTTAGATTGAATTTGTAAAATGGATTAAATTTTTGGCATCAAAATTTTCATATTTATTAATTATTCCGATTTTATTTTACTACATAAGTTACAGTAAAAACTGTAAAAAAATGTTCCCATTGTTATAGTTAAAATGGGTTTTTTCGTAGTTAAACTAAGAGATAATGGTTAAAATTATAAGTAAAATTTTATAAGTCATATTGGATAAAGATTTGTAAATATAATATTATCTTATATTTTAATTCTTATCCATTTTTTCATTTTAATGTGAAATTTACCTTAAATTATTATAATCTTTTATGTAATTCCTTGTTTGTCCCTCCCCTCAATTATAAAAGAGCACCTCTACTCATCCCTTATTTAGACCATTTAATCTTGATATATTAGAAAATACATACCCAAATTCCTTTATATATTACTTCCATTATTTATTGAGCTTTTTTCCTTACCATAAGACCGTCCTAATATGCCTTAAGGTGTAAACCAAAAGAGGTATCTCAATGAATAGGTAATCATCTTTCTCGACTCTTTCAATTTTATTTCTTTTTATACTTTATCTGAATATTCTATATAAATACTAACATGATTAATATAGTAAAATAAATATATTGAGATTTTATTTGTATTATTTTAATTCATTTCACACCACCTTTTCATCAAAATAGAAATTAGAGTATCTAGTGTGAATACATGAGGACTATTGCCTCCATGTTGCAAAATGATTCACATTCCATCACCATATTTCTTTTTTAGTTATTATGATGAATTTTATGTTAATATATGATATTTATGAAATAATAATTATTTTTTCATTATAATATATTATCTAATACCATACCATCCCATCCATTGGACAATGATAACGTCACACGTGGGTATGTGTGGACCACTACCTCCACAACAAAATATGATTGATTTTTATTTTTCTATTTTAATGGAGGGAAATAATGATATATTTAATGAATAAGAATTATATTTATGATATAATAATAATTCTATAAACATTAATTATTATTTAACTTTCTTTTATTCTATCCATCGTTAAGTATAAACATCACTCATGCAAACTTATAAACTACCGTCTACACGAAGTGATGTAATTAATTTTCTGTAACTATATATATGAATGGTTATAAAATTGTATATAATGATTAAATATTATAATTTTTAAATTATTATTATGTTTTATATAATGGAACCATGATCAAAGTGGAAGTACTATAACTGACCAATTGAAACATACAGGAAGAACAAATTAGTTATCAACTGAAATGATGATGATAATGATAATGAAGTATTATTAATGGAAGTTTGGTAAGATTTTATAAGAAGATAATGTATTATATTATAATTATAAATATGGTCCAATAATATGAAAAATTATTTAAAATTATTAAATAGGGGGTTAGAGTCCTTCTAATGCAATTCAGACGTGAGGTGAGGGTTTCACAACTCACTTCTATTTCTATCAAATATATACCATATTCACCAATTATTTCCTTATATAGTGTAAACAATTAACCATTTATATATTAAATCATGAATATCTTTTTATTAATGGTTTTTTAAAGTTTCATTCCATGTCATTTTTTTATAGGGGTTATGATTCAAAAGTTACCAAAGCGGTAATGGCATTATGTTACAATAAATTTTCTATCAGGATTGTTTGTTATTAAATTTATGATGATAAATTTATATGATATAAATCTCAAAGGTCTTATTTTTTTATTATCCTGTATTTATTTCTATATATTTTATTTTTTTCCTTTCATTTTTCTCTCTCTAAAACTCAAAATTTTATAAGAAATTCATTACAGAAAAACTACATTGTTTTTGTATTTGATCAAGAGTATTTTTCTTCTAAGTTCATATTTTATTTAATATGTATTAAATGATGTTTTAATATTTTATTATTATTGATTAGAGTCACTTTTACCAATTTTATAATTTATATAAAAAGGTTTAATTAGATTCTTACTTTTATTTTCGAAATGAGGTAATTTTTACTAAAGGTTTGGATAGATTCTTTTTTTTAACATTTACTACACGAATGGGTTTTCCTTCCATGATGACTCCTATTTTCGTTCAATCTTACATTATAAGATTCCATGATTATTTTTATAGAAAATATTATTTTAATAATCTATAAATTTGTAGATTTTAATTAAGTGATTTCAAAAAGGAAGGGGTATTTTCTTTAAGAAATGTTTCACTGATTTTTTAGAAGTATTTTCATCCATAACAACATCCTTTAATGTTTCATATGTTTTACTAGGTAAATTATATAATTTTACCATATTTATTATTTTTCTAGTTGTTTATTGGATATTATTATTAAACATGTTTTCTTTTCCATGGGATAATCGATGATGAAATGATAAATGATTTCATGATCATGTGACAAACATATGAATGCATTATGGTAATGTGAAGGGTGGGTTTGTTAAATTCATTGAATACATTGAGTAAATTTTAATTTTTAGGATCTCAAATGGTATATTGAAGGTTATTTAAATCCTGAAATAGGGCACACAACATGTTATCTTAAAACCAAAATAGGTTACATGGTAGATTATCCCAAGCCCAAATAGGGTATATTAGTTCTTATACCATTCCTATTACGTGATCAATGTCTTGGTATATTGTATATAAAAAAAATTTATATGACTATAATTATTCCATAGTTGTTATTAAAATATATATATCATGTTATTATACTTATTATATGCTCTTATATCCCTAGATATTTGATAATTCTTTGATTCATGTCATATAAATTACCAAAAATTTATTCCTTGATTATGATCTATAACTTTTTGTGTATGATTTACAAATGTTAAACTCATTTTCTCATACCTTTATATTCATTTTATTCTTAGATATTATCATTGACTAATATCTCCCATGATTATCGTTTTTGAGAATCTAATATCACCCTTTATTATGTCTCCTTTCTCTGAGTTATGATTAAAGGTTTTAACCAGGGTATGACAAATAGGTCTATTATGTGATACCAAATTTTTTATAGAACTTTAATACATTCCATGAAATAATATATTTATGTATATATTATCAAATGACACTAAACCTTTACATTTATAGGGAATTCATTATTATGAGATGTTTTGAATATTCATCAAAAATTATTTAGTATTTTTGATTGTAATATTTGGGTCACCAATACTTCAGATTATAAAATGGTGTTGATTTTTGTAAAATTGTATTCACTATCTATAAATTATAAATTTCATTTATAGGACCATATATGGATAAAATAACCATAATAATTATTTTTAAATTCCATGAAATTTTTCACCAGAATGCTTCTTAATGTAATAAAAAAAATTAGTTCTTTCAACTTCACCTCATTCATCTAGTTTTACCTTTCAAATGGACCTCATTATATCATTAAAGAGAATATTATAAACATATAACATTCAGATACACATTCAAAATCATCCTAAATAGAAAAAAAAATCAGAATCTTAATGAGTTTATATAGTTCACCTTCAAGGACAGTGTCCCAAGAGAATACACAAATGATGTCTTGATGTACCAAAGAAATCACTACACACTATTGTGATTAAATGAAATTAATAAAGACTAAAAAATAAGTAATGGGTAAATCCCTTAAATTATCCCTCTACACACTACATCAAGATAAATAGTATAATATTTTAAAATTCTGTGATAACTC
Source organism: Viscum album (assembly GCA_963277665.1). Classification (NCBI taxonomy): domain Eukaryota; kingdom Viridiplantae; phylum Streptophyta; class Magnoliopsida; order Santalales; family Viscaceae; genus Viscum; species Viscum album. Next base: position 1,418,391,332 of record OY728138.1, read on the forward strand.
ATAGTGAATATTGACAGGTGTAATCAACAACATACCATGTGGGTGTTATCCATGAAATTAAAATACATTAACTAACTCTAGATATTCAAGATGTTATTTATATATAATCCCCTCCTAGACTTCCAATTTTAGTAATTCTTACCTCTTAATAAAAAACATACCTCTTAATGTTGCTCAATTATTTTGAATATTAGCAATTTAAATTTGAAAATCCATCAACCTTAAAATTCCAATTCTGATCCCCTTATTCATTCAAATCATTCTGTTATTGATGAATTAATGACACCAATAAAATTAATTTCATTTACAATGTCCATATCATCTTAAGTATTCAGTTTTTCAAAAAAAACTTATCCATTATGGCATGTTCATTGCCACAATAGTGACTTCTTCCTTTGGTCTATACCTTGATTTTGAGAACTATGAAATTTGCATCTGAAATGCTTAATATTTTAACTCATTTGATTTTTTAAATTAATTATAAAACATGATATATTAATACATATTTCTACCTATACCCTCATTTTTATTATAAAATTTCATCCCCCATACAAAAAAATAATCACCATAATATGATTACCAATTTTCCATGAAAAAAACATCATAGTGAAAATGATTTCATTACTTCATTATGTATTTAATTCAAATATCTTTCAACTAAAACATAATCCATTACATATTGGTAAATCTCATTCTTCCAAATTTTAAAACCTTACATGAAAGCTATTATTTCCATAATTCCCATTTAAAACCACTATGTTGTATAGAGGAAATTACTAATGCAAATTTTCATGATACTTTTCTTATTCCAATTAAGTTCTGATTGTGAAGTTATCAAACATGAACAATGACTAATACCACACTAACTAACATGTTAAACAAACATTATATTGTCAACCCATGTTTCTCTTTACCAAGATGGTTACACCACTCCAACATCAATATATATTTTATTTAACTTTTATTAGATTTGTGGAAAAGGACATCTGGGGGTTTTTCTTTTTCTAGATATCACAAGTTAAAATTTCATATTTTGTATGGATTGGTTGACATTCTTTCAAGATCACATTTATTTATACTATTTTTTAGTTTCATTTACCTCCCTTAAAAATAAATTGTATTTTCTTTTGGGAGAATGAGATATGGAGGAATGTAGAGTAAGTCATGACTTCATTCAAATAGAACCCCTTACAATACAGGTGGTTAGTATAGTTCTTACATTGAATCAAATGATGGTTCTAGTTATATTTCTTCTAGTGGTTTAATATTTCTTTGATTTTCCCAAATTACACAGAAGTACACCCTCCTAAAATAGAGATTTAGTTTAAAATTATCATTTTTTATTGTGGATACCATATCAAATTTATTTTACCATATTTCATTGGCTGTGATTATGGAGTTGGTGCCCTAGAACCAAATTTTTTGTACTTTATGACAATTTTATTTTTAGTTTTAAATATTAATAAACTAATTATCACATAATTATTGTTCTTATGTGTAACATATGAAGGACCTTGAAGAACCCTAATAGTGGAGGGGTGAATCAGGGTGTCAAAATATTCTTCTCAAGTGACAGATCTTGTTCCCACTTTGGTAGAAACATGTTAAACATATTTGATGGTATTGGGTAGTTATTAAAACATTCAAAAGTATAAAGATAACACATCAATTTTAATTGGTTCACCGCTAAGTGATAGTCCAAAGAGAATACACTGGCAGTGTGTTGGTCATACCTAAATTAACTATTCCTTACTAGATTTGGAATAAAAAATTTGGTCACAATAACTTTGTTCTAGGAACACTACCTTTACAATATTTTAGGCATAGATCACTACATCCCTCAGAAATATTTTTTCGACTACCCCTATCTCACTTCTTTGAGAGAAATAAAACTTTGTTTATCGAATTGAAGGATGATTCAATAAATTGACATTAAAGTCTTTTATCATATCTATGAAGAGACTCTTCTTGATCCATAGACCTGAGTTAGTGCACACTAAAGGCCTGGTTCAGTGACAAAAATATATTCAAAACTACCTTTCTTGAATCTCTTTCATGAAGCACCTCATACCTTTGTGGAACAAACTGCCTTCATGAAGATTATTGAGTCAACGTGGTATATCTCATCATCATGAATCTCACTTTACTCATAAGAATTAACATCATAAAATACTAAACAAGTCTTTTAAAAGTGCTCAAGATCGCATATAAAACCATATTCACATAGATCCCATAGCTTCAGAAAATCAAAGAGATTCAAGATTTTACTTGAAACTTATTATTCCCAAGTAAAGAGCGTTATCCTTATATTTATATGCTTAGCATTCCTGATGATCAAACACCTATATCATGATTTTCAGATTTACCAAAAATATCTTCATGGTTCTCCTCCCTCCACCATGATCCATTGAAATTTGACATAGTCACGAAGCTCATAGTTAACACATAGTGTAGTCTTGATGCTCATGTTCTCGTATTTGTAGAGATCAACTTCTCCATTTCTGATACTCTGCATCTACTCAATCTTCAATATAGTATTCAAAAAACACATGTCGTTACCATTTTCATGATGTTTTTATCCCAGAAAACACCCCTTCGTGATGTTATCCTCTTAATTCAGATGTTTTACCTGAAAAAATTAGAAAAAACTGCGAAATGACACAACCATTAATACTATTTTAGGTTGAACTATAAGATTCAATTTTATTTCAAACTCCCTAATATTCCATGTACTCATTGATATTTCATGTGGAGGAATGAAGAAAAAACACAAACCATGCTCCATTTTTAGTAATAAATTGCCTTGGTTCCAACAATATCCCCATTTGGGTTTGTTGGAAATCTACAGATAAATTTAATGAAGCACCAGCCACTATCAAAACCTAATACACAAGAAATAAATCATCCAAATATCTATGTCTATGTGAACAAAGCTTTATGTTAAAAAAAAAAAGAGGACCATGAACTAGGTTCTCATGTCATGGAATGCTTAAATATGTCCAAGCTAAGCTATGACTATTTCCTCATAACACTAAATTGTTTTCTCCATTCTCATTTCTTTGACTTTGAAACGCATTATTCTACCCCCTTATAACTCATCCAATTTTTTCATTATCTATTATCAATTATACAGTAACCAAAAAAACCCTAAATTTGTAATTCTCATTTTTATTCTCCACCTTCGTACCATTGATCCATTGAATTTATCCATTCTACCCAATTGTAAATAAACCCAAAGCAACTGATTTTGACTTCCATAGCTCAAAACACACTCCCCTTGGATCATATCTCCCCCATAAACCTGCATCACATTGAAAAAAATAAAACATTTAATTCAATTGGGGAGAGGGGAAACCTCTTAACCTCCTCATGCATTAGGATGAGGTTGAACATAGAGGTTAAACTAATGGTTCTCTAGCACATGTGATGATAATGGATTGGTTATAATGTCAGCCACTTGATCATCAGTTCCAACATGATCTATTTTCATAATGCCTTTTTTCAACATTTTACTTCATGAAGTGATATCTAATTTCAATGTGTCTCATATGAGAATGATGAATAGGAATATTCATGAGATCAATTACACTCTTCTTATCATAGTAAATCACCATTGGTTGTTTCACCTCATCGCTAATATAATTCAATTGCTACTTTATCCAAACTAGCTGAGTGAAATCCTTTGTAGCACAGATATACTCAACTTCAGTTGTACTAAGAGAAGTAATTTCTGATTTCTTACTCAAACAGCCCAAAAATTCATTTACAATAAATAATTCTCTACCACTTTTGAAATTTCTATCAACAAAATCTCCTTCCCAATCAACATCATAAAATGTTGATTGTTCACTATCTCTCCTTGCAAAAAAATATAATCCATAATTGTGATTAACTTGGATATACCTTATTGTTTTTTTATTGTTTCAATATGGTCTTACTTCAGATTACTGTGAATGTAGGATGCTAATAATGTTGCAAAGAAAATATTTGGCCATGTTGAAGTCAATTAAAATAGGTTTCCAATGATTCTTCTATATATTGTAGGATCTACAAATGACCCATCTTCATGCTTTCCCTTTTTCCCCAATCATAATCCGAGTTAAAATTGGTTTTCAATCATGCATATTGGATTTCATCAGAAAATCACTTTCATACTTTTCATAAGAAATACAATTTTAGTATTTCCTCTGAATCAATTTCATCCCTAATAAGTATGTGAGTTCACCAATCATAGACATTTCAAATTCTGATTTCTCTAATGATGTTATATTGATCAATATTTACACTTTTATTTCTCTTATGAGGTTTAGAATAATTTTATTCATCCATGGTTTCATCTTTGGATTCTTCTTCTGAATCATCATCATGTTGTGACCCATAAATATTTTGAATGAATTCCTCTACTTATGTATTTGGAACTATTCCATGACCAAATTCTTTATCCTCTTCATCATATCAGCATAAGAATTTTTTAAGGCATTTGTGTTCTTATCTTCAGTGATTATAAAATAACTACATTCCACAATTTTTCTAAGACAATTATTGAAACATTTTTAGGATTTTTTCTTCATTGAATATTTGAGGAGTATTCATTATTCTGTAGGATCGAAAAACATTCCTTGATTTCCTTCTTTTTTTCAAATGAAACATTTATTTACTAAACCATGGAAATGCTTTAAATAGGGATTCCTTCCATCACACAACTCATATGGTGTCTTCATTTCTACCATATAAATATTTATTTGATTTTTAGTATACACTGTAGATTGAATAGCCTCATTTTAGTAATAGAGAGGGGTAAAACTCTCAATAATCATAGTTATGGACATATTTTTCACCTGTCGATTCCTCTACTCAACAACTACATTTTTTATGGATTTCTCACATCATCCACATCAGGTCATATTTCTTATTTATCTAGGTAATTTTAAAATTCAATGGATGTGTATTCCCCTCCATTTTTAGACTGAAAAACATTGATTGTCCATCTAGTACCATTCTCAGTTATTATGCTATATGTTTTCACGCAATCCAGTACTTTTCATTTCCTGGGTATAACCATCACACAATACATTCTACTAAAATAATAAAAAAACAAAACAAATTACCCATATCCATACGTTCAATCCATATTTATAAATCCACACACATATGTGTGGATGAGATCAAGGGGATTGATTCCCTTTTATTCTTTGGGTGATATTAATGGCAGACCAGATTTCCTCATTTGCAAGCATCACAAGTCATCACCCTTTCACACTTTGTATTAGGGATATTGATTAAAATATTTAGTTTAGATATATTTTCAATGTCTTGAGGATTAATTTGACCCAACCTCAATTTCTACAAGATGTTATCTTATTCAACTATCATGTAACAAATGTTCAATTTACCATCAACGTAATATAAGTGTCCAATTATACTAAATTCTTTCATGAGATAATTCTCTATCCTTCCTTTTATAGTTCACCCTTTTTGATTGAATGTTACTCTATGTCATGAGGTACAAATTTGGCTCACACTGAAGAGATTATGATGTAAGTTTTCCAAATAAAGAACTTTAGTTTTCTTAATCTCATCACTTCTCAGTTCCGTACTCCCACTACCTTTAATCTTCAAACCACCATCATTACCAAACCTGACTGTTCAACCAATCCTTTTCTTTACATTCATTAATAAATCATTATTTCTCATCACATGTTATGAGTGTCCTCTAACAAGAATATAGGTGCTAATATTCTTTAAATCAATGAGGGAAACTTCAATAAGATTTGATTTCTTGATCTTCTTCTTTTCCTTCCATAAAATTTTAGATTGGGTGAAGCATGAAGATGGACATCCAAATCTCTTTTCCATGTGAACAGGTTCATCATGCTCATAATCATACTCTATAGTATATAAACTATTTGTAATAGAAATAGTATCTTGTTGATGATTATTGGATTTTCTTTGACTTCAATATGAATTGTTCATGTCATTCCTCTACCTGCAATAAACACCTTTATAGAAAAAGTTAGAACAAATAAAACAATATCCATAGAAATTATTTTTTCTATAAGAAGTGTGACCATAATTCATTCTCATTTTTTGAATTCCTAGCTATTCTCCATTAAAATACCTTTGTTCATCTTCATATTATGACATGGTATGAAAAAGATAGAAACATAATTGACATTTTATAAGAGTAAATTTATTATCACTTCTATTTCTCACCATATCGCATTCATTAGGGAAAGATTTTGGCTGATGGTCATTTCTATAATGTTTTGGATATATTTCAGTTCTCCATTTAGTTTGATTTGGGGAATTCTTTGTTAAGACTTCAAGAGACTTTCCAATATGTCCAAATTTCATCTTCCATTTATTTTGGTTCATCTTGTTTCCATCCTTCGATGTTTTAGCATCACAACCGATTTTACGTTTTCCAAAGCATGTGGATCTTTAATCATTAAAATCCTTCTCTACCCCTTTAAAACCACATATGGGTCTCTTTATCATCTCAACATCTAAGAATATCCCAAACTATATTCTCTTATTTTCTTCCTTTTAATTTGATTCACTTTCATGTTTACTCCAATGAGTAACAAATTCTTCTTCAAGACCCTGAATATTATTGAACTTCTCCTCCAGATTTGATATAAGTTCATTGTTGACCTTTTCCTGTAATTTAATTCTGATATTTATTTCCAATACATCTTATTTACTTTCAAAGGTTGTTGACTGCTCTTTCAATACTTCTTCCATTAATTTAATTTCAGCTTCAATATGATCAACATATTATGATGATTCTTCCAAAAATGATCTCCACATTTTGAATCTCTTACTTTGATGCTCAATCTTTATAAGATGATCTTTAAGTTTCAACTTGGATTCATGATCATCTACCAACTAATTATCTATAGATTTATCTTTTGATGATTCTGACTTTTCATCTATAACCATCATAGACATGTCGGTTCCGATTTTAAACTGTTGTTCTTCTTCCTCAATGAATTAATTATCACCATCATATTATTTATAGACAAAACTATTACTATATACTTTATTTCTAGATTTCAAGTATCCCTTTTGATAAAACCTTTTATGAGGATTTTGTGAATTTACCGGTTCACCTTCTTCATCTTCGAGTAACCTTGGACACCAAGAGGAAATGTTCCAAACTCTACCATAATGAAATTAGGACAAGGATTTATTTCCTTCAAATCTCCCTTTTACTCTCTTAAATTTCATTAAAATAATAGAAATAATTTCATCTTCCTCATTATCTTCATCAAACTTATTATGCATAACATGGATATTTGCCTCCTTCACTTTATTTTCTCCATCCTAAATATTCTCAAGTTTTACCCACACAAACAATACTATCATACAAAAAATCAAATTTAGATATATTTGATCAGACATAGCTATAGTGAGAGAATCCTATACTTTAGAATCTACATCAAGTAGTTTCCTATCTTTATCAGTCCTAGACATCCCTATTGGATTAGGGATCTATATTCCATCTGTAGTGGAAAAGAGTACTTTCGTTCCAATAGATCTTAGATGAGATATAATCAAGTTATTCTATACCATAAAGTTACTTCCATAAAATTGGGGGACCACCCTGACATTAACTGAATTCTCCATGAGAGAAAATAAGGATAAATTTTACATTAAAAACCTTTACCCTATGATGCCACATGAAGGGCCCCGGAACACCATATGAGGGTAGAGGTGAATCAGGGTGTCAATATTTTCATCTCAAGTGAAAGATCTTGTTCCCATGTTGCTATGAACCTGTTAAACCTGTCTAATGGTAATTTGAATTAATTAAAACATTCAAAAGTAACAAGACACCAAAAAAATTTACATAGATCAATACTACGGTCTAGTCCAAGGAGCATACACTGATAGTGTGTCAGTCTTACCAAAATCCATTATTCTTCACTGGATGTGGAATACAAAAGTTATATCATAGTAACTCTATGAAAAACACACTTCCTTTATAATATTTTAGGGATATATTACTATTCCCCTCATAATATTTCCATCAACTCCCCCTAGATAACTACCTTGAGTGAAGTCTAACTCAGTTTATCGGCATGCAGGTCACTTCAATGAATTGACATTAAAGTCATTTCCCCTATATATCATGAGAATATTCTTTCACTATAGACCTCAGTTTATGTATACTGAAGATTCTATTCACGGAAAAGAAAGATATTTGAAACTACCTTTCATGATTCTCCTTCATAAAGCCCACTCCTTCACAGAGCAACGTTTACCTTCGCAGAATAAACAACCTTTGTGAAGATCACTGAGTCAACGCAGTATATCCCATCTTCATGAAGCTCACTTTAGTCATAATTATTGGCATCACTCAAGGATAAACAAGTTTTTTTGTGATTCTTAATCTTTATTAGAATCTAGATTTGTGGATCTCCCCTAGCTTCATGAAATCAAATAGATTCTCGATTTTCCATGAAAATATTTATCTGAATAAAAGAGGGGTAGTATTACATTAATAGGCTTGGTATTCATGGTCATATACTACCTCCAAAAATTTTTTTGGATCTACCAAAAAAATTATTCAATGGTTCTCCTCCCTTCACGACGCTCTACTAAAATTGGATGTAGTTGCGGAGCTTACTGTCAACACATCACGCAGTTGCGATACTTCTATTCTTGTATTCGTGAAGATCACCATATCCATTTGTGATCCTCCACATATTCTTAATCCTCAACCCAGTATTCTCAAACCTCATGACTTTTACATTTTCATGAAGTTTTTATTATATAAAATACACTTTCATGATTCTAGCCTCTTCCTCCAAATGTTTTACCCCAAAAATCTGGCAAACACTAGGAAATTATGTCACCTTAAATATTATTGTTTGGTTGAAATGTAAGATACATTTTCTTTCAAAGTCCCTAATCATTCATTTACTCCCTCGTCATCCATGTGGAGGTTTGAAAACAAACACAAACCATAGTCATTTTATTGCAATGAATAGCCTTGGTTCCAACAACATAGTATGTGATAATGTCCAAAGAGTAGTCATCACACTAAAAGGTCTTAATAGTTCCTATCTATGATGAGAACCCAATATATTTATGAATATATTCTTGAAAATATATTCTATAGCTGGATGATATTATTTTAGGGACACAAATGATACAAGATATTAGGGGTGAAGACTCATATGACTTTGAGACACATTCCCATGGTGTATGCCCTAGGTAAAACCCATTAGGATATTATGAGAATGAGTCCCGCTAGTAGGAAATCCACATTTATATGTGTAATTTAATATTACTATCTACAGATTTATACATTTTCCCTAAGACTTTAAGACTGTTATTAATGAGTATTATGAGTCCCGCACTTAGATGTATTGAAGAAAACTGTGATAAAAGATGTTCTTGGTGAATTAGGATATGTTGGGTGTGTCATAAGTAATATTTTATTAATGAATAACATCAGAAAATATTTTTCTCTTATGTTTACTAATGGAATTTGATATCTTACGTCCTTTGATGGAAATGATATATCCTAAAGTAATCCATGACCATGGGGTTCTAAATGCAAGTTCATTTTTTGGGAATTCAATGATTGTGAAATCGAGCACATAGGTTGATGAAACTAGCATACAACATACTTTATTATATATATCAGGAGAAAAAGATTGTATTACATAGTAAGAATCCATATGAGGTAACATGTCATTACGACATTATATCATTTCTCTATGGGTTTCTGCCATGTGACTAGATGCTAACATTGGACTTTAGGATGCTTCACCTAATACTATAGAGAAAGTGGCATAGAATTTCACAAACTAATTGTGTCCAAAATCTTAGTTAAATAATATATTATTTTTTATTATTTAACAGGTTGAATAAATATTTTTCCCTTATGTGTTTTAATAATTATTCATATATTTTTGATTTCATATAAATATTTTTTTTCTATTTAGTGAATATAATACTTATTTATATTTTTGAGAATAATATCATAATATTTAATTAATAAATAAATAGAAATTATTCAAATCCTGATAAATATTGTGAAGGAATAAAGGATCAAGTTTAATTGTCTGATGAGAAATAATAAATATTGAATATTATTTAATTAAATAAAATTTAATTATAATTCAAAAGTTAAGAACATGTTGATAAGTGATAGTATTGTTATTATTGGACATCGGGTTTTTTTTGGAATAAATTTATAATTAAGGGCACATGTGCAATTATTTTATTTTAACCCTAGCAATAAAAATACCCAATTATGTTATTTCCTCAATATAGCCAATTCATTTTGTCTTGCTTGTGCGCCACAAAATTGGAGAATCCTTTCAATAAAAGAAAGATATGTTCCCTAATAACGCTAGCATGAATGGAGAACAATATTTCTCTATGAGGTCAAGGAGAATTCTTTAGAAGTGGTTCTTGAAGTGTTCAAAGGTAAACGATGCAAGAGAAACGATATTTTGTGCTAGCACCTAGAAATTCCTTCGGTAAAATCTATAGATTCATGGAACATGTGTTGGTCGCTGATAGCGAAAATCTATAATTGGTTTCTATAGTGGAACGATGATTTATTGTAGATTTATCACCAAATTCATCAATAAAGAAATAATTCCATAAACACAATTATTTATTTAATCAAATTAATTATAAATAATATGTGATGATCCTATCTCTCGGATCCTGTGTAATAACCCATTGTCTATTTCTTTTATTAAATTCTGTTAATCATAGTGTTCATCATCACATAGATCTCAGATAGATCAACGGTTATTGAAAAAAGCCAAGTTGGGGACCACCCATCACTTGCTTCTGCCCCACCTGAACCCTAAATGTTGTATCAAAGTGGTCAAATAAATTTTTATAATTATTTAAACATCATTAGTGATTTGACAATTTTAAATTTAGTTTTAAATTCAAGTTTAATAGTTCATTTAATATGAATTAGAATATCTACTTATTCATATTTCGTTTCTCGTAGTTCTTATTGAGTTTATTAATTTTATGATTAAAAAAAATTGAGGAGCTCATTATGTGGGGCCAAGGTTTCTGTTCGGAAAACACTTCACTGCACTCCGTGTAACCGAATTTACACACTTTAATTAAAACACCTGCTTACTAGAACATAATATTACATAGTCAACCATATTGCACACCATTTGGCCCATGTATACAACATTAATTCCCTTTTAGTCAAAGATGGGATGTGTATTTCAATACAAGGACTACCTAACTGAAGATTGTGTAATTTGGAGATCACACGGCATGTAGCACATTGGACAAGTCACGTACTCTAGTTTTTGAGGTGTTATTCACACACTAAGTCCTTATATGTATACCTCAAATAGATGGTGAGATACGTACACACCATGTATCTCAGATGCACATGTCATGTACATATACAAAGTTACACATATTTAAAATTTTATTTATTATACAGTGTAAACCTTAAGACATGTACTTGCATGTTTTTGTAAAGATAGAACACACCATGTGATAGGTTTTTATATATATATATATGTATATATAATTAATATATGTATAATGATCAGATCCCCATATCATGTATGAGACATATTACAAGTTTTTACTCTATGTACATTGTAGAATAACACATGACCAAAAAATCGTGTAATTCATGTAATCATTTGTGAGGTACACGTTGTGAAATTTTGTGATAATTTGTGTAAGTCATACGTCACAATAGTAAAACAATATATGAGTATAATACATGTTTGGTAGAATCAGAAAATTATTCACTGTGTTGACTCTAATGTACATTTATGTACACAGTTAATTTTAAATAAATTTATTTAATTTGATTAAAATTATAATTGATGATAATACTAATTAAATTCAGATTATTATTAAGATTAAATATTTATTTAATTAAAGATAAAAATTAATTGATTCATGCACGATTTATCTTAAATAAGAATGATTGAGAATTGAATTATAGTTTTATTAAATGTATAATTCGTTTCAAGCATGTTCATGATCATGAGTTAGATAATACCTTTGTATGTGATTGGATTTATTTAATTTTTTATCAAATTAAATTGTTGTCATGCATGCCTTTGCTAAAACTATTATTTAGGGTATGCATGCCCATGGGTTCTTTTATGTAAATCCTTCATTCAACCACCCTTCATGTGAGTAAAATGCATATATAATGGATGGAATTTCCAAGCTAGTAAAAGCAGTTCATGTTCGGATCCAAGGTGAAACCAATCCAAGGAGATACATAGGTAGACAAGTAAAAATATGAAAACACAATCCTTAATTGGTTCAAGTTGTTTTCCCCCTAGGTCAATGGTTAGTTTATTAACCACTATAAAAACTAACCATTTGTATAAGCTCGTGATCATACTGTTTGTTATTTTGTTTTTGTTATTTTCATGGTTATTTCCTTGTGAATTTTTTTATGATCACATAATTAAATGAAATTAACGGGCATGCAAGAGAGAACTAAAATAACTTTTCTTATACATAAATATTATCTAAGACATGGTTAATCACTTAATTAAATCCACTAAACATTAACAAGCATGTTATAAAGATAATAATTGTAAATTTATGAATAAAAAATAAAATCCCTCAATTATATATATATATATATATATATTAAGTCAGTATATCCTTCTATTACTTCAGTTAAAATTGAACTATAGTTCAAAGTTCTTGACCAACCCAAATTAGATTGATTTCAACTATTGGGGAATATTAATTTTTATTTTTAGGTTGATTTAACTTAGTTCACATCTAGGATTGACTACCCAAGAAGGACTTAGTGTAATTTTGTCGAAAAGGTTGATGAAATTCATTTAAGGATTTTAGGATTTGGGAGTCCACTCATCATATCACGGAACTATGGGTTAATGTAGATGGCATTTGCAATGTCTACCTAAAACCATTAAAGTTGATTGACCAACCCAAGTATGGGTAATTGTAAGGGGAATATGGATCCTTTCTATTAATAATGTCCAAGAAACATGATATTCTGAATCCAATGGTGAGGTCTATTGGGTTTCGATGAAGTTGTGGGAGACTAATAAATTTAATATTTATTTATTTCCCTAAATGTTGTTAGATATAGTACTAAAAACATTAATATCTTATTTTGTACAAAAAAATAATAAAATAACATCAAAAATATAATTGCAATCTATACTTGAGAAAAACCTTCTCAACATCACAAATTTCAAATAATGGAAAAGGTTTCTACATGCCATACTTCTCCCTAAAAAGAAATTGTATGTATTAGAAGAACCCTTTCCTATTGTGGCTGGAAATGAGGCAAGTGATGAATAATTATTTCTATACGAGAAACATCTGAATGTTGCTATAGATGTTCAATATTTCATTCTATCATACATGTCCAATGATCATTTTAAGAAACATTAGGATATTGATGTCTGTGTCATGATGTATCACCGTATAGATCTCTATCAAGAGGAGGAGATATAAGAGAGGTATGAGATCTCCAATTATTTGTTTACAACTATGCTTTGAGATTTTTCGCCAGTTGGGCAGCATGTAGTCAAGATAATTTTCTACATTGAACACCTAGACATCTTAGGGATTAAATTAAAAAATGATTCACATACAAATCACTTACTCTCATCACTTCCCAAGACCATCTCCAGTTTTATTGTTACTTACAATATGAGAAATAATGAGGAGAATCATTTAGAACTTCTGACCATGATTATCTAAGTAGATAAATACATAGGGTATGAAAAACATGTGATCCTTATGGTGAATATGAAAAGTATGAACAAGGAAAATGGGCTCAAGACATACAATAGTCTAAATCTCCGATGAACTATCCTTCCATGAAGAAGAATATCCAAAGATAGGGTAAAGAAAAAAGAGAAATATGTTTTTCATGGGGAAATCCAAACTACCGGAAGAGTAAATACCCTTATAAGAAAGGGGGTCTAAATGTACATTCATTATCAATTTCAATCTTTCCATTTATATGAATTTAGTATTAGATACAGATTTTGCTTCTCACATGTGTATCCAAATGATGTAACAAAGTAGATTCTAGAAGATTTAAATAGGAGATTTGGTTCTAAGAGCTGCCGATGGAGAAAGGTAGGATTCCCTAGCCATTGGTGACTACCATATTTCATTACCAAAATGAAAGAATTTTCTTAAAGGTTTTTATTATGTAACTATGGTTAAAAAGAACATAATTTTTTTTATCATTCATATATATGTATGGGTTTATTTTAAAATTTTGAAAATAAAAGTCATTTATTTTATGAGGAAAACATATGTTATGGTATGGAACATTTAAACAAAAATATTTATGTATTAAATTTCAAAAACCATGTGTGGGAAATTGATAATGAATCATGTTCACATAACACATACAAAAACCAACTTTGGAATCACCATCTTGGTCATGTAAATGAGATGTATTTGAAAACCCTCTTTCAAGATGGTTATTTATACTCTTCTATGATAAAACCTCTAGAAAGATATTATTCTTGTTTACAAGAAAAAATGACCAAACCACCACTTGGTTTATAGGGTGAAGGGGCCATAGAGCTTCTAGTATTGGTACACACTGATGTATATAGAACTTTTCCAATAGAAGATAGAGGTGTACATTCTTACTTCATAACTTTTACCGATGACATGAGTAGATATGGCTATATAAACATGATGAAGTATAATTAGGAGTCCTTTATGATATTCAGGGAATTAAAGAATGAAGTTGAGAGCCAAATTGGTAAGAATATAAAGAATATTTGATTAGATCGAGGTGTTAAATATCTTAACCAGGATTACACCATAATTTTACAAGATTTTGGGATTCTATCTGAACTCATTCCACCCTATAAATCCTAGTGGAATGGTGTTTATGAAAGAAGGAATCATACCTTGTTATACATGGGAAGGCTGATGATGATTCATGAACATATATCATTATTATTTTGGGGATAAACATTACAAATAGGGGAATACATATTAAACCTACTTCCAATTAAACCAGAAAATGGAATTCCCTTCGAGCTATTGAGTAGAATGAAACCCATTTTGTCACAAACACATGTATCGAATTGAGAGGTGTTTATTAATGAATTAACTAGAAAAAAACTATCACCCTAGGGAATGAAGTTTATCTTCATAGTGTTTTATAAGGAAACAAGGCATTACTTTTTATAAACCCCCTCTAAGAAGAGAGTTATATTCACCAGACAAGACGTCTTTCTTGAGAGATATAACATCCTCCAAAAGGATAGTGGGAGAAATATTTAATTCTATGAAGTTGATCCTCAAGATACACAAGTGTTGGAATATGAACAAATTCCATAGATCCCCATGTAAGAAGTAGTTCCAGAAACACATGTACTATTTACGAGCCTAGGAAATGTAAGAGAACCAAAGAGATATGGTTTTCTAGTCATCAAGGATGGTGAATCATTATTGGTTGGAAATGATGAACCTCTATCCTATAAGAAGGAAGTAGAAAGATCGTAATCTGGAAGATGTCAAGAATACATGAATTCTGAAATGGATCTCATGTATCAGAACCATGTTTGGGTTTTTGCCAATGCACAAGTGGATATAAAGTGTGTTGGATAAAAATTTGTATTCAAGAGGAAACTAGACATGGAATGTAATGTAAATAACTGTAATGAAAGGATACAGGATAATGGTTTTAAAAATCATCAAGGAATGAACTATGGTGAAACATTTTTTCCAGTTTCCATTTTGAAATCCTTTATAATTATACTTGCTATGTCATCTTACCATGACTTGGAGATTTGGAAGATGGATGTCAAATCTCCATTCCTTAATGGGAACCTTATAAAAGACATCTATATGACACTACCAGTAGGTTTTGTTACTCCAAGTGATGAAAAAATAATTTTAATGTTTTAGAGATCCATTTATATATTAAAGAAATCATCCAGGTCATGTAGTATTTGATTTGATGAATCGTCAAATAAATTTTGGTTCATTAAGAACAAATGTGAGCTATGTTTTTACAAGAAGTTTAAAAGAAATGTAGTTCTTATCCTAGTAGTATATGTTGATGAAATATTACTTATTGTAAATGAAATAACAATCATACATTCTATTAAGGACTGGTTAAACAAGTATTTCTTCATGAAGGACATAGGTGAAGTAGCCTATATTCTATAGATCATGATCAGCCATGATAGATCCAAGAGGCTTCTTAGACTTAGTAAAAGTACATATGTTAGCAAGATACTAAAGAGAATTAGTATATAACAATCCTAGAGGGGATTAGTTCTTGGGTCCCATGTTTGTTAGGTTCACTAGTCTAAAAACCCTAAGAGGGGGGGTGAATCAGGGTATGACATATTAAAATTACTGCCCCTTTTGATCTTGTTTTTCTGTTAGAAAAAAACCCTCTTCTCTCTCTTTCCTGATGCAGAGTATGAACAAACCTTAAAGCATGTACAAGACACAACGATTTTTACTTGGTTCACCCTCACTGGGCTACGTCCAAGGATCATACACCAGTAGTGTGCTGATGCACCAATTCTACTATAAGTGCACTGTTGTTTACAAGTTCGGAGCAGACTCACTATCCCCCCAAGTTTACAACCACTCACAAAATTAATGCTCACCACTCTCTCAACTGAAGTGTGCTCAGTGATTCTTTAGAATATCCACTCATAGTTTATAGACCTGTAGTTCTCTTAATTATCTCTAATGAAATCTTCATCCTTAACAGTTGATAGATGCTCTATTGACGTCCAACTTTCACCCGTAGATGAATCTCACTTTTCACCTGGTGTACTGGGCAACCCCAATTTTTACGCGTAGCCCTTGCTGCACCTTGCACGTAATTTTCTACTTTTGCGTGAAATTCAATTTTCGCGCAACATTCCTTTTACGCGCAATACTCCTTTTACGTGCAACAAATGATTTTACGTGCAATAGCTTTTATGCGCAACCTCTACGCTGCCTTGCGCGGAATTTTATACTTTTAAACGAATTTTACTTTTCGTACAACAATCTTCTTTTTGTGCAACCACTAGTTTTACATGCATCCTCATATTTATAAGAAAAATTGACCCAGCACGAAAAACCCATCTTTAGCGCGTCATTCTCTTCGACTGCGAAAAACGCATCTTCTGTGCCACACCATTTTTCGCGCACTGCTCCAATATTTCACGCACCTCATTCCTTTGGCACTTTTCAATCTTTGGACCTCGAAACACCTCTTGTATGAAAAAATGCATCGCAGTATTTCACGCATCACTTTACTTTTTCAGGCACCTCACAAATATTTCGCACAACACTTTATTTTTCCATGCACCACGCTAATATTTCGTGTACTACGCAGATTTTTTGCACGCTACTATATTTTTCGCGCACCACACTCATTTTTTTTCACACCACATTATTTTTCATGCAACACTCTAATTTTTCGTCCACATCCCTATTCCAAAAACACATCTCTCCATTTTCCAATTTGTAGGCCCAAAAATTTGGCAAACACTGGAAAACGGTGCCACCATGTATCTTCTCTTTTTGTACCGCCTTTAGATCGTCCATTCCTTTATCGAGGTTCTTCAATCAATCATCTATTGTTCAAAGCATCCATTGAACCCTATAAATCACCATGTAAAAACCCTTTTTCAACACACTCATACATCATATTCTACTTTGTGAACAAACACGACACAGAGGCCTGTATTTTCAACAAACACAGTCACCACAAAAATGCTTCAATGATACCCTGAGGGATTTTTTCCCAACAATGGTTTACATTTTCTTAGAAAATGTGTCCTAAAAAACAACAAGAGAAAGATAGAATGAGGATGAAGAACTTACTACAATAGTGACATCATTTCTTTCAACTACTTTTCCTAACCTTTTGTTAAATCATTTGTATGCTTTTCTTTTTCCTAAATAGCCAAGGAATATCCCCTCATCTCCACGTGACTAAAATTTCCTATGTTTCTCATTATTGAAAATGAATCACTTACTTCCAAATATTCAAAAGTATTTCACTATTTTATTCTTTCTATACCACTTCTCATACGGAGTCTTTCCTTCTTTCGAATGCAACAGAGTCCAGTTAGAAATGTAGACCGATGTCAAAACCCTTTCCTTCCAAAATTTCTTGAGTAGGTCTTTTTCTATGAGCATCATTCTGTCCATGTTGTTGATAATCCGATTTCTCATTTCATCCACTCCATTCTGTTGTGGAGTTCTCACTAATGAAACTTGACGCCTTATCCCTTGTTTCTCGAGATAGTCTTCCACCTGACTATTTGTGAATTCTGTACCATTATCAGTATGAAACTTCAGAATTTTCTGTCCAAGCATCCATTCACTCTCCCTCCGGTACTATTTTAAGCACCTAAACATATCGGACTTATGGTAAATAACAAATAACCATGCCATTCTGCTATAGTCATCAATGAAAAGAATATAATACCTATTTACATCAATTTCTCTTGGTGTGATAGGCCCACATACATCAGCATGCACCAATTCGAGAACCCTTATTGACTTATTTTCCTTTTCTTTATATGTCTTTCTGATGAGCTTACCTTGTTGGAATGCATCGCACGTGTTAGTAAGATCATGTGATATCTTAGGGAGATCTCTTGCTACATCACACTTTACCAGTTCTTCTAAGTATGGTTGGAATAGATGACCAAGTCCTTTACTCTAGAAATTGTTTTCTTACTCTCTGGACAGAAAAAACATATCTTATTTTCCACTTACCAGGTAGAGATTACCCTTTGTCCTTTTTCCCTATAAAACCACTTCCCCACCTCTTTCTTTGATGATACACACCTTCTTAGTAAACCGTATAGAATGTCCTGAGTAACATAGTTGACTGACCCTGAGCAAATTATGACTGAGGCCTTCTACTACTAAGACATCAGCACGTCTCATCTCTTTGACCCCAAACATGGCCCTTCTTAAGCCAATTATCTTCAGGACATCATCGTTTTCAAACATGACACCTCCTTCTTTGTCATATTTTACGCCTGTAACAAGATCCTTATTACCTTTTATGTGAGATGTGTAACCGCTGTCAAGGATCCACACACCAAAAAGATATAATGCTTTAAGAGAAATTTCCGCCACCACCCCCTTCTCATCCTTTTTTTTCTTGGTCCATATTTTTTCCGTCATACGTGACATGGATTGAGACTTCTGATCTTTTTCAAAGTATGATGGACCAGCTTTATCTTGAAAAGCTACAAATCTATTTTGCATTTTCAACTCACCTGTTGGTTCATTGATCTGCTACTTGCAAACATTTAGACTCTCTTTTGGCACATTCCTCTGTATGGTCGAAGTTCAATACCTAGCCATGTGCCCAAATCCTCTGCACCAGAATCAGTGTCCTTCGAAATATGTTCTGGAGAACCCTTCTCTATTGTGCGGACTCCTTTCTTCTTGGCCCCTTCGATATCTCTTGGCT
Source organism: Viscum album (assembly GCA_963277665.1). Lineage (NCBI taxonomy): Eukaryota > Viridiplantae > Streptophyta > Magnoliopsida > Santalales > Viscaceae > Viscum > Viscum album. The sequence goes on from OY728138.1 coordinate 1,418,410,782, forward strand.
ATGGAAGAAATATACTATGAATCTATCCTCTTTACATAACAAAAACACCTGATATGAGGTGAATTCCTTTGTGTGACTTATACACTGCGATTTTCCCCTTAGGATCTCTGAATATTTTAATTCTTACTTGTTCCCAAATCAACCTTCAATCTCAGAGTTGGTGATTGCGGTCTGACCTCAATTTTCACAGCTATTTTTCGATCAAGCCCCCCATCGGTCTTAGCATCTGAACATAATTGATGTGTCTCTTCTATTGACCCATTATTATCCACTTTCAGCTTCTCGGTCTTCTGAGTGATCTTCTTTCATGATGACCCAATAGGAGTCAAGAGTTTTTCTTTATCTTTAACCTTTTTCTGCAAACCAACAACTTCTCATTAAAGTTATTCAATATTCTTGATTTAATCATTCCTTGTGTTATTCAAACTATCAATCTCCCTTTTCTGTTCATCAATTTTTATTTTATACTCACTTACTTATTTTGGGTCCTCTGGTGTTGATCAATTGAGTTTCTGAATTTCTTCCATCAACTTAGACTTCTCTTCTTCCTGCTGCTACATATAAAGATTGGCATCGTGAAAAACTTTGTTTTTTTTATTTGTTTTGGCTCTACAAACATCTATTTACTCAAGAGTGGCCTCTAACTCAGCTTCCATATCAACTGTTCTCTCCTCATATTCTTCTTCTTCATCAGCTTCAGTTTCATTATTATCCTGAGAACTACCGACAACTGCCACCATAGGATTTTCTCCATGATTTCTATAGTTCCCTATCTCTTCAACCTCCTCAACCTCAGACTCATCAGAATTGTCATATTATTTTAAAATAAGGTTCTTCTTCTTACAGAAATTTCTCTTGAACTATTTCTTGCCTTTCCCATAGACTGGAGACTTCCTCTTGGGAATTTCAATTTCATCGACATCATCATCCTCTTGGAACTTTTTGGAGAACCTTGCCACAATATGTCCAACCTTTCCACATCAAAAAAAAAGCAAGTGGAAGCTTCCCTTTAAACTTTACTTTCCTATTTTATGGTTTGAGGAGAGGAATGACAGCACCTCATCTGTTTCTTCTTCTTCCTGAGGGTATTAAATGGTGAGCTTCTCCATGGACTTGAATTCCACCTCTTTGGATTTCCCCTTTTCCACAGCATCGTTATCAACACTTCTCATTTCATATGCAACAAGGTTGTTGTGTAGGTTATCCAATGTCAACTCTTTCGGGTCTTTATCTTCCAAAACTGAAACTTTTGGATTGAACTAAGGTGTAAGTTTCCCCAAGATGTGATTCACAATCCTTATATATTCAATAACTTCTCAAAGACCTCGCATGTCTTCCAATACGACATTTACCCTGTCGAAGAATGCATCAACAGACTCATTCGGGTTCATTCTCAGAACTTCATAATTGTTCCACAACACTTGAAGATTTGCCTCTCTGACCTTTATATCCCCTTCATATATATTCAATAGCTTTTCCCACATGGAATGTGACGTTTTTCATGAAATCACCTTTTTATAGATAGGATTGGATAGGGCTCCCCCTAATGCATTAATTACTTTGGCATCAGCATCCAACTCTCTACGCCCAGCTTCTGATGATACACCATTATTAATATCAGCTGTTATTCCATGCATTGCTACTATGAACACATTTATTCCTAAAGATAGTAAGTAGTGTTTCATCCGATTATTACATAGCTGGAAATTGTTAGCATCGAATATCGGAATCCTTTTACGATTGGCGACCTCCATTTGAGAGAAAAACACAGATATTAACCTTTCACTCTGATACCAATTATTAGGTCCATTATGCTAGATACCCTAAGAGGGGGGTGAATCTGGGTATGAGAGATTAAAATGAGTACCCCTTTTGATCTTGTTTTTGTGTTAGAAAAAACCATCTTCCCTCTCCATCCTAATGAAGGGTATGAACAAACTTTAAAGCATGCACAAGACACAGTGATTTTTACTTGTTTCACCCTCACTGGGCTATATCAAAGGAGCATACACAGGCAGTGTGCCGATGTACCATTCCACTATAAACGCACTGTTGTTTTCAAGTTCGGAGTAGACTCGCTATCCCTCTTAGTTTACAACCACTCACAAAAAGAAAGCTCACTGCTCTCTCAACTGAAGTGTTCTCACTGCTTCTTCAGAACATCCACACACAGTTTATAGACATGTAGGTCTCATCATTATATCAAATGAAATCTGCATCCTTAACTTTTGATAGATTCTTTGTTGGTGTCCAACTTTCACCCACAAATTAATCTCATTTTGCACTAGGTGTACGGGGAAACCCCAATTTTTACGCGCTGCCATAACTGTACCTTTCGCATAATTTTATGCTTTTGCACGAAATTCACTTTTCACGCAACATACCTTTTATTCCCAACACCCCTTTTACGTGAAACAAATGATTTTACGTGCAACAGATTTTATGCGCAACCTCTACGCTGCATTGCGCATAATTTTTTGCTTTTGCATGAAATTCACTTTTCGTGCAACAATCTACTTTTCATGCAACCACTAGTTTTACGCACTGCCTTATCTTTTCACGCAACACCAGACTTTACGAACAAACATGATGTTTATGTGCAAATTGCTTGAGAACTTCAATTTCACGCACCACTGCTCAGGTATTCTCTAAGTCTTAAGCTACACATAATGGAGGGGGTCACTTCCTATTTATAAGAATAATCGACCCAATGCAAAAAACCCTTATTGGGTGTGTAAATCTCTTCGAGCATGAAAAACGCATCTTCCGCGCCACACCATTTTTTGCGCACTACTCCAATATTTTGTGCACCTCATGCCTTTGCCACTTTTCGAGCTTCGGACCTCGAAACACCACTTGTGCGAAAAACATCATCCCACTATTCCGCGCATCACTTTCCTTTTTCATGCAACTCTTGATTTTTCCACGCACCGCGCTGATATTTCACGTGCCACGCTGATTATTTGTGCCATTATATTTTTCACGCAGCACACTCATTTTTTCGCGCACCACATTATTTTTCGTGCACCACTATAATTTTGAGTGAACCTCCCTTTTCCAAAAACACATCTCTCCATTTTCCGATTTTCAGGCCCAAAAATTTGGCAAACACTGGAAAATGGCACCACCTTGTATATGCTCTTTTTGTACCGCCTCCAGATCGTCCATTCCTTTGTCGAGGTTCTTCAATCAATCCTCGATTGTTGAAAGCATCCCTTGAACCCAAAGAATCACCATGTAAACCTCATTTGTCAACACACTCATACATCATGGTCTTCTTTGTGAATGAACACGACACGCAGGCCCATTTTGTCAACAAACGCAATCACCTCAAAAATGATTCAATGGTACCTTGAGGGATTTTTGTGCAACAATCTCCCCCTTTGGGTTTGTTGAAAACTCTTTTCATAACGACTCTCTGCACTTGATACCTCATTAAAGCTCCTTCCAACTACTACCACCATTTTCCTCTTGTGATTTTGATAGTGTTTAAGGATTCACATAACACGTACTCAAAGCACACATGAGCAATGCTCGGCATGAGAAACAAGAGTAAATGAAAAGGTCATCATTGTAACACTACATTTCTGACACAAATTGTTCATACCAAACTGATACCAATTGCTAAACTGATACCAATTATGGATCTCTAGAAACTTTCTCTCACTATCACTCTTCAGCTTTTATCACAATTTGTAACTGTTGTGACATCTATTATTTGATCAATCACTTCTAGCATCATCAGATTTAAAATGCTCCCCCTATCTCATTTTTCTCCCCCTATCTCGTTGCTCTACCATTCAGCTTCTCCCTGTGTCATTGACAATGAAATTTTCTCCCTTCCTCAGCCACAGTTTCTCCCCCTTGAGGGCTCACTATTTCTCCCCCTTTGTCAATGAACCCAAAAGGGCACTCCTCTGTGGTCAGAGATATTGGAAAGAAAACATGTTAGCAGAGTAGAGAAAACACACCATACCTTAGGGAGAGGGGGTGACTCATAGTCACACTCTTTCAAGTGCAGAGATTCAAATGAACTCCCAGAGCCAGTCGATGCCTCTCAAAAGCTTCCTTGGGAAAGGCTTTTGTCAGGATGTCTGCAACTTGTAGCTCTGTAGGCACATACTCCAACATCATGATTCCCTGCTCAACCTTTTCCTTGAAAAAATGATACGTTATCACAATGTGATTTGTCCTTGAGTGATGGACGTGAATTTTTATAATATTTATAGCACTTGAGTTATCGCACTAGATTCTGATCGGAGACTTCACTACAATGCTCATATCATCAAGATACTGTTTCATCCACAGTAACTGTGTGCAAGCTTGAGTGGCAGAAATATATTCATCTTCTTGTAGTGCTCAATGAAATGAAATATTTCTTCTTGCTTATCCAAGCAATACATAGTCCATCAAGATAGAATGCACCCCCTGACATTTATTTCCTATCATCCGCTGAACCGGACCAATATGAATCAGTATAACCTAATAACTCTGCCTGAGATCTTCCATTATACATCAAGATGAAGTCCATTGTGCCCTTGAAATACTGAAGTATTATTTTTACAACAAGCATGTGGATTTCCTTGTAATTTCCTTGATATCGTGTTGTTTGGCAGGTGGCAACAACAATATCAGGTCTCATTGCTGTCAAGTACAGTAAACTACCAATAATATTCCTTTATTCTGTGATATTAACTACCTTTCCATTATCATATTTTGATAATTTCATTTGGGTAGCAACTGGAGTCTTCATCTCCTAGGAATTTTCTATTCCAAATATTTTTAAAACCTCGATGTAATATTTGGATTGAGAAATGAATGTTCCATTTATTCCCTGTGTTACCTGTAGACTAAGGAATATTGTTAGCTCTCCAATCATTGACATTTCAAACTCATTTTTCATGAATTTGGAAAACTGTCCACACTGAGCTTCATCTGATCCACAAAATATTATTTCATTGACATAAACCAAGACCATCATCCTTTGATTACTATTTTTATTGAATTAGAGATTGTAATCAACTCTCCCATGCTGGAAACCAAGCTTCTTCAATTACTGATCAAGCCTTGAGTACTATTCTCTTGGTGCTTGTTTCATCCCATACAACACCTTATTCAATATGAAAACCTTTTTCTCATCCTCATGAATGAGAAAACCATCTGGTTGGTCAATATACACCTATTCCTCCAGAACCCCATTCAAAAATGCAGATTTGAAGTCCATCTGGAAAACATTGAACATTCGTTGTACAACAATGGCTAGGAATAATCTGATTGTCTCTAGTCTTGAAACTGGTGCAAATGTCTCATAAACATCTATTCCTTCTATTTGGGAGTATCACTTGAAAACTAGTTGTTCTTTGTTTTGAATCACTATTCCATATTCATTCATCTTTTTGGGATATACCCATTTAGTCATGCTGACATTCTTATCTGTTGGCCTCGAAACAATCTCCCACGTCTGATTCTTCTCAATCTGATCCAGCTCTTCATTCATAGCCAGAACCCAGTTTTCATCTTCAGCTGTCATCAAATCATTTAGGCTCTACATGAGATATGAAATATATCTGCTGAAGTGACTTTATTCTTCTTGTCTGAACTAGAGCTGATTGATCGCCAATGATATTTTTCCTTTCAGTTTCAGCTCAATTCCTTTCCTTCTGTACAGATACAGATTTTTCTTCTTCCTACTCATCATCAGTTTCTCCTTCTGAATCAGCATTAGCCACTTCTTCTCCTCCTGCACTACTTTCCTTCTCATCACTTTCATCTAGAAATTATTCACTGTGTTGTTGAATACATTCTTCATTCTCTACAATAGTGACATCATAGCTCTCAACTACTTTTCCTATCCTTTTGTTGAATCATTTGTATGCTTTTATTTTTCCTAAATAGCCAAGGAATATCCCCTCATCTCCACGCAACTCCAATTTCCTATGTTTATCTTTATTGAGGATGAGGCACTTACTTCCAAATATTCGAAAGTATTTCACTGTTTTATTCTTTCTATACCACTTCTCATACAGAGTATTTCCTTCTTTCGGACACAACAGAGTCTTTTTGGAAATCTAGACCGATGTCAAAACTATTTCCTTCCAAATTTTCTCAGGTATGTCTTTTTCTATGAGAATCATTCTAGACATGTTGTTGATAATCTGATTTCTCCTTTCAGCCACTCCATTTGGTTGTGGAGTTCTCACTAATGAAACTTGATGCCTTATCCCTTGTTTCTCGAGATAGTCTTCCACCTCATTGTTTGTGAATTCCATACCATTATCAGTACGAAATTTCATAATTTTCTGTCCAAACATCCTTTCGTTCTCCCTCCGGTACTGTTTTAAGCAGCTGAACACATCAGACTTATGGGAAATAACAAATAACCATGCCATTCTGCTATAGTCATCAATGAAAAGAACATAGTACCTATTTACATCAATTTCTCTTGGTGTGATAGGCCCACATACATCAGCATGCACCAATTCGAGCACCCTTGTTAACTTATTTTCCTTTTCTTTATATGTCTTTCTGATGAGCTTACCTTATTGGCATACATCGCACGTGTGAGTACAATCATGTGATATCTTAGGGAGATCTCTTATTGCATCACACTTTACCAGTTCTTCCAAGGATGGTTGGCATATATGACCAATTACTTTATGCCACAAATTGTTTTCTTACTCTATGGACAGAAAACACATATCTTCTTTTCCACTTACCAGGTAGAGATTTCCATCTGTCCTTTTTTCCTGTAGAACCACTGCCCCATCTCTTCCTTTGATGATACACACCTTCTTAGTAAGACTTATAGAATTTCTTGAGTAACATAGTTGACTAACACTGAGCAAATTATGACTGAGGCCTTCTAATACTAATACATCAGAATGTCTCATCTCTTTGCCCCCAAACATGGCCTTTCCTAAGCCAATTATCTTCAGGCCTTCACTGTTTTCAAACTTGACACCTCCTTCTTCATCATATTTTACGCCTGTAACCTTTTATGTGAGATGTGCAACCACTGTAATGGATCCACACACCAAAGCGATATGATGATTTAAGGGAAATTTCCACCACCACTCCCTTCTCATACTTTTTCTTCTTGGTCCATATTTTTTGCATCATACTTGACATGGATTGAGACTTCTGATATTTCTCAAAGTATGATGGACCAGATTTATCTTTCCAAGATAAAAATCTATTTTACATTTTCAACTCACCTATTGGTTCATTGATCTGCTGCTTGAAAACATTTAAACTCTCTTTTAGCACATTCCTCTGTATGGTCGAATTTCAATACCTAGCCATGTGCCCCAATCCTCTACACCAGAAACAGTGTCCTTCAAAATATGTTCTGTAGGACCCTTCTCTATTTGGCTTCCACCTTTGTTCTTGTTCCCTTCGATATCTCTTGGCTATGGGACACACATACTATGAATTTCTCCACTTTCCATAATAATAACACCTGATATGAGGTGCATTCCTTTGTGTGACTTATACACTGTGATTTTCCCCTTAGGATCTCTGAATATTTTGAATCTTCCTTATTCCCAAATCAACCATCAATCTCATAGTTGGTGATTCCGGTCTGACCTCAATTTTCACAGCTTTTTTTTCGATCAAGCCCTCCATCGGTCTTAGCATATGAACATAATTGATGTTTCTCTTCTGTTGAACCACTGTTATCCATTTTCATCTTCTCGGTCTTCTGAGTGATCTGCTTTCCTAATGACCCAACAGGAGTCAAGAGTTTTTCTTGATCTTTAACCTTTTTCTACAAACCAACAACTTCTCCTAAAAGTTCTTCAATACGCTTGATTTGATCTTTGCTTGTGCTATTCAAGCTATCGATCTCCCTTTTTTGTTCTTAAGTTTTTATTTTATACTCACTTACTAATTTTGAGTCCTCTGGTATTGATGACATGATTTTCTGAATTTCTTCCATAAACTTAGACTTCTCTTCTTCCTGTTGCTGCATATAAAGTTTAGCGCCATGAACAACTTTGTTTTCTTTATTTTTTTTGGCTCTAAAAACATCTATTTACTTGAGAGTGGCCTCTAACTCAGCTTTCATATCAACTGTTCCCTCCACAGCTTCTTCTTCTTCATCAGCTTTAGTTTAATTCTTATCCTGAGAACTATCGACAACTGCCACCATAGTATTTTCTCCACGATCTCTATAGTTCCCTATCTCTTCAACCTCCTCAACCTCAGACTTGTCTGAATTGTCATATTCATTTAAAATAAGGTTCTTCCTCTTACAAAAATTTCTCTTGAACTATTTCTTTCCTTTCCTGTAGACTGGAGACTTCTTCTTGGGAATTTCAATTTCATCGACATCATCATCCTCTTGGAACTTTTTAGAGAACCTTGCCGCAAGATGTCCAACCTTCCCACATAGAAAACAAGCAAGTGGAAGCTTCCCTTTAAACTTTCCTTTTACTCTTTTATGGTTTGAGGAGAGGAATGACATCACCTCATCTGTTTCTTCTTCTTCCTGAGAGTATTAAATGGTGAGCTTCTTCATGGACTTGAATTCCACCTCTTTGGATTCCCCCTTTTCCACAACATCGTTATCATCACTTCTCATTTCATATGCAATAAGGGTGTTGTGCAGGTTATCCAATGTCAACTCTTTCGTGTCTTTATCTTCAAAAACTGAAACTTTTGGATTGAACCAAGGTGTAAGTTTCCCCAAGATGTGATTCACAATCCTTATATCTTCAATAACTTCTCCAAGACCTTGCATGTCTTCCAATACGAGATTTACCCTGTCGAAGAATGCATCAACAGACTCATTCGGGTTCGTTCTCAGATCTTCATAATTGTTCCACAACACTTGCAGTTTTTCCTCTCTGACCTTTGTATCCCCTTCATATATCTTCAATTGCTTTTCCCACATGGAATGTGACGTTTTTCATGACATCACCTTTGTATAGATAGGATTGGATAGGGGTCCCCCTATGGCATTAATTCCTTTGGCATCAGCATCCAACTCTCTACGCTAAGATTCTGATGATGCACCATTATTAATATCAGCTATTATTTCATGAATTGATGTTGTGAACACATTTATTCCAAAAGATAGAAAGTAGTGTTGTATCTGACTCTTACATAGCTGTAAATTGTTTCCATCGAATTTCAGAATCCTTTTATGATTGGAGACCTACATTTGAGAGAGAAACACTGATATTAACCTTTCGCTCTGATAGCAATTGTTAGGCCCACTAGGCTAGATTCCCTAAGAGGGGGGTGAATTAGGGTATGAGAGATTAAAATGACTACCCCTTTTGATCTTGTTTTTCTGTTAGAAAAAAACCATCTTCCCTCTCATTCCTGATGTAGAGTATGAACAAACCTTAAAGCATGCACAAGACACAGTGTTTTTTACTTGTTTCACCCTCACTGGGATACATCTAAGGAGCATACACAAGCAGTGTGCCGATGTTCCATTCCACTATAAGCGCACTACTGTTTTCAAGTTTGGAGCAGACTCGCTATCCCTCCTGGTTTACAACCACTCACAAAATGAAACCTCACTACTCTCTCAACTGAAGTGTGCTCACTTCTTTTTCAGAAGATCCACTCACAGTTTATAGACATGTAGGTCTCATCATTATATCTAATGAAATATGCATCCTTAACTGTTGATACATGCTATGTTGGTGTCCAAATTTCACCCGCAAATTAATCTCATTTTGCACCGGGTGTATCGGGCAACCCCAATTTTTACGCGCAACCCTAACCGCGCTATTTGTGTAGTTTTCTTCTTTTGCATGAAATTCACTTTTCATGCAACAGAACTTTTATTCCCAACACCCCTTTTACATTCAACAAATGATTTTACGTGCAAAAACTTTTACGCGCAACCTCTACGCTGCCTTGCACATAATTTTCTGCTTTTGGCCGAAATTCACTTTTTGCGCAACAATCTACTTTTCATGCAACCACTGGTTTTACGCACAGCCTTATCTTTTCATGCAACACCAGACTTTACGAACAAACTTTATGTTTATGCACAACTTCTTTGCGAACTTCAATTTCACGCATCACTGCTCGGGTATTCTCTAAGTCTTAAGTTACACATAATCTTGGGTGTCACTTCATATTTATAGGAAAAATCGACCCTGCACAAAAAACCCTTCATGGGTGTGTAATTATCTTCGAGCTTGAAAAACTGATCTTTCGCGCCACATCATTTTTTGCACACTACACCAATATTTTTCACACCTCATGCCTTTTCCACTTTTCGAGCTTCGGACCTCGAAACACCACTTGCGTGAAAAACATCATCCCACTATTTTGCGCATCACTTTCCTTTTTCGCGCAACTCTTTATTTTTCCATGCACCGCACTCATATTTCACGTGCCACGCTGATTTTTTGTGCCACTATATTTTTCACGCACCACAATCATTTTTTCGCACACCACATTATTTTTCATGCACCACTCTAATTTTGCGTGTACCTCCCTTTTCCAAAAACACATATCTCTATTTACCAATTTTCAGGACCAAAAATTTAGCAAACACTACAAAACGGTGCCACCTTGTATATGCTCTTTTTGTACCGCCTCCAGATCGTCCATTACTTTGCCGAGGTTCTTCAATCAATCATCGATTGTTGAAAGCACCCCTTGAACCCGAAAAATCACCATGTAAACCCCATTTTTCAACACACTCATACATCATGGTCTTCGTTGTGAACGAACACGACACGGAGGTTCGTTTTTTCAACAAACGCAATCGCCTCAAACATGGTTCAATGATACCTTGAGGGATATTTTCCCAACAATCTCCCCCTTTGGGTTTGTTGAAAACTCTTTTCATAACGACTCTTTGCACTTGATACCTCATTAAATCTCCTTCCAGCTGCTACCACCATTTTCTTCTTGTGATTTTGATAGTGTTCAAGGATTCACATAACACGTACTCAAAGCCCACATGAGTAATGCTCGGCGTGAGAAACAAGAGTAAATGAAAAGGTCATCAATGAAACACTACATTTTTGACACCAATTGTTGATATCAAACCAATACCAATTTCTAAACTGATACCAATTATGGATCTCTAGAAACCTGCACTCACTATCACTCTTCAGCTTTTATCACAATCTGTAATTGTCGTGATATCTATTCTTTGATCAATCACTTCTACCATCGTCAGATTTAAAATTCTCCCCCTATCGCATTGTTCTCCCCCTATCTCATTGCTCCACCATTCAGCTTCTGCCTGTGTCATTGACAAAGAAATTTTCTCCCTTAGCCATAATTTCTCCCCCTTGAGGAGTCACTATTTATCCCCCTTTATCGACGAACCCAAATGGGAACTCCTCTATGGTCGGAGATATTGGAAAGAAAACATATTAGCACGGTTGAGAAAAACACACCATACCTCAAGGAGAGGGGGTGACTCACAATCATACTCATTCAAGTGCAGAGAGTCAAATGAACTCCCAGAGCCAGTCGATGCCTCTCAAAAGCTTCCATGGATAAGGCTTTTGTCAGGATGTCTGCAACTTGTAGCTCTATAGGCACATACTCTAACTTCATGATTCCCTGCTCAAACTTTTCCTTGAAAAATGATACTTTATCACAATGTGCTTTGTCCTTGAGTGATGGATGTGATTTTTTATGAGATTTATAGCGCTTGAGTTATCGCACTAGATTCCGATCGAAGACTTCACTTCAATGCCCATATCATCAAGTTACTGTTTCATCCACAATAACTGTGTGCAATCTTGAGTGGCAGAAATATATTCATCTTCTGTAGTGCTCAATGAAATGAAATATTTCTTCTTGCATAGCCAAGAAATACATAGTACACCAAGATAGAATGCACCCCCTGACGTTGATTTCCTGTCACCCACTGGACTGGACCAATATGAATCAGTATATACTAATAACTATGTCTGAGATTTTCCATTATACATCAAGCCGAAGTCCATTGTGCCCTTGATATATCAAAGTATTATTTTTACAACAAGCATGTGGATTTCCTTGTAATTTCTTTGATATCTTGTTGTTTGGTAGGTGTCGAAAACAATATCATATCTCATTGCTATCAAGTACATTAAACTACCAATAATATTCCTTTATTATGTGAGATTAACTGCCTTTACATTGTCATATTTTGATAATTTCATTCAGGTAGCAACCGGAGTCTTTATCTCCAAGGAATTTTCCATTCAAAATCTTTTCAAAACCTCCATGGCATATTTGGATTGAGAAATGAATGTTCCATTTCTTCCCTGTGTTACATGTAGACTAAGGAAAATGTTAGCTCTCCAATCATTGACATTTCAAACACATTTTTCATGAATTCGGAAAACTATCTACACTGAGCTTCATATGATCCACAAAATATTATTTCATCGACATAAACCAATACCATCATCTTTTGATTACTATTGTTGTTGAAATAGAGATTGTAATCAACTCTCCCATGCTAGAAACCAAGCTTCTTCAATAACTGATCAAGACTTGAGTACCATGCTCTTAGTGCTTGTTTCATCCCATACAATGCCTTATTCAATATGAAAACATTTTTCTCATTCTCATGAATGAGAAAACCATCTGGTTGCTCAATATATACCTCTTCCTCCAGAACCCCATTCAAAAATGCAGATTTGACGTCCATCTGGAAAACATTGAACTTTCGTTGTACTGCAATGGCTAGGAATAATCTGATTGTCTCTAGTCTTGCAACAGGTGAAAATGTCTCATAAACATCTATTCCTTCTATTTGGGAGTATCGCTTGCACACTGGTTCTGCTTTGTTTTGAATAACTGTGCCATATTCATTCATCTTGTTGGGATATACCCACTTAGTCCTGCTGACATTCTTATCTGCTAGCCTCAAAACAATCTCCCACGTCTGATTCTTCTCAATCTGATCTAGCTCTTCATTCATAGCCTGAACCCAGTTTTCATCATTAGATGCATCAACAAAGCATTTAGGCTCTACCTGAGATAAGAAAGATAGCTGCTGAAGTTACTTCATTCTTCTTGTCTGAACTGGAGCTGATTGATCGCCAATGATATTTTTCCTGCCATTTTCATCTCGACTCCTTGCCTTTTGTACAGATACAGATTTTTCTTCTTCTTTCACATTATTAGTATCTCCTCCTGAATCAGCATTAGCCACTTCTGCTCCTCCTGCGTTACTTTCCTCCTCATCACTTTCATCTAGAAAATATTCACTGTGTTGTTGAATACAATCTTCATTATCTACAATAGTGACATCATAGCTCTCAACTACTTTTCCTAGCCTTTTGTTAAATCATTTGTATGATTTTCTTTTTCCTAAATACCCACGGAATATCCCCTCATATCCACGCAAATCAAATTTCCTATGTTTCTCACTATTGAGGATGAAGCACTTACTTGAAAATATTCGAATGTATTTCACTGTTGTATTCTCTCTATACCACTTCTCATATGGAGTCTTTCCTTCTTTTGGACACAACAGAGTCCTATTAGAAATGTAGACCGATGTCAAAACTGTTTCCTTCCAAAATTTCTCGGGTATGTCTTTTTCTATGAGCATCATTCTGGCCATGTTGTTGATAATCCGATTTCTCATTTCAGCCACTCCATTATGTTGTGGAGTTCTCACTAATGAAAATTGATGCCTTATCCCTTGTTTCTAGAGATAGTCTTCCACCTCACTGTTTGTGAATTCTGTACCATTATCAGTACGAAACATCAGAATTTTCTTTCCAAGCATCCTTTCTCTCTCCCTCCGGTACTGTTTTAAGCAGCTGAACACATCGGACTTATGGGAAATAACAAATAACCATGTCATTCTGCTATAGTCATCAATGAAAAGAACATAGTTCCTCTTTACATCAATTACTCTTGGTGTGATAGGCCCACATACATCAGCATGCACCAATTCGAGCACCCTTGTTAACTTATATTCCTTTTCTTTATATGTCTTTCTAATGAGCTTACCTTTTTGGCATGCATCGCACGTGTGAGTACGATCATGTGATATCATAGGGAGATCTCTTACTGCATCACACTTTACCAGTTCTTCCAGGGATGGTTGGCATAGATGACCAATTACTTTATGGCACAAATTTTTTTCTTACTCTCTGGATAGAAAACACATATCTTCTTTTCCACTTACCAGGTAGAGATTTCCCTTTGTCCTTTTTTCCTATATAACCACTGCCCCATCTCTTCCTTTGATGATACACACCTTCTTAGTAAGCCTTATAGAATGTCATGAGTATCATAGTTGACTGACACTGAGAAAATTATGACGGAGGCCTTCTAATACTAAGACATAAGCACGTTTCATCTCTTTGCCCCCAAACATGGCCTTTCCTAAGCCAATTATCTTGAGGCCTTCATCGTTTTCAAACATGAAAACTCCTTCTTTTTCATATTTTACTCCTGTAACAAGATCCTTATTACCGTTTATGTGATATGTGCAACCGCTATCAAGGATCCACACACCAAAGCGATATGATGCATTAAGGGAGATTTCCGCCACCACTCCCTTCTCATCCTTTTTGTTCTTGGTCCATATTTTTTCCATCATACTTGACATGGATTGAGACTTCCGATATTACTCAAATTATGATCGACCAACTTTATCTTGCAAAGATGAAAATCTATTTTTCATTTTCAACTCACCTATTGGTTCATTGATATGCTGCTTGAAAACATTTAGACTCTCATTTGGAACAATCCTCTGTATGGTCTAATTTCAATACCTAGCCATGTGCCCAAATCCTCTGCACTAGAAATAGTGTCCTTCGAAATATATTCTGGATCACCCTTCTCTATTTCACTTCCACCTTTGTTCTTGTACCCGTCGATATCTCTTGGCTATGGGACACACATACTATGAATTTCTCCTCTTTCCATAACAATAACACTTGATATGAGGTGCATTCCTTTGTGTGACTTATACACTGTGATTTTTCCCTTAGGATCTTGGAATATTTTGATTCTTCCTTGTTCCCAAATCAACCTTCAATCATAGAGTTGGTGATTGGGGTCTGGTCTCAATTTTCGCAGCTTTTTTTCGATCAAGCCCCCCATCGGTCTTAGCATATGAACATAATTGATGTTTCTCTTCTGTTGAACCACTGTTATCCACTTTCAGCTTCTCGGTCTTCTAAGTGATATGCTCTCCTAATGACCCAACAGGAGTCAAGAGTTTTTCTTGATCTTCAACCATTTTCTGCAAACCAAAAACTTCTCCTTAAAGTTATTCAATACGCTTGATTTGATCTTTCCTTGTGTTATTCAAGCTATCGATCTCCCTTTTTTGTTCTTCAATTTTTATTTTATACTCACTTACTGATTTTGAGTCCTCTTGTGTTGATGACTTGAGTTTCTGAATTTCTTCCTTCAACTCAGACTTCTCTTCTTCCTTCTGCTGCATATAAAGTTTGGCTTCATGAACAACTTTGTTTTCTTTATTATTTTTTTCACTCTACAAACATCTATTTGCTCAATAGTGGCCTCTAACTCAGCTCGCATATCAAATGTTCCCTCCACATCTTCTTCTTCTTCATCAGCTTCAGTTTCATTCTTATCCTGAGAACTACCGACAACTGCCACCATAGGATTTTTTCCACAATCTCTATAGTTCCCTATCTCTTCAACCTCCTCAACCTCAGACTCGTCTGAATTGTCATATTCTTTTAAAATAAGGTTCTTCTTCTTACAGAAATTTCTCTTGAAATATTTCTTTCCTTTCCCAGAGACTGGAGACTTTTCTTGGTAATTTCAATTTCATCAACATCATCATCCTCTTGGAACTTTTTGGAGCACCTTGCCACAAGATGTCAAACCTTTCTACATCGAAAACAAGCAAGTGGAAGCTTCCCTTTAAACTTTCCTTTTCCTCTTTTATGGTTTGAGGAGAGGAATGACGTCACCTCATCTGTTTCTTCTTCTTCCTGAGATTATTAAATGGTGAGCTTCTTCATGGCCTTGAATTCCACCTCTTTGGATTCCCCCTTTTCCACAACATCATTATCATCACTTCTCATTTCATATGCAACAAGGGTGTTGTGAAGGTTATCCAATGTCAAATCATTCGGGTCTTTATCTTCCAAAAACAAATCTTTTGGATTGAATCGAGGTGTAAGTTTCCCCAAGATGTGATTCACAATCCTTATATCTTAAATAGATTCTCCAACACCTCGCATGTCTTCCAATACGACATTTACCCTGTTGAAGAATGCATAAACAGACTCATTTGGGTTCCTTCTCAGATCTTCATAATTGTTCCACAACACTTGCAGATTTGCCTCTATGACCTTTGTATCCCCTTCATATATATTCAATAACTTTTCCCACATGGAATGTGACATTTTTCATGAAATCACCTTGGTATAGATTGGATTCGATAGGGCTCCCCCTAAGGCATTAATTCCTTTGGAATCAGCATCCAACTCTCTACGCTCAGCTTCTGATGATGCACCAATATTAATATCAGCTATTATTCCATGCATTGCTGCTGTGAACACATTTATTCCTAAGGATAGGAAGTAGTGTTGCATCTGATTCTTACATAGCTGGAAATTTTTTCTGTCGAATATCAGAATCCTTTTATGATTAGTGACCTCCATTTGAGAGAAAAACACTAATATTAACCTTTCACTATGATACCAATTGTTAGGTCCACTAGGCTAGATTCTTTAAGAGGGGGGGTGAATCAGGGTATGAGAGATTAAAATGAGTACCCCTTTTGATCTTGTTTTGCTGTTAGAAAAAACCGTCTTCCCTCTCCTTCCTAATGTAGAGTATGAACAAACCGTAAAGCAAGCACAAGACACAGTGATTTTTACTTGTTTCACCATCACTGGGATACATCTAAGGAGCATACACAGGCAGTGTGCTGATGTACCATTCCACTATATTCTCACTGTTATTTTCAAGTTCGGAGCAGACTCACTGTCCCTCCTGATTTACAACCACTCACAAATTCAAAGCTCAATGCTTCTTCAGAAGATCCACTCATAGTTTATATATATGTAGGTCTCATAATTATATCTAATGAAATTTTCATCCTTAACTATTGATAGATTCTCTGTTGGTGTCCAACTTTCACCAGCAAATTAATCTCATTTTGCATTGGGTGTACCGAGCACCCCCAATTTTTACGTGCGGCCCTAACCGAACCTTTCGCGTAATTTTCTGCTTTCGCACAAAATTCACTTTTCACGCAACATACCTTTTACTCCCAACACCCCTTTTACGTGCAAAAAATGATTTTACATTCAACAGCTTTTACGCGCAACCTCTACGCTGCCTTACACAGAATTTTCTGCTTTTGCGTGAAATTCACTTTTCACGCAACAATCTACTTTTCATGCAACCACTGGTTTTATGCATAACCTTAGCTTTTCTAGAAACACTAGAATTTACGAACAAACTTGATGTTTACGCACAACTTCCTTGAGAACTTCAATATCACGCACCACTGCTTAGGTATTCTCTAAGTCTTAAGCTACACAGAACGGAGGGGGTTACTTCATATTTATAAGCAAAATCGACCCAGCGCAAAAAACCCTTCTTGGGTGTGTAATTCTCTTCAAGCGTGAAAAACACATCTTCCGCACCACACCATTTTTTGCACACTGCTCCAATATTTTGTGCACCTCATGCCTTTTCCACTTTTCAATCTTGGGACCTCGAAACACCTCTTGCGTGAAAAAAATCATCCCACTATTTCGCGCATCACTTTCCTCTTTCGCACAGCTCTTTATTTTTCGGCACACCACACTGATATTTCACGTGCCACGATGATTTTTTATGCCACTATATTTTTGGAGCACCACATTCATTTTTTCACATACCACATTATTTTTTGTGCACCACTCTAATTTTTCATGCACCTCCCTTTTACAAAATCACATATCTCCATTTTCCAATTTTCAGGCCCAAAAATTTGGAAAACACTGGAAAACAGCGTCACCTTGTATCTTCTCTTTCTGTACCGCCTCCAGATCGTCCATTCCTTTATCGATGTTCTTCAATCAATCATCGATTGTTCAAAGCATCCCTTGAACCCTAAAAATCACCATGTAAAAACTCTTTTTCAACACACACATACATCATATTTTTCTTTGTGAACAAACACAACATGGAGGCCCATATTGTCAACAAACACAATCACCTCAAAACTGCTTCAATGATACCCTGAGGGATTATTTTCCCAAAAATGGTTTACATTTTCTCAGAAAATGTGTCCTGAAAAACAACATGAGAAAGATAGAATTAGTAAATATCAAGCACTTTTGTAATAGGATCAACCATGTTTTCCATGTTATCTACTAGACTTCATGGTGCCTAAGAACATATCATGGTAGGAAGATATCAATTATATCTGTGAGAATAAAATTGATCTGTTGTACAGGCTATCCTTAAGTATCTTAGAAGAACTAAGGATAAATTTTTTTGTATGGAGGAGATGAGGAGTTGGTTATCAGGGGTTATATTGATGCTAGTTTTTAGATAGATCACAATGATCTAATGTCACAATCAGGATATTTTTTCTATCTCAATAGAGGATTTTTGGGATAGAAGAGTTCAATAAAGCTAGTTGTTACTGATTTTATACTGGAGTCCAATTATATAAAGGCATCTAAGGTATCCAAGAAAGTTGTTTGGATTCGGAAAATTATATAGGATCTTGATGTGGTACCTATAATTAAAGACCCTATCACACTATATTAAGATAATACTATATCAGTGGCTCTGGAAAAAGATCCAAGGTCATGCCAATGGACAATGCACATACTCCGGATGTATCACCTCTTGAGTGATTTATATTAGAGGGGTGAAGTTTCATAATGTAGAGTACCCAGATAAGATAACGTGGAAGACCCCATAACTAAAGGACTATTTTAGAATAAGCATTAGTATCATGTGAGAGCTAACAGACTAAAGGTTGTTAGTTATTGGCTCTAGTGAAAGTGGGAGTCTGTTAGAGTTAGTACCCTAGAAAAAACATCCTTGTACTTTATGATTACATTTATACATTTTTTTGAATATTAATAATCTACTTATCACATTATGAATTTTATTCTGCATGACATAGTATGTGATAATGTCTTAAGAGTAGTTATCACACTAAAAGGATATAGCAGTTCCCCACTTAGATGATAACCTGAATGTGCAATGAAACAATTCTTGAATATATGTTCTATAGATAGATGATATGATTTGAGGGACACAAATTAGAAAGTCTATAATTGGTGGATACTCATAGGACTTTGATTCATCTTCACATGGTGTACACCCTTGGTAATATCTAGTAGGATATTATGAGAACAAGACCTTCCAATACGAAATCCACATTTATATGGGCCATTGGATGTTCTTATCTGAGGATAGGTGTATTGGTTCTTATAATTTAATATTATTATTAATGATTATTATTATTTGTACACATAAATGTATTAACTAAAAATGTTACACCAGATGTTTGTAGTGAAGTAGGATATGTTGGGTGCGTTGTAAGTAATATTGCATTATTGAATAATGAGAGAATGGATTTTTTCCCTATTGTTTATTAATAAAATTTGATATCTCAATCCCATTAATGGAAATGATTTAGCATAAATAAATCAATGTCTATGGTGTTTTAAAGGAAATTCATTTTTTCGGATTCCAATGAAAGAGACATTCAGAACATAGGTTTACAGCACTAGTATTCATCCTACATGATTAGAGATATCATGATAAATAGATTATATTACATTGTAGTTGTATGTATGAGTTAACATGTCATTGTTACACTAAATTATTTCTGTACGGGTGTCATGGCATGTTAATAGATTCTAACCTTGGACGAGAGGCTTCTTTTCCTAATTCCATTGAAAAAGCTGGTTAGAGGGTCACACACTACGTGTGTCCATAATCTAAATTAAATAATATATTATTACTTATTATTTAACAAGTTGAATAAATATTCTTTCCATATGTGGTTTAATAAATATTCATGTATTCTTTATTGCATATAAATATTTATTTTCTATTTATTGATTATAATATTTATTTAGTTATTGGATAATACTGCAGTAATATTTATTTAGTAAATAAAAAACATTTTCAAGTATTTTTAAACATTGTAGAGGAATGGGGGATATAGTTTAATGATCCAATGAGAAATAATAAATATTGAATATTATTTAATTAAATTTTATTTATTTTTAATTTGAAATTAATGTGCATGTAATGAAATGAAAATATTATTATTATTTGACAATATGTTTTTTCTCTTATTAAGTAAATAATTAGGGGAACATGGGAATTTATTTTATCTTAACCCTAGGAATGTAAATACCCAAATATTTTATTTTCTAAATTTATCCAATTCATTTTATCTTGTTTGTGTATAACTTATTTGTAGAATCCTATAAATCCTAGAGATCTCCCTTATCAAAGAATTATCCCAAGAACAGAGATAAATCCTCCTCCATAGGATCAAACTGAATGCTTTTGAAGTGGATCTCGAAGAAATCATAGGCAGACGCTGCAAGAACTTGGATATGCCATGATAGCACCCCTAAATTCTTTCAGCGGTGTCTATAGATTCATGGGACATGGGTGGATCACTTCTAGAGGAAATATAAACTTGGTTTCTAAAATGCAATGACGGTGGACAATAGATCTATCCCTAGATTCATCAATGAAGAAATAATTCCAACAAAGGTAATTTGTTATTTAATTAAATTAATTATAAATAATATTTGATGATCCTCTCTATAGATTCAGGTGTATATACCCATTATATATTTCTTTGATTCAATTATATCGACCAAAGTGTTCATTATCTCGTAGATCTTAGATTGATCATTGATTGTAGAAAAGTTTGTGTTGGGAAGTTTCCATCACATTCTTCTTCTTCACCTGGAACCTATAGAGATGATTGAATTAATTGTGAAACTCATAGACCTTGGGATAAATATATTTATTCTACTCACTACTTCTACAAGTGTTTCTCCAATTTTAATTTCCAATAAGGTGGAAGGAATCCCCATGTTGTTCATGGATTACTATAAATTGAGTAGAGTAATGGAAAATAATTGGTATCAACTATCTAGATGAGACGAACTTTTTGATCAGTTTAACAAAGTCAGATAGATATTTAATATCAAACTTTGGTTGTGTTCAAAAAATAATATTTCAAGGTAGAGGATTTAATAAAGATATTAGTTAATAGTATGAATTAGTAATATGATTATATTTTTATTCCATTCATATTGAAAAATTCACTAGAGGTGTTCATGGATTTCATGATACTGATATTCATTCCTATATGTACTGCATTATCATGGTGTTCATAGAATACATATTGGTATACTTGTGGGAACTGGAGTTTTTTGGTAGAACAATAAAATTGTATTGAGTGTTCTCTAAGAACTTAAACTTTATGAAAATTACCTAATATATCACTTTTTTTATAACCCAACAATGTGTTTGAGATCTAAAGTATTCTTGGGTTTTTTGGTTATTATATATGATTCAGAACATATTTCATTCTATTTTAAACACCCATAATAGGGATATCCAATAATGGTGTATTTTTTAGGGGTATTTTGGCTAAGGCTTATTATAGATTGATATTACATATTTTTTTATGAATATTCACTAAATTGCACAAACACACACATGAGGACCAAAATAGTTTAGTGGATTTGGAAACTTGGAACACAATATTCTAATATTGTGAAAGATACTCAATATTTCTCACAAATATCTTCCCATTTTCTACTCTTCATATACATACCCAACATAAAACCATTCTTCATAATCTAGGAATGGGAAACATAAGAAAGGGTGACCTTATATGATCCGTAAGGGTAAATAAGGGAAATAAATACAAATAGCATGAGCATAAGTGTTTGAGAATGTGAGAATAAGATATGAAAATCATTCCATGAATATGAATGCTCAAAATCCCAAGTCATGATATAATGTTTTGTAATTTAATAAGAAAATAATCCAAAGGAAATTAAATAACACGAGTCATGAGAGAATAAAATTGGAAGAAGACATAAAATTATGGAATACTTATAAGAATATGAAATATTTCATATAGTAGTCAAGTCTCATAGATATGAATTTTAGGGGAATTCCATGGGTGGCTTCACCTATTAGGTGGGACACACCACCATACCCAGTGGTAACCCTATCCTCATAGTGGAATAGGTTCTCTCCACAAACCATCATCGTAGTAAAGGTTCACTCCCATGAACATCTTAGTAGATAACATTCCTTACTAAACTAGGTTCACTTCAGATTCCATTCCTTTCAAACCCATGAGATAAAAATATTTACCCAATGCACTATAGGGAGATATAGGTCCCACCCGTCTAATAATGGAAACCAAATTTATGTGTTTCACAAGATCATAAAACATTCATCATATCATAAACAATGAAATGAAATGGTTTTTATAAACATTTAATCATATCATAACCTGTGGAAAACAAATTTGTTTCACAATCATCCAATCATCTCATCAAATCATAACTCTTTGAGAAAGAAATGGGTTTTATAAGAATTTTTTCATTGTATAAACAATGGAATAGAAACAGGTCTCATAAATATATTTTTATCCTAAAACAGTCATAAAAATAATAATATTGTTATCATGGGTTGATATCCCCCGTAAATCATAATTTATATCAAAGGATGTCATTTTAAATAGAAAATTATTTTGAAAGAAAAATCTCAATGACCATTTCTTATGCATGATAGATTTCCTTTAAAAATAAATTTGTAAAACATAAAACATTTTTTAAATACTTTTCATTGAAAATAAACATGAAAATTTATAAAGGGTCATTAAAAATAATTTAAAACATTTATTTATGAAAATTTATTTTCCCCATTTTAAAACATTTAATACATATGACATATTCCAAATATTTTTCATTATAAATTATTTTTAAAAAATATAAATATTTAACAAATATTAAGGAAAAAAATTTTTTGAAAAGAACTTTGAAAATTTGTAAGGGAATATTTAAATCATTTAGCAATCATGATAGTAGGAAATAAAATTCATGTTGTGCATGTTAAAAACTATGATTCTTTTAAGATATTCATTAAAAGAAAAATGAGAATTGTTTGGAAAAATGAATTAAGGTTAAATTAAAAACAATAAAAAAATTAAATAACTACTAAAAATTAATTTAATAAACCATTTTTAAAATGTTTAAAAAACATGGAAACATTTTGATAAAATAGTTTGGTAAGAAAAGGGGTTTTGACTGAAAAGATGGTATTTCATAATAACATTATTTTTGAACTATTGAGTACATGAATAGAGGAAGAAAGGGAGAAAATTTATTCTCAAAAAATAAATATAGGATAATAATATTATTTACTGTCCTGATATATTTATAGTAATATTCTATCATTCGAAACCTGGTCATAAAAAATCCCAATAAATTATTTTATTATAACATATAATCTTCACCACACTAGTAACATTGAAATATGAGCCACATGAAAGAGATATCCTAAAATGGATATGAAAATCCATATAAAATTAAGTATAACTATTACAAAACACATTCATGTGTATTATATAATTCAAATAAAATAAAAAGGTGGTGAATATGAAATGTTCCTCACCGATGTAAAACTGTAAGACATAAATCCCTTAAAACATTAGTAATATTTTGGATCATAAGAACCAATAAATAATAAAATCAAATTAATCATTAAGTGTCATGAAAACAGGGATATTAATGACATAAAATTTCCAATTTTCATTACATACACTACACAAAATAATCGTGTGTTAAATTTTAATATGTCGCCAAGAAATGAAAGAGATAATGTAAATTTCTTACCCTAAGTCACAACTTCCTTCATACTTGTTAAACACTTCTTTATAATAAATATAAGTTTAATAAATATATTTAACAACCATAATTATATATATCACACTATATATGAATTACTTATGTCCATTTATTACCCTTTTATTAACAATTAGTTCTTATAATCATGTTTTATGTAATAACTGCATTGTTCTTCGCATAAGGTTTGATTTGTTATTTATGATCATCTTAATATGATCACGGTTCAATAATATCCAAAATAATAATAATTAAATAATTATAATATTTATACATAAATTATAATTTTAATAACAATCATGAAATATTTTTTTGAGAGATGAAGTATGTTACGATCATGGAAACTGTAGGTCATGCCTACACATGAGTAAGGTTTACATTTTTCAAAGATCAATTTGGAATTGAGGTAAGTGATAAATTATATTTTTAGAAAGAAACTAATACCATAAATAACTTATTACTTCTTTAAATATACTTATACATATAATACATGTTGTGTGGTTTTGAATATATAGTTTCACATTACTTTGCTAAGGCGATAGTCTATACGTACAAGAACAATGTTATCATCTTTTAGTGAGTGAAAAGGTAATAAATTAAATGATATATTACCTTTTAAGAATGATAAATATTTAAAAAAATTCATTATTATTTCTTTTAAATCACATATATTTATCATTACTATATTCCTTGAAAATATTTAGTGAAAAGGGATTCACACTACTTCGTGAGGCGGTAGTTCTTCGTACACACCAGTGATGTTATCGTAACCCTTATAGAATGGAAAGTAATATATATATATATATGGTATAATTACCCCATAGGTATAGTTATGTTATAAATATTATACTTATTCTTTATATCCATCATCATACCCAACCATGATAGGTGATAATGGAAAAATGGATGATATTGGTTTGTGAGGTGGTAGTCCACCGTACACGCAAACGTTGATTTCATAACTCATTTGATAAAAGTTGAGATGATAGTAGGTCACAACATTAACATAAAAATATCTAATTATATGTAAGATAATAATGTTTTTAAATCAGTACGGTATAATAATAATTTAAGTATATTGAGGAATAAATAAAACAAAAATGCTCATTAATGATTGTTACTTCTTTTTTAGGTATCCTCCATAGATTTTCCAAAAAAAACCTTACTTGGTTAGCTTTATGTATAAAATAATAATTCTAATATGAGGGTATAAAATTTGTTAATATATTTTATATCATATTTTCTGAACAAAAATTGTTTAAAGTTGTTAATAGGAGAGGATAAGGGGTGTCCTTCATTAAGTGAGGTGAGTGGAACACTTGTAATTTTTTGAAAGAAATAATTCCACATACATTTTTTTCATGTCACAAGGCTCCAAAAATTGACCATTATTAATCATAACATATTAAAGGTATAAATATTACACTAATTTTTTTTATTCTAAATGTTTATGGTTACTTTTAACCCTTATATTTTTTGTTTAACCCCCCCCCCCCCGGTAAACCTATTTTCACCTTTGTTGAGGGAACTATTTTTTCATCTCTTTAGTAATTATTTTGTTAAAAAAATTATCTAAAATTATTATATAATATAAATTATGATGATTAAAAATATGGAACCATTTTTTCCAAATTATATTTACATAAGTGGAAAGAAAAATTTAAAATTAATCTTGTAGATGCAATGAGAAAGTGTGTTTTCAAAGAGTAAATGTTCAAAAGTTTATAAAGTATTTCCATAAACATTAAATTTGAAAATGATTAAAATGATCTAAATTTTATTAATATATATATATAATTAATGATATTTTACTTTAAATATAATTTAAGATATTATTTAACTTTATAAATAATTTAAACAAAAAGACATTTTGCGATTACAATTCAGTATTTTTCACTATTCGTAAAAAAATTCTTTTTTAGAAAATTATAAAAAATCACTATAATATAATATTAACATTTTGATTAAAAAATGAAATTTAGTTTTATAGAAAAAATTATAAATTAAAAAAAATCAAAATAAAACTCAGAGACGCGATGAAAAAGAGGGTTTTCAATAAGTGTATTCTTTAAACATATAATAATTTTATATTAACTATATGTATACAAATAATCATTTTATGAATGTAAATTAAAATTTATTCATATATAATATATAAATTTAATTTAAAAAAATCTTAATTGGGGCTTATTTTAATTAATAAAATTGAGATACTTTATTCACATTCAAATTGTTTTATGAAAATAACCCTTTTTTAAACCCTAAAATAAATTTATACTAAATCCAATATAAATTTGATAAAAAAGTAAATAAGTTTATTAAATATAAATAAATAATAAATATTTTATTTTAAAAAAACAATGGTTCTTTTAAAATACTTAATTTGTTGAAAAGAAAATATAGTTTTATGAAAATTGAGTTTTTATTATTCATTGAAAAATCAATATTTTCCATTAAATATCCAAATGCCACAATAGTTTAATTTAGATATGATTTTTGAAAAAATGAAGTCAATTTCATGACATAAATTTTCTAAAAAATATATATTTATTATAATAGTTTTTCATAAAATGAAAAAAAAAATATTTAACGAAATCATATTTTTTATTAATATAATTACATTACTAAAAATTGATTTATCATTTGAAAATATTTAATAAATAAATGTATATTAAGCATGTAATTTTTATGTATATTTCTTATATTGTTTAATTATATTCATAAACACCTATCTAATTAGTTGTTTATAATATAAGTATTTAAAATAATATTATTTCCTCATTCACTGAACCTCGATTCCACATTTTATGCATGCTATCGAAGAAACTTATTATTGATTGTAACAAAACATTTCTAAAAATTTAAATTAATTTCAAATATATATATATATATTAAAAAAATCTCATGGTTTTACATTCACCCCCCCCCCTAAAGCTAAATTTTCCCTAAAAATTTGACTACATCCTCAATGGTTGTACATTTGAAAATTCCTTCATAGAAACCCACATAATTCAAATGAATAATAAAACTTCTATTATGAAGGGAAAGTTGTAGACAAAAATGTTACTTAAAGTAACACATAAATAGTTTTCTACTTAAGAGAACATATATGGGATGTGAATATTTGGACATGGAGGAAAATAAAAAATAATTTTAGAGGGTGATAGATATCATTGATCACAAGAATGTCGGTGATCAAGAGAAGTTTAAGGACCAAAAAACATAATATAAAGATATCTGAAATTTTCATTGATATCATCAAAATTAAATAAAATAGGAAAATATATTATTTCAATATCCTTTTCCTAACATTGAACCATTTTCCGGAAAAGATATACTTGGTTTCATTCCATTTCATAAGAACAATCTAATCCATTGATTATTCCTTGGTCGATTTCCAATTCATCGCTCAGTCCATGAAATAAAGGTCGACTTATTGTTCATGAATCACTAAATGATCATAAGATCCATAAATAAAATGATAAATCATTCCATATTTATTTATTTATCATCAAGATAAAATTTTTAGCACAGGTTATCCAATGTGGAAAAATATACATTAATATCTAATTCCTCATCCAAAATTGAACTTACACCATTTCGAAAATGTTTTACCTTATGACACTTATAAATTATTAAAATAAAAAATATTTTAAATAAAGTCACTAAATTTATCAAAATCAACTTAACATTAATCACCCATATATCATAAAGTGGATCTTGATTGTAAATACCAAACTTGTGAATACCTTCATCATGTATTATCTTGATACATAGTTATAACATTAATTACCATAAAACATTATTGAAAACACATGTGATTAATCATTCCTGACACAAATTGTTAGATATATTAATTAAATCCAAAAATACTATAAATTCTATCAACAGTATCATAAACTATTTTATCAACAAACCATTAAGTTAATCATTGCTATCTAATTTACTTATTCAAATCAAACATCATTTTATCCCATCATCAATATATCAAAATCTGGAACATAATTAGGGTTTACTTCCATCAATAAAAATATCAACATTCAAATAAATTAATTTTCTAGGTCATCAACAACATTGAATTTATTTAATTCAATTTTTAATGAAAAACTGATACAGAATAATCCTTATATATTTCATATTTCTGGAGTTCCAATATATAAATACTGTAATAATCACACTTCCTTCTCAAAGAAATAACTAGGATTCATCATATTATTACTTAACACATCTTTTGTTGAAAATTTAATTCTTAGTATTTTTATCATCAAAAATATAACCATTAGTCACACCACCTTTATAATAGATTTTTATAGTTCTCATACTTTCTACAGTTGAAACATTAATCCATTGGTAATATCATATAGATAACAACATTCTTGTAAATTGAGTAAAATAAACTTTCAATTTTTCCATTTGAAGTTTATTAATCTATGTCCTTCTTCCCCACAAATAAAACAAATTCTCAATACATTGAGACATTTCCTAGAGTTCTTCTTCCCACATTCTTGATATATAGGAAACTGAATCTTTTATCCTCCATTGTCTCCCTTACCCAAACACTCCATGACCCCTATCCTTTTATAATTTGGTGAGTTAAGGAGTTGGTTTATGTGGATTTGTTTACACATATATTGTGATAAGAGATTGGGCATAATCAAAATATCCTTTTCTCCATTCATCAACCCATTTGGCTGCAAAACATAAAATTCTCCATCACATTCAATTTTGACTCAGTTCTATCTAGTTCCCTCTATTGACTAAAACTAAAATGTATACTGTGGGAAACGATAAAAATTATGGGAAACCATATAACCCTGAAAATATCATATAGGATATCAAAATCATGATATATATTTTTAATATGTGACACCATAGTTTTATTATATTCCATTCATAGTCATAATATATTTAAATCCGGCATGATGGTTCATAAAGTGTTTTTGAATTTCCAAATCATATCCCCCAAGAGTTTCAAAAAAGGTGTGTAAGAAGGCCCATTATTGTACACAATGTAGAGATCTAGTCTAGCTTAATGCTCTTTTTTGGATTTATTACCCTTAGGTACCTCTATATCAATGCCTCCTCAACTTGTAGTATCCAAAAAGGGATGTAATTTCCTGGATATCACACTCTCTATCCTTTTCCATAATTCTATGACATCTTTCTGAACATTAACTCTTCCTTAGACTAGTCCTTAAAGACATTCCAAGACATATCCTTAGAAATAACGCTTAGGATCTAACTATAATTTCCTTATCCTAATTTCCAATGGTTAAATAAATGTTTCTTCTGATACCAACTATGGTGACCTATGATTATGAAAAATGTATATTGCATCTTTTTAGATTAATATTCATTGTAATACACAAACACATGCCTAAAGACCCCAATATTTCAGTGGTTTTGGAAACATGGGACACAATATTCTACTACATTGAATCTTATTAAAAGTTTCCAAAAAATATATTATAATTTAGTTTTCTTCATGACATATAATAAATAAAACATTGTTTCATAACTGAGAAAAAATGAAAAATAAGAAAGGGTGAGCTCAGATGGTCAACAAATGTGAACAAGGGAAATATATAAACATAACGTGAGAATAATGTCATGAGAACATGATAATAACTTATAGAAGCCATACACTTCATATCAAAGTTCAAAATCACGAGTCATGACATAAATATTGTAAGTCTATAATACATGAATCATAAGGAATTCAAATAACATGATTCATATGATCCTAACATTAGAATAAGAAATATAATTTTTTTCATATAGATTAACATATAAAATCATTTCCATTGTATTCAATTCTTATTTACAAGAGTAATCAAGGCACTCAATGGGTGGCTACACCTCCAAGGTAGGACACACCACCGACTCTAGTAGCAGCCCTTTCCTCATATTGGAATGGGTTCACTCCCCAAACCATCATAGTAGTTAATGTTCACTCCCAAGACCATCATAGTATATAAATTCCTCTACTAAATCGGGTTACCACCTTATTCTAGTCATATTTATCTCATGAGATATAAATCTTTAACCTAGGAATTTTAAGGATATATTGGTCCCACATGTGTCATAAATAAAACCATATTTATGTGTTCCACAAGATCATAAAAATTAATCAAATCACAACCAATGAAATAAAATGGGTAACATAAACATTTCATCATATCATAACCTATGGAAAATAGATAGGTTTCATAATAATTTCATCATCCCATCAAAGAATAACCTATGGAAAAATAAATGGGTTTCATAATAAATTTTTCGTGGAATAACTCATGAAAGAAAAATGGATTTCATAAACATTATTTTATCATTAAACATTCAAAATAATAATAAGAACGTAATATTTGGTTCTTATTTAAAGTATATCAAAAGTTACATAAAATTATTTCATTTAAGATGGAAAGTTATTTTGGAACATAAATCGCATGGAATGTTTCTTGCTAAATATAAATTTTCTTAGAAAATAACTTTTTAAAACATAAAAAAATTAAAATCATTTTATTTAAAAATAAACTATAAAAATTATAAAGTAATATTTAAAAAAAATTATAATCATTTCTTGATGAAAATATCATTTCTTCTTTGAAAAACACTTTTTAAAACATAAAACTTTTTCAAAATTCTTTTAACTTTGAAATATTTTTTTTAAAATATAAATATTTATCAATTATTAAGGAAACAAATTTCTTTGAAAAGAACTTTGAAAACTTGTAAGGGAATTTTGAAATATTTGGTTAGTTATGATAGTGGAAAATACTATTAATTGTATATATTTTAAAAAAAATATTGTTTCATATTTTTTCTTAAACCCCAATGAGAATTGTTTGAAAAAATACATGAAGATTACATTCAAAAAATAATCCAAAAATTAAAACGTAAGTATAAATGTATTCAATAAATCAATATAAAAATATTAATAACATTTTTTAAAACATTTTTATAAAACATTGTTTTGGAAGAAAAAGTGTTTTTGACAGAAATGATGATTTTTCCTTAAAAAACTAAACTTTTGATTACATGAAGAGAAGAAAATAAATTCAGAAAATTTATTCTCATGAAATAGCATGAGGAGAATAAAATACATGATTTTCTTTATATTTTTATTATAATATTTTATCAAAAAAAATATAGTCTTACACAATCCTAGAAAATGATGATATTATAACATAAAATATTGACCACTTTGGTAACATAGAAATGTAAGCCCCATGAAAGAGATATCCATAAATTTAAATAAAAATCACTCTAACATTGAGTATAATCATTACAAAATCCATACATGGGTAGTATATATTCCACATAAAAGAAATAGGTGGTGAATATGGCCTCTGTCTCATTGAAGTAAAAAGTGACACCGAAATCCCTTACCACATTAGTAATATTTTGGATTATAAACCCAATAAAGGATAAACTAAAATGAAAATTTAAGTATCATTAAAATTTGTAGATTAATGATATAAAATTTCAAATTTTTAGTATATAAAACACACAACAGAATCATGTTCTGAATTTTTATGTTTCCCTAAAATAAAGGAGGGACTAGAAATCTTTTAACATAAGCCTCAACGTCTTTAGTACTTGTTAAAAACATATATATAATAAATATAATTTTAGTATATATATATATATATTATAGAACCATAATTATATATATCATACCATTTATTATTTACTTATAATAATTTATTACATGTTTATTAACAAATCGTTGTTAAAATCATGTTTCGAGTAATAACCACTTAGTTTTTGGTATTTGTTTTGATTTGTTATTTTCAGTTCTCTTATTCTGATCAAGGTTAAATAATATACATAATAATAATAATTAAATAATTATAAAATTTATATATAAATTATACTTTTAATAATGATAATGAAATTTTGTTTTGAGAAATGAAGTATGTAACGATCATGGAGATTGTAGGTTGTTCATATAAATGAGTAACGTTTGGTTTTTCAAAGATTATTATAGAAATGGGGTATATAATACATTATATTTGAATAATGATAAAATTATCATAAATAATATATATTTTTTAAATTATACTTATACATATCTCCCAAGTGGTGTAATTATTAAAAGAGAAAGTCACATTGTTTTATGAAGGTGGTAGTCCACACGTACACGAACGATGTTATCCTTTTTTAGTGAGTGAAAAGGCTAGAAAGAAAATGATATATAACCTTTTAATAATGATAAATATTCCATTATTATCATAATTATTTCATATAAAACAAATATATTTAACTATATTATATTCCATGTAAATCATTTTTGAAAAATGATTCGCATCTCTTCGCGAGGTTTTAGTCCACCATACACACAGGTGATGTTATCGTATCCCCTATAGAATGAGAATTAAAAAAATATTCATGATATAATGACTCCAAAGTTATAATTATGTTATAAATATAATATATATACTTTATATCCATCATCATTCTCGTCTTTCATAAGTGGTAATGGACAAGCAAATGGTATCGGTTCATTAAGCAATAGTCCACCATACATACGAATGATGATTTAATAACCCATTTAATGTAATTGGATATGTTTTGGGTAATAAAATTCCTTTAAAAACATATAATTATATTTAATACTATAATTTTATTATATAATCATTCTATTATAATAATTTAATGATCTTGATGAAGAAATAAAACAAAAATGCTAATTGATGAACATTGCCACTTCTTCAAGTATCCTCCTTAGATTTGTAACAAAAACCATACATGGTTAGTTATTAGTATAAAATAATAATTATAGGGTGAGGGGAGGTATGTTGGGAAGTTAATGTTTTTATTATTTTCTGAAAAAACGATTTCAATGTGTGAATAGGATAGAATAATGGGTGACCCATTTTGTGTGAGGTGAGTTGCATACTTGTAATTTCATGAAATAAATTATTCCACCCATGTTTCTACATGAACAAAAGGATCCAATAATGGACCATTCTGGATAATATAATTTATAAGGTTGAAACATGACCATAAATGTTTTTTTTAAAAGTTTTGGGTCATTTTCAACCCTTTTCTTTTTAGTCTAACCCCTGGTAAACCCATTTTTACCTTAACAGTGGTAAATAATTCGTACTATTTGTATTATTCATTTTGGTCAAAAATTAGTATAATTTATTATATATATATAAATTATTATAATTAAAAATATTTAATTCATTTTTCCAAATTATATTTACAAAATTTTAAAATGAAAATATAAAATTACTCTATCGACCGTGATGAGAAAGAGGGTTTTCAAAGAGAAGATGTTCAAAAATCTTATAAAGTTTTTCTATGAAAATTCAATATTAAAATGGTTACAATGACCTAAATTTGTTTTATATATATATCATTTATAAAATTTTACATTAAAACAAATTTTAAATATATATTTTCTTTAGAAATAATTTAAATTATATTAAAATTTTCAATTAAATTCAATA
This sequence comes from Viscum album, assembly GCA_963277665.1. Classification (NCBI taxonomy): domain Eukaryota; kingdom Viridiplantae; phylum Streptophyta; class Magnoliopsida; order Santalales; family Viscaceae; genus Viscum; species Viscum album. The sequence continues at coordinate 1,418,444,083 of OY728138.1, forward strand.
TTTTCCACTATTTATCAAAAATTAATATTTTTAGAAAATTATCAAAAAATTAACTCTAATATAATTTTGAAATTATTATTTTAAAAATGGTTATTATTTTTTCAAATAAATTTTTTAAAACTATATAAAATTAAATTTAAAACCAAACCAGGAGAGGTGATGAAAAGGCTGGTTTTCAAGAAGTGTATTTTTCTAGCACAAGATGATTTTATATTAACTCTGTGCATAATAATAATCATTGTTAGAATTTCAATTAAAATTTATTGATATATAATGAGTAAATTTAATTTAAAAGTTTCCTCTTTAGGTATTATTTTATTTAATTAAAATGGAGAATCTTTATACACTTTAAAATAGTTATAAAAAAACCTTTTTAACCAAAAATAAAGTTAAACTAAATCCAAATTAAATTTTATTCAGAAAAAAATAATTTGATTAAATACTAAAAAATAATTATTATGATACGTTTTAACAATAATGGTTTATTAAGTTATTTAATTAAAAATGAATGATAGTTTTACAAAATTCAGTATTTTTCACTATTCACTGAAAAATGAATATCTTCTGAAAAATTCCAAAATTAAACCATAATACAATTAAGATATGTTGGTTACAAATATGAATTTCATTTAATAAAATAAATTATAAAAAAATCTATACTAATTATTTATAATTGTTTGGAAAAAAATAAAAAAAAATCTGTATTGAATAAAACATATTTTTATAAATGTAATTACTTTTACAAAAAATAAATGATTATTTACTAAGATTTTATAAATAAATTTATATCGAGTAGGACATATATATATATATATATATTTAATATATTATTCAATACTATTAATACCCTCATATTTTACCGTTAGGTTATAAAATACATATTTAAAATAATATTATTTAATGGTTTACTAGAACTTGGTCTCGTGTGTCATGCATGATATCAAAGAAACTCATTGTTTCATGGCACACAATCTATCAAAAAATTTATAATAATTTGAAAAAAAATAGTTCCAAAAATCCCTGGGTGTTATAAGTGTACTAGTTGATGTGAATAGTCTTTCCAAGAGATAAACAATTGGTCGATATACTCTAATTTGATTTTATCCAACTCAAAGGATTGGTTATACCATTTACTATAATGCATTAGGGGTTAGACCGGGGTTGTTTAGATAATGATGGGTTGGGGGATGTCTGTGGTCTTCATCAACTATAACCCCATTAGTGGAACTATACTTCCCATTGTTTGAAGCTAGATATATTAGTTTACACCTTAAAGTGTTAGTGTCATTATCTATTTAGTGAGAGATTTTTAATCTACACATTCTATAATATCTTGTGATGCATATTATCCTAGTAGAATGTGAACGTACAAAAGAGATATTTTGCTAAGAACCTCCAAACCTTTTAATTTACGATGGAATATTTCATGAGGAATGGGAATGTTTTCAAATATTATCTCAGTAAGAATGCATGGGAGAAGGGGTTTGAACATCTAATGAGGAGTGTAAATGGATGAGCTTTATCAATGAATAGTATATTGATGTATTAGAGAGCTAAGATTAAATGAACTACAATGATTTGGTTATTAAATCTTTATTGTTGGATCAGGTAAAGGTTGTCCAGGAACCTCATTCAAATTTTATTATGATATAGTAATGGATCATGCAAGATGATCCAGTTATAGTGTGGTCATAGGATGAGGATTTTGTTATTTTCATACATGGTATATGATTGGTCCCTGTATTTATTTGAGAATAGTTTATAGGGGGTACCCATTCCTCATTATGGGTGGTATATAGAAGTTTTACTATGATATATCATGGTCTTCAGCATATTTTCTAGCATCCTTGTATGAAGAAGGATATCATGGGGTTTTTCTCTATGTGTTTTACCTATAATAGGATAATGGTAGAGCATAGTCAACTAGGTGGGTCGCTTAAACCACTTCTTATACCTGTACATAAGTGTGATTAAGTGTCCATAGACTTAATCACAGGACTAATCAGAACCCTGAGTGGTCATTATTCATTTTGGGTTGTTTTTAACCAGCTAATTAATTTCCTTCACTTCTTGAACATTCAAGATACTTGGTTAGTAGATGAGTTATGAAAATATATGTGTGGGAGATAGTGTAGATATAAATTATACCTATGAGAAGTCTATCAAATTGTGATATTTGATTCATGTAAATGGAACTTAATTATGACACCCCATATCCACACTTATAAATAATGTTCCATAAAAACATAATTTATATTTTTTTATACCAATTGTAGTTTCTCAGATATTACTATCACACAATTAAATTACTTATAGAAATATTTTTTAAAATAAACTCCCATTATATTTTATGATTATATATTTAGAGAATTAGTAAAATTGATAAACTTATAAAGAAAATTTCTTTCGCAGTTAATGGTTATTTTTTCAACTATATAACAAACTAATTAATCTATAATAATCCTTCAAAATCTCTAAACAAATCACCCAAATATGTTATCATTTTAATAATATCATTTATAATAACTTTATTTATTAACTACGGAAATGGAAATTTATGAATGGTTTATCCCTAATGTTTAGAGAGGAAAAACACACTACATAGTAATTCATATAATAAATATTGAATAAATATTATTTTACGAATAATTTATCATTATAATAAAATAATAAATTGAAATTTAGATTATAATCTGTCCATGGATAGTAATTAGAATAAATAGATCATATGGATAAAAATAATTTAATTCAATGTGATTAAATGTATAATTCAAGATATCCTGATCATAAGTTCTAGTCCTCAACCAAGACACCCTTCTTATCATCAGGGTTGTAGATAGGAAACTGTAGAGACCCGAAGCCTGACGTACATAGACTTTACATTACGTTTGCGGAATACTTAGTACATAACAAAAACACACACACACAAGGACCGTAATAGTTTAGTGTCTTTAGAAACTCGGAACGTAATCTTCTAATCGTGGAGAAAGATCTTCAATATCTCCCATAAAGATCTTCCCTTTTTTTTACCTAAAACCTTTCTTTATATCCTGGGGAAAAGAAAACCTAAAAGGGTGAGCTCAAATGCTCAGTAAGGGTATACAAAAGAAAAATCAATCACATCATATTCATAAGAACATAACTTTTGGAAATCTTAACCTGCAAAAGAGAGCATAATTTCATAACATGGGATAAATCATGGTAGTGAAATGTAATCACAATAATCATAACTTAAAACATGAAACTTTGTGGCATTCACATATAATCATAGAGAATCATTTCTTGTTAGTCAAGACTCATTGCCAAGACCATCTTAGTGGACAAAGTCCCTTTCTGAATCGAGTAACCCTCGTTTCAGTCCTGTTTCACTGAACCGGTATAACCTACCGTTCCAGCCCTGTCTATCTCATGAGATATAAAATCTTTACCCAATGCATTGGAGGGAGATATAGGTCCCACCCATCTTATAATGAATCCTTTCTTATGTGTGCCACATAATCAAAAATCATACATCATCGCATAACCCATGTAACAAAAATGGGATTCTTAAACAACATGACATCATAAAACCATTCATATAAGATAAAGGAATTCATAAACATAATTACATAACAACATAGTCAAATCAATGTAAAAATATGGATAGAAACAGAACCCTTTATTATCTTAGATGGAAAATAATTTCGATAAAACACTTGAATTGAATTCTTGAGGAAAATATCCTTTCTTCTTGAAAATCAATTCCTTTTCACAAAACATCATGCAATTTTTAAAGAAAAAGATTTTATTGAAAATAGTCATGAAATATTTTGGAGGAAGGTTCATGGAAATAAGGCTTTATAAAACCGTAAAAATCCGTTCGTGCCGTATAAGTTAAAAAAAACATTCTTTGTACTTTTGTCGGAAAAGTCAAAAAGTACCTCATATAAAAAAACGACAAAAGATTCCTTTCATATCTTTTACTAAAAACTCATATAAGGGTAAAATCATATTTAAACAATTGTAGGTGGATGGAAATAATATTACATATTGAGGAAACATGGATGTCGATGATAAAATACACCCCAGTAAATACTAAATTATAAACAATCTCAGATAAAAATGAGATTGTGATATTTTCCCTTACCTTAGATCTGATTTGCTTCGTATGTGTCCGAACCTCCTGTATAATGATTTAAATAATGTCATTGACTTATTACAGAATCATATTCATTGTTATGATATCATATATGGTTAACTTATGACATTATATTACCCGTTCTTTTGTAAATTCCATGTTAAAGAAGCGTTTTGGGTAAGATCATTTCATTTATCGTAGGTGTTTTGACTTGTTGTTCTTGACATTATTATTACTTATATCATGATTTACTTACTTCCAGAATATAAAATATGATTTATATATCATATATATTCAGTATATATATATATAAGATAGATATATGAAATGAAAAACACCGTTCATGGAGACGGTAGTCCGTACGTACGCATGAACGTTGTTTTCCTTTCCTTATTGTCTTGAATGGAAGTAAGTAGATGACATACATATACATATATACATAAATCCAGTAGCTTTATAATGTCATATATTTCATTATTATTTCTTATATATACTTTTTAATCATTCATAAATGGTTAACATGGAGAATGAATCTCATCGCGTCGTGGAGACGGTAGTCCGTACGTACGCACGAGCGATGATATCATTTCCATAAATATTGAATTGAATTGGAGTGGATTATACAATATATCAGAATCAATATGATGTTGTAATAACTATGTATAGTTATTCTTTACACCATTATACCCATCCATGTAAGGTGGTGGTGGAAAATAGATTACACCACGGCGTGGAGACGGTATTCCGTACGTACGCACGCGCGGTGATTTCTTTTTCCGTAGGATGGATAGATGGTGAAATATGGTTGTTTCATACTTATAATAACATATCAGTATATGAGTGATACTGATGTTATTACTTCATAATGAAACAACCTAAGAAGAATAAGTGGAAGAAGAAATAAAGATGAAAGAATTGTTAACGGTAATTACCTCTTCTTTGAAGCGCCTCTTTGAGACCTCCTCTTAGGGCACTAAAATTGGTCTTTGAGGAAGACCAAAACCTCTAGGATGTTTCTAGGGAAGTGGAGAAGAGATTTTGGCAGGGGTTGGCCGAGATTGAGTGCTCAAATTGGTGTGAGGAGGAGGGGGAGGAGGTGTCCTTTTATAAGGGAGGAGAGGGGCACCTTAGGAATACCTCAAAATATTATTTTATATTAATGTCAAAATCGGATTATAATGGTTCCAAAGGGTCTTATTTCGAAGCTAAAGTGGGGATGGGTCGAAATCCTATCAACCAATAGGATTTAGACAAGTTTAGGTTATTATTTTAACCTTATCAATTAGATTTAACTCTAAGTTAAATAATTTAACTTTTACCGTGTCTTTTTGTTTTCTTACACTATATGGTTAATAGACTTACTATAACTTGCCAAAAGAACCCCAAATTGTTTATTATAAATATATATATCCTTATCTAAGTCATTCTGCTGAACCTTAGATTTTTAGGAATACAATAACAATTAATAATATTATATTATATTTAAAACTATTTTGTGTCAATTTTGACACTACTTGATATATGATTTTTGTGAAAGTCATAACAGAATTATATGTTCAAAAAAAGTTGATTAAATCAATAATAATATATCATAGTAACCTAGAAAATTAGTGGAATTCATAAAAAGTCTCAAATTACATTCATTTGAGCATTTATAACATCAATTATGTTAATATTTCCTTAAAAGGGTAATTACTGCATCATCGTTGTGTCATAAATAAATTAATTTTTTTAAAGTCTAAAAATTATAAATAAAATACCATTATGTAGGAAATCTTTTTATCTTTCTAATGAATATTTACAATCGAATTTATCTTATGTACAACCCTATATAAAAAATGTTTTAGTAAATAAACTTTGATTTTAACTCTTTTAACTCTTCTTTGAATTAAATAATAATAAATGTCCTAATCTAATCCAAGTGGGCCTAAATGATAATATTTTACACTTAAGGTTGTTTTTGGTCGAAATACACTTGTCCAATAGAATTAGGACATGTGTTAGGGTAATATTAATATCATTTTTACCCTTAATTACCCTATTTACTTTTAACCGTGGTAAATAAAAGTAAAAAGTTACTATTCACCAAAAATTATTTTCATCTCATTGAACCACATTTTACTTACTGACATAAACCGTGTCTCTCGGATTTTTGAAATTCCATTCACAGAAGCGGTAAAATTAAGTTTTATGAAAAATTCAGTTTTTTTAACCACCACTTAGTAGTTTCACTATTCATCAAAAATTGATGTTTTTCAGATTAATGCCAAATTTCATCCTAAGCTATATTTCATATTCCGAATTCAAAAATGAAGTCTATTTTACCAAATTCATAACATAGAAGATTCATTAATTAATTTTATAATTAAATCCCGCTGTTAAAATAAATAGCGTGTTTTTAGGAAACAATATATACCAAAAGATTGACACTTGATTATGTCTGGTTTAAATGTGAAATTACAACCAATGACCAACATTGTATTAAATTGTAAAAATATATTCTAAATATACTTTAAAACCACTCAAATTAATAATTTATCACTATTAATTATATCGATTAAAAAAGTTGTTTTTAATTATAATTTAGTAATTTTCACTATTCATCAGAATATGAAAGTTATCCGAAAAGTACCAAAATTTCACCTTAGGCTAAATTCGATACTCCGAATCCAAAAATGAAGTCCATTTTGAGAGATAAAATTTCTAAAATTTTAAAATGTGGTTATTACTATTCATAACGGCTAGTTATAATAATATTTTAATAGCATATCGTTGTTTCGTGAAACTCAGTATTGCGTACTACACATGCTATCGAGGAAGGTTGCGATTGCGTGTAATGCAAGGAAAGTCAAGGATGCGTGTTGTGCAAACTCCTGTTGATGTAGCGTACAACACAAGACATTAGTAAAATTAAAAAGAATATTTTTCATAAAATTTTGGGCTGTTACATTCTACCCCCCTTAAAATGAATTTCGCCCTCGAAATTCGTCGGGGTTATAAATAGTTTACTATTTGAAAGTTTATTTAATAGAAACCCACATCGTAAAAAGGAATACCAAAACTTGGCTTTAAAAACTAACGTATGAAATGTAACGATTACCCAAATAAACTAATCACTGGGTTTCCACATAGGTGAAAATATGGATATGGAAGAGAAATCTAACCATCATGTTCTGATGGAGAGTGGTAGAGAACATGGCTATGGAAAAGCTAGAAATCACAAATCCATAAATTTGTGACGATCTAAGGTACCATCTGATTAATGAGATATAAGAGCACTAGGACAACATTTTTGGTTTTCAAGATCATTTCCCTAAAGTTGATGAAATTGGAATTAGAAGAAATACTTTCGTGATTTTGGTATAGTCTCACTATTTGTCGTTCTTTGGACAATTTCTACTTCATCTCTTAAAGAAATGAAGTTGAATTTGTCATTCGTGATGTGTTAACAGATCATGTGATAGAATGATGAGTCATTCCATCTGTCTCAAAAGGTTAGAAAAGTTATCAAAAAAAAATACATAAGTCCATCTAAAATGAACTTATACTTCATATATCATACTCCTTTAATATAATAAAACTATTTTCTACTAAACAGGGACTTCCTGTAGGCCAGTGATAGGCGATAAAGGCCAGTCGCACTTCGGTTGTGGGTTCGATTCCTACAGCCTTGTCTGACGCGATGGGATGTCGCCCGTCCGGCAGGTTGTCCTTTTTCTAAAACTATATTACTATAACATCCCAACAATAATATCGAGAAAACTTTGATCCTTAAACAATACTAACTTATTTCCAACATAATCCATTCCAATCTTTAGGCTTATCCATAACACTGCAGTCCACTCTCATAACATAGTGAAAACAATTACCAGAGATTTAACACCATCGTCGATCCCCATATATCATAAGATATGTTTTGTTGGTCACATTCCAAACATTCAAAGTCCTTAATCATGTATTCTCTTGAATACCCATTGAACCTTAATGAAAGCATGAATGCAATTAAAAGTTAACACTTTCCACATACCAAAATCCAAAAATTCTATATACTCAAACCATGAAATAACCTTCTCATTATATCAGTCATGAGCTCATGAATACTATCAAACATCTAATTTTCTCCTTATCCCTTCATTATGCGCATATCATCTACATTCCAATAATATCTGAATAACCATTCATGGATACTGGTAACATTAATCATACACTTTCAAAACTCAAGGAAAGACAACAGTGTAACAATCCATAGATGTCTCTTTATTCCATAGTAGCATGAGATTACTTATACAAAATTACACATGATAAACATGTAATCATTCCACTACATTCTTAAACCATTGACCGAGCTTCAAAAATTCATTCATCTCACATATCATTTGTAGTCTCTTCATCATCATCCACATAAATACTACCCATATGAACATACTGATTCTCTTCATGAGTCTTTCCCTTAGGGCATTTGTTTGCATAATGCCCATACATTCCACATTTAAAACACTTAACCATTTTTGATGTCGTAGCAATATCATTATCCCCATCCATGGTGTTGACCTACCCTTTTCCTTTGAACTTACTTGCTTTGTGTCCTTCTTTTCCACACCCAAAGCATCTTCCAGTTCCCTTGAAACATTCTCCTTGATGCCTCTTCCCACATGATTTACATAGGGGAAATTGAACTTTCTTTCCTCTATGATCATCATGAAACTCCATCTTTCTCTTATTAGCCGAGTCATGAAACTTACCAAATTTTACTTTATTGATCATATTATGAGATTGCTGATTCGGCATAATAATGATGTTTGGACTTCCAAATCCCATTTCATTTGGTTTCTCATGAAGAATATCATTCCATTGTCTATAATATCCTCCATTATCATGAATCATCTTGTTTCCAGCCATTTTCTAAAACCCAAAAAGAATAGTATTAGAGGCAAAAATCATAATAATGGGGGAGTAACTTCAATATCTAACATCTTAGGTTAAATTATATGATTGTTACCATAGTTCTAGGACTATATCCTATACGTATACTTATCCTTAGGGACATCCCTAGACATACCTTAGAAATATCTCTAGGGATCTCACTAAAGTTCTCGCATCCTAGTTTCCAAAGGTTGACTAAACCTTTCCTCTGATACCAACTGTAGAGACCCGAAGCCTGACGTACATAGACTTTACATTACTTTTGCGGAATACTTAGTACATAACAAAAACACACACACACAAGGACCGTAATAGTTTAGTGTCTTTGGAAACTCGGAACGTAATCTTCTAATCGTGGTGAAAGATCTTCAATATCTCCCATAAAGATCTTCCCTTTTTTTTTACCTAAAACCTTTCTTTATATCCTGGGGAAAAGAAAACATAAAAGGGTGAGCTCAAATGCTCAGTAAGGGTAAACAAAATAAATATCAATCACATCATTTTCATAAGAACATAACATTATGGAAATCTTAACCTGCAAAAGAGACCATAATTTCATAACATGGGATAAATCATAGTAGTGAAATGAAATTCCAATAATCATAACATAAAACATGAAACTTTGTGGAATTCACATATAATCATAGAGAATCATTTCTTGTTAGTCAAGACTCATTGCCAAGACCATCTTAGTGGACAAAGTCCCTTTCTGAATCGAGTAACCCTTGTTTCAGTCATGTTTCACTGAACCGGTATAACCTACCGTTCCAGCCCTGTCTATCTCATGAGATATAAAATCTTTACCCAATGCATTAGAGGGAGATATAGGTCCCACCCATCCTATAATGAATCCTTTCTTATGTGTGCCACATAATCAAAAATCATACATCATCGCATAACCCATGTAACAAAAATGGGATTCTTAAACAACATGACATCATAAAACCATTCATATAAGATAAAGGAATTCATAAACATAATTACATAACAACATAGTCAAATCAATGTAAAAATATGGATAGAAACAGAACCCTTTATTATCTTAGATGTAAAATAATTTTGATAAAACACTTGAATTGAATTCTTGAGGAAAATATCCTTTCTTCTTCAAAATCAATTCCTTTTCACAAAACATCATGAAATTTTAAAAGAAAAAGATTTTATTGAAAATAGTCATGAAATATTTTGAAGGAAGGTTCATGAAAATAAGGCTTTATAAAACCGTAAAAATCCGTTCGTGCCGTATAAGTTAAAAAAAACATTATTCGTACTTTTATCGGAAAAGTCAAAAAGTACCTCGTATAAAAAAACGACAAAATATTCCTTTCATATCTTTTACTAAAAACTCATAGAAGAGTAAAATCGGATTTAAACAATTGTAGGTGGATGGAAATAATATTACATATTGAGGAAACATGGATGCGGATGATAAAATACACCCCAGTAAATACTAAAGTATAAACAATCTCGGATAAAAATGAGATTGTGATATTTTCCCTTACCTTAGGTCCGATTTGCTTCGTATGTGTCCGAACCTCCTGTATAATGATTTAAATAATGTCATTGACTTATTACAGAATCATATTCATTGTTATGATATCATATATGGTTCACTTATGACATTATATTACCCGTTATTTTGTAAATTCCATGTTAAATAAGCGTTTTGGGTAAGATCGTTTCATTTATCGTAGGTGTTTTGACTTGTTGTTCTTGACATTATTATTACTTATATCATGATTTACTTACTTCCAGAATATAAAATATGATTTATATATCATATATATTCAGTATATATATATATAAGATAGATAAATGAAATGAAAAACACCGTTCATGGAGACGGTAGTCCGTACGTACGCATGAACGCTGTTTTCCTTTCCTTATTGTCTTGAATGGAAGTAAGTAGATGACATACATATACATATATACATAAATCCAGTAGCTTTATAATGTCATATATTTCATTATTATTTCTTATATATACTTTTTAATCACTCTTAAATGGTTAACATGGAGAATGAATCTCATCGCGTCGTGGAGACGGTAGTCCGTACGTATGCACGAGCGATGATATCATTTCCATAAATATTGAATTGAATTGGAGTGGATTATACAATATATCAGAATAAATATGATGTTGTAATAACTATGTATAGTTATTCTTTACACCATTATACCCATCCATGTAAGGTGGTGGTGGAAAATAGATTACACCACGGCGTGGAGACGGTATTCCGTACGTACGCACGCGCGGTGATTTCTTTTTCCGTAGGATGGATAGATGGTGAAATAGGTTTGTTTCATACTTATAATAACATATCAGTATATGAGTGATACTGATGTTATTACTTCATAATGAAACAACCTAAGAAGAAGAAGTGGAAGAAGAAATAAAGATGAAATAATTCGTAACGGTAATTACCTCTTCTTTGAAGCGCCTCTTTGAGACCTCCTCTTAGGGCACTAAAATTGGTCTTTGAGGAAGACCAGAACCTCTAGGATGTTTCTAGGGATGTGGAGAAGAGATTTTGGCATGGTTTGGCCAAGCTTGAGTGCTCAAATTGGTGTGAGGAGGAGGGGGAGGAGGTGTCCTTTTATAAGGGAGGAGAGGGGCACCTTAGGAATACCTCAAAATATTATTTTATATTAATGTCAAAATCGGTTTATAATGGTTCCAAAGGGTCTTATTTCGAAGATAAAGTGGGGATGGGTCGAAATCCTATCAACCAATAGGATTTAGACAAGTTTAGGTTATTATTTTAACCTTATCAATTACATTTAACTCTAAGTTAAATAATTTAACTTTTACCGTGTCTTTTTGTTTTCTTACACTATATGGTTAATAGACTTACTATAACATGCCAAACGAACCCCAAATTGTTTATTATTAATATATATATCCTTATCTAAGTCATTCGGCCGAACCTTAGATTTTTAGGAATACAATAACAATTAATATTATAATATTAGATTTAAAACTATTTTGTGTCAATTTTGACACTATTTGATATATGATTTTTGTGAAAGTCATAACAGAATTATATGTTCCAAAAAAGTTGATTAAAGCAATAATAATATATCATAGTAACCTAGAAAATTAGTGTAATTCATAAAAAGTCTCAAATTACATTCATTTGAGCATTTATAACATCAATTATGTTAATATTTCCTTAAAAGGGTAATTACTGAATCATCATTGTGTCATAAATAAATTACTTTTTTTAAAGTCTAAAAATTATAAATAAAATACCATTATGTAGGAAATATTTTTAGCTTTCTAATGAATATTTACAATCGAATTTATCTTATGTACAACCCTATATAAAAAATGTTTTAGTAAATAAACTTTGATTTTAACTCTTTTAACTCTTCTTTGAATTAAATAATAATAAATGTCCTAATCTAATTCAAGTGGGCCTAAATGATAATATTTTACACTTAAGGTTTTTTTTGGTCGAAATACACTTGTCCAATAGAATTAGGACATGTGTTAGGGTAATATTAATATCATTTTTACCCTTAATTACCCTATTTACTTGGTAAAAAGTTACTATTCACCAAAAATTATTTTCATCTCATTGAACCACATTTTACTTACTGACATAAATCGTGTCTCTTGGATTTTTGAAATTCCATTCACAGAAGCGGTAAAATTAAGTTTTATGAAAAATTCAGTTTTTTTAACCACCACTTAGTAGTTTCACTATTCATCAAAAATTGATGTTTTTCAGATTAATGCCAAATTTCATCCTAGGCTATATTTCATATTCCGAATTCAAAAATGAAGTCTATTTTACCAAATTCATAACATAGAAGATTCATTAATTAATTTTATAATTAAATCCCGCTGTTAAAATAAATAGCGTGTTTTTAGGAAACAATATATACCAAAAGATTGACACTTGATTAAGTCTGGTTTAAATGTGAAATTACAACCAATGACCAACATTGTATTAAATTGTAAAAATATATTCTAAATATACTTTAAAACCACTAAAATTAATAATTTATCACTATTAATTATTTCGATTAAAAAATTTGTTTTTAATTATAATTTAGTAATTTTCACTATTCATCAGAATATGAAAGTTATCCGAAAAGTACCAAAATTTTACCTTAGGCTAAATTCGATACTCCAAATCCCAAAATGAAGTCCATTTTAAGAGCTAAAATTTCTAAAATTTTAAAAGGTGGTTATTACTATTCATAACAGCTAGTTATAATAATATTTTAATAGCATATCGTTGTTTCGTGAAACTCAGTGTTGCGTACTACACACGCTATCGAGGAAGGTTGCGATTGCGTGTAATGCAAGGAAAGTCAAGGATGCGTGTTGTGAAAGCTCCTGTTGGTGTAGCGTACAACACAAGACATTAGTAAAATTAAAAAGAATATTTTTCATAAAATTTTGGGCTGTTACAGAAAAAATTATTACCTTCAATACCAAAGTTAGGACATCTTTCTGAATTGGTAAAGAATACAGAAAATACCTAAATATGTTAGTCTCAGGATACTTATAGATACATAAAGGTTCTATATAATTTTGATCCCTACACATCACTTATTTAAATTCAATCCATTCATTATATGATATAATGAGTAAACAATACATAATAATCTTTATAAATAATAGTTTATATTGGAAAAGAAATACATAAAAAGAAGATCTTATCTCCATATTAATAAAAGTTATAACATGATCATTAACCATACTGAAAAATAAAGTGGCTGGTTAATCATTATAGAGTAAAGAGTTTTAGTAATCAATAAATATCCATATTATCATAATAAATATATTAATTTTCAATAGTTCCCCAATCAATAAATAGAATATGTTTCTATATAATAATCCTTCCAGATAAAACCATGTGGAGTAATGGTATAGGGTTAAATTAGTAGTATCCCTAATCAATTTATGTATGGAATCTAGATGTACCCCCTTCAATAAAGGAAATGGAAAACATGGTATCCAGAAAGAAAAGTCAATGTGAGAAAAGTTATGATTATTCATCATGAATGGTTAGGAATAACAAAGGAAGTGGTGGATCATATATCTGATATAAGGGAAAATTAAATAATACATCTACAGAAAGATGGTTTATTGTTTCAAAAGAATATATCCCTAGTGTAACAAATTTAACTCAAAAGGATGTTGACATTAATGAAAATTATCCTTGCAAAATAATTCTTACAGAAATATCTCATAACAATGTATCAAGAATCTAATTATTTGATACTACTAGTTTAATATCATGATATGTAAATATGTTTATATTTATTTTAGGATAAATTATATAAGATAAATCTCATGAGGGTATATTATTTTGAATTTGAAAATAAAATAGAGATGAAAACATAAAATAGATTTTAGAACATATGTTTAACATTTATGTAAAATACAATGTAGCTAGTAATTTTATAGAGTAACATTTTAAAAGTTGAAGATAAGTATTTTTAAAAAATATTAATTTTAAAATTAATCTCCAATAATAGAGTATTTAAAATGATATAATGTTTTCTATAGTAAATGTTGAGCTAAGGATAAAACATTTGATAATGAAAGTAAATAAACTTTTTTAAAACTGGGAAAATACCTTTGTTGAAACCCCACATAATTAAACATTTTTTTATTATTTTTCTTTTCCAAAATAGGAATATATAATAATATTCAATAACATATTATGGTGTAATAACCTAATAAGATTTAAAGACTAAATAGTATAACTTAATGAATGAAAATTTAGTTACTAAAAATCATTAAAACTAGAGTAACAATTGATTTAAATTCCATTTAATAAAAGGAAAATGATTTGGATTAGAATTCTGAACGAATAAAAAAATATAATAATGATACATCCATGGGTATTAAAAACTATACAATGAAAAACATGGTCTATAACAGAAACATGTCTTATGGAATTCAAGTTTCATACAAAAAACATTTATGGCTTGAGTAACATTTTAATCAAAATCCCTCGAAAGATATGGATTATAATTGAAAATAAAAAATCATTATTATCAAATAATTCAGGATTTTATATATTAAATTGTTATTATTTGAACTTTAGAAAGTAAATTATGTGTATAACAAAAAAATATGTCCGAAATGAAGGAATTTGATGTGAAAAACCGTTACCTTGTTCCAGATTCATTCTATGCATGCTCCTAACCTCCTAAAAATAAAACAAATATTAGAAAATTTCATATAAAAAGTATTAATATAAATTTCATTTAGTATATTCCATTATTTCCATATACTATTTATTGATTTTATATTTTTCTAATGGTTGTGTGAAAGTTTAATTGGTGTCATCTTATTTCCGTGATTTCAGATATTGAAGATGATATTTTATTAATAAGATAAATAATTAATATAATTATTTGAAAATAAAAAAAAATTATTATTTTTATTACGGTATAATAAAACTATAATTAATTTATCATATTCATTGATGATATAGTTTTCTATCATTGTTCATGTAGGTGGTTAAATGAACCCCAACATGAACATACAATAAATAGATGGGGGAGTATGGTTAGAGAAGTATATAATAACATTATAAAAGAAGAATAACGATATTATTTATATTTTTATATATTTCTTAAACATATTTTATGTGGTTTTTATAAAAATTGTAAATCATTATAAAAAAATGTTACTTGGTGAAGGTGACAGTCTGTACAATGCATGGTTAATGTTATTTTATTGATATAAGGGGATAGAAAGAAATAAATAATGGTTTTCAATTTAATATAATAACAATTAATTATACTAATAATAATTATTTCATTATATAACTATGGCTAGGATAGGTTTGTAAGTAAAAAAATAAAACTATAATGGCTAAGTAATACTCATTGTGGTACCTTAATCATTCTCTTGAAAGTATCCATTAAAATGAAGGGATTGTGATAAATAATTGAGACTAGAGGCTTATGAAAAATATATAGGCTTATATGAGGATAAATATTTCATATTTTCAAAAAGTAATCATAATTAATGGGTGTGGCATTGAGGGATGGAAGTGCCCCCTTTTATAAGTGAAGAAAAGGGAACTTTTGTGAATACCTTTTACTTTTCAATGAAATCATTACACTATTCAAAGGTAAATTACTCAAAATTTTATAAATAATTTATTTTTTGGTGTACTTAATTTTATAAATCCTATACCAAAGAACATCACACGTTTTTTAACTTATACTAGTTATTTATCGTTATAGTTTTTTGTTTTTTTCATTTTGGAATTTACCTTGGTAACAAGTTTTAAACTAAGTAATTAAAATTTTATTAAAAGTATAAGGTATCACATATAATAATATGTTGGTATTATAAACCTAAATATTGGATCCATACACTCAAATTCAATTTATAGATAAGATTTAATTAAATTTTAAAATAAAACATTTAATATATATATATATATTGTTTTGTAGAAGACTATTTTTTATAACATTTTGTGTTCTTAATATTATTTAGTGTTAATTAAATATTAAATGTGTTTTAATATATTTAAATATATATTTTTGAAATAATATTAGTATCATAATTTAAAATATATTAATTTAACTTATTATATCACAATTATATAATATTAATAAAATAATTCTTTAAAAAACAAATTTACCATTATCATGGTCATTAACATTAATTTTTGTAATCATACTTTTATACCCAAAAAAATATGTTTACCTTATTAATTAATAGGATCATTTTGATATAAAATATTAAATTGATTGTGATATATATAATTTCTATAAGTGATTGTGGAAAATTTTAATAAATGTGATAAAAAATATTTAGAGTAAAATATTAATTATGTTTCCGAAACATTACAAATTTGTTTACTAAATTCAAAATAGTGTTTATAAATTATTTAATTTACTTTATAAATATATATTTATATATATATATATTATTTCAATATATTTTAAGCGATTAATTTTTTAACACATGTCATAAAAGTAAAAATCTATCAAAATCATTATTTTCAGTAATCGACTAAAAATAAACTATATCATAAAAATACCAAAACATCATTTTAAGATAATATTAAAATAATAAATATAAATTTGAAGTTTATTTTTTGAAATTTAAAAAACTAAATTTCGATAATTTAACTTTTAAAAAACATAAAAATATAATTAAAATTGTTTTCATAGTAAAATTACCTTTTAAAAATATTAAATCTTCTATTTATTATTTCAAATCAATTAATAAAAAAAAATTGTACTAAAAAATGTTTCATTCAATAATATATTTTATCCATAATATATTTAGTTCTTAAAAACAAATACCAAATCCAATTTTTAGAAAGTTTTATTTTAAATAATAAAGTAGTCTTATTAATTATTTAGCAATACTAATTGATTTTTTATTAATTAATTATTATAATTATTGACCTTTATTTTTATTTCTACTTATATATTATAATTTTGTTACATATATTTTAATTCATTATTTATACATCTATATTTTTAAAGTTATTTACTGATCTACAGTTCATTGTGATTTGGTGTTACACATACTTCATTCTATCGAACCTATTATGTCTTCAAGGAATATAGTATCTAAAATTTAGGGGTGTTACGTGCATGTAGAAGTGCATGGGATATAAGTTGATGTTATGTATAGTGTTTCACCCCTAAAGAATGTGAATTCATATAGGATAATCTTACTACTATAATATATGCTCAAGGCATGCATACTATATTTTAAAAGAGAATGAGGTGACCATTAGTCCTTAGATGAGTTTTCATATAATATTATATTTCAAGAATCAATCATGATTTCTCCTTTTGAGTCTCGTTGTAGTCATTTTTTTCACCCACAATTATTTTTTTAGAGGTGTTTGAGTTGATGGTTATTAGTATGATATTGGTGTAACAATCAACTATGAGAGTGAAATTGATCTGAAGGTGGTACTTTTATGATCATAGTAGGAAATACACATATAATAATTGATGGTGAGGATCCTTTTATTTTTATATGGAAACTATGTATTCTTATGGGAATTACCTCAATTGTTCCATCAGAATATGATGAGCTAGTGAAATCTCACACTATGGTTTGTCAGTACTTTTGCGATTGTGTAGTGGATTTCAATAGTGGTTTACCGATTGCATATACATCTATGGCACCAAGATATTCATAATTTGTTCTAAGTTTTGTATATCTGGATGTAAAATAAAAAACCATTTCTTGTGATCGATGGTGATAATGTTAGTTAGAGTTGGATTCATTGTTTGAGGAAAACTCATCATGTGTCGTGGGTCAGAGTAAGAAGTTTTCATTTGGGAAGGCAATTCCACCCATCCATGAATTATACAAACAATAATGTATTGGGTAGGATACATAGTTGATATTTTCATATATACATGAATAGTGGTCTAAAATATTTTATGATGATCCCAATAGAAGATTTTTGGGGATGATAATCTGTTAGAGGTGCAGTTTGTAACTCCTCTTAAATTTCATGGTGTGTATTGTTTTAGTTTTTTTAATAATAAATATCAAGATAATATTGAGTTTTTTGGGGAGTTAGTGGTATCCTAGGATCACAATTTTAGAGATTAATTCTTAGTTTGGAGTAAGAATTCTTCAGTTAGTAGTTTGTACATTGTAAAGAAGAGAGGCATGACATGATAAGGTGTTTGATCCATGAGGACAAAACATAGTGGAGGCTGACACATTATAATGGGTACATTAGGGTAGGAGGTGAAAATGTGGTGGAGGGTCACCATGACATAAGGAAGGGCTTTTTCAAAAATATAAATGTTTGAAAGGTAAGGGTCTTATATGTATGGGTAACTAATAAGTTATGGTGTGGAAATGGAAGGAATAGAATTAGAGATTGAATTATGGTATGGATTAGAGAAATAAGATATAGTGTGGTGGACGGTGACCTGGAATAATGTTCTAGACCAAGTAAAACTCATTATGTATAAGTATATAGGGTTAATTTGTGAGGAATCAATAGGGTGGGTTATCACGGTGTGACCACGAAGGCCAATCCATGTAGGTGACTTATTGAGGGGGTTAGTCTTCTATAGAGGAGAGTTTGTTTCATGCTAAAAGGATACTAAACACACCCAAATCCCAAAATGGATACATCAGAGCATGAACATCAGAATCACTCTATGACCAAACTTCTATGAAATATTTTTAAGCTGTAAGATCCACAAATTCATCATTTTTACCCTTTAGCCTCTCCTCTAATTCGACCTCAACCCCCCCCCCCCCCCCACACACTACTCAATTTTCTCCATGTTTTGAGATCTCCCATGGATTATTGATATCCTTATATTTTTCCTATGGTATGTTTTCTGTTTTTTCATTGAATAGGTTCTCTATTTGTAATTATAAAACCATCCAAGTCTGCGATATTGTATTCTTTCACCGATTATTTATTCCCCATTTAAAATACCTAATTTATAAGTTTTAGGGATTATTTTATGGGTGTTTTATTAAGGTTAAATTAAAGAGTTTGTGTTATAATGTGTTCCTTATTAATATTGAGGTAGAATGTTGATACAATGTTACATAATTCATATGTACATATATGGATTGGTTTCAATGTCAGAGCATGAGTTGTCCCTATGGTGTTTTAATTTTTTTATAAAACAAACTGTTAGAGTATGAATTGATATAGTTGGCTCTAGAGAGGATGATGGTCAAAATGTATTATAAAGGGTGGAACCCTGATCTTTCTATGGTTATAGGTACGGATTATAGCCTATTTGAGTTGAGTGTAGGGTGATTTATTCAAGCTCAGTTAAGGATTGGGTGACCCAGTGAGGTCTTTTTGGGGTATCGTTGATGAGTCCCTTCACCATAAAATGTATCAAATCACAAAAATGGTTTGTTGGGAAACCTTTAGATGTTGGTAAAGTGGAATCCAAGGGGATATTAATGGGATACTTATATTAATGGAATGTTTAATTTGGCTGATGTGGGTAGTTTATGTTAATTAATTTAACTTGATTATTATATTCATTGTGAAATGTTGAGACGAAATATTTTGACCACATACTAGGTTAGATAATGGTAGTTCCCGGTATGATGGTATGTTATTGATGATGTTAAGTCCAACCTTTAGTGAGAATTTTGGTCCCCAATATGATTATGTGTGTCCTACCTTGAGTGAGAATCTAAATTTGAAATTATTATGTGCGACTAACATTGAAAAAAAAGGTGTAACTCAGGACTTGATATGGGTTTGATGTGTGAACAACCTTGAGTGGGATGGTGTGGTAAGAAATTTAGAGTGGGTTTTGTCTAGTGATATCTCTTGAGTGAAAATGGTGTCTTATGGTGATTCAAATGGTATATTAGTTTGTATTAGTAATGTTTTTGGATATATTTGTGGATTTAGTTGACCCTTCCTTCTATCATGGAGCTGGTGAAAGTATGGTCAGGGTTGTTCATGATGGTCTGATAGAGTTGTGTTATTATTATGTATTTACTTCTTTCAGTGTATATACCTTAATATATATTATCCACTAATAATAAGAATGTGTTAGTTAGGTATTAGTAGGTTTTATTACCCGCACAATGTATAAGAACCCCAGTGCATGTGAAAATTATTTTACAGGGATCCTTCCAAGGGAATGAACCCTTTGATAGGATGGTGTTCATGTTGAGCTAGTCAGGGACTGAGGTGATGGAAATAAAAACTCTAGGATATTTTTATTGATGTTACTATATTATTATTTTGGTCTTATATTATTCACAAAGTTTTTATTCCCAACATGTGTGGATATATTTTACTTAGATATATAGTATATTTTATCTTCATTGATTTTTTGTGTTGTAATTATCTGTCAGATTTTGATTTATTTTGTTCTATAATTTTTTCATTTATTAATTATCTTGTTTTGTTTATTATTGTTTGTTACTTGATATCAATGGAATAGTATTCCAATCTAATGAATTAGGTCCTCTCCACTAGTGGTAGTTTTTATGTGTTTGGGGAGGAATGCATGAGGTCATGTATCGTATGAGATGAAACAAAATGATCTAGTTCAGGGTTTTATAGGGATCATTACTATGGTATTACCATCATAATAAAGACAATGGATATTTTTTAATATAAAAATAACTCCACCAATGTCATATCTAAAACCCTCAATATGGTCAGCTCCACTTTGATGTGGTAAAATCATTTTAGTTTGGTTTGATCTCCCATCATTAAAAACACCTTCAAAACATAAATATTTATCAAAAATATTCTTCGAGGATATTTTTAAGACAAATTATATTAAAAAATAAACTTTATATCCTTAAAAATAAACACCAAAATACTTTATTCATATAAGGATAATTATTAATTTTTCTCACTTATTATATGATGGTATAAAACTTCCTGTCTAATTAACTAGTTTTTTTGTGTTGATTTTTTTTTTGAAATTTTTTTATGGAAGATTGGCGGAGTTTGAGTGCAATTTTTATATAGGGGTTTTTTTAAGAATTTAGTTTTGTATTTCCATAAGGAGTTTCAGGGATGTATCATAGATATACTAATTACAATTTGGGATCCTTTGGGGTTAAATTTTAAAGATATATCATTTCAGGTACTTAGTGGCCTATCCATTTAGTATTTCTGGGGTGTTAATCCATGAATTTTATCTTAGTTAAGGGAAAGATTCATAATGTGGTGTGGTCTCCAATACTATGGCAAGAATTGTATGGAGGTTGATGTTAAGGTTCTTACATTTTATGAGTCTTTTCACATAGAGTTGATCCTTACCCCATGGTATCTCGCCGGGTTTATGGGATCTATTCTTTTCCACTATATGATTTCTAGAGGGACATTTAGACATGGGTTATCACAACATAGTATAGCAAGTCACATTGTGGTTTTATGGAAAAACTAGGCACTTCGGCATGATCCTTCCTCTTACGTTGTGATCTTTTATTTTTCTCTAATGGTTTTATGTTTAGGATTTTCATTAAATTATATTAATTTACAATATTTTCTCAAAACTCTTGGGTGACATTCAGCCTATTTTAGGAGACATTTGATCCCCACTACATTATCATTGATTAACTAATTTTAGTAGATTGATTATTGGTGATCCAATATGAGTTCCCCATCTTTTATTCATGGTTTCTTATCATTATTTCCTTGTGGATTCTCATTGGTGGTTCTAATTCAGTTTAATTCTATTTTTACTACTATGATTTTGATGAGGAATTAATGGGGTATAGGTTGAGTAAGGATTCTCTTGTGTAGTTGCGGTTTTTATATCATATATTCCCTACTTTTTGTTTACTTAATGAATAGAAATGATTTGGTTGAAGTATCATATTCAATAAATTTAATTTATTTTGTTTTCATTCTTGTATTATAATTATTTTTTCTTTATTTAGGTGATTACTACATATTTAGATAAAAAATACAATGCATTTAACTAAATAAAATTAAATTTTAATGGGGTGACTCTCATTATTTTTCCTACTTTCATGATATTTCTTTCACACATGGTGTTTGTTTGCTACTATTGTATAAAATCATTGATTTCATAGAGTATTTTTGTGTTGATTCTATGTTTCACCTATTTTAATCACATTTCATAAAAATATAATCATATAAATAAGGTAAATAGACTTAGTTTTTGGAAATTTAGTCTCGAAGGAATGTGATTTGTTGGAGGAAGGTTTTGTGGTAAGAGTTGTTACTAGAATTGGTAGTTCTGTGTATGTTGTCCATGTGTTCTCATTGTTTGAAATTTTTTTTGTCCTTAATTGTGTGATTATTTTTATATCATCATGTAATTTTTGATGTGTTTTAATTTGTATGTGATGTTTTTTTGGTTGTGGGTTTTCATTTTTTGGCATGTTTTGGGTAGTGGGGCAATGTTGTTTAGTATTTATTAGGTAGTGGTGTTGTGTTTTTTAAGAATGAGATTCATTTTTGGATGGGTTTTTATCGTTAGTTGATATTGGTTGTGTGATTAGTGTTGGTTTTTTAGTAGTTTTTTTTTGAAATGTTTTCTTCAATTAGTGAGAGGTAATGGGGAGTTTTTCATGGAGTGATGGCATGGTTATCTTTATTGGGGTTTATTATAGTTTATTGATTGTAGTAAAATGTACTAACTTATAATAATGAAATGGAATTGGTAAATTTCTAGGAATGGTTTGTCATTAAATATAGAATCGAATGGATTTACAAATATAAAATTGTGTAAATGAATAATTTAGAAAAGGGAAAACAATATGATTAATTGGGTTGTTATAAATTCTTATAGTGTTTTTTTGTGTGGGAAAGGGGGTCGGTTTTGGTGTTATTGATAGAATTTATGGTGGTGTGTGGTGATGGTACTATAGTAATGGTTCAATATTATGATGGGGTTATATTTCTGTGGACCCTCTTGGTTGTTCTTGTGTGTGGTATATATATATGATGTATTTTCTTTGGATTTCTTTACGCACCTTGTTGGATTTTGATTACCTTACTAATTCCAAAAATGTTATGGGTTATTAATTGTTTACCCAATATCTAGGTTGGTGATGATGGATGGAAGGATACCTCAAATTCTATACTCTCCCTAAATAATGTGGTACTACGGATTTTCTATGTTTATGGATAGGTGGGACATATTGGGGGTCATTAATTGTCGGAGGAGGGCATAAGGTTGGTGTCCATCATGTTCAACATACCTTTCTATACTGAATATTTTATGTATATGTGAGATGTGACAGACAACAGTGGATATGGGATGATGAGGATGATTTTGACATTGATTGTGGTGTGGATGTGGTTATGGTTTGGGTGGATTGTTGTTAGTATAGGATATCAGATCCTATGGGAGTTTACGTTATAAAGGCTTGTAACTAAACCCTTATCAGATATTAGATGGATTAATCAGAAAACATTTGATGTTGGGGTGTGAGTGTGTAAAATAAATTAATATGTGGTTTAAGGATTCTTATTTTCATATATAATAACATTATATTATTACTCTTAGATGAAATACATTTTGAGTTAGCCTTGGTGAATCTAGGTAATAGTTAACCTAATAATTTCTTTTTCGTTATTCTATATGTTCATCGATGCATTAAAATAATTGTTCAATATTTTCATGAGAGTCCTTGTATAACAACCTCGATTCTAGTAAAAGGTTTAGTGTTAACATTATTATATTGTCATATGATAAAAAAATCACATCTCGTGGTATTGAATAGTTTAATATTCTTGGGATACTATATAAAAATTTGATTGTCATTTTACATTAGAAACATTAAAACATATTATATAAAATTCTGGAAAACTATCTTATTATTCTTTTAAATAATTCAAATATATATACTTTATACCCTTGGTAATAGAAAAAATCATATATTGTTATATCATATACTTAGTAAGGGAAACTATATAGTAAAATATGCCATAAATAAATAATGAATAATCAATTTGTAAGAGTGAATAATAAATAAATATTCCATATAATCAATAAAATGGGCATGAAATTTTTCCAAGGATAATAATGTAAATAATAAATTGGAATACAATGATTGATTTTTTAATTATGGATTGGATAATGACTGACACCATAATTCATAATCCAAAACAAAAAATCTTTACATAAAGGCCTTATTCCAATACATAATGATCTTATGTTAATGGACCCTATTGATACATCATGATATTATAGTCAAGGAATCATTCCAATACATCATAGTATTACTATCATGGCCTCATTATAAGAAATAATACATAAATAGGAACCATATACACTAAATAACTAAACTAGATTATCTCATGAGACCTACTGATGCATCAAGGGGAAATAAAGGGCCTCACCCATCACTTATACATGTCCAATACATTCTCAAAAAATTATTGTTAAATATAATATATAATTAATATTCCTTATCAATCAATTATTATATGTATTGAATCAGGTATAAATAATTTCAATGTTACAACAATTAATGGAATAAATGTCTTTGTAAGCTTCTTTCACCACACACCGTGTACAATAACATTTATACCAATTATTCAAAATAGACAAGAATATTATAGAAGAACATATATTCACATACTTCATTATGGTTCATAAAGAAGTATTTTAAATATCCAAATCATATTCCCCATGGATATTAAACTAAGTTTGAAGTCAGTACCACTAGTTTTACATCGAGTGAAAACTGAGTTAATAACAAACCAAACTTTTTTATATTTGTTACCCCTAGGTGCATTTTTTCAAGAGCCTATATCCACTTATTTATCTTTATTAGGGGACATAATTTATTTGAAAGCAACACTATTTACATTAAAAAATGTTTATAATGTTTATATAGGCGAATAAAACATTCATAAATACATTATAGAGGAAAATGGATGCTAAAAATTGAAAATAACTTCCTTAAAATTATTGTAACTTTGAAGTAAAAAAACAAAGATATAAATGAATTTTAACATTTTTTAAATATTTTTCAAGGATAAATTTAAAAAAATTAATCTAAACTAATTTATTATAATGGAATATTGAAATTAAACTATTATTAATTAATATAATTTATATTGGAAGATAAAAATACACATAAGTGAAATTAAAACCCTTTAAAACTTATATGAAAAAATATCAATTTATTTTAATATAGAAATGAAAAACTCACAAAATAATGGAAATAGATTTTAATTTTTTAAACCATATAAACATGTAAAGGAAGATAAATAATGAGTAATGTTCATGATTATGGGAATAATTATTCATATAAAAATGTTTAGAATAGATTACATTAAAACTTTATTAGAGGAATTTAAAACTGAATTATATAGAAAACATTAAGAATATTAATTTTAAGGATTTGAAAATAACATAAATTTATATATAAAAATATTATTATTTATCATTTATGTATATAAAATTATAATTTTAAAGAAACAAATGATATGTATAAGGAAGAAAATATTATTATGAAAAAAAGTAGAAATCAGGTTGAATTTTCTTAAAAAATTATTTTTGTGGTTTTGAGTACCAAGAAGATGAAAAATGGAAATAATATGTCTAAACACTATAAATTTAAATAGTATATGGAAATAGATTAGTTTTTAATAGGAAATTGTCTATAAATCCCACAAAAGTATATTCAAGCATAAATAATCCAGATTAAAAATGAGATTGAATAAACTGCTACTATGGATTTCCTCTTGGTTGGACATGTTCCAGCCTCCTATATAATAAATATATATTTACTATTCTTCTATATCATATCCATATTTATATCTATATTTATTGATATAATTTATTGATAACATCTCTATACCTATTAACTCCTAATTCATTATTTAAATCAATTATTTAAGAATGTTCCATTTCTCATGTGTGTTTTAATTTGGTGGTTCTAATACTTGCACCATGATGATGGTTTTATTACCTAAAAATGTTAATAATATTATAAATATCATATTTTTTCCATTAAAATATGATTTTATAACCATATATTTAAGGGTATTATGAAAAATTATAAATGTCATTCATAGAGGTGGTAGTTCGTACATATGTATATGTGACATTTTCAATTTTAAAAGATGGAAAGGAAGGAAGGTTGATAATTATTTAAAACTATCAACCCATAATTGTGTTATAAATATCACATTTTTCAATTAATTATATCTGTATAACTAGTCATATGAAGTGGTGATGAAAAATTAATCACATCGCTCCATAGAGATGATAAACGGCCCATGCACATGACTGATGTTCTTATATTCCAATAGGTTATGGGGAAGAAAAATAGATAATATTTTATATTTAAAATATAATAATTATTTAATAAATTTCATATATTTTCATTAAACAATTAATGATATGTGGTGATTAAAAATTATATATATCGTTTCATAGAGGTGGTATTTCGTAAATATGCGTGACTGACGTTTCAAATTTATATTATATGAAAAAAAGATAGAAAATGGTTTTTTTATTAACATAAAAATATTTAATTATAGTAAATATAATTATTTAATTATGTTAAGATGGTTATATATTATTTTTATGAGGATTGAGAAGAATAAACTTGAAAAAGGTCAGTAAGAACATATTCTTCTTCATTGGATATTCACCTTTGAAAATAGTTTATGGACTCTAGGATGGGTCTTTTAATATGACCAAAACCTATTGGTCAAAGATAAGGGTGTTGGGAAGTTATATGGGTATATCAAGGTTGATATAATGGATCTTTGGGTGTGTGTGTGTGTATGTGAGGATATAAGTTTTCCTTTTATAAGATAGGTGAATGTAACCCTTTTAAATACCCTTAAAATTAAAATAATATAAACTTATTTTCATTAAAATAATTCACCAAATAAACAATGTTACAAAGATAGGATCCTTTAAGTATAAATACACTGATCTAAAAAAATTATTGGTTTAGTGATATTTTAATCCTTACCTTTTAGTATATCCCCATCGTTAACCCTTTTAACCCTTATCATGGTGAAAAACAATTAACCATGGTGGTTATTCATTGAGACTAAAAAAAATAAAATTGTACTTGTTATATAATTTTAAAATACTAATGCCAAATATTGAATCAATTTTATAATATTCAATTTTTATTTGGGGAAAAATTTAATTTTAATGTATTTATACAAAAAAATGAAAAATAATTTTTAGACAAATGTACTTGAAGTAAAAAAAATGTATTTATATCAAAATCATGTACAGAATTGATTATCATGAAATTTATTGGTTTAAAAAAATTAGTTATGTGACTTTAAAACCAATTAAAAACCTAATGTATCATTTTAATTACTTAATTAAATAAAGGGATCAATTATAGTTCTTTATTATAAAATAACATCTCTTGGGATTTGAATTTCCATATACAGGTTTCTTAATTCAACATAATACATAATAAAATCATTAAACATATATTTCATCAAAAAAAATATTATATAATATTTTAATACATTCTTATATAATACTGTTATATTTAAATATGTTTTCAAAAACATACATTGATAACTGAGTGATATTTCCCATATAAGACCCAATATATTTATCTTCCTCTTTCTTTAGGTTGATAGGTTCTTTTACCATAAAGATAAAGTGTATGATAAAATATACTTAATTGATTTATTTCCATTATATTAGCATAATTTCATCTTATGGTTGTGTTTTGATCAATTTTCCTCCTTTTCTTAATCTTATATTCTAAATAATGAATAATCAAGATCATTCTCTCATGAAAAAATAATAAAAATAAACTTTTAATTGATTATAAAAAATCATAAAATATTGATAATCTATTCATCCAAGTTTTATCCACAAACTTAAAAATTGTGAGTATGGGTAAAATCAACATCCAAGGAAATTCTAACATTAAAATCCTAAACAATACCACAAATTTAACATAAATTATTTTATACCTTATATTATAATTACTTAATCCTAAAAATTAATTAAATCCAAAAAAAAAATTCTCAAATCCAATCATATGTATAACAACCATGTTCAAAAAGAGAGAATATCTTCTAAACCTAATATAGATCGCTTGATATATTCTTATTTAACTAGATTCTGATCAGGTGTCTTAATTGACAACTATTTCCTCATAATTTCAAGTGATGATTCAATATCCAAGATAAATATAAAATATTTTGTAGATATAAAATCAAATAAATCACGATTTTACTATAAAACTACCTATTATCCCAACCTATGGGACATCAAATTAAGCTGTAGTAATTTAATAATATTGGCCTTGATCTCTTGGTCTTTTTCAAGTAAATATATTTAATTCCTAATGAATTTATTTGTATATTTCCCCATTTCCTAAAAATTTAATGATTGGAAAGTGGAGGCTTCTTTTTTCATATATATTCATGATCCATATGGCCCTTATCTCCATAATTTTTATAGAATTCCATTCCATTTAATCAAGTACCAAGCTATTTCTTTATACAATTATCACATATTATAAGTTACAAACTTCCCATATTCAACATTGACTTGTCACTTTTTCCTTAGTAATCCTCTTCATCTCTGCATTTCATCTGAAAATATTTGAATTTGAGAATTATTTCTCTATACTAATGACACTTGATACCATATAATTATATGATGAAATATTTTGAGATAGTATTTCCCTTCAGAGGCTTGGATTAAGAACATTAAAAAAATGACCAATCATAGTTTCAGTATTACTTACATAGTTTGTATTCTGCCATGATAATATCTTAAGGTTTTTCTCATACTAAATAACACTTTTCCCTCTTCTATCTTAAATTAAGGAATTTTGTTTTTATATCATCATACTTCTATAAAGAAAATATTTCTCAAATAATAACACTATAAGAGTCTTTAATTCCATTCCGGTTATCTTCTCCTCACATTCCTTTTTATTTTTGAATCAATGACCCCCCACTGATCAGAATCTCCATTTAAATAATATACTTATAAAATAAGAATCTCCCATTAATTACTTATCAAATCTATAAATATGTTTTCAATGTAATTGATCCATTTTCTATAAATTAATGGATTAGTAGTTCTATAAAATTATAGATTTATCATCCACATTAAGTGGTCCAACATCATTGAATCATATTTAGAATGAGTTTGTTTCCCCATATTAGAAATATTATTGATCATAACTTGATTCAATTTCCTTAATATATTCATAATATTCTAAACTCCAACACCATTCATTTTGGATTTATTTGTAGATAAATACCTACAATAATAATATATTTTTATGAGTTTTTCATTCCTTCCACTATGATCCATTTATAAATAATGGAATGTAGTTAATTATCTCAAATCATTATATTTATTGAGCAATAATATAAAAATCTTGAAAAACTTATAGAAAATTCAAGGGGTTTATCTTAATGTTTATGTTTGTTATGTTCTTCTAAAAACTAGTTCCCAAGGTTCATACTAAATATGTTTTGATACCAAGTGTAATAACTTGACTCCAATAACCTGCATCTATTGTTTAGTTTATTACTTTGGTACAAGATGCAATAGATCACATCCTCTAATACCAAATAGTTAAATATCCTTGGGAGAATAAATAGCTATATGGAATTGGAAACACAGAAACACATCATATAAAATTATTTAAAACGTTATTATTCTTATTTTTAAAAATTCAAAGATCTATTATTAGTGCCTTAGGGAAATTAAAACATAATAAATATTGATCTATGATGTTATGTAATGGAAAGAATAAAGTGGATGATATCATGAATACAGGAGGCATAAAAAATATGTTAGGTTGAATAATAATAAAAAATGATATATAATCAATACATTTTGTGTGGAATATATCCAAGGATAACAATGAAAATAATCACATTTATAATAATAACTAAATTTATAATTATGGAATTCATAATGTTGACCATATTAATTCTCTATCCAATACATCAGGATCTTATCATCAAGGCATCATTCCAAGACATCATGATTTTATATCAAGGACTCCTATCAAGACACCATGATCTTACCATCAAGTCCTCATGACAAAACATCATGATCTTACCATCAATACATCATACCAAAAAATATTACATAAATAGGTAATGTGTATTCCAAATACAAAATCTAGTTTTTCTTATAAGACCTATTGATGCATTCAGGGTCTATAATTAGCCCCGCTAATTGATTACACATATCTAATGCATTACTTAAGTATAGAATTATCAATAAAATATATAATAAATATTCCTTATCAATGAAAATATATCATCATTCAATCAAGTGTAAAAAATTTCAATATTTCACCATTCAATAGAATAACTTTCTTAATAAGAATCATTCAATTCATTAAATATATAATAATGAACATATGGTTTATTACACATTGAGATAAAGAGTGGCATAGAAAATATATTTAAATACTTCATTAGGGTTTACAAATAAGCATGTGAAATATAAAAAGCATATACCTTGAAATTTTCAAACCATGTGTGTAGTTAGGTCCACTAGTTGCACATTAAGTGAATGTTGAATTAGCACCCAACCAACCATTTTAGTGTTCTTACCCCTAGGTGAATCTATACGATATCCTGCTTCAATTTCTTTTCCTAGGAAGGTACATAGTCTCTAGGAAACCACCACTATTTAAAAAAATTAGAAATTTTAAACAACTGAAAAACACCTATATAAAGACATTACAGAAGAAAATGTAAGAAAAACATTGAAACAACATTTCATAATGTTTTTGTAACTTTAATGTGACAACTAAGATATAAATAATTTCTAAAAATACTTTCTTGAGGTTTCAAGATTAATTTTAAAACACTAATTATAAAATAATTTATAATAATATAATCATTAAAATAATCTATACTCATGTAAGAAAATATATATTGGAAAATAAAAATATATTTAATTGAAATAAAATTCCTTAAAACATATATTAAAATTATTTTTTATTTAATATAATATAAAAACAAAATATTCTTACAGAATAATTGTATCATCCTAACTAGGGTGCCACACATCGGTCGCCCAAACCGGTCCACTATGTGACCTCAAGCAGGCCTCCCCTTACTCCAAAGGGTGATGACAAGAAGTGAGGGTCTAATATTAGTCATGGGAATATTATACCCTCATATCATTAGAGTAATACACCAGTAAAAAATAAGAAACAATAATACAATTACATATTATCAATATCAATGAAAAAAATAGTTTTATAAAATAGCCAAAACTAGAAATGCAATGTCAAAACAAAAACTTAGATATTCCACACTAAATTATGTGCCATGTTTTAAAATAAACACTCAATGTTAAAGACACTGACAACTCTAAATGGGTCTCGAATCATGCCCAGTTCCCTCATCTATGATCCATCCAAATCAGCCTCCAAAAATAGGGTCTTTTCCCTTAAAATGTCATGCAATCCAGTAATCTATTTGGGTACCGATCATGCAGCCCAATTAGGATGTGAGTATAACTCATTAGTTCACCACCAAAGGCGTCTAAAACAATATCTAGACAAATAGTAGTGTTTACAGTTGTATAAAGAAAACAATTAGAATTTATAATTAAACAGTTATCATAATATCAATTAATATTTACCTAACCAAATAAATCCCTAGGTTCCAGTATACACCCTTACTTCTTTAGTTTGTCAGTTTATACATGAGCCTAAGCTACCCCTGAGGGATATTATATTTTATAATAACATCTTTACCATAAATTTTCCTAATTAACACATGAATTCCATTTTTACCTTTCATTGTTCAAATTAACACATAAATTCCATTGATACAATTTATTTTTCTCAATTAACACATAAATTCCTTTGTTAACATTTATTATTCTAAAATTAACACATAAATTCCATTAATACTATTTATTTTTTATGGAATCTTGCCTTTTTATTACATAACTTTTCAATACATTTTACATACATAGGATCTTTAAAGTCTAGTGTCTTGGAAATCAAGAACATAATACATGAAAATAACATAAAGCATTCTTCTAAACAACTCGTAAGGATTCATCAAAGATTCATCTGATGTACAATTATTTCATCTCATGTCCTAGAGACATACATCATAGGAAAGGGTGAGAAGAAGGCTCAGTAAGGAAAACAAGTGAAACAGTTGACATGTGATCTTGAGCAATATTAATAAGAACATGATAAAAGTCATAAAGGCATGAGAAATGGAAGAATATGAATATAATAAAAAAAACATGAATCATAACTTGAATATGTGGCTACAGCATTTCATTTAGAAATTCATGAAGATATCACCAAGGTTTATCCCTAAGGTGTCATAAAAATTACCAAGGTTATTCACCAAGGTATCGTGAAACTTTCCATCTCTAGAGATTAATTTATTTACCCAATGCATTGGAGAGCTATCAGGGTTCACCCTTAATATGTATTTACTTTCATGTGAGACACATAGATAATAATCAAATATTTCATAAATAACCCAAATAGAATCAAAGAAAAGGGTTTCATGTCAAAATCATGATGTTTAAAAAGATCTTAAAAAAATAAGATCATTATGTCATTTATAACCCATTAAAAAAGAGTGAGGGTTATATGTATGTCAATTCCAGAAGAAAATATATAATTATATTGTATTTATTAACACCCATATAAATGAAATAGGTATGGGTATTCACAATACAATTTCATGAGAGAAAGAGAGATAAATTTTGCGGTGAAATTTCTCCAGCATAACAGCTATATATCATGGTTTTAGAAAATAATAAAAAAGAGAGGGGAAAAGGGTCACCCACTCATAAATAACTCATAATACAGTATGGGTACAGAATAAAAAGAAATAAGACCATGGTATCGATATTTTAAGTAAATACCATATGAAAACAAAACTCAAAGGAAAAGAACAGACGTGATTTATTTTACGAAAATTCGGCAGCCTAACGTTGTCACTTAAAGATTCAGAAAATAATTTGATGAGAGATGAAAGGGTATATCATCATTTGTACATGAAATTTACTATAGTAAAGATATTGAATAACAATCCCCCACAAAATAAAATGGAACTATAAGACATAACATAAAGGATGTCACAACCTGACCCTACCCGGGCTTGAGCCGCAACTACCCCAAGCCCGCCTCCATAGGCCAGGGGCTGGAGACCATCGCCGAAGGCACAATAACTCAGGGAGGCCTTTGCTTAATTACCTTTACGCACACACGCAGCACACTCAATGCAAAAGTGAAGAGTAAAAGAAAAGACAAGCAGAGTAAAGTGCAGCTGCTATAAATAACCACAAGAGTTCATCGACCTCTAAACAGTACAAGTAATGTGCTGAAAAGGAAAAAGGGGAAAAACACGCACCCAACCAGAAAAGGTTCCACAACCCGGAAACAGGTAAACAAAAGAAACAGCTGGAAGGGTTCCCCACCTGGAACCCGACTATGACCATCGCACGTGGTCCAAGCTCCCGAACTCCTATGCTCCACTAAAGTCACGACCAACCTATTCGTCGTCTCCAAGGGCACACCAAGTGCGGGAATAGCCTAAGAAGGGGTGAGTATAAAAATACTCAGTAGGATACCCTGAAGGCTCGAGGGAGAAACAAAGGAGGTACCTAAGGGTGAGCAGTAGATCAAACAATGAAAAGTAAAGGAGCACAACAGAGAGGGAAGTAAGGAGTACAGTAAAGAGTCCAACTCAACCCAATAAGAGGAAAGAAGGTAGAATCATCCAGGCACAAGGAGCTGGAAATGGTGAGAAGATGAACTTCCCGTTGAGTCTTCACTACCTATAGTAGGAGAGTGGACTCGTCCAACCATGAGAAGCTAGACACGGAAAGCACGTGGCATACCCTGCGCGTCTTCGCCTCTCCTGGAAGGAGAGTAACCAATCCCAAGAAGTGGGTATTATAACAAGGTATATACAAGTCCATATGCTCAACAAGAAGCCCAAACAAGGTCACAATGGGATCTCTATCCCGTATCTTAGCCCAAGAAAATGAGTAGCCAACAGTCCCAGAAGTAACACCATCGATGCCCAACATCCCGCACGTCTACCCCGAACTACAAGTCAAGGGCTTAAACCACCATACCTTGACACTATCCACTTTGGGTGGTACTGACTCGCCTGCACGGTTTTAGGTCACGGCACAAGGACGCGTCTCGGTGGGGGGAAATCTCCTTGTACTTGAGAGTTCTGGGGGAACGTCAACCACAACTTGTCATTGCCCGCAGTCGAGAGGTCTGCTCAAAGTCGACAGGCGACCCCCTGCCCAACCCCGCTGAAGGATCCCTAGAAGTCAATGGGTTCCCACTACAGGGAGACCTGGAAAGTAGACGGGTGCCACACTACCCAGTCCCGTAACAGGGTAATCCACTGGAGGGCGACCCGGCTAAAGTCGGCGACGGGACCACTGCCCAGCCCAGTTGGGGGTAACCCAGCATCGGGGACCACTGCCCAGCCCAGCTGGAGGTAAGCCCGGCATTAGGGACCACTGCCCAGCCCAGCTGGAGGTAAGCCCAGCATCGGGAACTACTACCCAGCCTAGCTGGAGGTAAGCATGGAATTGCTCTGGCCATCCCTGCTGGATGATACTGCTCGGTGAACACCGTTGTACTGGTCATCCCTACTGGATGGTAACCCACTGACGAGCCCTACTCGATACAACCTCAGCCCTACTGGAAACAACCTCAGCCCTACTATAACAACCTCAGCCCTGTTGGAACAACCTCAGCCCTGCTGGAACAACCTCAGCCCTGCTGGAAACAACCTCAGCCCTGCTGGAACAACCTCAGCCCTACTGGAAACAACCTCAGCCCTACTGGAACAACCTCAGCCCTGCTGGAAACAACCTCATATCTACTGGAAACAACCTCCTGGGTAGAGGATCGGTGCCCACGTAAAGTTTTGGTCACACCGAAACCACAAGCTCTACCAGGGAACATGGAGTAACGGGAGAAACTCCCCAGGCCTCACAAGGTGATCCCGCTCCAATCCGCTGAGTCACTGTCGAAGTGCATCGAGAAAACTCATCCCAGAAAGTGGGAAAATGCACACGCTACATGAACACCTGTAGTCGCAAACGGTGTTGCAGTCCGGTGAAAGGGCACGGTACTGAAACCCCTCACAGCTGAAGAAGAAGAGGAACCAAACCATCTCTACCTTCCAAACCATCGAGAACAAGACAAGGTGGAGACCACTCAACCCTGTTGGTCAAACAAAAGAGCACCAGGCCAAGGGAAACTCCACCCTGCTAGTTAAATAAACAAAAACAGAGGAACCCTCTACGTCACGAGAGGTCAAAAGTACGTAGAGAAGATCATGGAACGCACGTGGGGCCCACACAACGTGTGGCCCCAAGTCAACCCCAACTGAGCGCACAAACATCCTCAGGTACAAACAACCACACGTACCTCCAAGAACTCTCGTATACTCCCAGATTATACCTCATCTCATGCCCAAGGGCTATCGTGCACACGGCACCCAACATCAACGCGAAGGCGTGACATAACAACTCCACCTCAAAGGCCCAGGCATGGCCAACCACATCTTGTGAATCATTTATATCACTCTCCCAAGAGTGCGCGATCACATGCCAAGGGTCCGCAATAAACAAGGTAGGACGAACCACCACTGGAGCACCTTCCATGCTTCCACATTTAATAAGATCGTGCAAGAGGCTTTGCACAGCCAAACGGATCGCACCGTTGAAATCCTCATGGAAAAACACGTGAGTTAGACTACTTACTCGCCTCCAACAGATATCCGATGGAAAAGTCGCCAACACCGTCTCACGCCCGAACGGCGCCCCGTGATCCCGAGCCTCGGCCCCGAAAACAGTCGAGCGCATCGCACCAATGCGATCCCCTTGGGAAAACACGTCAAAATCACTACTCACTTGAGTGCAATGGATATCTGGAGAAAAAGATACGTTCTGGCACACGGCACACGAGCGGTGCTTCGTGCGACCCAAAACCCGGTCTCGGAACTCAATGAACAGATCGCACCGTTGCGATCCTCTCGAAAAAGCACACAAGATGGACTATTCACTTGTCCAAAACGGTCGCCTGGTGATAAGGCTGGAATTCACCGTCAACTCCCGAAACGGCCCTTGAGGGGCCCGCACCATCGTGCGGAATTATAGTGGGCAGACTGCGTCAATGCGATGCCCTCGGAAAAACACCCAACGTCGACTGCTCTCACGCCCCGAACGGACGTCCGAGGGAAAAGTCGCTAGAAGCTGCACGCAGCTCAAAAATGGGTCGTGGGGCCCTCGCCTCACCCCTGGCTTCAATGCCCAGAACCACCCTGGAAACCTCCGCCTCGAAGCCAGGGTTCCAACGCCGCTGACGGCCCTTAAATCGGACGTCGGACGCGTCCGCGCTGTCCAAAACAAAATTCCTGGATAAATGCCAAAGCACTTAACGGTGTGCCATGCCACCAAGACCCTCGTTTCGGGGATTAGAAATCCCCGAAACCATCTCAAAAACTTTGTTTTGACACGAGCTCTGCGCTGCCGCAGACGGCTCACAAAACCGACTCTCGGTTTATGATTTACTGAGGTATAAATCATTCTATAATAATAAAAATAATAATATATTATTATTATTATAACCTTAATAATTATTATTATTATTCTTGTTTTTTTCTTTTTTAACCTAAAACCAGACCAGTCGTTTGGCCGGTCTTCTTCTTCCTCCAACAGGACCCGCAATAGGCGGGTCCTGGTTTCCTCCCGCATCACCCGAGGTCGCCGCCTCGGGTCCTCTGCTGACCGCGCCAGGCCGGCGCCCGCCTGCTGTCGACGACCCTCTGCGTGCCACGCTCATCGTCCGCGACCGCTCCGCCTCAACACCAGCTGTCGACCGCCGTCCGGAGCTCGCGTCGACCACCCGCTGGAGCTCGGCCCCACTCCGCCTCATGCCATCACCCGCAGCCGATGCCGCCACCTGCCGTCAGAGGAACCCGCCGCCGCCGCCTCGGACCAGAGCCACGCCACACTGGAAAGCTCGCCGGACCGCCCCGGGTTGCCGGAAAACCCCCAAATTTCCGCAACCTTCGGCAAATGATTGCGAACACATCGAAATTCGGTTTTCATATCCGAAACAAACGTTGAGAAGATCAAAACCAATAATACGCATTTTTGGGATTCGCTAGACGTTCAGACATTAATTTGAAGCATAAAATTGTACTTGAAGAAGGGTATATAAATAAAAGGTAAACTCCTACTTGCGAGGGCGTAGCCCGGAGCTTCCCGCCGCGCCTCGCCGGATCTTCCACACCTCGCCGGATTTAGTGGAGGAGAGGAGGATCTTATCCTTTGGTTTCTTGGGAGTTCCTCCGCCAGAGGACTAGGGGGAAGGGGAGAGAGTGGTGATGTGCTTAAGTAGGGAAAAAGAAAATTAATTAATGAAAAATTTATTAATTTCATCCTTAATTTAACCCACATCTGAAACTCTTGACGGGGTCGAGGTTAAACCTCCCCTATGGTAAACACCACCTCTCGAGCACAACGACAGTCTCGTAATTTGATTCCGAGTTTCCGTTTGATAGTTATAAAGCTGAACGCCTAAAGACGCCAAATTACGAAAACGCCCCTATGTCCATTTTTCACAGACGGCTCGCGACCGCAAAACTTACACCCCTCCTAGGGTAAACAGCACGCTCTAGACTCAATGGTACCCTTGGTTTCCCAATCCGATCTACCGTTTAATAGATACATGCATTTCAACACTAAACGAATAAATTAATTATTTAATTTATCCATTCCACGTTGTGAAAGCGAGCGAGGGGTCCAAACGTCCCATGCTGACAAGTTTTATGTCGTTCCTAGGGTAAAAACCCCATTCCAGACCCATACGTACACTCAGATCTCTGATCTGAATCACCGTTTAGGAGTTATACCATTTATTTGGTGTTTCCAGTTCGAACGCACTGAAAACTCAATTCCGGCCACACTGGGGCTCGGAATCGTACACCGTCTGAAGGCGCTACTCTGGAATATCATCAAAAAATTTCCAATGTCTTTCACAGAAAAAACCGGGTTCTTACATCATTACCTCCTTCAAGTTTTTCATCCCTGAAAAGAAAAAATAGGGAGCAACATAAGTTACTAAGCCCACACTCGGCCTTCCCATACCTAGAAGAACACACGCACAGCTCTGCGTCACCACACACAGACCAAAGGATTTGATCCGTTCACGCGATGTCGGCCCTTGATGATGTCGTGCACTCACTCCAGACTTTGGGGTTACGGCAAGGCGGTATGGAACCTCTCCATCCCTTTGTACGGTCTCGAACGGCCCAAAGGCTCTCGGGGGTAGCTCACCTCCCCGACCGAACCCTTACGTCGCACGCCGCGACTGGAATCACCGCCCGCACCTGGAACAAGGCCCGGTGATTCCCTCCTTCAGAATATCAATATGGTGGAACACCCAAGGATATCTGGCCACACAATATTCCACAACCGAGGCTCTCTTACACGCTTGGTGAGCGATGGAGTCGACACCATCGACTAAAGGAAAAGGTCCCACGCCTTTTACCTTACCAACACAGGGTTACACCCGACGCCCTGCGTCACCCTAGTAACACCTCAAAAAAGGAGCAGGGAGGGAATCATTTCACACACAGAGTCTAACAATTCCACTGCAAAAAGGTAGAGGAGCTGTAGAGCGTACCTCTTATCACCTCATGCTCTGAAGGATAGTAGACATCCAAAACTCACGGTTGTCCATGGTCCCAACTGTCAGCTCCCGGAGCTTGATGTGGACCACCTAGTGGTGATGGGAAGACCTTGTAAAGCCGTCCCCCACAACCAGCTTATCCCGCTCCTCTGCTAGCACCACCTCTCTGGGCGTTACTCCGATCATGGCGTTGCCTCTGTCGTGGTGGGGCACCTGCTGCCTACCCGAAGCTCTCAGCAACTCGGGTCGGGCAGTCTCATACCAAGTGACCTCGCCCGTCACAAGCATAGCACCAACTCTCTCTGGGCTGCACTGGTGCCCTTCGGCGCCACTGTGGTGTATGACCACACCCCTGAGTCCGATTTTCAGAAAGCCACCTGCGTCGAGGTTCTGCTTGCCGACACCCACTAGCCGTGGCAGACGTCTCGGCTCCAACATGCCTGCTGCCACCACCAACACTGGAACATGACAGGAAGCCCTCTATCACCAGCACCTGCTATAGCACCCTGACATATGTGGAAATTCCCAAGGGTGCTATGAGAGCACGAATCTCTCGGCGGGGACCCTGCTCAAACTTCTGCGCTCGGATGTTGTCATCATAGACCATGTTCGGGTAAAATCGTGCATGGTCTGCAAAACTAGCCGCTTACTCGGCCACCGTCATCCCTCCCTACTGAAACTGCAGGAGCTCCTGAATCTGAATGGAGCACAAGCAGGAGGGAAAAATTCCTCTCGAAACAACAACTGCAAGTCATCCCACGAAAGTGACGACTCGTCAAGAAGCTCAGTCACCAGACTCCGCCAACGCCAAGCTGCTCCACGAAAAAGGGTGGCTGCCAAATCCACTCTCTGATCTGTTGGAATATGCACAAGCCTGAAAAGGAAAACCACTGCCTCGAGCCAAACCATTGCTGCCTGAGGGTCTAGCTCACCACTGAACCTTAGTGGTCCACGCCGCTGGAAATCATGGAGCGCGCTCAACCTGCGCTCAAGCTCAGCCCGCTCTACTGAAACTGCCTGCTACTCAACAGGTGGGGGTGCTGCTACCAGCCCACCCGGAGAAAGGGGCTCACATGATGGGTCATGGATAGTGGTCTCGTAGCTCACAGGGTCGTCATCACAAACCAAAGCCGGTATCCTGGCCGACTGTCTTCATGGAGACATCCTGAATATTATCAAGGAGTACCGCGGTTAGATGAGCATATGTGTATATACCAATAACAACATCAATGGGGAGCTGACTCAAGAAGGACAGTCAAAGACTCAATCCTATGTGATGCACAAATAAATTTTTCCCTGCAACAAGTGTCTCAGCATGTCGAGTCGACAAGCAGGTTATCAAGGTCCTGGTGAATGGATACGTCGGCCGCCGCACCATCACTGGACTCCCAAGCCTGAGAGCCGCTCTCGATACACGATAACACTATTTCACTAAATCCCAACCAATTCCTCTTTTAGGGACGTCTGAACAGCGTCCCAAGGAACGAACCACCTCTGATACCACTTTGTCACGACCCGACCCTACCCGGGCTCGAGCCGCAACTACCCCAAGCTCGCCTCCATAGGCCAGGGGCAGGCGACCAGTGCCAAAGGCACAATAACTCGGGGAGGCCTTTTCCTAAGTACTTGTACGCACACACGCAGCACACTCAATGAAAAAGTGAAGAGTAAAAGAAAAGACAAGCAGAGTAAAGTGCAGCTGCTATAAATAACCACAAAAGTGCATCGACCTCTAAAAAGTACAAGTAAATTGCTGAAAAGGAAAAAGGGGCAAAACACGCGCCCAACCAGAAAAGGTGCCACAACCCGGAAAGAGGTAAACAAAAGAAACAGCTGGAAGGGTTCCCCAACTGGAACCCGACTACGACCACCGCACGCGGTCCAAGCTCCCGAACTCCTATGCTCCACTGAAGTCACGACCAACCATTACGTCGTCTG
The DNA here is from genome assembly GCA_963277665.1 of Viscum album. NCBI lineage: Eukaryota > Viridiplantae > Streptophyta > Magnoliopsida > Santalales > Viscaceae > Viscum > Viscum album. Next base: position 1,418,485,173 of record OY728138.1, read on the forward strand.
TAAAGGCACACCAAGTGAGGGCAAAGCCCAAGTTGGGGTGAGTATAAAAATATTCAGTAGGATACCCTGAAGGCTCGAGGGAGCAACAAATGAGGTACCGAAGGGTGAGCAGTAGAGCGAACAGAGAAAATTAAAGGAGCACAACAGAGTGCGCAGTAAGGAGTATGGTAAAGAGTCCATCCCAACCCAACAAGAGGAAAAAAGGTAGACTCGTCCAGGCACAAGGAGATGGAAACGGTGAGAAGATGAACTTCCCATCGAGTCTTCGCTACCTATAGTAGGAGAGTAGACTCGTCCAACCATGAGAAGCTAGACACGAAAAGCACGTGGCATACCCCACACATCTTCACCTCTCCTATAAGGAGAGTAACAAATCCCAAGAAGTGGGTACTTTAACAAGGTATATACAAGTCCATATGCTCAACAAGAAGCCCGAACAAGGTCCTAAGGGGATCTCCATCCCGTAGCTCAGCCCAAGAAAACGAGTAGCCAACAGTCTTAGAAGTAACACCATCGATGCCCAGCATCCCGCACGTCTGCCCCGAACTACAATTCAAGGGCTTAAACCACCATACCTTGACACTATCCGCTTTGGGTGGCACTGACTCGCCCGAACGGTTTTAGGTCGCGTCACAAGAATGTGTCTCGGTGGGGTAAAATCTCCTCGTACTTGAGAGTTCTGGGGGAATGTCAACCACAACTCGTCACTACCCCACGGTCGAGAGGTCTGGTCAAAGTCGACAGGCGACCCCCTGCCCAGCCCCGCTGGAGGATCCCTGGAAGTCAATGGGTTCCCACTACAGGGAGACCCGAAAAGTCGACAGGTGCCACACTTCCTAGTCCCGTAACAGGGTAATCCACTGGAGGGAGACCCGGCTAAAGTCGGCGACATTACCACAGCCCAGCCCAGCTGGAGGTAACCCGGCATCGGGGACCACTGCCCAGCCCACATGGAGGTAAGCCCGACATCGGGGACCACTGCCCAGCCCAGCTAGAGGTAAGCCCAGAACTGTTTTGTCCATCCCTACTTGATGGTACTGCTCGGTGAACACCGTTGTACTGGCCATCCCTGCTAGATGGTAACCAACTGACGACCCCTGCTCGATACAACCTCAGCCCTACTGGAAACAACCTCAGCCTTGTTGGAACAACCTCAGCCCTGCTGGAACAACCTCAGCCCTGTTAGAACAAACTCAGCACTGCTGGAAACAACCTCATCCCTACTGGAACAACCTCAGCCCTGCTGGAAACAACCTCAGCCCTGCTGGAACAACCTCTGCCCTGCTCGAAACAACCTCATCCCTGCTGGAAACAACCTCCTGGGTAGAGGATCGGTTCCCGCGTAAAGTGTTGTTCACACTGAAACCAAAAGCTCTACCAGGGAACACGAAGAATTGGGAGAAACTCCCCATGCGTCACAAGGCGATCCCGCTCCAATCCACTGAGTCACTATCGTAGCGGACCGAGAAAACTCATCCCAAAAAGTGGTAAAACGCCCATGCTGCATGAATACCCGTAGTCGCAAACGGTGTCGCAGTCTGGTGAAAGGGCATGGTACTGAAACCCCTCACAGCTGAAGAAGCAGAGGAACCAAACCATCTCTGTCGGCCAAACCATTGAGAAGAAGACCAGGGGGAGACCACTCAACCCTGCTAGTCAAACAAAAGAGCACCAGGCCAGGGGAAACTCCACCCTGCTGGTCAAACAAACAAGAAAAGAGGAACCCTCTAGGTCGTGAGAGGTCAAAAGTATGTAGAGAAGATCACGGCACGCACGTGGGGCCCACACGACGTGTGTCCCCAAGTCAACCCCAACTGAGCGCACAAACATCCTCAGGTACAAACAACCACACGTACCTCCAAGCGCTCCCGTATACTCCCAGAGTATACCTCATCTCCAGCCCAAGGGCTATCATGCACACGGCACCCAACATCAACGTGAAGGCATGATGTAACAACTCCACCTCAAAGGCCCAGGCACGGCCAACCACTTCTTGTGAATCATTTATATCACTCTCCCAAGAGTGCGCGATCACACGCCAAGGGTCCGCTACAAACAAGGTAGGACGAACCACCACTGGAGCACCTTACATGCTTCCACATTTAATAAGATCGCGCAAGAGGCTCCACACAGCCAAACGGATCGCACCGTTGAAATCCTCATGAAAAAACACGTGAGTTAGACTACTTACTCGCCTCCAACGGATATCCGACGGAAAAGTCACCAACACAGCCTCATGCCCGAACGGCGCCCCGTGATCCCCAGCCTCGGCCCTGAAAATAGTCGGGCGCATTGCACCAATGCGATCCCCTTGGGAAAACACGTCAAAAGTACTACTCACTTGAGTGCAACAGATATCCAGAGAAAAAGATACGTTCCGGTGCAATGAACACAAGCGGTGCTTTGTGTGACCCGCAACCCGGTCCCGGAACTCAACGAACAGATCGCACCGTTGAGATCCACTCGAAAAAGCACACAAGATGGACTATTCACTTGTCCAAAACAGTCACCCGGTGATAAGGCTGGAATTCACTGTCAACTCCCAAAACGGCCCTCGCAGGGCCCGCACCATCGTGCGGAATTACAGTGGGCAGACCGCGTCAACGCGATGCCCTCAGAAAAACACCCAACATCGACTGCTCGCACGCCCTGAACGGACGTCCGAGGGAAAAGTCGCTAAAAGATGCACGCAGCTCAAAATACGGGCCGTGGGGCCCACGCCTAAACTCTGGCTTCAATGCCCAGAACCACCCTGGAAACCTCCACCTCGACGCCAGGGTTCCAACACCGCTGACGGCGCTTAAATCGGACGTCGGGCGCGTCCGCGCCGTCCAAAACAAAATTCCTGGATAAACACCAAAGCACTTAACGGTGTGTCACGCCACTGAGACCCTCGTTTCGGGGATTAAAAATCCCCGAAACCATCTCAAAAACTTTGTCTTGACACGAGCTCCGTGCTGCCGTAGACAGCACGCGAAACCGACTCCTGGTTTATGATTTATTGAAGTATAAATCGTTCTATAATAATAATAATAATAATAATAATATAGTATTATTATTATCATAACCTTAATAATAATTATTATTCTTCTTTTTTTTCTTTTTTAACCTAAAACCAGACCGGCCATTCGGCCAGTCTTCTTTTTCCTCCAGCAGGACCCACAAAAGGCGGGTCCTGGTTTCCTCCCGCAGCACCCGAGGTCACCGCCTCTGGTCCTCTGCTGACAGCGCCAGGCCGGCGCCCGCTGCTGCCGACGACCCGCCGCGCACCACGCTCGCTGTCCGCGACCACTCCGCCTCAACACCAGCTGTCGACCGTCGTCCGGAGCTCGGCCTCCCACCGCTGTCGTCGTCCGGAGCTCGCGGCAACCACCCGCTGGAGCTCGGTCGTCGCTCCGCCTCACGCCGTCGCCCGCAGCCGAAGCTGCTGCCTGCTGTCAGAGGAACCCGCCACCGATGCCTCAGACCTGAGCCGCGCCGCCCTGGAAAGCTCGCCAGACCACCCCGGGTTGCCGGTAAACACCCAAAAACCCCCAAATTTCTGCAACCTTCGGCAAACGATTGCGAACACATCGGAATTCGGTTTTCATATCCGAAACAAATGTTGGGAAGATCAAAACCAGTACTACGCATTTCTGGGCTTCGATCGACATTTGGGAATTAATTTGACACATAAAATTGTACTTGAAGAAGGGTATATAAATAAAACGTAAACTCCTACATGCGAGGGCATATCACGGAGCTTCCCGCCGCGCCTCGCCGGATCTGCCGCACCTCGCCGGAGTTGGTGGAGGAGAGGAGGAGCTTATCCTTTGGTTTCTTGAGAGTTCCTCTGCCAGAGTACTAGGGGGAAGGGGAGAGAGTGGTGATGTGCTTAAGTAGGAAAAAGAAAAATTAATTAATGAAAAATTAATTAATTACATCCTTAATTTAACCCACATCTGAAACTCTTGACGGGGTCGAGGTTAAACCTCCCCTAGGGTAAACACCACCTCCCAAGAACAACGGTTGTCTCGAAATTTGATTTCGAGTTTCCGTTTGAAAGTTATAAAGCTGAACACCCAAAGCCGCCAAATTATGAAAACGCCCATGAGGCCATGTTTCACAGACGGCCTGCGCTCAAAAAACTTACACCCCTCCAAGGGTGCACGACACGCTCCGGACTCAACGGTACCCTCGGTTTCCCAATCCGATTTACCATTTAAGAGATACTTGTGTTTCAACATTAAACGAATAAATTAATTATTTAATTTATCCGTTCCACGTTCCGAAATCGAGCGAGGGGTACAAACGTCCCGCGCCGACAAGTTTTATGTTGTTCCTAGGGTAAACACCCCATTCTGGACCCATCTTTACACTTGGATCTCTGATCTGAAGCACCGTTTAGGAGTTATACCATTTATTTAGCGTTTCTAGTGTGAACGCACTGAAAACTCAATTCTGGCCACACCGGGGCTCGGAATCGTACGCCGTCTGAAGGGGCTGCTCTGAAATATCCTCAAGAATATTCCAAAGTCTTTCACAGTAAAAACCAGGTTCTTACAAAGGAAGTCATGAATTAAAAGGGGAGGGTGAAAGGATCCCTTACCTTGAAGAGTAACTTCGAAAGCATGATGTTTGGGACCTTGGGAGGCTTGAGAGAACCTTGGGAGGACTCCTTAGTAGGTAAGGGGACCAGAACTTCGTTGAGATGGATTTTGGAATGAAATTAATGAGATAAATGGTTTGGTATTTATAGGAAAAGTGAGGGAATAAATTATTAATTTCCAAGGGACACCTCATCAGTGGTATTTTCCAAACCATGGGATTGCCCATGGTAATTTCCCATGGTACTGTACACTTGGGAAACCTCATAGAATATCCCAATATTCATAATTCAACCAGAAATCTTACATCATTAATACATCATTATTAATGTCATTAAACACCCAAAACTCAAAACTATATTTTTACTATTGACCGAAAATTCAATTGTTTTAGAAAAATCACAAAAATTCAACCTCACCTAATATCAATGATTTGAATTCAAAAATTAACTCCATTTTATGAAAATAATTTTCTAAAAAAATTTAATTCAGTTTTTAAATAAAATCACTATTTATTCCAAAAATACAACTTTAAAACTATAACTAATTCTGAAACAGTTCAAAAAAGTAATCAAGGTACCATAAAATTATTGTATAACTATAATACAATAAAGTAACAATTTATGATTACATTTTATGAAAATATATTTCAATTTTAAATTATTAAATTAATTATAAAATTGTAATTAAAATATTAATGACATACAAAAATACCAAAACTTAAACTATGATTGTTTTTCTACTTTTAAGATGTTTAAACTGTATTTATAAATTCATGGGTGAAGTTTCTATTTTTTGGTCAATTTATTATTCCTTACTATTTATAACTATTCATACGGGTATGTTACTATTCATAATTCACTATTCACTAAAAACTCATGTTCATCTTATTAGACTCTAAATTTCCCACTTATCACAACTGTAGAAGACCATTTTATGAAAATCATTTCACATTATTAATTATTTTAATAATACAAAAATATTTTAAAATACCCCTTTTTACCCTTAAATTCATCAATAATACACATCCTATATTTTTATAGATATTTGAAAATCACAAAATTTTCCATAATAAGAAATAACAATTTTATTTATATAAAATGATTACACAAAAAAGTTATGGTCTCACTATATAGCCCCTTATAACACCTTCATATGAACTAAGTGTAAGGTGTTCTATGGTGATAGAATTTTGGGGTGGCTCAGACAACATTACAAGAGTGGTGATTTCCATCAGCTTGAACTTCTCCCTTGGGCAATTCTGTTCAAGCTTCATATGTTGAATTTTGTCTTGGGCTTAGTCCAGAGCAAAGCCCAGTCATGCTAACTCCATCCCAAGTTCCAACAGATGGGCTTCATATAGCCCGAGTATGCTGAATTTGGCCATTCAATCTTCTTTATTTATTAATTAACCAAGACAACTATATTTATAAAAACATAACGTTAATATTATAGTTTCCAATGATCATATTAAAAAACATTCATATTGACCAATGGTCATATAACAGTCGAAATCCAACGGTCTCATTTTAATTATACCCACTTCATTGATTAAAGGATATAGTTATTTGAGTACAAAATCAAATAACACACAAATTTAGGAAACAAATATAATTAAAAAGTGTGATTCGTTACATTATTCCCCCCTTAAGAAATTTCGCCCCCAAACTTTTATCTCATACCCTTTGATGAGAAAAGGTGCGGGTACTTATATCTCATAGACCCCTCTAGTTCCCATGTGGCTTCTTCACATTTTTGGTTCCTCCACAACACCTTAACAAGGTGGGTAGTCTTGTTGTGTAGAACATTGTCTCTACGATCCAAGATCTCCATTGGCTGCTCCTCATAAGAGATGTCATGTTCCATTTGTACCACCCCTAGATTTAGTACATGTGAAGGGTCAGTAATTTACTTCCTCAAGAAGGATATGTGGATGATATCATGAACTTGTTCTAGATTTGAAGGAAGTGCAAGCCGATAGGCCACTACTCCCACACGATCAATGATTTAATAGGGGCCAATGTACCTAGGGGTGAGATTCCATTTTTTTCCAAACCTCATGACTCTCTTCCAAGGTAAAATCTGAAGAAATAATTTTTCACCAACATCAAACCCTATGTCCCTTCGACGTTTTTTGGCATAGCTCTTTTGTCGACTCTGAGTAGCCTTAATGTGTTGATGGATGGCATGGACCTTCTCTGTCATCTCTTGAACAAGATTATGCCCAAGGATCTTTCTCTCACCATATTTATCCAAAAAATTAGGAGTTATACATCACTTCCCATATAGAGCTCCATAGGGTTCCATTTGAAGGCTCGAGTGGAATCTGTTGTTATAAGAGAACTAAACTAAAGGGAGATGTTGATCCCATCCACCATTACATTCCATTGAGCATGTTCTCAACATGTCCTTGAGTGTTTGAATAGTCTTTTTAGATTAGTTATCAGTTTGGGGGTGATAGGTCGTACTGAAATTCAATTCAGTTCTCAAATCTTGTTGAAGACTTCTCCAACATTTTGATGCAAACCTTGGATCATGATCAGATATGATAGAAAGTGGAACTTCATGCAGTCTTACCACTTCCTTCATGTAAATCTTGGCATGTTGATCAAGAGGTAAATCTTCTCAAATGGAGGTAAAATGGGCAATCTTGGTGAGATAGTCCACAATAACCCATATCGCATTGTTTCCTTTGATAGTTCTTGGGAGACCAGTGACAAAGTCCATAGTGATATTGTCCCACTTCCATGCTGGTATGGGTAGTTGTTGCAATACCCATTTAGGAATTTTTCTCTCCTCTTTCACTTGCGGACATACCAGGCACCTTGACGTGTAGTCAGCAATATGCCTTTTCATATTATCCAACCAATAATGATCACGAATGTCTCGATACATTGTTGTGCTACCAGTATGTATAAAGAAAGTATATCTATGAGATTCATCCATCATATCCTTCTTTATTTCCAGAATAGATGGAACACATAGTCTTTTACTAAATTTCAGTACACCTTCTTGATCAGTATTGAACTCGAAAACTTCCCATCCTTCGTAACCTCAAACTTCTTTTGTAACAAAGGATCTTCTTTCTAAGCTTTCTTGATCTTCTCTAGTAATTACTGTTCCGAAATCATTTGGGTTAGGGTTGATGATGTCCCTTCCTTCATAATTCCCATGTCCATTTTTACTAAGTCACTGATCAAAGGATCTCATTGAATCCTCATAATGGACCGAACAACTAGGTTTTTTCTACTTAATGCATCATTGACTTTGTTTTCTCTTCTGGGATGATAATGAATTGAAAAATAATAGTATTTAAGAAGTTCCAACCATCTCCTTTGTCTCACATACAATTCCTTTTGTGTGAAAATATACTTCAAACATTGATGGTCTGTTTATATTTCACATTTTTCCCCATAAAGATAGTGCCTCCATATCTTCCGAGCAAAAATGACCACAACCAGCTCTAGATCATGCATAGGATAGTTCTGATCATGAGTCTTCAACTATTGGTATGCATAAGTAATGACCTAGTCATTTTTCATGAGGACGCACCCATGCCCTTTTAGAGATGAATCGCTAAAAATAATGAATCCTTCTCCACTTGAGGGCAGAGTTAACATGGGTGCAGCAACCAATCTTTTCTTCATCTCTTGGAAACTTTCCTCATGCTCCTTCGCCCAGATGAACTTGAATCCTTTTTAGGTTAACTTGTTTAATGTATTATAAGGTTGTGAAAAGTTTTTCTAAAACCTTATATAATATCTCATTAATCCAAGAAAACTACAAATCTCAGTTATTGTTGTAGGCTGACGCCACTCCTCTACAATATTTATCTTTGCAGGGCCAACTGTGATTCCTTCATTGGTAATAATGTGCCCCAAGAAAGCAACTTGTTGTAACCAGAATTCACATTTAATGAACATTCCAAAAAGCCTATCCTTCAACAGAGTTTTCAAAATAACCCTTAGATGATCCTCATTCTCCTCACGAATTTGGGAATATATCAGAATATCATAAATAAAAACTACCAAAAAGTTATCAAGGTAGTCGTTAAAGACTCTATTCATCATATCCATAAAAATAGTAGGTGCATTAGTCAGTCCAAAAAGCATAACAACAAACTCATAATTCCCATATATTGATCGGAAGGCAGTTTTTTGAATATCTTCTTTTTCGCCCTCAATTGATGATAACCAGATCTAAGATCAATCTTATAGAAGAATTGAGCACCAAGAAGTTGGTCGAATAAGTCATCAATTCTCGGAAGAGGGTATTTGTTCTTTACTGTGATCCTATTCAGTTCTCTAAAATCAATGCATAGCCGCATCGATCCATCCTTCTTCTTCACAAAGAGAATATGTTCTCCCAAAGGAAACACACTTGGTCGGATAAACCCCTTCTCCAAAAGATATTGGAGTTGTTTCTTTAATTCCTCCAGTTCCACACTTTCCATATTATATGGGGTCATTGATATTGGATGAGATCTAGGTACGAGTTCAATAGAGAACTCAATCTCTCTTTCTGGGGGAGGTCCAGGAAACTCATCAGCAAAACGTCAACATATTCCAAGATGATGGAGAACTTTTCTATCCTCAAACTCTCATTTCCTTATTCTTCTTCACCAATAAACTCCATAAATAATTATATAGGAGGTTCTTATGGACAATGATCAGGTTGATATATCTCTCCTTGGATGATAACTATAGGTTCTCCCTTCCAGACTACTGAGATTTCCTTACTTCTGCATTTGATCTTAGCATTATTCTTTGAGAGCTAGTCCATCCCTAGTATAATGTTGAATTTGATCATGGGAATGACTAATAGATTTGCGATAAGATTGGGATGACCAAAGCAAATACTAGAGTTTCTAAACACTAATGATGCTTGGATAATCCCACCAGGATTCTTGACTGATAACTCTATATTTAGCAAGTTGGGAGTTGATTATAAATTCTCTACAAACATTCAAGAAATAAAGGAATTCATAGAACTATAATAAAAAAAAGTACTTGGTAGATTTGAGAGAACAAAAAGAGTACCTACTACCACATCATTTGGAGCTTCAAATTCAGCTGCTGTGATAGAAAAAGCACGACCTTTCTCCCTTGGTCGTTGCTGAGGCTGATGGTGGTTCCCCTCCACTGCCCTTGGATTTGGACAGTGATTGTAAAAGTGCCCAAGTTGTCCACACATAAAGCACTAGAAATCAGGTAGGTCATGCACCATCTTCCCATTCATTTTAGTGTTTGGAAGTTGAGGTTTCACCTCAAAATGACAATTCCTCACAATATGGACATCCCTTCCACACTTATAGCATTTCTAGCTCCCAAGCATGCAGTTCCTTGAATGCTTCTTCCCACATTTATCACACGTGGGATGTTTCAATTACTTGCCTCCTCTTCCCTGATCAAAGGTACTCCCTAAGCTGGGATCAATCAATATCTTTTTGTCTCTTGATTTATGAGACCACTGCATCGCACCAAACTTCAGTTTGACTTTCATTGCACTTCGTACGATCTCCTCATAGCTTTCATAGTCTTAGTTGGCTAGATTCTTTTATAGATGAGGTCTCACTCCACCAAAGAATATAAGAATATTACCATTAGGATCCATGAAAAAGTGTGAGGTATAATGGTAAAGCCTTGTAAAGTTCATCTTGTATATTCCCACAGATTAATTCTCCTTCTACTTCAGCTCAAGAAACTCCTTCTCTACTCTTGTTCTCATGGAACGAGTGAAATAGTTACTGAAAAAGATCCCTCTGATCTCTTACCACTCCATAGCTTTAACCTCCACTCTTTGCCTCATGTTTTTAATTTGTTACCACCACGGATCATCTTCTCCCTCTATGTGATAGATATCCAGGGTGACCTTCTCTTGATTTGAACAGTAGAGCACAGAAAAGCTCTTCTCTATAGATCTGATCCAATGTTCAGCAATCAATGGGTCGGTCGATCCACTGAAGGTGGGTGGTCATTGAAAAATAAATGACTCAACAAAATGTTGTTCCCTCCGCAGTGTGATCCATCTCTTAGCTTGATTAAAATTATTTCCCATAACTTGAGTCAGTTTGTTCATCATTCGCATGAATGTTTCCATTCTGGATTCCATCAGAGGGTTGTCAGCACATGGTCCATTGTAGTCACCATTGGCACGGTTCCTCCTATTTCCTTCCATTTCTAAAAGAATAAAACCATAGTGAGAAACTTATTTCATTTTATGAATCTTATAACAATAAAGGATTTTATGTCTTAAAACTTCTTTAAACAATTACATTTCTCTATAAATCCTTCTTAATGATTCATAAAATGCTTATGATTAACCAAAAATATCCCCTGGGAGTATCTTATCCAAGAGTGTAGAAAGGCCTATTATCATGTATCAGGATACCCCGGGTCAAACTTGAAACTCTTTGAAGGAGTTTTTAATCATAGGTACCTCTGTTCCAGAGCTGCCTCTACCTGCTCATATCCAGACCGGGATGTATTTGCTTGATAAACCACTTACTAAATACTCACCAAAATACGAGGAAGTTTTTCTATATTTAAAATTTTCTATTGGATTCTTCCTAAAGTTTTCATAGCCTAATTTCCATAAATAACTAAACTATAATTTTATACCAACTATGGCATCCCGACTTTAATTACATAACTTTTCATTACATTTTACATACAGAGGATCTTTAAAGTCTTGTGTCTTGGAAATCCGGAACATAATACATGAAATAAACATAAAACATTCTTATAAATCACCCATAAGGCTTCATAATAGGTTCATCCTATGTAAAATTATTACATCTCATTTCTTGGATACATATATCAAATGAAAGGGTGAGCAGACGGCTTAGTGAAGAAAACAAGTGAAACAGTTGACATGTGATCTTGAGCAATATTAATAAGAACATGATAAAAGTTATAAAGGCATGAGAAATGGAATAATAGGAATATCATAATAAAAAAACTTTAATCATAACTTGAATATTTGGCTACAACATTTCATTTAGACATTCATGAACATATCACCAAGTTTTATCCCTGAGGTTTCATAAAAATTAACATGCTTATTCGCCAAGGTATCGTGAAACTTGTCATCTCTAGAGATTACTTTTTTTACCCAATGCATTGGAGTGATATCAGGGAACACCATTAATTTTTATTTACTTTCATGTGAGCCACATATATCATAATCCATCATTTCATATTTAACCCAAATGGAATCAAAGAAATGGGTTTCATGTGAAAATCGTGACGTTTAAAAAGAGCTTAAAAATAAGATCATTATGTCATTTATAACCCATGTAAAGGGAGTGAGAGTTATATTTATGTCAACTAAAAAATAAAATATATCATTTTTTATTTATTAACACCCATAGAAAGGAAATTTGTCTAGGTGTTCAAAAGATAATTTCATGAGAGAAAGAGAGTGAAATTTTGAGGTCAAATTTCTGCAGCATAACGGCTATATATCATGGTTTTACAAAAAATTAAAAAGAGAGGGGAAAAGGGTCACCCACTTATAAATAACTCATAAAATAGTATTGGTATAGAATAAAAAGAAATAAGATCATGGTATTGATATTTTAAGTAAATACTATATTAAAATGAAATTCCAAGGAAAAGAACAAACATGATTTCTATTTCAAATATTCGACAGCCTAACAGTGTCAATTAAAGATTCAGAAAATAATTTGATGAGAGTAGAAAAGGTATCTTATCATTTAAACATGAAACGGACAGTAATAAAGATATATAATAACAATATCCCACATAATAAAATGGAACTATAAGACATAACATAAAGGATGTCATGACTTAAAAGAGGAGGGCGTAAGGATCCCTTACCTTGAAGAGTACCTTTGAAAGCTTGAAGGTCGTGACTTTTAGAGGATTGAGGGAAACTTGGGTGAACTCCTTGTGAGGTAAGGAGACCATAAATTGTTTTATGAGAATTTTCGAATGAAATGAATGAGGGAAATGGCTTGGTATTTATAGGAAAAGTGAAGAAATAAATTATTAATTTCCAAGGGACACCTCATCGGTGGTATTTGAAAAACCATGGGATTTCCCATGGTATTTACCCATATTATTCACCACTTGGGACACCTAATAGAATATATCACTATTCATAAGTCGACCAGAAATCATACATCATTAATGATGTTGTTAAAAACCCGAAACTCAAAACTGTATTTTTACTATTCACCGAAAATTCAACTGTTTCAAAAAAATCCCAAAAATTCAACCATACCTAATATCAATGATCTGAATTCCAAAATGAACTCTATTTTATGAAAATAATTTTCTATATATTTTTAATTTAATTTTTAAATAAAATTCATATTTATTTCAAAAATACGACTTTAAAACTATAAATCATTTTGTAACACCTTATAAAAGTAACCAAGGTCCCATAAAATTATCGTATAACCATAATAAAATAAAGTAACAATTTATGATTACAATTTATGAAAATATATTTCAATTTTAAATTATTATATTAATTATAAAATTTCAATTAAAATATTTATGACATAAAAAAATACCAAAACTTATACTATGATTTTTTTTCACTTTTAAGATATTTAAATCGTATTTATACATTCATGGGTGAAGTTTCATTTTTCTTTTTTGACAATTTACGATTCATTACTATTCTTACGGGTATGTTACTAGTCATACTTTTCTATTCACTAAAAACTCAAGTTGATCTTATTAGACTCTAAATTTCTCACTTATCACAACTGTAGAAGACCATTTTTTGAAAATCATTTCACATTATTAATTATTCAAAGGATACAAAAATATTTTTAAACACCCCTTTTTTCCTAAATTCATCAATAATACACATCCTATATTTGTCAATATATTTGAAATTCAGAAAATTTTCCATAATAAGAAATAAAAATTCCATTTATATAAAAGGATTACACAAAGCTATTAAGGTCTCGTTACATAGCACCTTATAACACCATCATAGGACCTAAGTGTAAGGTGTGTTATGGTGATAGAATCATGGGGTGGCTCGGACAACATTTCCCAAGTGGTAAGTTCTATCAGATTGAACTTCTTCCTTAGGCACTTCTATTCAAGCTTTATATGTTAAAGTTCGGCTTGGGCTTGGTCTAGAGCAAAGCCCAGTGATGCTACCTCCTTCCCAAGATCTGACATATGGGATTCATATGGCCCGAGTCTACTAGATGAGGCCATTCAATCTTCTTTAAGTATTAATTAACCAAGACAAATGTATTAATAAAAACATATTGTTAATAATATAGTTTCTAACGGTCATATTGAACAACTGTCATATAACATTCAAAACCCAAAAGTCTCATTTTAATTATACCCACTTCATTAATTAAAGGATATAGTTTTGTTGAGTACAAAATAAAATGACACAAAAATTGAGGAAAAAATATAATTAAAAAGTTCAGGTTGTTACAATTGTTCTTAATTAACACATAAATTCTATTTTTACCATTTATTATTCTCAATTAACAAATAAATTCCACTACTACCATTTATTTTTCTCAATAAATACATAAATTCCATATCTTCCATTTATTGTTCTCAATTAACACATAAATGCCATTGTTACAATTTATTGTTCACATTTAACACATAAATTCCATTGTTGAAATTTATTTTTCTCATTCATTTCATTAATTAATCAAAAAATTAATTAATCTTCTCATTATCCTCACTAATTCAAGAATTAGTTCATCACATATACCCCCTTAATTAATTTCACAATTAATTAATCACTTCAATCCCATTAATTAATTCACCAATTACTTAATCAATACTTACTAACTAAATATCCCATAACTAGCTCAAAAATTAATTATCTCAAATCAAAAATCCCTATATATAATAATTAACTCAAAAATTAATTATCTCAAATCAATTAACTCACTGCATCATAATTAACTGACAATAAATTATCTCAAAACTATAATCCCAATATCCCCAATTTCATTTTTCCCTCAATTAATTAATTCACTAAATTAATTAATTTAATAAAGAATAAAACTTATAAGCATAAATTATAAAACCTAACATTACCAACACATAATCTCAATTAGGACTTTGGGGTTTGAATTATAGACCACCTACCTCAAATTTGATGATGAACGATAGCTCAAAAAAATCCTCAATTTCAATAGAATAACGACATAGCATGAGATCTGAATCTAAAACCTAAATACCACATTGAATAAACCAAGATTCATTAATTATAGATCTAGATCCATAAACATATATCAAGAATCATCAAATATAGACTTATATCCAAAAAACAAAGAATAACAACCCATCAAAGGAATGTGAGAATAACTGTAGATCATTCGGGAAGAAACCACATACACGAAGAGATGTAGATCTTCTAATCAGGCTTTGAATCATTAATAATAGTGGACTTAATACATTTTAATCCCTATGGGAGGCTCTATAATTGAGATAATTCATTTATGATTAGATCTAGGTCGTTAGGGGGTATTCTATGGGGGTTTGGGAAATTTTTTAATAAATTTTTTGGGATTAAATCTCGTACGCTCGATTTTCTACTTGGGGTGCACAGTTTCCCCTAACTGTGTGCCTAACCATGCACTTCATCTAGGGGGTTCATAGTTTCTCCTAAGTGGAAATATGATATTTTAAAACATGTGATATATGTGAAAATCCCCACATTTCGTGTTTGCACAATTTTCTAGGCTTGGGAGCATAGTTTGGGAAAACTATGTGCCAACCATGCACTACCCTCTTCCTTTCATTTTTCTCAAATTTTCATCCAAACAAACCCTAAGGTAAAACCCAAATTAAATGTTCTCAGCACAAGGAAAAGGATTACTCATAAATTAGATTGATACATCACCATAAAAGGTTGATATCTTATAATCTCTTCAGCTTATAACATCTTATCCTTGAACTGCACGCCCAAACATATCTAAGATTCTGAGTCGAAAATGTTGGGTCGATGAGCCCTCACATCTGTTTCTCTCTCCTAAGTTTTCTCCTCAACATGATCATGTTTCCACAATAAATTAATTATTACCATAGTCTTTCCCCTCAACACTTTATAATCGTGATCTAATACATGTATCAGTTGTTACTCAAAGGATCCATCTATCTCAAGCTCAACAATATTCACATCAATCACATGAGAAGGGTCAAGTAATACCACTAAAGTTATAACACTTTGAAAACATCATGAATAGAATTGAATCTCTCAGAAAGATCCAATTGGTATGCCACTAGCCCACTTCACTCCACAACCTCAAACCATTCAACAAACCTAAGTTCCATATTTCCCTACCTCTATATCCTACGATGACCAAATCTAAGAGACACCCAAAAGAATACATGATCACCCTCTGTAAACTCTAGGGATCATCGACATATATCATCATATGCCTTCTATTTACCCTGATCTATAGCCATACATTTCTGAATTGGTTTTACCAGCTCTAATGTCTCTTGTATAAGACTCAATCCCAATAACTCTGACTCTCCAACCTTTATCTAGTATAGAAGTGATCTTCATGGCCTACCATAAAGTGACTCTTATGGTTCCATATGAATAGTTTCCTGATGATTTTTATTATAAGAAAAATTCACTAAATATAGGTTCTTCTCCCAAGACCCACAAAATTTAAGAACACATGCTTGTAGAATATTCTCAAGCACCTGTATAGTATGATCTGACTGCCCATATTTCTATGGGTGGAATGTCATACTTAACAATACATGTGTTCCCAATGAGTTTTGTAAGACCTTCCATAACTGAGAAGTAAATCATGAATCACATTATGAAACTATAGTCTATGGAACTCCATGCAGACTGGATATCTTATGGATGCGTAGTTCTCCCAACTAATCCACTAAGAAAGTATCTCATACTAGTAAGAAGTGTTCTACCTTAATCATTCAGTCCACAATATCTCAAATAGCATTGTTCTTCTAAGGCTTCCTCTAGATACCCATCACAAAATATATGGTCACATCTCCCCACTTTTTCTCTAGAATGGAAAACATCTATAGAAAATCATCAGGTCATTGATGCTTGTACCTCACCTGATGACAAGTGTAGCATTGTATCATAAACCCTTCTATCTCCATTTTCACGCTCATCTACAAAAAAGTTCATCATAGGACATGGTAAATTTTTGTCACACGTAGATGAACCACCCATATCAAGTCATGAAACCCATGAATCAACTCCTCCCCAATGAAATTTGGAACAATGGCCTATTAATTGATATATATGATCTCATAATCATCCATTCTCCAATATGAAGGTTACTCCCCAACTTTGAGGATTTCTCTTAGGTTCTAGCATTCTGGATCCTCATACTATCTGTCTTTTATTCATATCAAATGTGCAGAGTCCACTAAAATTGAAATGGGATTCATCTGCTCTTAACTCTCCTGAACCAAAAAAAGTATCTCAGCTAGTAAAAACATCATCTTCTACTCGGCACTAGACTCTTAAACTACCAAAATCTGAGTTTCTCTTCATAAACCATCCACCACATTATTCCCCTTCATGGACATATATGCTTTCACAAAATCAAATTACTGTATATACTGAACCCATATCCACTGATAGAGATTCAAATATCTCTTTGAAAATATATACTTTAATCTCTTTTGATTTGTATGCACTATAAACTTCACATATAATAGATAGTATCGACAGCACTTCAATTCATAAACAACTACTACCAACTCAAGGTCTTGTTTTGAGTAGTTCCATTCATGTGGCATCAACTACTGAGACTCGTACTCCACAACTTGATCTACCAACCTCAAAATTTCTCTAAGTTTGATCCTGTAATAAAAAAATTACACTGTATAATACTCACCTAGCTTGGGTAGGACCAAGATCAGTGCCTGTGTCAGGAGCTTCATCAGCTCGTAGAAGGAATCCTCACAAGCTTTATACCAATAAAACATTATCCCCCTCTTGTTCAAGCCTGAAAGCGGCGATGAAAAGGGTGAAAAGTCCCAAATGAACCTCTGATTATATACATATAACCCTAGAAAGATATGTATATCGAATATGTTCATGGGATGCTCCCAAGAAACAACTTCTTGAAATTTCTCTGGGTCTACTAACATGCCTTCCTCCAAGATGATGTGACCCAAGAAGTGTACCTGATCAATACAAAATTGACACTCATATATCTTTTCATATCGCTGATTATCTCACAGAGTAATTAGAATGATGTCATGATGTTGGTCATGATCATCATGATTCTTGGAGTACACCAAGATTTCATCCACAAATACTAAAAAATTGATCTTTGTACTGATGAATGATCATGTTCATCAAGTCTATAAATATTTCTGGTGCATTTTTTAACCAAAATGGTATTATGATTAACACAAAAAGTGCATACCTTCTTCTGAAAGTATAAAATGGTATATCAGAAGTCTGAACTCTCAACTGATCATACCCTGATCTCAAGTCTGCCTTAGAAAAGACACAATCTTCTCTCAGTTGGTCCAACATATCATTGATACATGAAAGGTATACTGGTTATTCACTTTCAATTGGTTTAACTTTTGGTAATTGACACAAAAGTGAAAAATACTATTAGTCATATTAAAAAAACACTAGTGAACCCTAAGGCGATGTACATGGATGGATAAATCCCTTATCCACCAAATCCTCTAGCTAATTATTGAGCACTTTAAGCATTGTCAGATCCATTCTGTATGGTAGAATAGAAACTAGATCATATCCTAGAATGAGCTCAATGGTGAATTCCACATATCTATTAGGTGGAAGTGCTTATAAATCTTTAAGAAACACATCTGAAAACTAGTCAACTATAGGTGAAAAAATATCTTGCTTCATACCACCATCAATCAATAATAGACTAGAAACCAAGGTTGTGGTCTCTCCCAACTACTGGTTAATAGGCCATGCTCGGCCTGCCAGGATATCTCACTCCCTATAGGGAATATAGATATCACCCTTAGGATATGTAAAATTCACTCTCCTTCTGTAATAATCTATGTGGACTCGGAATGATACTATCCAGTCCATACCCAATATTAGATCAAAACCCAACATTTCTAGGATGTAAATATACCACATAAAGTGATACTCCCAAACCTTGAGAGAACATACCATGCCAATACATAGTTCCATCAACTCTGGTCCTAGAGGTGTGTCTATCGCCAATACCCCTCTCAAAAATTCCACCACTAGGCTCAAACTATTAATAATTTGTGTAGAAATAAAGTAATAAGAGGAACCAGTATCAAATTAGGAACTAGATAATTTAGAACATGCAATAATTGTTCCTCTCACTTTCAATGGTCTAACATTGCTATCCACATGTGTAGGCTACACCACAAGTAATTTTTATACCCCTCTTCCTTGTGATGTAGTCTGACTCCCCTGAGCTGCACTACCCTACTGATATGGGAGATCATGACTATAAGCACTACTTCTACTGCCTCTTCCACCACAGATAGTAAAACTCCAACTTATAGACTAATATAGTTCCAAAGATCTCCTTCTTTCACCCTAGTTCTGTTTAGATCCTCCATCACTGCCCATATGTTGTAGTTTCCAACAAAATTTTGATAGATATTACATCTTGCCATAATAATGGAACTCCACATGTAGTTAGGTATAGTTTCTATGATAGTGGATCTACCTACCGCATAGGTGACATAATATCTAGGTATGTTCCTATGTAACTGGACCTTCACCACTCATCTTACAACTCCCCTGGCTAACACCCTCATAGAAATACTTCCTTATCTTAGAATTTGTAGCTCCTGATTGTCTAGGAGCAACCATTTGTCATATACTAGAAGACACCTTTAGGTTCCCATCATCTATGAGAGCCTTATCCACCACATAAGTAAACTTCATTAACCAAAAGAGGCTAACATAGTACTTATTCTTACATTTAAAACTATCCTAAAAATTTCTCGATGTAGTCAACTCATCCCCTTACAACACTGGAGCAAAGCGCTACCAAACCTATAAAGCATCTAACAAAGTCCATCACGGGTATGCTCCCCTAAGTCATTCTCATGGAATCAAATTATCTCTCCTACCACATCATTTTTGGGTACACGTTATCCATGAACCTCTCTAAGAATTCATCCTATAACATACCATGGTCATGTCCAATCCAGGAATGAACATCCCACCCGTGCTTTGCTAATCCTCATAGCATATAAGAATCCAACTTGACCCTCCTCTCAGTAGGAGTCTCTAAATGGTCATGTATAGTCTCGATGTACTCAATCCAAAATTCATCTCTCTTTTTACCACCATCTCTAGTAAAAGTATGATGGTATTGTTGCTGAAACTCATGTATTATGTCATACATACTCATCACAACCCCCTCTGGGTCTCTTCCTGTAAACTGCATGAAGCGAGAAAACTTCTCCCATAACTTCTCTCCTACTTCATAATCTGAAACATTATGTGCCTTAGGTTCCACTAATGGTAGATCACCTCTATCTATAACTACATGATTTCATATCAATAAGAATCATCATGGAGTTATCTATATACAATTCCAAACACACGTCTTGGGACACAAAACACATCTAAATCAGATTTATAAAAGAGGAATATCACAAAATGTCACAAAATGTCTTTTCCACAAAACATTACACATTGTCAAAGCTGAGATGCTATTACTACACTTAACCATCCTACACCTAGATCCTATTTAAAAAGTTTATACTCATTATCATATCTATTTTCTAATTAGACTACCCTTTTTTATGACTATAATTATTTTGAAAACATTCTCAACTTCATTTTAGGAACCTTTTTCATTTAAATTTCACAAGAAAATAAAAAACTTTTCATGTTTAAAAACATACCC
Organism: Viscum album; assembly: GCA_963277665.1. NCBI lineage: Eukaryota > Viridiplantae > Streptophyta > Magnoliopsida > Santalales > Viscaceae > Viscum > Viscum album. The sequence goes on from OY728138.1 coordinate 1,418,505,621, forward strand.
AAAACACATTTCCACCTACGTGCCTAAAATGATGCATGTCATAATAATTATGAGTGCCTTGAATGATGTAGGTAAATTAACACTTGTGTTATACTGGACCACAAGGAAATTATCAAAAGAAATTAGAAACAATAATCACATCACAAAACAAGTGTATCACCCAATGTGAAATAATATTCAATTTTAATAGAAAATAGAAATAACAATAATCCCACCCTGGGTAATTAGTTTTTTACCCCATACATGGGTGTATAACTCTCATTTACGAGCTCAAAAACAAGTCCATACTCATCCTAGTATCCTATCTATACTTCCCAAATAGTAAGATAATACAAAAATAAAGGATAACTCCTTTGATACCACTTTATAACATCTCAACCCGGGTTCCACACATTGGTTCCCTAAGCCAGTCTGTTACATGACCTCAGGTGTGCATCCCCATATGAACAATATTTTCTACTAATAGTGGGGTCTAATATCAGTCATGGAGAGACTATACCCTCTTATCATTAAATTAATACAACATTGGATAATTATAAACAATAAAATAATGACATATAATCAATAATAATGAAAAACCAATATCATAAGATAGCCAAAACTGTAAATACAATGTCAAAAATGAATAGTAAATATACAATGATAAAGTACATGACAAGTGTAAATATGAAAACTCAAAAGTAAAGACACTGAAAACTCCTAGCAAGTACCGAACCAAATTCGGTTCCCTCATCCAAGCTCCATCCCAATCATCCATCTAATATAGGGCCTTTTACATTAACCTATTCTGCAATCATGTAATCTATTTGGGTACCAATCAGGCAACCCGAGTGGGGTGTGAGTAAATATCTGTAGTTATCCACCAACAATGTCTAAAAATTATCATGTAAAATAATATTGTATGTATTTGTATAAATTAAATAATTACAATCCATAAGTAAACAGTTATCACATTATCAATTAATTCATACCTAACCACATAAAACCCTAGGTTCCCATAGACACCAATACATCATTACTTTCTCAACTCATGCTGGAGCCCAAGATATCCTTGAGGGATATCATATCTAAAAATACCATTATTACTATTCATTATCTCAATCAACACATTAATTCCATTGTTACCATTCATTTATTTAATTAACAAATAAATTCCATTATTTCCAATTATTTTTCTCGACTAACATATAAATGCATTTGTTACCATTTATTTTTCTTAATTAACACTTAAAATCCATTTTACCATTTATTGACCTCAATTAACACATAAATTCAATTTTTCGCATTTATTGTCCTCAATTAACACGTAAATTTAATTTTTACCATTTATTTTTCTCACTTAAAACATACATGTCATTTTTTCATTTATTTTTCTCAATAAACACATAAATTTTATTGTTACCATTTAGTGTACCTAATTATCACATAAATTCAATTGTTACCTTTTATTATCCACATTTAACACATAAATTCCATTGTTACCATTTGTTGTTCTCATTCATTTCTTTAATTAATCTAATAATTTATTAATCTTCTCATTATCATTACTTATTCAACAATTATTCCATCACATCAATCCACTTAATTAATTACCTAATTAATTAATCACTTAAATCCCATTAATTAATTCACTAATTAGTTAATCAATACTCAAAAACTAAATATCCCATCAGTAGCTCCAAAATTAATTTTCTCCAATAAAAAATACCAAATATCATAATTAACTCAATAATTAGTTATCTCAAATCAACAATCTCAGTATATCATAATTAACTCAACAATTAATTATATCAAAACTATTATCCCAATATCCTCAATTTCATGCTTCCCTCGATTAATTAATTCCCTAAATTAATTAATTCAATCACGAACTCATCTACTAAACATAAATTATCAAACCAAAAATTATATACACCTAATTACAATCAAGATTTTGGGATTTTAATTATATACCACCAACTTAAAATTGATTGACGAAAAATCACCCAATGAAAATACTCAATTTCAATAAAATAAAGACATACCAAGAGATCCGAATATAAAACCTAAATCCAAGATTAAAGAAATCAAGATACCTTAATTATATATCTAAATCCACAAGACTGGATCTATATTCAATAAATCTAGATATAGATCCAAAAAAATAGAGGACAAAAAAGTACCAAAATAATGGGAGAACAATGATACATCAGTTGTGAATAAACCAAATACCTAAAAAGATTCATATCTACCAACTAGGTTTCAAATCACTAAGAACATAGGTTGGACAACCTAGGAATTTCTCCAGGAGAATCTGTAATTGAGAAAAATCATTTATAGGTCCAGCTAGGGAATTTGGGGGTACTACATGGTGGTTTTGGAAATTTTTTAATAATTATCAGGGTATTAAAATCCCATACACATTATTTTCTTATTAGGGTGTATGGTTTCCCCTAACCATGTGCCTAACTATGCACCTCATCTATGAGTGAACAATTTCTCAAAAGTGGGTGCCTATTTTTATAAAATAAGCACCAACTGTGAAAATCCCCATTGTCAAGAGTTTCATGTTTTATTAGGATAGGGAGCACGGTTAGGGAACAATATTCTCCAACCATGTACTTACCTCTCCCTTTAATTGTTCTGAAATTTTCATCCAAACACACCCTTTGGTAAAACCAAAATGAAAAGTAATAATCATAAGAAAAAAGTGTACCTATAAAAAAGACAAAGAAAAATCCGAAAAAGGTCAAGATATTACAACAATGGGCATAGATATTACTTTTTAAAACCCTAAAAATATGGAAATTAAGAAAAAAATTTAGTAATAGTCTATATAAAAAGAAAATATTTTCATGTTGAAAATGATAAAAGATATGTTTTCACACTTTGGTAATGAAAGATAAAAATGTATTATATAGAAAACAATAACAATATTCCTTTAAAACATTTAAAAATAAATTTAAATTTCATATAAAATGAATTTTATAATCATATAAGTGTATAAAATATAATTCTTGGAAAAAATACTGAATATGGATATGGAGGAAATAGTTTTCTGACTAAAAAGGATAAATAAGGTCAGTTTTTCATAAAAGTATTCCTTTAGTGGTTTTGAGTACCAGAGAAAAGAAAAATAAAATTAATAAATTTAAACACTATAAATAACTAGTGTAGAATAAAATATATCGTTTTTAAGAGATAAATCTCATATAATTCCAAAAGTGTATATTCAAGAAAAAAACAATCCCTATTAAAACTGAGTGTGAAACATAAACCCTTACCTTAGATTCCATCTTTGTCAAACCTCTTCCAACATCATATATAATAAATATCTATTTATTATTAATATATATATGATAAATTTTTATATTTATATTATTATATATCATTTATTTATAACTAATTTTTACACATTTACTCACAATTCTTTAATAAAATCATTTATTTTAGTGTTAATTGTTCTGTTTCTCCGACATGATTTGATTCGATGGTTCTGGTCATTACACCCTAATCAAGATTTAATTACCTAAAAATGTTAAAAATTTAATACATAACATATTTATACATTAAATACACTTTTATAACCATCCATTTAATATGGGTATGAAAAATGAAATATTTTGTTCATTTATGTGGTAATCTGTACATAAGCATGAGTGATGTTTTCATTTTTCAACCAATGGAATGAATGGAATTTCAATTATTATTTATCTTTATGTAACATTAATTATGACATAAATACCATATTTAATCTCTAATTACATATTTAAAACCATTTATGTGAAGTGGTGATGAAAAAAGAATTGCATCACTTCGTAGCGGTGATTATTCACACATACACATTAGCAATGTTTCCATTTTCCAACATATGGAAGGGAATGAAATTGTATAATAGATTTTATTTAAATAATACTAATTCTTCCATTAATATCCTATATATTCATAAAATACACTAATATAACCATCCTTGAGAAGGGGTGATGATAACTGAAATACATCACTTTATGGAGCTCGTAGTCAACACATACGCTTGATGAGTGTTTTAATTTTATATTATATATACTGTAAATAGAAAATGATTATAACATTAAAATAAAATATTGATTAATTATAATAAATATACTTATTTCATTATATTAATATATACATATAAATGTTTTGGAGGAGGTTTAAGAAGTATAAAACTTAAAATGTTCAATACGAACATACACCTCTTCCTTGGATAATCTCATTTGAAAAACTCATTAAGGATTCTTATATGGGGATTTTTAAATAAAAATATACTATAATTAATTGATTATGGTGTTGGAAATGTATTTGAACGTATCATTTTTTTATAAGGGGTCTTTATGTGTGTCTATAAGTGAAAAGAGGAGGTTCCCTTTTATAAGTCAGGGTAGTGGAACCGTTGTAAATACCCTTAAATTTAAAATAACATAATTTCATTTTTATGGGATAGTGGAAAAAAGTGAATAAAAATTATATTATAAGATAATTTAAGATATAAATACACTCAACCAATTATATTTAAACAAATTTTTGATATATTTCAAACCTTATCTTTTAGTTTAACCCCATTGTTAAAACTTTTAACCCTTATCGTGGTGACAAAAAATCTAACATGGTAACTATTCATTAAGACTAAAAAATGAAATTTTTATTATTAAATAATTTGAATATTTATATTCCTAATATGGAATAAATTTTTCAAAATTAAATTCCAATATGTGGTATAATTTTTATATAAATTTTAAAAACACAACGAAAAATAATTTTTAAAAAAATATCCTTGAATCATAAAAATTAATTTATATAAAAATAATGTATTGAATTTATTCTCTTGAAATTTATTGGTTTATAAATATAAAATTTAGATTTATGTTAATTTAAAACAAATACAAAACTGAATTAAACCTGGTAATTACTTAATTGAAGAAAAGGATCAACCATAGTTCTTTTTTTAGAATAAAACACCACCTAGGATTCAAGATTTCATACATGGGTTTCCAAATTCCATATAATATTATAAATATTTTATATTAATCCTTAAAAATATTTTTTTCTATAAAAAGTTATTATAAACATTTAATTCATTTTTATATCATGATAATTTTGTAAAAGTGATTGTGTTTGTGAAATTGATATTTTTTACTATTCACCCAAAAATAAACCTTTTATAAATGTCATAAATATTCACCCTATCATAATTTTGATATTTTAAATTAAAAAAATAATTTCATTTCATCAAATTAATATTATAAAATTTATTAATTTTTCTTGTAATTGAAATTTTTAAATATAAATAAAAAACATCTTTTATAAAAAATGACATTTTTAACTTTCATGTTCTCCTAATCTTATTTAATATAAATTTATAATTAAATTACAATTAATTTATAAGTTTATAAATTAAAATATTTTAAGTTTTATTAAATTATTAAAATAAACAACACTTGAAAACAAAATTATTGAAAAATATCCCTTCAATATTGAAATATTTTAATCCTATCATTAAAATTATTAGTTTTCTAAACAATTAGAATCATCGGTTAAAAAAATAATAAAATATATGAATTATTAATGATTATTGTATTTATATATATTAAGTGTTTTTTTTAATTTTCACAACTCATTTTAGTTTGGTGTTACATGTGAAACAAACCATTTAATAAGATATTTTTATTTAAAGTAATGCATACTAAAATTTCATATTGTTACACATTGAGTATGATCTTAAATGTATACATGTTATTCTCAACCATATATACATATTAACAAAAAAAATTCATTCTGAGGATATTTTGGTGATCTATCTTGGTTTCACTAGCTTGGATCTTGGGATTATGTATGGGGTTACTACCTTTCATAATATTGGTATTTTATTTTAGATTTTTTATTTTTCTGATATATTCATGTGTTATGGGAATATTGTGAATATTAGTTTATTTATATAATGTAATTGATCAGTGGTTTTATTATTTATTAGTTTTATATATAAGGGAAATGCCTCTCATGTGTATGTTTTTTTACCCTTGGTGTTAGTATCCTACTCGGAGCCTATTAGAGGCAGGATTTGGGGGTTACTCACATCTTTTTTATAAACCAAGGATGAAAAATAGGTGCAATAAAAACTTCTTATAGACAGATATAATGGATATTAGAGTTATTAAATGGTGATGATTACATTAGTTGTTGGGGAAACTATACCAGATGAACATGGTTTGTAACATAGACTAGGTAGACTGGCTATGACAATGGATATTAGGGTCCCCAATAAAATTTGGTATGAATCCTAAATTTACTAAATGACCAAGTGAAATAGTGTCTTTTTCAATATAGAAAACTATGAAAAGTACATCAATCATTGTTTTTTTCACTTATATTTAAAATAGAGTTCTTTTGGAAAATTTAATGAATTTTATTAAAAAAAACTTCATTAAAAAATTCCATGCTATAGGTATTATGTGTCTGTTTATTATTTGAAGATATATTGGTTAGTCTTATCACACACATGGTTAAGGTTAGTGAGTTTTAGAAAGCAAACTTGGTCAACTGTATGAAGTTTGAACCAACTAAGGAGGATGATCTATAGAGAAAGACTCTATGTGACTCTTCATGTCCAAGTATGTCTATGTATGAGGGGGGTTTCTAATTTGGGGATAAAGTTATGGTTAGAGGATATATAGATAGCTTTCATATTGATACATTCTACATATGAGTTTAGAGTTTCATTAACTTTCAATAAGATATTGGATAAATTATATAAGTGGAGGATCTTGTATCTTTGCTAGAGGTAGGAGATGGTTATTTTTTTATAATTATTTATAGTGTTAGTTTCATGTAGATTTTCTATTTTAGAATATGAGGGTGGGTAATTAGAATGATATTATCCCTCTATAATAGAAGATAATGAATGTTCAATATATCAGGATCATGTTTGAGTATCTTCTTCTCATTCCTCTTAATTTTTTTCTGGATGAGGGGTATAGAGAACATTTCTTAGAGGAGGAATTATGCCCAATGATTCCAAATATATCCACCCATTTTACATTTAGTAGATACATGGATGTGAAGAATAAGGTTTTGGTGATTAAGTTGATTCATCTTAAATGGGTACGTCTTGAGTGGTAATCTATCAGGGAACCTTGATTAGAATGGATATTGTTGGTGGATAACTCATGTCAAGGTAGTTGATGATTTAGTAGGCTAGGATTCGACCTCAAAAATCTTCTTCCTTCCACTTATTTAGGGATAGAAATTAATATACACCCACCAATAACATTATCGTAGTGTGCTTTATCTTTTTAGGACATGTACAGAAACATTCTCAATTACTAAAAAAATAATAGATCTCAACATGGTATGGTAGGATAAATCCCATATCAACATTAGTAGAATTAGTTTACATAAAGGGCATATTAGTAGTAGGTATAGTGGTATTACATTATTCTAAGATGATATTAAGATGATAAAGTTTTGTATTAGGATGTTTCACACCCTCAGGGAAAAAGGATGAGAATAGTCCTATTGTTCATTGTTAATAATAATCAAGTGCTACCAGATGTAGAAAATTTCATTTTATAGATATTCTAGTGTTATAAGAGGTAAGGATCATCCAAAACACCATTTATTTACATTATATTATAGATTATACATTGTATGATTCAAGATAATAGCACTCCAATATTATTCCCACCTTTTTCAGAGCCATGGGAATCAAGTTGGTGAGGCTTCCAGTTCCCCTGGTGATGAATATGCTAGCTGGTGGTCAAAAGATTTTGATTTATCTGTTTCAAAATAATGAGTTGATGATGGGGTAGTATCAATAATATTTGTATTAATTTATACTTCATATATAGTCATACGATGTAATTATCAACATTAAATAGCTTTATTTTATAATAATAGTTATTGATTTATGCCATAGGAGAGTTGTGGAATGCCTTAATGAGGCCCATAAAAAGGTTTATTTTGGAAAATAGAAGTATCAGACGGGTCCTAGATGTTTGGATTCACTGTTTTCATAGTCAACAACATTATAATTATGCATAATTGAGGCACATATAGTCTAGTTTCCAACATTCATCATAGACTTTCATGATGTTTTTCTTTAAGGAGGTTTCAACTTAATTCCCTTGACATGATATCAAGTTTGGGATATAGTTATTTACTGCTAACTCATTTATTTCAATGTATTCTTATCTTATGGAACCTTCCAAGTGGAATAAGATGTGGATTCAAGTTGACAACCTGATGTAGAATGGATTTATCAATCCTAGTGTAATGTTTTGAGGTGATCCTATGTTATTCTCCAATAAGTTGGATGATGGTATGAAATTTTCTATAAACTATTGATGGTTGAATCAAGTGATGGTCAAGAACAATTAACCTCATCCAATTATTTTTATTTTATAAGACTCATTGATCGGTGTTATCTAGTTTCTAATGGCTAATATGTGTTCGGCAAACCATAAAATGGGTGTTAGATTGAGGGACATCTTAAATACCACTTTCATGTGTTGATATGGGAAAGTAAAGATTATAAAATGAGTTTTTAGTATTTTTAACTCCTCATATGTGTTAATGGGACTCGTAAACTTAATGTTCCATGAGTTATTAGTTTAGTTTGTGGTAATAATCATTTTTAATATCCTCATGTACTCAAGGTCAAATAATGGGCATTGTGAGCTCTTTATATCTCTTTTATATGTTTATTTACACCATTATCTCTATTGGAAGATCTCCCGGTTTTTTGTTTTGGATGCTGGAGGTGCACTTCCTTGGACATGTGGTGCCTCATATAGGATTTTTAGTTGATCTATAAAATTATAAGGTAACTATTTCTTGGATATCACCCAAGAATATTGCATAGTTTTATTGATTCCAGGGTTTTGTGGGATACTATTTGAGGATTTTACATACCTTATCTTGGTTCATGGACCCATTTCCCACAGTGAATAGTAATGAAAATTCCTTCTTAGGGACTGATTAGTGTAATGAATCTTTGGAATACCATAGGGAAAGATTTATTGGTGCTCTCATGCTTTGGTTTCTATTAGAGGGATGATTTATGAAGTGTTCTATGATAAATCCCACCTTTGGTTGGATTTCATCTCAATATAATAAATGAAAGTTATATCATATGATTCTATGAAATTACATCCTTTAATCTTAAATATTACACCCATGATCTCAAGTCGGTGGTGGAAGATATTTCATAGAACCTCTGGAAACATTACCTCACCAATGAGTAACTTATAATCTCTACATATGATAAGAGCATGAGGTATGTTTTCACTCATTGAGGACTAAATCTATGTCTATGGGAGTGAATAAAGTTTCTCCAAAACTATGACTTTGAGATCTTTGACACCCTACGATAGGGAAATATATTTTTTGATGGGATGAGAATAATTTCATGAGAAGATTTTGTTCAGGAGTCTGTAGATTCTTGGAGGGTGACAAAGGATATTCTGGTGATGAAAATTGATACAATGAGCATCGATATCAAAGGTTTACTATCTCATATGATAATTAAATCTTCCTTATTATAGTGTGTGAAATAGTCTCAACGGGAAGAAACAAAGGTAGAGGTGATTCAAGATAGTGTTCTTCATGGTGATTATCTGTAGGAATGATCATATAATAATAAAAATTAGATAATGTTTTTAGGGGGTTTTTTCTTCCATCAGTGGTGCATGAGGGAATTATTTTTGAGTTTCGCAACTTGGTAGTGGCAATAAATCCTTGTGTGGCTAATATGTACCATGCTTAAGGGAGGTTTTATGATGATATGGGATAAATAGATCTATAGTGTAGTTTATTTGGTGGTGTTTATTCTTCCATTAGGTGAAGTTGTATCATCATGTTCTATGTGGTTTTTTATATTTGTTTGATATCCATAATGGGAAATGTGATAACATCTTAATGAATATATTCATTTCCCTTCCATGAACCCAGAGATTATGTAATGATATCTATGTGATCATTGATCATTATGATACGTTTTTCTACTTTACATAGATTAGAGAATCAAGTTTTGTGTATATTTTGGATAGGTGGTGTGTGGATGAGGTGGTACATAGTCATAGGGTTCTAAGGATAATAATTTCTTATCAGGATCCTAATTTTATATCATGAGTCTGGTGAAGATTTTGATATTATTTGGGATCCCATTTATGATTTCAACTACTTTCCATCTTTAGTTGGATAATAAAAACAAGAAGTGTAACCAGATATTAAAGTATATGTGCAAGATTTTTTAATATGTTTTTGTGGATATTTTGTAAGTAATCAAACCATTGATGATTTTCTTATAACAATATCATTTATTATTCAATTGGAATATAGTTATTTACAGTGTTGTATGGGAAACCTTATCATTATCCGTTATGTTCAACTATGGTTCGAGGTTTGGAAGTCCTTAGGTCATATGTATTGTATAGTACAATAGAAAATATTTAGATGGTATGGAAGGAGATAATGGTGACATGAAGCTACCAGATTACATATTATAATCAAATGTGGATAACTATGGAGTTTGAGTTTGGTTATCATATGTTTTTAGGGGTTCCCATAATTATGTGTAGTAGAGGATTGGATAGGGAGTGAGGTATGTCCATAATTTATTATTCATTTAGATGTGTTTTTTCACCTTTTTGAGGTGCTATATCAATTGGAATTCCCTCCACAATTATCTAGGATCAATGATGTTTTTCAAAAGTAAAATCTTTAATGGTATATTCATGATGATACTCATGAAATTAATTGTAGATATTTGGATATCAAGGATGATGAAACACTTTTAGAGAGTCTAGTTATGATATAAGATCATCATGAGAAGTCTTTTAATGATAAATTCATTCTGTTGGTTAGAATATTATTGAGGCGCGGTGGATTAGAATAGAGTACATTGGAATGAGTCAAGAATGTGAACGTAGTATTTAAGGTTTTTTTATAATTTTCTTAATTCTATATGAGATTATCATTAATTTGGTTTATTGATATTATTTATTCATTGGGTATTGAATTTATTATATTGTTTATCCCCTTTATTGGTTTATGGAATCATCCCATTTGAGGGGTATCTCTTGAAGTAGTTCTTGGTTGGTGGTGTATAAGGTTTTACTTTTATTTTTGGTTTAATTTTTAAGCATGAGAATAATTTAATAGGTATATAATTTAATGTTCCATTCCTTACAAGACTATTAGATTATGTGTTTTGGGTGTTGGAAGTTCAAGGACGACATTTTTGGGAATATCATAGAAGTTTGAGATAAATTTTCAGTTAGTGTATGATTTTTTGGTGTAGGGGTTAGTGTTTAATTATCTACGAATACAGTTATAGTTTTGATGCCAAAGATTTATCATGGGAGCCTTGGATGTTGAAATTTTAAAATCAACATTTCATGGACCTATGTAGCATGTCCCTTGAGTTATATCATGGTATTGGTTAAAGAGTTTATCAAGGTGAAGGGAAGGCCAAAAAATTTGGTATAGTCTCCATGATTGCATCATGAAGTGTCTGGAGGTTCATCCTAAAGATCTACCACATTGGGAGGCACTATTATATGGAATAAAATATTGATACATAGTTTCTATATAGGTTTATATGATCTATTTTTTGACCACTACAAGAAGTCTGGAGTTCCATTTTGACCGGGTCCAATGTGGAGTACCATAGTAATTCGCATCATGTTTTTTTTAAAAAACCTAAGTACTAAAACATGGTCCCACCCCTTAAGTCAAGTGGTATGGTTCTTTTCATACATGTTATAAATTAAGGGTTCTCCCTCTAATTACATTAATTCAAATTCTTTTCCATCAATTCATGGGTGAATTTATAGTTATTTAGGAGAAAATTCAACCCCACTTTATTAGCTTTGATCCTCAAATTTGGGATATTGATTGTTAGATATCCAAGGAAGGTTCTCCCTCATTACTTCTTGGTTTATTTATATTATTTTATTTTGGATTCTCAGTGATAATTTTGATTCTGTTTGAGGTATCTTTGGACTATGATTTTTGTCAATAATTTTCATGGTATAGTTTTATTATATATTCCCTTTTGTGGTTTTGGTCATTTCATTTTCATTTCCCCACCTTATCTTCACATAATGACATATAATTATTAATTTCAAGTAGGGTATTTGAGAAATATTATTTATTTTAATAAAATTATTTGATTATAATGTTTTATTTATTATTTAGGTGAGTAGTGTGAATTGATCTAATAAAGATAATGAACTAGACTGAGGGAAATTGAAAGTAATGAGGTGATTTTCAACCAATCACATACTTTCATGATATTTATCTCATACTTTGCACATGTTTTATACTAATTTTATAATTCATTGATGTTGTTTAGGAGTTTGTTTTGATCCCATGTTGTATATGTTGGAATCACCCATTAAAAAGGATAATCACGTAAATATGGTAAAAGAGCCTATTAATATGAAATTTGGTAATGGAAGGGTGATTTCTAATATATAAAGGGGTTATAATGGGGATTATTAATAGAAATTTTTTATTTTATTTTATATCCCACATTTTGTATTTTTTGTTGGGATTGTGTGGTTATATGGTGACCACTATTAGTGTTTTCTATTGAATTTTTTAGATGATATGTCTACTGGAAAGAAGGGTTGTATTGGTTAGTATGTGTTGAGTAGTGGGGTTGCATTGATTAGTGTGTGTTGGAATGTAGGGCCACATTGGTTGGTATGGGATGTATTTTGGGATTTTTTTAAGGTGGTTTTTTTATTTTGGATGCGTAATTAGAGAATATTTTGGAACAGTGCAACAAAAGCCTTTATTTAGTGGGAAATAGGGAATGTGGAGTTTTTAATGAAATGATAGCATGGTTGGTTGGTTGTTACAGGGTTCATTATAGTTTCTTAGTGTTAATAAAATGTAATAATTGGAAAATATAAAATGGAATATGTAAATTTCTTATAATTTTTTGTCGTTAAATTTATAATTGAATGGCATTATGAATGTGACATGAATTGACATGATGAATCATGAAATGAAACAACAATATTATTAATAAAGTTTTCATAAATTTTGATAATGGATATTTTGTGTGGGAAAATTTTATTATTGTTTTATAATAGATGGAAGTGGTATCATTTTTTTCTTATAGTATTGTAGTGATGGTTTTGGTGTTATAGATAGAATCAACAGTAGTGTGTTCCGATGGTAGTGTAGTTATGGTTTTGGGTTGTATTTGTAGGGACCCTCTCAGTTAGGATTGTGTATGGAATATGTGTGTCTTTCATGTATTTTCTTATTATTTCATTATACAATTCACTATATTTATATTACCTTATTGATTCAAATTCATTTTTGATTCAATTTTACCCCCAAAATATTGGTTGGAGAGGATAGCTGGCTAGATATCACCTATTCTTTAATCTCTCTATAAGATGTGGTATTGTGAATTGGATATGTATATAGTGAGATAATATATGGTGGGGGTAATGGAAGGTATGAGAAGATAATGAGGCTTATTTCCATCATAATCATGATACCCTACTTTAATATATATGTTATGTATAAATAGGGTACGATGTGTGGAAATTGATATGGAGTCAACAATTATGCTGTTGTATATTTTGGTATGTCTTTGGTTATGGTTTATATAGAATGATTCCATTATATGATACTGGAACCTGTAAGAGGTTTGGGTAGGTGTAGTTGAAACCATACCAACATTATATATTAGAGATATTGAGAATAGATCATTTGATGTTGGGATATTAAAGTGGTAAATCCTTGTAGAAGTGGTTATGGGGAACCTATTTTCATATATTCATGATATTTTCTTGTTACTCTTGGATGTGATTTAGGGTGAGTGATCCTTGTAAAGTTTATGTAACAGTTAACCTAATAGGTTCTTATTGGTATTATTTTTTCTCACAGGTGACTTTGTATTCCACTGTAACATTTTCATGACAGGTTTGGAGTATAATCTTACTAAGTATAGATTTTAAACTCATGCCTATATATATATATATATAAATTCTTGGGTTTCTATAGTGATGTTATTTTGTATTCTAGACTATAATACCTTGGATCATGGGTTTGGTTGTGGATTTATTACCTCTTAGTTTATTTTTATATTATTCTAGGATTTCCATTTTCTAACATATTCATCCATTATGGGGTTATTGTGGATCTTGGTTTATTTATATTATATTTTTTATTAATAAAATATTTATATATTACTATAATATGTATGTATAATACCTCTAATATATATTATTTCTAACCTCGGTTATGGTCTCTAACCTGGGGCCTATTGGAGATGGTCTTCAATGGTCACTATTTTCTTCGCAACAGTCCCTGGAGGGGTACCCAGTAAAAGTATTTTTGACACACTTTTATAGTTTAAAATAAAAAATGAAAGAATTAATAAAAAACATAAAAACCGAACCACATCATGATTTTCCTCTAAAAATGGATTCTTCCTATCTATAAAGGCATAAAACAACAGAGAAAAAGAAACCATGGTATTAAAGTATTTATATGAAAATAAATTCACAACTTCTTTATTTCAATATTAGTTCAAATTATCTAATTTTTTTTACCCTTAAAATTTTACTCTTTATCCCTTTTACATTTCTCTATACCACCATTCCTCAAAAATAAATTCATATATAAAATGATATATCCACAAAATACAACCTCATAGTGATCTTGAATATTTATTGGAAATTACTTCAATGTCACATACTTATCAATTCCTATCTCTCTCTAATAAATGACTTGGGATCCATTATGAATAAAATTATGAAGGTATGAAATATTTAAGATATCATGAATCTTATTCATCTAGTATAGAAGTACCAACTAATATTCCATTGTATCGACTCACTATAACACCTCAAAACATATAAAATCTATAGAGAATTCTTGTCACTCATGTTAATACATTGTTTCCTATTATTAGGATAAAATTTTGTAACACATGATTACCAACCTTGAATTTTATAGGAATACCCTTATTTTCTATACAAGATTCCAAATGGGAAGGATGAACTTTTATCATCACTCAAATCAAAGGCACTTTTTTAAAAAAAATATTCACCAAATATAGTCAGGTGATCACTGACACACCAACCTTAATTTAGAATAAAATGGATCTAAACAACCACCTATAAAATTCCATGTGTGGTTATATATCAATGGTATATTGAAATATATTAATATAATAAAACTAAAATGGTGTAAACTGATTTACCCATGAACCCCAAAAATCAAGAAGACAATTACAAAACATATCCTCTAGCGTCTATATTGTATACTTTAGGGAATCGTCCTTATAAAGATTAAAAACCATGTTAAGATATCCCTGAAATCAGAAATCATATTTCAATATCTTTTACACTCATGTCTTAAAGTGATAATTATACACTCATTTTTTAAAGTGAAAAAAATCATGTTTCTATATCTTTTACACTCAAGTAATAAAGTGCCAATATTAAACAAATTATTATCCTTGATGATTCATGAAGCCTTACCTACTCTTCAATATAATAACTCAAAAAATTATCCACATCTTTGGACTCATCGATCACCAAGAAATGATAAATCTTCATTATCTAATCCATAAAAACCCAAATTAAATTTAATTAAGATATTGTATTCTTATTACTAGTGGTCCAAAATTCATACCTATCAAAGTACTCCATTAGTGGAAATAGATCCAAGGAAATACTCTAACCACCATCCCAACTATAATCCCTTTAATTATAAATACATTGGTTATGAGACCATGCTTTTCCCATTATTACCACACAATAGTTCCAAATGATTGGATAACTTCCTTTGATTTGATACAAAAGATAGAACCCCCAAGCCATGATTTCTAGGCATGGTGTTACAAATTTAAACAATACACACATAATCCAATAATAACTATTATTATCTAAAATAACTTACATTATTTTAAATGATTATAGAATTAATTTAAAATATAAAAACACTCCAAAAGTATAGATATTTAGTTTCTTTAAATATAATCATTATATCACACTTTATTCACAACCCATACTATATTTCTTCCAAAAAAATTATATATACATGAATCACTCTTATAAACTTTTTATATAGAAATATTATGGGATATAGAAAACCCTAACAAAGGAGTGAACTCAAATGATTTTCATAGGTTAAAAATATATCAATGAGGCATAGAGGGATTATTATTAGATTAAAAATATGTGATAGACAACATTATGAATGAAATTTTAGGATTAACGGTATAAGATCTTGATATTGTAAAAAGTGATCATGATGCATATAGTATAACAATACAGTCTAATATTTAAAAGTTTTATAAAATAGTGAAAATGTTCTAAATAATAGTTTAATAGGGAATAATATGATAGAGCCCAAGGGAATGATAAATTATAATAATCCTAAAATCCTTAGGTCAAGATCCTAGGGGGAAATATTTTAAGATCAATATAAATATTCTATTTAGCTTCCAATTAGTTTGTTATTCTGTTTTACTCTCCCCAAGTGTAAAAAATCATAATCTCCTATTTGACCATATGTTTTTATTCATGAATAATATAGATAGATGACCAATGAGTTATTTCATATATACACATGAAATTGAAATGGAAGAATCTAATTCAACCACCATTGGTGGTCTACCATTGATCTTATAAATATACAAGATAATAAGAAGTAACCCTACTTCATCCATAAAGGATCACCCATTTTCATAATAGGCACTATAGTAAATGGAATACTATCCACATGTATTTTTTATCAAACCACCAACACACATTATTCTATTAGAGAAAGTTCCATCAGTGTTCTAGTTTTATTCTTATTATAGAGAGAACCATTTAACCCCTTGGGTCGGTAACCAACTAAAAACAGTGTATAGATATTTTATGGGATCAACTTGTTAGGCATATGAAAATTATAGTATATTTATCCCTATCACTAGATAACATATTTATCAAAACATTGAGAATATATTTGTTTTCAGATTATTATTTTTCGGCCAGGTTACGATATTCCTAGAATAGTTAAGACATGATGAAGTGGAAAGAAACCTCCCATAAAAGTAATGATCAAATCTCTGCCAGGGCTGAAGGATTTTTCTTCACCTTAGAACAATGTGGAAATATATTTCTCATAAAAGGATTGGTTAAGGTGGATATGAAGTTTTCTCACCAGGAAATGTCGTATAGTGGGATCAATCACCACCCATGAATAGGTGATCCACTATTTCTTCTTATCGATTTCTCCGGAAGACCATATGCATGTAATTGGATAAGACTACTATATATTTTAAACATGAATTATTTTTTGACATAATTTAAAAATTAAATGTTCAAGTTAATCCTCCATTAACTTCCACTAGTATAGTTATTCTTATCATTATTAAGGTTCATGTCGATGAATATTGGAATCATAATAGAGTCTTTAACAGTCATCTATAGAACTGAGCTTGAGGGGAAATAGAGATGAAAACCCATCCAATTTTCTTTCTAGTAAAGAACTCATCATTTACCAATGATCCACTATAAGTTCTCTAAGATGATATTAATATAAAATTTTAGATTTTATAATATAGGGGAAGGTGGGTAAAGTTTATGATGTATGGATTCTATCCATTTTTCATATTTATTTCTATTAAACAACACCTGATGTGAGGTTACCTAAATGAAATTCTATTCGAACATGGACATCATGATATGCATGGAAACAATGTTACTCCCCAAAGAAATGCCTCTTTCAAAAAGTGGTTTTAAAATAATTTTTTAACTCACCAAATGGAATCTCCCTTCATGTTGAGAATATAAAATAAAACCATTTATTAGGTTTTCAATTATCTAGATGATGGCTCAGTGGTTCTAGTGACTATGATCATTCGAATGGGAATTAAAGTGAAGATGTTATTGACCAGATATAGCCTACCACCGAAGGATATGAGGTAATAATTTTAATTAATTACATAAAAATTGATTCTATTTATTATGTTTTCAAAGTGGTGTACCTAAATTCTTCATGTGGAAAGTGGAGACTTAAGGTATTATATAATAAACTAAATTCAACAAAACATGATTCCTTACTCAATCATATTAAAATTTATGCTTGAGTTACTACTAGAAATATATTTTGTGATTTTGGAAATATTAACTAACTAATAACTCCTATACTAATAAATTGTAATAAGTTCTTTGAAACTTATAATGGATCTATTTATTCTATTTAGAAAATAAAGTATGTTATGAATGAAAAAAATGTGGTAGATAACAAAAAACATATAGCTTACTTTAAAGATGGTATGAGGGTAGTGTTTATTAACTAGTAGATGGTTCTACTAAGAGTATCTTGAGAGATATAAAATAGTGTTTGTAATAGGGGGACTCCTTGAAGATTCCATATAGTTATTTTAAATAAAAAACTCCTACCCATGAGAGACACCGAGAATCATGGAGTATAGAATAATTAGAAACACATGTCATAAAACTATTTTGAGTACCTAAATTTTCACATAATTTTACTGAGGAATTTCCAATATAGTTTATCATAATATATTTCCATATCAACTTTGATAATATTATGGTATATTATAACCTCCTTTTCATTTCATTAAATATATATTTTACCAATATTTTAGCCTCTTTGACATGCATGCTTTTATAAATATATGTTGTTCCTCAGAAATTAGTGATGTAAAAAGAGTATCTAATATATCATTTATAATTTTCTCCAAAAACATTTATGATATGTTTTACATACTAAATGAATGGAATTTGTTGAAGGACACTATATTATTTTATTATAGATGATAATAAGCATGGTGAGAAAAATGTACCTTGGAAGGGAGCCTCCTTTTAATTAGTGTTTCATAGCCTTTATAATCCCCTTTCAGATGGTCTCCCATCTAGTAATGTAAAAACCCTATCGGAATTCATGAATTCTTGGAGCACTATTAGGGTCCATGTTCTTAGTACCATCATTAATATATTCTTTCCTAGGAACATTTTCTACCTAATCAAAAGTATCACTTACAATTTCACGAGGGATAAAGTTGAAAAATACTAACTATCCATCTCTTATACTAGCCTCCCATGGATTTTAAGTACAAACGGTGATCATTTTAGATAAATAATCCACTAAAAGTGATCCATTTGTATTTATTTTACTATATATAAAATTTTCATTCCACTACATATTGCATTTCCCTGTGTATTTCTTCCACTTCATGACTATATGAAAATATGAAGTGATTCTATCCCCCTCTTTGAATTAGTTATTTCTCAACATTTTAAAAACTACATTATCATTATCTAGGAGTTTGTATACCATTCCCTTCTTCTTTTCTATGAAGATTTTAAAGGTTTATTTATCCTACCCTTCTTACAGTTTTTCATATAGCACATTGATTTCTCTATCTAACTCCCCCTACAAGTTCTGGTTATTACCATTTTGTTGTTCACATTCTTTGACATCCTTCTAAAGAAATTTAAGTTTTCTTTAGAGAACATAGATCATTTTACCATATAAAGGTTTCTTCCAAGAATATTTTACTATGTACATGAAACAATCTTCTTATATCCAAATATTTTAGAATCTTAAATAGTAAAGCTCTTGTACTGTATTATTTAGTCTGATAGTAAGGGTGTTTGATTAGATATGGTTCTAATTAAATAATCAATACATCGGTTTGAGAAATTTATTTACCCTTATAAGTTTGGGATTAATTTTTTAAGATTTATCTAGAATCTCAAATATCTCTATTTTATTGTTACATGATGTGTAATTTTCTAATTAATATAAGATCTAGATGTTTTCCCTCTGAAAAAAAATATCAAAAATATTACATGACGTTCCATGAATAGAGGTATTATCCTTTCTTTTAATTGTGCTCAAGGATGGTATGTAAAAATCCTCTAATATGTCATGCATTAGACGAAGGATAAAAAATAGACCGTTATTTCTATAGTATTTCCATCCATGAAATTTCATATTTAGCATAGATCAATGAAATAAAAATGGAACTGATACTGAGAATCAACTTTATGGTAATGTGTTGAGATAAGGAATTGATGAGGAATATAGATATTTCATTTCTAAATAAAATTCATATATGTACACTAATAATGATATCATACAAAAATTAAATCACATATACCTTGTTATTATATTCCTGGATAGATTTAATGCTATGTTCGAGTTCAAGATAGAGTGGATTTCCGACATAGATTAACTAATCTCATTCCTAAGTTATCTTATTTTTATATGGAGTTTAGACCCCCTGGAATTAAATAATGGGATAAAATAAATTGTTATAGGATCTTAGAAACCCTAAGTCACTAGAATTCACTCATACCTAAGATAAGGGTGAATATTTCAAACAATATTTGTACTTAGATTTGGTATATGTACCAATACTTCCTAAAGTAATAGTAATAGGTTTGGGTGAATGTATTATCTTAGTAGAAATTGGAGTTATAACATTCTAATTTATAACCTTTAATAAATTAGAAGAATTAAATTTTTTTTGGGATCATCTCCATTCCATTGATCCTTTGAATAAACAAGGGGATATAGTGGATAAACCTCTACAATAGCAGCTTCAAAGGGTAGTGTACCAGTCACTAAATTAGAGGGCTTTTTTGAAAGGGGGTCTTGGGTGTCAACATAACTAGGGGAACCTATCAGGATGGGGTTGAGGATAGAAACTGTATAACCCTTATCTAGGTCTAGAAAGGGACTATCTATTTTCTGAGAGGCATCTATAGAGGCCAAAAGGGGATAGTGACACCTAGATAGTGATTACAGAATCCTATATCCTAGACCATTCAATATTGATAAACTAATCTTGGTATAGTCTAGGCTTGTAAAATATTCCTCTAAGAATTACAAGGTATTAAAGGGGATATAAATGGGTGAAAGTTCACACCCAACTTGAAGAAATTCCAAATATAATTGGAGCTAAAGAGGAAGAGCGTCCACATGACTAGATTTTTAGGATATGGCGTTTGGCACCAAACATGGAGGCAATACTAAAGGAGAGGCTTATAATGCATCAATGTTGGGGGATCTAGTAGGGATGGGGTTAAGGGGGATATTTTAGGACCATCTGTGAGGGTGGAAAGGTTTGGATTGAGAGATTTCATACCTTTATAATGATAATATAAAGTAGGATCTACCTTATCCTAGTTTTGGAGAAAACCCTCCATAGCCTAATAGAGATGAGTGGAGAAAGGTAGACTTAGGGGTGGATGATATGAAAAAAAAGCATTCTTTATGGGGAGTAAGAGTGTAATGAAATTATTTTGAATTCCCTTTCATGATCCTATATAAGGCATCCAATAGCAAAGACTATAAATCTTTTATTTATAATTGAGAGGATTTCCCTTGGATATGGAAAAGAGAACAAAAAATAAATTTACTGTTGAAGTATTGATCTTTATAGATGGAGATTTGAGATCTGAATTAAAGATAGATTAATTTTTTATGTATATAGGAGATATACATATCAACGCAAATCATATCCACCATTTTTATTCTCATAATTAAAGTAACATTATCTTCACAATGAATTTTTTCAAGAAAATCATCAACATTATTTTAAATATTTTTTTGGAATAATGGGAGGGTAAATCTTAGTATTCAAACAAATATCACAACTAAGACTAGGTAGAACCATTTATACTCCTCCATGAACCAACAAACCAAGAGGAAGTGAGGGTTCTCAAAGGTTCACATGTCACTCATCCAAGATAGAGTAATATATACTTTAGATAATAGGTGAGTGTTGAATGATCACCATTTTGAAACTGTGGATTGGCTCTAGAGAATATAGGTTCCATGAGGAAACAATTATATTTAATGTGGGAAGTTATGGTCATTCATTCTCAAACAAGGCGATGAGGTCAACTAATAAAAGGCAACTGCTTGAGAGAAATCATTTTTTTACTAGGCGATAGTGAGGATACCGCAACTAATCCTAGAGGATTTCAAAATATGGATATGGATGGTTTATAAGGTATGTTCAAGTAATCATAGGACACTAATCCTTTCCTAAACATTGTAATATAGGGATGGTGGTACCTAGAGGGGGATTCCCTGGAGCTGATGAGGGGATCTAGAGTGATATGTTTGAAGGGGAAAGGGGAGAACCTGGAATTCTAGGAGTCTAATCAAGATGATAATACAAAGTGATTAGGGATGTTCTAGAATAAATGTTGTAAATATTTATCTCCAATATTCATGGATCAAGAAACTCGATGCTAGATGTAGAGATTGATTTCAACCACAGATAGTGAGACTCGAATCTAGAAGAAGAGAGTGGAATTGTCGTGGAGGATACTGGAATTTTAAGGGTGTTGCAAACAATGGTTTAAAATTTCAAATTTCTAAAAGGCATGTGAGGTAAATTTGGAATTGTTTAAATGGATAATCTTATATTTGTTGAACAAATATCACATAGAATAATCATAAATCATGTTATAAATTTTATAAAAGGATTATTTAAAAATAATAAAAAATACCATGTTGTAATTTTATTAAATTATAAAAAAAATATTTTGTTTTATGATGATATAAAACAAGAATGTATAACATGAATAAAATATGTTATGGATTAGTCAACAAGTTCATTAAAACATAGTGTATTATGTTCACTCTCCAATCTTCAAAACATAGTATATGGTGTTCACTAAAAATCTTATAAGTATAGTGGATTGTGATTAATCCATAATCTTATAAGCACTATGTATTGTGTTTACTCACAACTATATAAGAATAATGAATTCGATTTACTCCCTAGTCCTTTAATCATAGCATATTTGTTTTACTATCCAATCCCATAAATATATTAATATCATGAGATATAATTATTTACATAATGAATCACAGGTATATATAATTTAAGACACACCAATCATATATTGATATATCCATGCATAGGTTTATAGTATGAGCATGAAAAAAAGAAAAAACCAATCAACAGACATTACATCATTAAACCATAAAAATAAAATGAGATTGTAAAAAAATTATGAGCTATAATCACCAATGTTTATTTTTTTATTGAAAATTGGCGTTGAAAAAGAAACCTATAAAAATGTATCAATATGGATTATAGTAATGAATCCTAATAGAATCATTTAATTCCAATGTTTTTCAAACCAAAATTCAAGGAAACTAAATAAAAAAAATTATATTCCTTCAGAAGATTTACCTTTGAGTCCAAGATTCCATCGACAAGGTTATTATCCAATCATGTGTGTTGAATCTTGATATGTCTTTATGTAATATTATATATTCCCAAATAGTTTACCAAATGGATAAATGGGTTAAAAAAATCCATAAAAAAGAGTTGAAAATAATATTGGATTATATTTCCCCATATGTGTATGGTACATTCTTATCTTTTTGTAAGATAAGACCATCATGAAAGGATTTTTCCTCCACAATAAGTGGGTTTTTGTAATTATGGGTGTTTTGAAAATTAAAATTCCACAAACACCCTTATATTATGAATGATACCACCTCCATGCATATAAAAATTGATAAATTACCATTGGTGATCAATTTTAGACCATCTTAGGGTATATTCCAGTAGATCCACTAACCTCCATGTTGACCACATGAGGAAAAAATGTGAATCTGATCAATTATGGTTTGGGAGAAAATCTAAATTTATAAAGAATTTATATGGTCCTTAGACAATATGAGATAAATTTTTATCAATTAATATGGTGTATAATACACCACTTCATGTATATTTTTTTGAGTGATAAACCTACAATATTCACAAACATATTGAAAAATCTATGCAGTGAAGATGTCCCTCACTAGATAAATTCTTAAAAATGAAAAACAAGGATAAAAAATAATATATCATTGAATAAAAATGAGGTTAGATATTAATATTTCATTCTAGTAAGTTATATATAATTATTACTCAATATTAATAAAAAAAGAGATGCCTTTTAATTTCATCCTTAGTCATTTTTTAGTAGGTGAATGTAGAAGCTTAAGAAATCCATCATTTTATATTAATATAAAAGTGGGAAATGAAAGATATAGAATTCTATATAAAATGAGGTTAATATTTTTGAAGATTTATTTACCTAAAAAATGATTTTTATTGGTCATCACACATCCATATGAGATTTATTTTATAGTATTTATTAGGGTTTAATGAGCTTGAGGACACTGGGGTAAAAATAAGTTTATCTTCCTCTACATTAACAAGCCCTGTTCTTTTTAATGCCTATTTATAGTGGAGTTACAACACAATTTATTTGTTTTTTGGATAGAAGAAACTAATTATAAAGTTTATATATTGTGTGGCATAATCAGGAAAGTAGAGAAAATTCCCCACAGAGTTATGTTTTTAGAAAGTAATTTTTTCTTTACATATAGCCCAGATAGGTAGTTCCAAGAGTGTGGTGAGGAGGTATAAGACTTCACTATATAAGCGAGAGATGGGATTACTAATATTAATAGAATAAAATTTTGTTTCATATTTATATGTCATGAATTTTTTCCATATAATTTCACTCATGATGACATATCATGCATGTTTTAATTTTATGTTATTCATGGTTTCTTTATATATATTAATGTTGATTCCAACCACATCCACTATTCATTAAAACCATTTCAATCTAGACCAATGATAATGATACTCCAAATTTTAATCCAATAATAAATTATAAAATGTTCCTTTGATATTTTTATGGTTTTTTGGCACTTTGATAGTGGAAATAATGTGTGTAGGCATAGATGAAACAACACTATTGATGAGAACCATTGTCCCAAAAAATGATTAAAATTGGTTTTTATAAATAATTATAGACCTAGAAAGCAGATTAAAAACCCCATATAAGTTATTTATCCAATAATTTTCATAAAAAACAATCCCTGAGATGATAAAGGGGTATTATTTCTTTGATAAGTCATACCATCTCCATATAACTTGGTGTAATCAGACACACTAAACTTGGTGTCCCCCCCAGCTCCATTTTCCAAAATTATTAAATATATAATTTTATGATTTTATGTGTCTTTTTTACATAGATATACAACATCATATCTTCTTTAAATAGGATATTTTAAATTTCATGTGATCCATGGAGACCTCTAAAGGGGCTAACAAATCCTATTTGTATAGACTTCATACAAGGAAGAAAAGGTTAAATAGAGTTTGTGAAACTTTATAATACCTCTATGGTGTATAAAAAATAAAAATATTATATATATCAGGTTAAATGTAAACTAAAGAGTGAAAATATATCTAAAAAACATATCCTAGAACCTCTCTGAAGAATAAAAATAATTCATCACCTTGAGAATGATCTTCCATTCCAATTTTTCAAAAGGTTTTTTCAATATCTAGTTTAATCATGATGTTACCCTCATGAATATTATAATTAATAAAACAAATCATATTTTCCACTATATTTATATCCCATTGAATATATTTAATTTTGATAAAATTGTTTTATTACTCTAATATCAATTTAGGAATAAATGGGGTTAGTCTATAATTAATAATTTTTTCCTATAAATTGTAACTGAAATTTCACATGTATATTGGTCAGAATATTTAAAAAGAGTCTTGTTGACTTAACTTCAATGTAAGATTAAGATATTTTACACTAGCCTCCATGGGAAAGTAACCACCTCTAAAGAAATAGATTATAGCCATGTATATTTCATTATTGATTACTTCCAAAGCCTCCAAATAAAAGGAACTAGGGAGATAGTTAGGGATAAGAGAATTATATAGGATAAATGATTTAATAGAATTATATATTTTTTCATCACCTAGGATACCCTCTAATATTTTATTTATTTGATTGGTTTACTTCGTGGAATATTACAGAGAAAATAATCTTTCTCACTTCCCATCGGGTAACCACCATCATACCTAACCCTTGATCTTCTGAGTAAGGAAGAAAAGTGTTCCAAAACTCATGGAGATGTGATATTAAAATCACTTTTAAAATAAACATCTTCCATTTATACATTTAGTTTGATGATTAATTTCTACTCATTTATTCTTACATGAAGGAAAGTTGTGTTCTTATCCCTTTCTTTTAACCAGGGGATTTTATATTTCTTATGAGCCTCACTCATTTTCTTAACAAAAATTATGATAATTTTTTATGATAAAATAATAATTTGAGGAATTGGGATTCATCCTATGTTTCATAAATACATCATTAAATATTTTTTATCTCCTGGATCAAGTCCTCTATACTTTGGTTACTTTCGTGACTACTGATTAAAGACTCTAGATGGTATTGTTTCAGGAATCTAATTTTGTAATGGTGTATTTCCCATGGTTTTGTATTGATGTGAGCTATATATGATTTATAAAATACCTTCAAGGAGTATCTTTCTATGAAACACATTTTTTAATATAAAAAGGGATTATTAAACAAAGAATACTTATTATGATTAATGAGAAGAGGTGTGTGATATATGGTATTATCACCAAAAGAAATGATGTGGTTATCTAAGTAATCGTATTTTTATCAACAATAAAAATTATAAGGTAGTTACACTATATATTATAATTATTATGTTTTTAATTAAAAAATATTTCTAAAAAATAAATTTACATGGTTGTGTTGTCGAATACAATTAAATTAGAGGAATTAAGTATAATGTATTCAAAATGAATAGGAATTGGAGGAAAGTTTTTTTCATATATAATTGATAATAAATCCTGATAAAGGCAGGGATAGATCAATACACTCATGGAAATAGAATCTAAATAAATTAGTAATGTAATAAAATGTATTTAAATAACACATAATTAGCAAACTTCCAAGGTAATATATAAAAGGAAAACTAAAGAATGTAATAATGGAAAGAGGATAACAGAAAATAATTAAAGGATAAAATATAAAAATATCCCTATATGATAATTATAATTAAATATTATAAAAACATTTAAATTTTTTAAGGTATATAGAATACATTCATGAGAAAAAGAATATTAATATAGAAGATAGTGACCTAAAAAACTGTGATAAAGAAAATTTTCATTTTTAAGCATTATAATGGGTAATGAACTAATTAATAAATGTGAAAAATAAATTTAAATTACCAAAATAAATAGATGATGATAAATTTTAGAATTTAAATATAAAGTTCATTAACATTATTTAAAGTAACATGATATATAGAAAATATCATAGAAGAAGAGATAACAAGAAATAACCTAATACCACAAGTCCCATGTAACTTCATATATCCTATAACCTAATGAATAATAAAATTATATTTATTAATTACTTATTTAAAAAATTATTTAGGTTTATTTCATTATTAATATTCATTTTTAATCATTAATTATTGTTATATTAGTTTTAATTTGTATATATTGAATATTTAGAGATATTTTATCCATAGTTACAAATCAATTTTGGTACAATGGTAATAGTCAACGAAAAATAAAAAATATATTCATAAGCTCAATAAGTTTTATTTTATTGTGTTAATAACATCATTGAAGTAAAAGATTTTAGTAGTTTAGTATATAGTTAAAAACTGATGAATTTTTCTTAGTAATCCTGTTTTTTATTTTTTTAAACAACCATAAAGATTAATAATTAACATTATTAATATAATTCATATTTCATCATTCTAGAATCATAAATATTTATTTAATAATATAATTATGTATAAAAAAGTTAAAACCATCCATTAAATGTAGCAATTAAAATAAATATTCATCATATACATAGGTAGTATGACTCTGCCATAGGAAAAAAATTAATAGTGAATAATAAAATGAAATATATTTATATTTATATATTTATTTATTTATTTATTTATTATAATTTAATTATATAAAATTTATAATACTATTATAATTTTATTAGAGGGAGGGCTTGTGTTGTGGAAGATATAATAATATAATGAAAATAAAAGAATCAAAATTTTAGAAACCTTGCCTTTATCATTGAGATGTATCTTTTGGAATGACCCCTAGGATTTTAAAGGAGGGTATTTTGGTTAGATCAGGGACTGAAGAATGTGTTTATAAGGATTTAGAGAGATATTGTTTTCAGTTTTTTTGAATGGAAAATATTTTAGAACTTAAAAAGAATTGGTGTGTGAGGGTTTATTTTTAAGCAACGAGGTAGGGTATATTCGAATAAAATATAGAATAATTTATTATTTTGGTTCAAAAAAATTAATTGTATTTATCCTAATAACTAAAAACATGTTCTTTAAATATATATATATATATAATAACATTTAAACACATATAAAACTTAATGGTATCATTAATACATATATAATTCAAAATAATAAATCAAAAATAGTTTTTTATTAGAATAAAATGTCATTTGAACTTTAAAAACTGAATTATAGGTTTTAAAATAATTGTAATTTTTAAATCAGTGATTTTTCTAATTAAATAAATTTTACATAAATAAAAATAATTAAAAATTATAGATTCATATTTTCTTATACTAATTTCATAAAACATTATGTATATGTAAATACTATATATTTGGCTATTCAACTAAAATTTAAATTTTTAAAAATATAAAAAAAATACCATCATATAATTTCAATTTCATTACTCTAATAACAAGATATATTTAATCAAAATAAATTTCAAAATTATGCCATTCTCATATTTAAATTTTATCATAAAATTTATGTTTTACAAACTAATTTTAAACATGATTTATTAAAATTTAAAGTTAAATATACTTTAAGTTGAAAATTTTGAAAAATATTATTTTATTATTATAATATTTATATTTATTTTTTTCCTGATAAATATAACTTATCCTTTATTTTACTATTTCAATGATCTACTTACAATTATAATGGGAAGTTTTCTATTCCAATGGTTAGTTTACAATTCCAATGATAACATAATAATCATTCTTCTTATAAATAAATATTATTTCATTTTTTATTCATTTAATAATTTTTTTATCAATTCTCAACATAATCCATTTATAAAACTATAATATTATTTCTACTTTTTTTGTTTTCAAATTGTTGTACATTATTAAGGTATTTCTTATATAACATTTCCCATTGAATTTAAAATTATTATTTGTATTATTTATTCTTTTATGATCTCATTTTCCTTATATTAATCTCATAAAATGTATTCATCCGTCATATGTAAATGTTCTATTTTTAAATAAAAATCATTTATTTTATTTTATACTGGATATCAATTTTATTATATATATATTTGAAAACAAATAGTGACAGAAAATGTCTATAAAAACATGGGATGTTATCCCCGCACCCTCCACCCCTAAAAATTTCACTCATGAAATTTTAATTTCATCCTGCTAATGGAAAATGAATGAACTTTTCATCAAAATAAGAATGACACAAGCTATAAGTTGTAATGAAAACTCAACCTCAATTTTTGGGGATTTTTTTTAATAACAATTAATTTATCTTATCATAAGAATATATTTAGGTTTTCATTGATCATAATTATTAAGTCTATATTTCCATTACTATTATCTATTAATACCTATATTATGGAAGTAGATACCATAAAAATTTCATGAACCTATTTTCTTATATATTGGTTCATAGGATGATTTGGGATATATAATGAGATTTTATTATCTATTAAATTGGTGTTAGCTCTAATGGAGACATCCAATCAATGAATAATACTATAAAATATGCTACTAAATTAAGAATAATGGGATTTTCCTGAAGCATCATCCCTATGATATCAATCATAGAAGTTTTATGTATTTGGAATGTGATCATCACATCAATATTTGATTTCAAAGACTCAATATCATATATGTGAAGTTGTGAATCAATAGTTATTACAAATTACCAATATATAATGGAATTTATTAAACTATAATAAAAAATCAATTCATAAATGGATATTAATTATACCATTCAATCCTTTATCTTCATGATCTAATTTAGTGGTAGTGATCACATAATCTCTTCCTATATTACATGTAATTAATAGTTACTGACATCATTTTTCTTCATTTTATATTGGTTTTGTGAATTTTTTAAATAATTTCCCAATTCCTTATATTTGAAATTTAGAAATTTTATTTTCTTCTAATGAATAAAATTTTACACCTTTGATATTATAATGATAATTTTCAAGTATTACAAACATATTTGTTCTTTGTAACCTCATTTAGCACATATAAAAAACTATCAGCTTCTTTGAGACAATTCCTTGGAAGTTTCTTCATCAATTTTTAACATATAATAAATTGTGTCTTTTTTAATCTATATGATTTATCACTCAAACTTCCTTGAAAATCTATATTTATATTTTTTGAATTTAGAAGATATAAATGGTTTAGCTTATTAATCAAAAATGGAGGTTGTTAGGTTATAATAATAATAATATTTTAAAACTTTCTACAACCCATTTGGTTTCTTACCAAGTCAATTATTTCATTGGTTATCATATTTTTAGTTCACCCGGTTACTTATAATTATAAAAATTGACTTAAAACTAAATTGGTTGTTCTGACTAATGATAATATCTAATAAATTTTGAGCAAAAAAAATGAATTTAAAAAAATAATTCAAATATTTTATAACCTATGACATGTTCAGTTTAATAATGAATCTATTTTTCCCATTTATAACACTATCGATTCAACCTAGGTTGATTTATATTGTATCTTTGTATTCTTCTTAACTTGGTCTTCAAAAATAACTAAACCTATCTTATATACCAAGTGATATCAACATGTTTTATTACTAGTGGACCATAATTGATACATATCATAGAACATCATGGGTAGATACACCCTATCGGTGGGATTCTTATCACTATATCTAGTTGTACCCCATTCCTTGTGATTCTATTGAGAAAATATTTATTCTTAGAACAATATTACAATGTGATATTTCCAAAAGTATTTCAAAAATTCTATTACTTTTATACCAAATAAAACTCCAACGGACTTTCATTTCAAGAATTGTTGTTTCAAATATAAATTTTACACAAATAATACAATACTGACTATGATTTCTCAATATCATATACATAATTTTACATGATTATACATATCATTTCCATATAAATATTCACTTTTATAATATAAATTTTTTGTGCCTTCAAATATTAGTTAGATATTCATCTTACTTAAAACTATAATATACATTTCTTCAATAAATATTGTCTATATAGTAATATTTCTTATATATATCATAGAATAAATATTCTTAAGAAAATAAAGAAACATAATAATGTAGTGAGGTAAAATAAATATTAGAGGAAATAGAGGAATTATTAATAGAAAAAAAATTATAGGTATAATCATAAGATAAGTAAAATGATAAATGGAATAAGATAGTAAAATCACAAAAAGTGATTATGACGTGTGATATCATAACCATATATCATTAAATTCATAAATGGTTCTTCCCAATTATATAACACATACCACGTTGTAAGGATCTTACATCATAAGAAAATAATCACGAATCAATGTGACATAAAATAGTAATGTAGAACATGTATAAAATATGTCTTAGAAAAATAAGAAACACTATCATAACATAATGTATTTTTCCCACTCCCTTCTCAAAAAAATAAAAACTATTTTCACCCTTATTCTAATAAATATTATAAATTGGGTTTACTCCCCATTCCCATAATTATACTATATTACATTTACTACCATTTCTAATAAATATAGTGGATTAGGTTTACTCCCCAATCTCATTAACTTAATTTATTAGGTTCACTCCACTACTCCAAAATAATAATGGAGTATGATTAATCACCTATACCATAATTATAATGGATTAGTTTTACTATATAGTCTTATAAATATAATAATCTTAGAAGATTTAAATATTTTATCAATGCATTAGAGGGATATAGAATTTTGGTCTCACCCATCACATAATGATATATCTGGACATATGTGTTCTCAAATAGTATAAAAATATGTAAAAATCAATAATAATTCATAATATTATTAACCAATAAAAAAACAAAATATTTAAATAATTTAGTCAACTATAACAACCTAATAAAGAAACATTTTTATCTAGGTAAATATCCATTTTTTATAATTATAAAATATAAGGTATTTATACATCATAAAATTAATTTTATATGAACTAGTCAATAGCTTTCCCTAATTAATTGAATAGTACGGAAACCTCGGTGAATACACTTCAATCGTTAGATGAAATTATAAGGTATTAAAATTTAAAGGTATTATCATAACGATTATTTTTTTTCATAGTTGATGAGAAGGTAAGAAAAAGGAGGTGATGAATTAATCCACTCATAGGAATTTAATTTATAATTAGAATTTTTTTATGAACAAGTATAATGTGATAAAAAAATTAAACTAATTATTGGTGATAGGTAATATAATTTACTTAATGAATGTATAAAATGAAAACTTTCTAGGGATTCTATAAAAATAACATAGAATAAAGTAGTGGGAGAAATAGGACAAATGAGAATAATTAATGAAATAAAGGGAAAAATACCCTATTTCCATGATCATAAGTAGGTAAATGTAATCAAACCAATGAAATATTATAAAGGATATGGAAAAATATTTGAGTTAAATAACATGGATATGGAAAATGATGTTCAAATCAAAAACTGTTATAATGAAAATTTTAATTTTCAATATTCTTAATGGGGAATGTATAAATCATCCAAATGGGTAAAAGACATGTAAATTCATAAAATGGCTAAAATGGAGTAAATATATATATTTAAATATAATGTTTATAAAAATTAGTTAAATTAAAATTATATATAGATAATCATAAAGAAAAAGTTATGTTAATAATAAAGCATGTACCTTGAGTCACATCTGACATTGCATATCCTATTGCATATAAATAATAAAATTCTATTTATTAATTACTTAATTTAAAATTTTATTCAATTTTATTTCATTTTTATTATTCCAAATTATTCATTTATTCTCACATATTAGTTTCGAATTTTTTATGTCAATCATTTTGAGATAATCATTCCATCGTTCAAAAGCTATTTTAGTATAACGGTAATGATAAAAGGCCCATGTCTAATGAAAAAATATGCTCTATAAGTTTCATGTTACTTTCTTATGTAATTTAATTAGTTAAATAATTTAATAATTTATTTGATAGTTATAAATCATATAAAATTTTACAAAAAACATGTTTTATATGGTTGAAGAAACCATGGTAATTTTACTTAAATATTACAAGTATAACTCATATGTTATAATTATAAAATCTTAAATATAGATTAAATGTTATTATTATTCATGAAATACATTTCTAAAACCATATGGTGATTGTTATAAATAAAAAAACCATCATAATTTATATAAATAGTATAACACTTCCATAGGTGAGTGGTGTTTTTAAGAGTGAATAAGCAGAATATAAGTATAATGAGAATTATTTATTTAATTTTTTTAGATTATAATTATAATAATTTTATGAGGCTATAAAATTTAATTCCTATATTATAGAAATTATTTGAAGAGAATGAAAAATAATGAATAAAAAATTTATAATTCTTACCTTTCACTTTTAGATCCCTTCATTAAAATGAGAATTAAGCATTTATTGAAGGGTAATTTGGTTAGGATGAGGCCTTAAGAATGTAAATATTTGGTTTTAAAGATATATTTTAAATGATTTTTTGGAATATAATATGTTTTATATGTGGTAATAAATGGGTGGAGAAGGGTTTTATTTATAGAATTATTATCAAAATCGAAATGATCACTGAACCTATGGACGGTGTAGATTAATAGATCCAATGTAAAACTCATGATTCAATGTCCAAAACAATTCTATTTAAAATTTATATGATATTTCATTTAATAAATTTGATATTTTTTTAAAATATTAATTATTGTTTATAATTTTAATTATTGTTTATAATATCAATTATTATTTTTTACAAAATAAAAATATATATTTATATATGAAATACATATATAATAGGTGTTGCCTTTGGATCACATAATCATATGTATAAATCTATATTTCCTTGATTTCACCACATGTTTTCCCATAAAAGAGGGTCACGTTCATCATTGGGAAAGGTTGATGTCAAGGTTGGGTCTTACACTGAGTGACCTAGTTTAAAATGTTTTGGATATAAACCACTAATCAAACTCAATTTCTATTGATCAAACTATATAAATTGTGCAAGAACTAAGGATGAACATGGAAGGATCCAAGAACTGGTTCAACCATAATGTATTGGGTGTCCCGTTTAATTTTTAATGAATATTAGTAGAATATTTAATTGAAATGTTAAATTATACTTTATTTTGGATAAACATTATGAAATGTATTGCTTCTTGTGGAAAAATAATAGTTTTTTATTGAAAAAATTATTTTATTGAAATTTAAATAAAAAAATAAAAAATGGTAGTATTATTATATTTAATTCAATGTAACAAATCAAAATTATTTTTTTTCCAATTTGATTAAATTTTCAATTAAAATTTGAAATTTTATTATAAGTTTTAAAAATCCAATTTATTATTATTAAATACATTAATTTACTCATTAAATAAATTTTAAGTCATGAAAGACATTTTATAAATAATTATGTCATATTTTTAGCATAATGTTATCATAAAACATTAATTTTATGAAAAATTATATTTTTTAATATTCATCTAAAATTCTAATTTTTCTTAAATACACAAAAAAACCCACCTAAATATAAATTTTTACAATTAGATCCTAAAAATGAGATCCATTTTATCAAAATAAAAAATAAATTATAATATTATAATATTTAAATTTAAATATAAAAATTAAGGTTTTATAAATTATTTAAATCATTCAATATTTAAATTTTCATTAATACAAACTTTAAGTTCAATAAATTAAAAAATAAATTTTTATTATTCTAAAACTGATATTTACTTAATTTAATCATGATAAAATCTACTTATTTAACATTATATTATTTTAATGGCCAAGTTACTATTCAAACTATTAGGTTATTATTTCAAATGTCATATAAGAATTATAATTTCTATAAATACCTATTATTTATTTCAATATACATTGATATAATTTTTCATCAAGGGTAAATGAACTTTGTTTAAAAAATATCAATCTTCTTTCTAATGTGTTTTTTATTTTCATAGTTCTTTTCATGGATATTATGTTTCTTGTAGGCCACAATGCATTGGATTTTTTTACCTTAGTTATATCATTTATTTTTTTATCCCATAGTTATTGTGTTAATATTACGGAATGTATCCATAATTAATTTATAAATGATTTATTATAAAATAATGATCAGTTTTTAATTCTAAATTCAAGTTCAATTCTACTATATAAATATATAATAAAATTTAAATAAAATTAACAAAAGAATTAAAAATCCATTTAAAATATAAGATGTTACACATATCCTACACAAATTTCAAGGATATACTATATCAAAATTCATTGATATATACAATAATTTCCAATAAATAGAATCAAAAATTTGTAACAGACTTTATAGAACATTATTCTCGACATTAACCCACTAAGAAATGAGACATAGAGACATGAACTCAACCATTGATCTATTTAAGCTCTAAAAAAAATTGATCCTTCAAGGAATGAAATTTTTTTATGAAATATTCCCTATCTATAGTGATATATGAAACTCATATATAAATTTCTCACTCATCACTTGTAGAGTAAAAAAATCCTCAAAAAAACACCTGATGCTCATTATCCGCAATCTATCCCACAAGAACATCACCATGAAGGATGTTGTATCTCCACACTTCCACCTCAAGATCTCCTAGCAAGGATTCCTCTATATTCTAAAATAGAGTACAATGCATCAACACCTAATACCATAAAACTACACCACTTACTAATTTCAAATCTAGATACTGAAAGGTATATTCCCTAAATATATATGATTTAATATAGTATGATATAGAGTGACATAGTTTACAAAATATGTGTGAAAAATAGAACATTTTTTTCTCTATAATATATTTTATTTTATGATATATATATATATCATATATGCTTCCTTGGAACAATTGTATAATACAACATGGGTGAGTCATAGTGCGATGAATGATAATATATGATTCATTTGGAACTATTATGATTCATCAAATAAAATAAAGTGTTAATGAGTCAACACTTGGATATTCTATTGGTTTTCAATCATTAATTAGTTATTTCATAAGATACAATGGATTGATGTTTTAGTAGCTAAGGATTACATGAGATGTAACTACAGGACTTACTCGTTTGGTTATGAAAAAAATGAGAAAAGTAATAGGATCAGATATAATCCCTTGATCCTATATAAAGAATATCATTCTAATCTTATGATATACATATGTGTGAGTGATACTCACAAAAAATATGGTTGATACTCTCTCCCTCTTGAATCTCTCCTGTCATGAACCAATCCAGGTCAACCCTTACCCGGTCACCCGACCCAGTCTGTATCATGGCCCAAAGGGTGTTCCCAATCCACACAGGCTAAAAACTACTGTCGAATATTAAAATATACACTTGGGAATGATTTCATCCCAAAAGAAATAAGCAGTATCAAAAAAATAAACAAGACAAGAAGGCAATGATAACTGATCACAAACAAATAGACAGCTGATCTGGATACAAAATACAACTGAAAGGAAACAAAATTGACCCTAAAAAAGCTACAATGAACCACTACCAATACAACATCCATGTGACCTCAATTTCACGACTCTCTACTAACAACCTACTCTAACCATAAGCAAATGAACCAAGAACCTGAACAAGAATCTGAAACTGCAAAATATCTTGGACCTACCGGCACCAAATGGTAAAAGTAGGGTTTGAGCTAACAGCTCAGTAGGTAACCAACAAATAAATACATTCACTTTCCTTTCCAAAATAAATCCATTAACTCTAGTTTGAAATAAATTTATAAAAATAAGTTTTCATCGTTTTAATAAACAACATAACTTTCCAATTATGAAATCCAACACACACCACCTTCCATTTCCAATACAACTACCATTTTTTAAATAAAACCCAAAACAAAAGATACAAGGTCTATTCTGAAAATAAAAATGTATTGTGAATAGAAAACAAAGTGCATAAAGGATACAAAAATTAAAAATAAAAATTAAACAATAAATATAAATAATTACCATGGGTGATCCTAAACATCCCTAGAAGACCCCTGGATTTACTCGGTTCGGAACCACCTGTTGATGTATGGTGAAACCCCATAGTCAATAACCAACGAATCTCCCTCACGAAAAAACTAACGGAACTCCCCATCTATCCTCTATATCTACCAGTGGGTACAAACCCATCTAATATGGTATGATAATATATCATCACTCGATCATCTAAAAGACATCCAGGAACCTGTCGGGATAGTAATACTATGTAAGTAGGAGGCCAACGTATGTGTTACTCATCTTACCTACCATCACTGCACTTTCCTAACCCAAACACAAACACCAATATAGGATAAAACATAATGTTAAATCCCTCTTATAGAGATGTCCCATATATATACCTACATTTCACATCCTCAAGGAACCAACTAGGCCGCTACACCAATTATAAATTCAAGCTATTTCATAAATCGCCTTAGGTTGCCAATCGGCAACACCCATTTGTCAACCCACATCCTTTTCCAAATTCAATACAAAACATCTATTTTAAATACACAATGAGAAACATGCATTTAAATTTTACACGTACCAAAATTCACTTACCAAGAACACTTCTAAATCTCCATTTTTGGAAAAACATGTCATTCATCAAATGTTCCAAACATCCCCCCAAAGCCAATATTTCCTCAAAACACACACCATGATCCAAACAGCCACATCCTTTGAAATTACATTTTAAACCATTTCTAGAAATTTCACAATGGGACCAACATTATTTTAATACTAAAATGTTTTTAAGAAACCAAGGTTTATAGAGGTCACCATTTTATAAGTACCATCTTCATTTCAGGGAACATCCAAGTGTGCACCTAGTGCACCCATGGATGTACCATCATCCAAGGAAGATATTCGAACCCATTTTTAAAAAAATCAATATTCAGCTTCAAACCAATCCCAACCACTCCCATTATTTATAAAACACAACCCATCCCATTAGAACGATAAAAAAATTTCCATAAAACTATACCATACCCCTAAAACCAAAAATGGAATCCAAATTTCCCACAATACAAAATCCATAAGTTTATACTAAGTTACATTAAACATTTCAAGGACTAATAATCATAACAAGGCTTCATTTTGTCTAAGAAAATAAAATTTCATTTTTTTCAAACACTTACAAGGTGCCAACAAATAGACATAATCAAATAATATATTCAAAGGTCATTTTTAACAATTTTAACCAACATAAAAACACTAAAATAAGTTAACTATGATACTTATGGAGGTGAAAATCAAGTTTAAAATTTAATCCAGAGCACTCAAGAATCAAGGGTTTTTAATGTAATGGAAAATCATAGAATACACCTACCTTGTCGGTGTGCGAATGGGATAAAACCTCAATGAGAGGAATAATAGAGCATTATAGATGTTCCACACACCCTAGATACATGAAAATCAAACCAAATTAGCCAAAACAAGCCCTAGAGTTTTGATAAGGGAGGAAACCCCAAATAAAACCATGAAATAGAGATAGGGAAGAGAGTAGAAGAGAAAAGGGATGTAATTGATGAAGAAACCAAGAAAAATCACTAAACGTTTG
Organism: Viscum album; assembly: GCA_963277665.1. NCBI lineage: Eukaryota > Viridiplantae > Streptophyta > Magnoliopsida > Santalales > Viscaceae > Viscum > Viscum album. The sequence continues at coordinate 1,418,544,336 of OY728138.1, forward strand.
TGAAATATCTCCCCAAAAGTGGTCCAAATGGAAGGAAAATGAAGGGAGGGTGACCCCTGGTCGATACCCAATGCCTAGGTCTTCAAATGGGAGGTGGAATCACTCAATTATGATTTTTAGGTTAAAATTTATTAATCTTGTAATGGGATGAATGGTCTTGCTGCATGGTTTTGTAAACCATGTGCCAACATTGTGAAGCTAAAGGAAGACCTCAGCAACATTGTAGTTTTAAGTTGCACTATTTATGAAAACCTTTCTCAAACTATGTGACTCGAAAAATTTTCTAAAACACATAAATGACACCCCAAACACTAGGGAATCCCCTCAAATGATACTTGAATGTTTTAAATACAACATAGATACTTAGTGGGGGTCAAAAACTCTCTAACATGAATCTTTATCCCCCTGGCATTCAAAAAAACCTTGAATAAGTCTAGAATAAAATCAAAACCACCAAAATACATAATTTTTTGGACATAGAATCCGAACATCAACCAAAAGATCTAACTTCGAGAAATAAACCAAAACAAATCAAAACCATGGTCGGGGTGTGACAATTATTCCCACAACAAACACTTTCTGCCCCCAGAAAGTCACCTAGTCAAAAGTTAATCAGATCATAAATCCATTACCAATCCAAACCAAGGGAAACCACGAACATGGGGTGACTATTCACTCCAAAAGTCACACCTGCCCGATCAAGATGAAACCAAAAAAGGATGAGGGTAGAACACAAGGGGGTTTCTTCCACCAAAAAGACTGAGCTAATACAAATAGAATTTAAACCATAAAAAACAAACTTACCGCAACCAGAAGTTAGGTATTTTAATATTAAAATTTTTTGGGCTATATTCATAGTTTGGCCACACGGTTTACCAAAATTTGTGCCAACCATGCGCAATCTACTACGAAGTAGGGTCACCCTATATGTATTTGCCGCACGATTTCGAAACCTTGCACCCAATGTGCCAACGCCTCTATCCAAAAATGACACCAAGCCACATGGTTACCTAGGAAAGGTGCACAGTTTCCTCTAATCATGCTCAAACTATCTACAGGATACAAATTCACCCAAAATTTCCAAATTTTGATAATTTTAACCATGAATCAATCCAAATTTCCTTGTACCACATAGACACTACAACCACCAAAATAGGGAACCACCCACATGAAACTAAACCACAATACCTCAATTCCACAATACTCAAGAATCTCCAAACGAGCACTGAAAAATGCTAAAACTGAGACCGGCCTACAAAATGGAAAGACACGCTCAAGGGAGAATAGATATTTCAAAAGGACACATTTATATAGACTCAACATCTAGGGTTACAAAAGAATAAGTACATCATAGATTTACAGCACAACAATTTACTTACAGTGGTAGGAAAACAATAAAAAGGAAAACTTTAAACAACTTCATCCCAACACAGAAAGAAAATCTACGACAAGGATTCATACCCTTGGCACTTTGGATAGTGGATGAGCTTCACCCTCAGACCTCTAGCAGGGGATCCAATAGTTAAATCATATTATGTCTTATATCCAATCATGATCATTCCATGATCACAACTCCCTATTCAAGAGAAAATTCTTATAGGAATTCTCTCGATTACCCGAACAATCATGACAAGAGAAAGACTTTGGAGAGATGCGACAAGATGGATTCAAATTCTCAGACCCACCACACCGGTGCCACATCAAGAAGAGTTCTGAAAAATTATATGCTAGAATAAAAAAGAATAGTTTCTGGTAGATAGGTTCTTCAAGCATGCACTCCTCGCCAAATTTGGAACCCTCATGAATGCCTACCACCATTAACTACACCCCAAAAACTGACCCTGGTATTTCAAATTCCTCATCTACTAACCACTCTATTCATGTTTCACTAGACATGAGCACCTTTCCAAAAACCACACATATCTTTCACCCTCCTTAACTTCACCTCCTTTGGTATAGCCCTTATAAGAAGGATTCCTTGAACATTACCTATGTCACCAAAAATTATAATTATGATGAGACATCCTACCTCCACATTCCCAAAAATAGACCCTCAAACAAACCCAAGATGACACAAACTTTTACAACCTCGGTAGTTCCCAATAACCTAAATACTCATGCTTCTTCTTTCAAACCAGTTCACTTCCTAAAATGTACCTATATCAGTATGAAGAATAGGGGACACTCAAAAAGAACCGAAAACTAGGCATGACTCATTGACCACATCATTGATATTTTTTGGAATAATACTCTGAACAACATGAAGAACACCAAACTAAAACCGGCATCAAGACAAAACACAATCAAAAAGAACACCTTGATCTGATAAAATCGGCCCAGGAGCCAAAAAAATAATAACACTGTAAAAAATTCTATATTCAAAGTCACAATTTTTATTTAAATTCCAATACTTCATTATCCCAAGGCCATTTCTTAAAATATAAATGATAATTTTCACAAGTAAAAAATCCACTCCTCAAGGAAAACCCAATTTTTAAATCCTTTCTTTTTCTAAAACTCACCCATGGTAACCTATGAACCATAACATGTGCGTCCACAAAATTCCACCTAAATCATCACTGAATAAGTTACCACAAGAACTATCCACATATATCCACACACATGTGAAATTTCATAAATAGTGCCAAGGGACACAAACCTCTTTTACTCATCAAAACCCAAAAATTTACCAAGTTTCAAATCCAAACTTTTTCCTTTAAATCCCATTTCACTAATTTCAAAACCATTTGGAAGAAATAATTTCCATTTCAAAACCATTTACATTTAGAAAAGCACACTCACACCAACCAAAACCAAGATAAATAAATACTAGATTCGAACCCCCATGATGAGAGAATAGTGTCTATACCTAACTCAGGGACATGGTAATGTGCCATGAACCAAGTAATTCATAACACTAAGAGGGTCTTGAACCATGCACATTAACTCTACAAGGGACACTACTCCATGTTATATCACAATGTGACACTATTTAACCTACATTCTTATCTCTCAATCTAAAATAAAGACAAAAGACTCAAATCCCAGACATCCCCTAGTAACTCAAGGTTCATAACAAGAAAGGGTTCATAAAGACCTTCCCACACCTACCTCTTAAGTCCTGAAAATCCTAACATCCAACTACCAAACACCAAAAATAATAGGAAACTACATCTGATACCATTTATTCATGAACCAATCCAGGTCAACCCTTACCCGGTCACCCGACCCAGTTGGTGGAATAGACCAAAGGGAATTCCCATTCCCCATAGCTGGAAAATAGTTTCAGGCATCAAAACATACACTTGGGAACGATTTCATCCTAAAAGAAATAACCAGGATCAAAAACATAAACAAGACAAGCAGGAGGTGATAACTGATAATAAATGAATAAAAAGATGATTCAAATAAAAAATACAACTGGAAGAAAAAAAATCTGAAACTGAAATGAGCTACATTGGACCACTACCAACACAACCTTGATGTGACCTCAAGGTCACCACCATCCACCAAAAACCTTCTCTAACCATAAGCAGATGATCCAAGAACCTGAACAAGATTCTAAACCTATAAAACAACTCAGGCCTACCAGAACCAAGTGGTATAAGTAGGGTGTGAGATAATATCTCAGTAGGTAACCACCAAATAAATAAATGAATTTTCCTTTCCCAAAGCAATACATTAACACTAGTTGGAAATTGATTTATAAAATAAGTTTTCAACATTTTAATAAACAACCATAGTTTTTCCATTTTGAAATATGACACACTCTACCTTCCATTTCCAATACAACTACCATTTTATAAATAAAACCAAAACCAAATATATTAGGTTTGTGATGAAAATGAATATATAGGGTGGATAAAAAATTGATTTCATAAAGGATACAAAAAATAAAAAATAAAAATTAAATAAGAAATATAAATAATAACCATGGGTGATACTAAAAATCCCTAGAATACCCCTAAAGGTACTTAGTTAGGAACCACCTGTCAGCGTATGGTAAAGCCCCATTTTCTAAAATTTTCCAATCTCCCTCTTGATAAAACCAGTGGCACTACCCATCTGTCCTCTATATATACTAGTGGGTACCAACCCTTATAATCAAGTCTGATAAGCTATCATCACTTGATCATCTAAAATATTCCCAAGAACCCATGGTGATAGTAATACTGTGTAAGTAGAAGGCCAACACATGCAACTCATTTTACCTGCCATCACTGTACTTGCCTACCCCTAACACGGACACCAATATATGATGACCCATAATGGGAAATAACTCCTTTAGAGTTTCCACACACACACACACACATATATATATATATATATATATATATATATATTTCACATCATGAAGGTTCCAACAACGTCGCTACACCAATTAAAAATTCAAACAATTTCACAAATCACATTAGGTAGCCAACCAGGAATACACATTTGTCAAACCACATTCTTTTCTAAATTCAACAAAAAAATGTCTCTTTTTAATACACAAATCCAAACATGCCTTTAAATTTTACACATCCCAAAATTCACATACCATGAACACTTCTAAATATCCATTTTAGGGAAAACATGCAATTCGTAAAACATACCAAATGGCCCATAAATCCAAGATTTAATCAAAACACACACCAAGAGCCAAATGGGAACATCCTCTGAAATTAAATTTTAAACCATCTATAGAAATCTAATATGGGGGACAAATTTATTTGAAAACTAAATTCCATTTAAGAAACCAAGGATTAGAGAGGACACAATTTTACAAGTGTCATATTCATTTGAGGGCACATCCATGCGTGCACCTAGTGCACCCAGGGATGTGCCAACATCAAATGGCACACTCTAACATAAAAGGATGATAATAAAACCCATTTTTTCAGAATCAAAATTCACCATCAAACCAATACCGACTACTTTAATTATTTAAAAACACAACTCATCCCTTTAAGACCATAAAAACCTTTCGAAAACACTTTACAATACCCTTAAAACCAAAAATGGCATCCAAATTTAAAATAAGACCAAATCCCTAACTTCATAATCAATTACTCAAAATAGTTCAAGGATAAAGAATAATAAAAATAATTCATTTTTTGTAATAAAATCAAAAGTCATTTTATTGAACACTTCCAAGGTTCCAATACATATACATAATCAAAGAATCCATTAAAAATCCATTTTTAACAATTTTAACCAACATAAAAACACTAAAATAAGACAAATATGATTTTTATGGAGGTTAGAATAATGTTTAAAAATTAATCCAAAGAATTCAAGAATCAAGGGATTGTAATGGAAAGTAAAATCATAGAAAACACCTACCATGCTGATGTGTGAATGGGATAAAAATCTAAGGAGAGGAATAATCATGCCTTATAGATGATCTGAACACCCTATCTATAAGAAAATAAAACCAAATTGTCCAAAACTAACCCTAGGGTTTGGCTAATAGAGGAAACCCAAAATAAATCCAAGAAAAATAGAGAAGGAATAGAGTTGAAAATCACTAACCTTGGGGGATAAATCACCCCAAAAGTGGTCCAAAATGAAAGTAAAATAATGGGGGTGCCTTCTAGTCAATACCCAACACCTAGGGATTCAAAATGGGAGGTGGAATTACTCAAATATTATTTTTTATGTTAAAATTTATTAAACTCGTAATGGCCTACAAGGTTTTGCTGCACAATTTTGTAAACCGTTCACAAACCGTGTGACAGCTACTAGAAAACTTCTACAACTTTGCAGGTTTAAGCTACACGGTTCGGGTAAACCATGCTAAAACCATGTGACCTAAGAATGTGGCTAAAACACATTAATGACACCCAAACACTAGTTATACCCAAAAAATAATCCTTGAATTTTTTAAACACATCATAGAGACATTGTGGGTGTCACGAACTCTCCAACATGCATCTTTCTCCCCATAACATTCATAACAACCATGAATAGTTCTAGAAGAAAATAAAAACCACCAAAACACAAAGAATTTTTTTTACACACAACCTAAAAATCAACCAAATGATCCAATATCGAGAAATAAAAAACCAAATGAAAACCATGGTTGGGGTGTGACATCTCCACTTCCATCCTCCTTGAAAAAAAATACTACCATATTGTGGAATTTTCGAAGGTCCTGGTTAAATTTTTCAGTGATGCAGAGTATCCCATGGATACACCTTAGAGGGAATACCCTTTCAGTCATTCCAGGGTGATGTTAATCATGCATAGAATGAATACATTAACATTATCTTACTATAGATTAATTTACACGTTTATCTTTTTTAGATTCATAAAAATAAAAAACTCATAGGCATAAATATCTCAAAATTTATGGTTTCTAAATACATCTATTATTTTTATTAATAATTAATATTTTGTTAAAAACCTTTCAATGGTATTAGTGATACCATTATTTTTTGTTTCATGAAATCATGTTGAAAAAATAAGGTCTTTAAATCGTAATTCATATCACACACTCTATTATAAAACACATTCTAAAATATTATTGTACCATATTGATCCACAACATATGATATAGGATATCATATCCAATGACACAGTAAAATACATCATTTTTGGATTACTCATAACATATGACATAGGTATATCTTATAAAATGATAGTGATGTGTCATAGGTTTAAAAAAGTGCATCATATAACCTTAGTGATATATTTTTGAATTGTAAAATTTGATTGATACATATTTTTTTACCACTGATACTTATGGGTTATACTACTGATACATACATGTTATACCACTTATGTGCAAGGATTATGATACATAAGGTTTTTCTTTTTCTAAAAAAGTGTAAAATCATTATGTATGCCTTTTATCATAAATGAAAATAGAATTATGATTCATAAAGTATAAATGATAGTGTTTAAATTGTTTAATAACCTTTTCCTATAACTCATATTCTATGATTTTTTAAATATCATTAAAAATGATTTCTACAGAAAAATTTATATTAAAATAAATTTATTTATTTAATTATATTATTTTTAAATTTTTTGTAAATTAAAATTACATGTATTTTTGGATTTTTATTAACTTTTAAATGGGTTTATAAATTATCTAATTATAGTGTTTTTATAATAATTTTTTAAATTTTTATGAAACATTTATTAAAAAATATTCCATAATATAAATTGTTAAAATTAAAATAATTCTTCCTTGATTATATGGTATGACTTCTAATTTAGATATAAAATGTTTATATAGAAATTATAAGTTTATTTTATAAATTTTTTACACATTACAAAAATAAGGCTTAATATAAAGTGTTTGTATTAAAAATTATCAATTTTTTATAATGTTCAATTTGAATAATTAAAATTAGAAGGTTTTATTTAAAAATTATTTAAAGAATATCAAAATATTTTTGATAAATTATTTGATAAAAATTTTAAATAATATTTAATAGTTGATATTTAGATTGTGTTAAAAATTACATAATATAACATTAATTATAATATGTTTATACTTAATAAAATATAATATATTTATGGTAAATTCGATATAGTGAATAATATTATGAAGTTCTTATTAGGGAATAAATATAGATTCTTTGTGTTTATATAATATTGTAATACCCATAATGAATTATAAAGTGTTTATAATTATTTTTATATGAATTTTTGATAAACTTTTATCTCTAGTAAATTCAGGATTTTATATTTTATTTATTTTTCCATATTTAGTTCATAGATATAGCGGTTATAATGTGAATTTTTATATATGATTTAGTTTAAATATTAAAAACGTCTATAAATTTTCATACATGTATATTAGGAGTTACTTGATAAGAATGATAATTAATTTTGTTTTATTTTACGTTGAATAATGATCGTGTTGAGTTATAATCTAGAATTAAGACGTTAATTATGATTTATCAATATTATTTTTTAGTACTATGTTAGAATTGAGATCACTCTTGAGAAAATTATACCTTTTTAGAGGTACTTTAGGTTAGAGTTCCCACCTGCCTGAGGCATATGACTTGATCTATAAAAGTTTTCATGGAATATCTGTGGCACTAGACTAACTCTTGTTGGGAATATTTATATCATGTAGTTATAAACGATTACCTAAAATTGTTTCATGTTTCTTATTAAAAATATGTATTTGGATATGTGTGAATGTAATTGTTTTTTTATTTTTTTGGTAGCACAAATTCTGAATCTTGAAAATATTAACATATTAATATGGTTTGAATAAATTTATTTAGTGGAAATAATAGGATTCCAAACTAAATTATTATAAGTATTATTATATAAAGGGAATAACATGAGATATTATGGTGAAATTAAATCCACTTAAAATGATACACATTGATAATGGCCTTAATTGATAAGACCAATACACATTCTTATAGATAGAAACATCTAATGGAACCTAATACATGTGTTGTTCCAATTGTTAGGAAAGTCCTTACGATCTCAACAACTCAAGATCACCATCTGTGAACTTAATTTGAATATTCCTAAATACTTATGATTTCCTATATCCAGATATTGAACCATCAACTATGTCCTATCAGTGTGATGTATCTAGACTATATGACATATTTTTATGATTATTATCATATTATCTTAAGGTTCTCATTAATAATAGGTACATAAATAAACTTTTGATAAATTATGTAATCTAAGGTCTTAAAAAATATATTGAACATGTAGCATGTAATGTTATCAATTTTTAAATGATCCTTAAACCCTATTTTATTTTTAATTTATAATTAATTTCATATGAAAATCTAATTTTTTTAATAAAAAACCCCCTTACATATGGTTTTATGGTGTTTCATAAATACAACCAAATATTTTCAAGGGTTATGTAAGGATAAAGAGTTTTTCTAGACCCTATGTAAGGGTAAAAAATCCACTATCTAAGGTTAGAACACTTTTCCATACACTTCATAAAGGTAGATAGGAATTTGTTATGCACATCATAAGGGGAGAGGGGTTCTTCCTTGAGTTTCCTAAGGGTAAATCCTTGGTTTATGTGATTCATAAGGGTAAGGAATAATTGTTGTAAGGGTAAATCCATAACTATATAGGCTTTATAAAGTTCAAAATATCCTCACATAGTTGTATCAATGACTTTATAAAGTATGAGTAAGGTTTGTCTAGCCATTGTGTTAGTGAAACTCCTTATTATTAAAGGTTATATAAGGGTAATTCTGGTGTTGTATAATGGTAAGATGAACATCTCTAAGGTTTTGTAAGGTTACTCCAAGGGTTTGAAAAGGTAATAATGGATATGATACATGTGTAAGGTTAAAATATATTACCCTTATGTGACACATATGTTCTATATTTACATATCACCTTTTAAGGAAATTTAATTTTAAAAGCCCTTCTGTCCATTCCTTCTACTCAGTTATTGACTTATAACCTGTTTTCACATTATGAAGGAAAAATATAATTGGAATTAAATTAATTGGATAGTTTATTATTAAAAATCTTTTATGGGAGTGAATCAAACACTCCAAATTCAACATTCATTTAAAATTAAAATTAAATTGTCAATTTAATTAATTTTTTTTATCATTGGGAATTTATAAGTGGATGTTACTTATAAAATAGATAAATCATTATGAATTTTTTTAGTTATCTTATCATGTTTGGGTAGTATGAAATTAATGTATTCAGAATTTTTTAAGCCATTTTCAATCAAAATGAATTCTTCATCTGGGTATTAGGGATGGTAGAAACCTTACCCTCTCTTGCTATGTTTTGAGTGTTGTGATTCTAAGATATAAAACCTATAAGATCCTAGTTTTTAATGATATAATAATCCATTAAATTTCAGACTAAATGTTTTTTTATTACTCTAATATATTTTACTCAGGGTTTAAGGAAGGATTTTGGATCAATAAAGCTAGGTTCAAGGCCCAGAACTCCAGTTTTTTGAAGAAAAGGTGAGGAACATGGTTAATTTTAACCATGCCCCTAAACCTTAGAGGCCATAAGGTATTCCACATGGTTTGTTTAAATATGAAATTAATTTCACATAAACATTAAAACCCAAAAATTTATTATAGGTATACTTATAATGGTAAGCATGTGGTTTCTTCTTACTTTGAACCTAAATGTGCGGTGGGGTGTCACCATGGGTAGTAGGTGTACACGGTTAGTGCACAGTTTTCCAACTATGAATCCAAACCAGACACCCCTTTAAAAATTGTGAAATAAATATTTTTCCCCTATTATCTTGACCTAAAACCACCCTTATTCCTCCTAATTTTCAGATCAAATAAAACATAAGAGTGCTCTCTCTTTTCCAACACCTAGGCTTTGAAGGATCCCTCTTATCTGAGCTCCGATTCAAGCATTGTTCATAGTGTTGGATCACTATTATTTAGAATATAAATCCACTTAATTATTTTTTAAGTTTATCTTCCCATATTTGATGCAATTTTTTTGTGAGATAATATGGTTTATTTTAAGGGTGTTTTTCTGTTTTGATGATTTCTCTCTTTCTAGCCTGAATCTGAAGCTGATATTGGATGAGGAGTCATCTACGAGTCCAACCTAGGTGGTATAATACTTTTCTATAAAAGTATAGTTTTTTATATCACGCATAATTTTTTCCCATGTCTGGAGTCCAATTTATTGCCCTAAAATTTTTTAATTTCTTATTTATTTGTAATAACTTAATCCAGATACTTTCATAGACCCTTGACGTTGTCTGAGGTTGATAAGCTCGACTCAAACCACCTCTTCAGGTCTGTTTGTGTGTGTGTGTGTGTGAAATTGACACCTTTACCATGCTAGTATAACCAAACCACCTCCAAAGGTGGATTTGCCTTTTCAATTATGAATCAAATGTCTAAAATGAATTAATTAAAATATTAAATGGAATTTTAATCATGACTGTAAAGTCCATGTCACTTGAAATATGATAAATTGTTAATTATTTCATTGAATAAATGGAATTAAAAGAATGATTAACCCTATGTATAGACCTTATTAATACTATTATATACTATTATAGGATTCCCTACCTTGGGAACATTTTGAATTCCCCAACTGGATTTCCAATGACTACCCAGTGGGTTCCACCTGATACATTTATCAATTTTCTAATAGTTTATACCCCTATTGGATTTGGTCATTGTATTAAATTAATGAATTCCTATATGTGGATCTATGGAATCATATGTTACATTCTCCAAAAATTATAATTCCTTGTTGGATCTATTTGGATTTAGATTGATGTCCTAGTATGAGGACTGCCTGTGATTATCATCTTGTTCTCCATTCAACTCTAGACCATTAATACCTAGGAACTATTCCTTGGGATTTTCCATATTATTATTGGAGTTTTATAATGAGTGTACACCCATGTACTTCACTCATTTCCCCTTGTTTCTAAAGTCACCACTAGTAGGTGTTAGTTGGATTGAACTTCTGGGGTTATTTTTTTACTCTTATGATATTACAATTATACACCTTGGTAATATACCTCATGTCTTAGCCAGTACTTTATGTGTGTGTTTGGTGTTTGTGTGTGTGTTTCTAAATGATAATACATGTTCAGAGACATCCTGTATTAGGATGAATTAGGTATGGTTATTTAGGTATCCCATGAGGAAACAAATCTAAACATAATTCATATTTACATCATTTATTCATATTTATTATACAAGTACATTGTTCATTTTATTTCACCAATTTTATTGTATTATACATCATTAGTAGTGTCCTGTTGAGTTTTACTCACATCTTATTTTGGATATGGATTGTCACCTAGAAAAACATCATATATGTAGGTATTGGTAAAGGGAAGCACCCAATTATGGAGGATTAACTTCTATTCTAGGTTGTGGATTGATAGAAGATGTCTAATCCAAATTCTCTAGGTGATTTTATTGATAGTTTGGGTTATGATTTTATATTTTTATAGATAGTATTATTGTATGAATATTTCTCTATTCCCATTACTCCAATTTTTTTATAACATAAAGACATAAATATTTTTTATATGATAATGTGTATGGGGTTTGTTGTTCATTTATTATCTTGATAATTTATATCCCTCTTCCTTATTACTGTTATTTCTTCTACTGATTTATTTATATTTTATTCACCACTTTGATCAACTTTGATAAGGAGGGTATAGTCTTCCCACTATATTACCATAGACCATAAATCTTATTCAGCCGCCTCTGGCATACAGGGAGGTGTGCTTGAGGCCATGTGTCCATCGGATAGTGTCAGTTATGATTTTTCTATGATTAGGAAATCACAAAGTGGTATCAGAGCATTCTTTTCTTTTCCCTACAAGTTTTTGTTTGGTAGAAAGGATACTAGGATGTGTCAAAAAATATTTAATGATCTTGTTCATCGAAGTATCTATCCCATGTATAGGGAAAATACAAGTTTCTTGGGATAGGACTCGTTATTTTTGGAATTATCCTATTACAGTTTTATTTGTTTTCACAATTAGGTGAAAACCTGATTCTTGGTATTTTTTATCAATAAGGATTTTCTTTTACCATTGGCCAAGTATGTAAATGAATAATATTTATTTCATATTCAAATTCACATAAGAAATTCAAATTCCATGAATATGTCATTCCATGTTTACTTCATATCTCACATCATCTATATTTTTTATGGTGGTTGTGTGTTCATTTATTGCTATATATACTTGTGCTTCTAACATTTCTTCTAGGGAAGATGGATTGATTACTTGATTTTTTTGTATCAATATGGGTGGTTTTTCCAATATATCTTGATGGTAACACCTTAATTGTCCAATATTGACTTTATTAAAGTTGTGTGGCCTTGGTTACGTGAGCTAAATCTTTGGTCATCATATATTAACTCATTACTTTATGAGACCAAATGTAAATGTTTGATTGATGTTACATTAACTACTAATTGTAACTCATAAAGATATGATTTTATATCTTGGAAATAGTAACTAATTTATCTAACCAATTGTATGTGTATACGCATTAACTTACTGATTTAGACTACTAAATTTAAATAAAATGGTTTTTGTTTAATGGGGATACCGATTTTAACTTAAATGGAATTTTCTATTATAACATTCAATTTATACTCCATATAATTGGACCATAGTTTTTAATTATAGAACCTTGACTATGAATTGACCATGTTAGTGGGTTGTCGGAGTTTATATTATGAATTTGTGTGCTATTTTTAGTTAATGATTTCTTTTCAATAATGTTCTTAGAATTGTATATATATTCCTCCATAATTTTCTCAAGAAAAATGTATTATTGGTGGAGTGAAACATGATATAAATTTGGTGGTACTGAAACTATCAGTGTAACCTCCTGTAGTGACACTTGAAGCACCTCTAGTTATTCTTGGTTTTGGAATTGATGACCATATTTGAGAATATTTCTTGTAGTTAGTGCATTCCATACTGGTAGTTGTACACCCTACACAAATTATGTTACAATTGACTCAATAGTTTCAAAATTAATACCCTCCTTCCTTTTTAAGGGGAATGCGGTCCCTAGGTTGATGAGTCATGGCTATAGGCTATGATTTCCTTCTTTTATCATCTAGATACCCCTCCAAAAAGGATGGTGAAGTTTACAAAATATGTTATTATAGGGTATTCCAAGAGGTGGTGGTTTATTTTAACCCTATAATATCAACATCTTGTTATGGTTTGGAGGCATTTATAATATTAATTTTATGAATTTTTATTTCCATAAACTCTAAAAAATGATTAATATAGAGAGTTTTTTGTACTTGGAGCAAGGTATATTATCCCTTATAGACTATTCAAATTGTTTCATGAATATTTAATGTTTCCATTCTACTCTCCTTGGAGATGAGACCTCTAAATCAATTTAATTTGAGGATTTTGTCGTGTATTCCATTGGATCATAGGTAAATTTCTTCCATATGACTATTTTTTCATAAATAGTCAATCAAGTCCTTAAATCCCAGAATAGCCTATAAGAAGATAATGTTGTGGTCTAATGTAGTTTAGCACCTAATCAATGAAGAAGTTCACCCATTAGTAGTAAGTATTGACTAGAGTTATCTTATCAGGGTAGTGGAAACCAAATTATTCACACTGGTAAATGTGTGTTATGCCATCACTATGGGCGTTTAGGACACATGAATCCCTAGAATAGTATATACCTAGTTTAGTTTCAATATTTTGGACAAATGAGTCATATTAAAAGGTTTTTTAGGACCTTTCAACTGATTCCTAGTGAGATAGGGTCTTCAACAACTCCAATATGGGGAGTAGGATCCACTACTCCTCACTAGGTTGAAAGATTGATTAGCACTAACCATATAGGCCATGGAGGTGTGTGGGGTCGAAATATCTAGAATCTGGATACATGGAACCAATATAGTGGACCTACTTAAGGTAGTTAGGTTATATCTCAAACCCATGGATTAAGATAGTCATATGTAGTACAACTAAAACCTGGCGAGTAGAGTGTCATTCCATCTATAGTTTAGGGTAGTATTTTGCTAGCCTCAAATTTATTATCATATTTATTTGATATGATCACTTCTAATTCTTTAATATTTATGACTATCAAATAAATTCTTGGGATCTAGATTTAATAATTTTTTGGAGTGGTGACTCTTGATACTCTGTTGGGAGTATGATCTAATAGTGTATTTCTTTGGAAAGAGTGCCTTGTTGATATTGACAGTTTTCATTTCTTATGGAACCTCTTCATTCTCAGTATTATGGGATTTGAAGTCATTATTAGGATGAATTGGTTAGTTTTCTATCATATTGATATCAATTTATATCATCAACTGGTGTCCTTCTCATCACATGAGGTTAATGGGTATGTTTAAAAATAATAATGGAATGTCTAATAATTTTCAACTAGAACTAAGAATCAAGATCTAGGTGGAGTGTCATCCCAGACTAACAGCCCTTTACTAAATGAACAAGGAGTATGATAATATTTTTCCCTTCATATGGTTGATCAATTTAGGGACACCTTTCCTAATGACTTTTCTAGACTACCATCTATTATAGTGGTAGATTTTACTTTTGTGATTATCTTAAGAGTAGCACCAGTATGTGGTCATATATATAGGATGGATCCTTCTGGGCTTCATGAACGTAATATGATGTAATATGACCTAGAATCCAATGGGTTTATATGATCCAGTACTTCACCTTGGGTACCCCAATTCTTTTTTCTAAGAATTAGGATGGGACCCTCATGATTTATATGGATTTCCATTAGTTTAATCAGCTTACCATGAATAACTGATGCCCACTATCCCATATAGGTTATTATTTTCACTAGCTCTAGGGAGATAAAGTTTATTAAAAAATTGATTTGATTTTGGGATATCACCAGGTAAGGTTTAGACCCTCAAATATACCATGTACATATTTTAGAAGTAAATATAGTATATATGAGTATTTTTTAATGTTGTTCAGTATCATGAATGCACCAGTAGTTGTTATGGTCTTGATGAATATGGTTTTCTATTCTTATCTAGATGTGTTTGTGGTAGTTTTGTGGATGAAATCTTGGGGTAAACTCATACAAGACATGGTTATGTTAAACACCTTAACATAATTTTGAGTACACTAATAGATCACCAAATATATGATAATATCACAAAATGACATATCTTGGTTTCTAAATTTCACTTCCTTTGTCACATTATATCCAAATAAGGGGTATCAATGGGTCTAGAGAAGGTGAGAGCTGTTTATTACTTGGAGAAGCCCAAGAACATCTTTGATATGAGAATTGTTTTTGGGGAATCTAGGTACTATATGTGTTTTATTCAATATTCACATGACATGATGAGCCTATTATGAGATTGAACAATAAAGGTGATATGTTTACTTTTTATGAGTCTTGTGATAGTGTATTTTAAGAATTGAAAGGAAGGATAACCTCACTACCAATCATGGTCATGTTGGAACTCAGAATAGTCTATATAGTTTTTTTATGCATCAAAAACCAGGTTGGGATTCCTTTAATACAAGGGGAATGGTTTGTTGTATATATGTCTCCACAATTGATACCTCTTTATAAGAATCACATAATATATGTCCTTTAACAATAAGTAGTGGTTCCTTCTTTACGTTGCTGGAGACACTACATATTGGGGGTGAAGTTCACCGTATGCATGGTCCATAAGATCCTCAAATGCATATTCACTCAGGATTACTTGAACCTTGGGAAGAGAAGATGGGTTGAATGGATTAATAATTTTAACATTGAACTTTTATATGTCCCTAGAAAGTGAAATGTAGTTTTTAATGATCTGCGTGAAAAAATAGAACCCAAGTTGTGTAGGTATATAGTAGTGAATGTAATTAGATGGTGAACTTTTTTGATATACATATTTAGATTTATGAGTCATATAAATCCCATTCTTATATATCTAATATTTACCTCACTGCATTTTTATTGAGTGAATATGAGATATATTTATGATTCCAATGTCTCAGTTCTAATGGAGAGTGTTTTTGGTGAGGAACCACTCTCTAGTTGGGTTATCAAAGATGATAAGATCTTATATATTTATGGGTGTGTATGGGTTCTTATAGATTTGAGAGAAGAATTAATGAGAGAGTCTCTTTTTTGGAAATTTTCAGTGCATCCCAGATTAACAAATATGTATTGTGTCTAATGCCTCCAATATCGGTGGCTTGGTATGAAGAGGAAGATAATAGGTTTTTTTGCTCAATGTTCCACCTTTCAACAGGTGAAGGTGAAACATCAGTGGTCTACTGGTCTTATATATCCATTATCCATTTTAGAGTGGAAAAGGGATGATGGAACTATGTATTTCTTTGTGGGATTGTCAAATTCACCTCAAGATAGATATGCAGTGTGGTTATAATGGAAAAACTAATTAAAGTCGTCTATTTCTTGTCTATTCAGAAGACCTTTTCAGTGGATGAAACTGGAAGGAATTATGTCCATGAGATTGTACACCTTTATGGAGTTACATATATCATTGTATTAGATAGTTATGCTTGGTTCACTTAGTAGTTTTGGCATGGTTTGTGTAAAGCTTTGGGTTCATAAGTACTTTTGAGTACATCATACCACCCGAAGATCGATAGTTGGTATAGGCATACTATATAGGTACAAGAGAAAATAATCTGATTTGGTGTCATTGATATTATAGGTTTTTGGAAAAAAATATTACCTCTAGTCAATTTGTCTTATAATAATATCTTCAAAGATGTTATATAATTGGCTCCATACCTGGCCCTATATGTATGGTCCTTTCATTCACCTCTGGTCAGATTAGAGGTGTGGTAGGTAGTGCTACTAGGAATAAACCTCATTCAAGAGACATCATAGTAGTTATATATGATTTGAAAACATATCTAGGACAAAATCTTAATCCAATAATCATCACTAACCTTTGGAGTATTATGTCGGAGACTGGATCTTCTAACGTGCTTCACCTAGAGTAGATTAGTGATGGATTAAGAGGTAGGTTAAGCTATAACCTAGATTTATTTGAAATTTTTAGATTTTGGAGAGGGTCAAAGTAGTGGTTTATTTGATATCCCTTCCTTAAAGATACAGGTCTATGCCTGATACTTTACATTTTTCTTTATTGTTTCATTACTATTCATGCCCACCTACTGTCTTTCATCCTGATTAGGTTGAGTTAGATGTTAAAGATTCTTTTAAGAAGTATCTGGTGTGTATCATTGATCATTGTATGAATGTTCTATGTGTCAGATTTGTCCCTCTATTTTGGGTGCTATAGTAGCATAGTTTCTTACAAGATGAGAACTAGGAGTGAAATTCTAACATAAAATCTCTATGAATAGAATAATTCTCATATGATGCTCAACCACCCTCATAAGGGAAACTCAAGGATGAGTTGTTGATATTGTAAGATCTATTTTTATGAGGTATGAATCCTTTAAATTTCAGCCTAAATCTTTTTTTTACTCTAGTAAATGTTCCAAAGGTTTTATGAAATGATTCAAGAGTGGTTGAGATTAATTAGGGTCCTGGAGCTCTATTTTTAAGAGAAACAAGTCAGCCACATGGTTAGTACATGGTTATTACTAACTGTGAACCTCAATCATTAGGGATTCAATGGGTGACACATGGTTTTTTTACCATTAAATTAGGTTCACACGGATGTGAAAACCCTGTAATTTTTTATAGGTGTACTTAGCATAGATGGAACACCTTTTCTCTTTATTGTATGCCTATCTATAAGAGGTGGTGTCACCTCAAGAAGTAGGTGAACTTGGTTTCCACATGTTTTTTTCAACCATGTATCCAAACCATGCACCAATTTTAAAATTTTGAAATGATTCCTTTCCACTTTCTTCTCATAACATAAATCCGCCCTTCTTTCTCCTCATTTTCACAATGGACAGGACGTATAAGATCTCTCCCTATTCTAACACCCGGGACTTGAAGGATCTCCCTAATATGGGATTTGATTCATGAATTGTTCATCTCATTGGATCACTATTAAAACTTCTATCAATACACTTTCTTATTTTCTCAATTTATATTCCCTTATTTTATGTGATTTTTTCCAATTTAATATTCTTTATTTTTGGGGTGTTTTTCTGGTTTACTGATTTCTCCCATTCTAGCCCAAATTTGAAGATAATACCGGATAAGGAGTCATATAAAATTCTGAAGTTGGTGGTATGGTACTTTTTCACTAAAATGTTATATGTTTATTTCAGGAATTAGTATGTCACATTCCATACTTTCTACACATTTCCTTAAAATTTTGTAATTTCTTATAAAATTTTTAGACCTTGATCGAGATACTCACATAGACCATTAAAGTTTTCAGAGATTGATGACCTTGCCTCAAATCACCCTTTTTATTGTGTTCATATATATGACTGTAACACTTTTACCATGCTAGTATGACCAATCCACCTCCAATGGTGGGTTTGTATTGTTAATTATGAATCAAATGAGTAGGATAAATTAATTGAAATGAAAAATGGGATTTGAAACGTGAATGGAAAAGCCATTTCACTTGATCTTTTTAAAACTGTGAATTATTTCAATGACTAAATGTAATTAATTGAAATATTAAGCATACTTATACCTCTTATTGTGACCATTATATACTATTATAGGATGGTATATCTCGGGAAAGTTATTGATTCCCCACCAGGGTTTTCCTTGACTACCGGAGGATGCCACCTAATTCAATGATATTTTTTCTTAGAGTTGATACCCCTATTATATTCAGTCATTATCTTACATTAATGACTTCTTGTGAATTTCTCTATAGACTCAATTATTACTTTATCCAAAAAATTTAATGTAGTGGATGATCTAATTGTATCCAATTTCATTTATTTATATAAGGATCACCTGGGATTATCTCTTTAAGATCCAATCATGTATAGCCTGAGGCTATCAGGGTCTCGTTCCTAGGACTTGATAGCATGGTTATTATAGCATTTCAATGCCAAAGGTATACCCTATGATTTCCTCCATTTCACCTTGTTTTCAATTTCACCATGAATAGTTGTGAGTTGGATTGACCTTCTAAGGTCATGGTTTTTCTCTTATGATTTTACACATAGATTCCTTGGTTTTATGACTCTGGTCTTATCTAGCACTTTATATATATATATCGGTTCGTAGAGATCCTAGATTTGGCTGAAGTATGTATGGTCGTCTTGGTGTCCCGTGAGAAACCTGAGCTTGTCACGGTTTCTGTTTCCATCATTATTAATATTTTTTGTACTAACACTATTTTAATTTTATATTCAATAACCAGATTATATTATATTTTATTGTTGGTGGACTACTAAGTTTTAATCACACTTTTTCTAGGCCATTCATTGGAACCTTAAAATACTTCAAGCATGCAGGTAGAGATAAAGGGAATCACCTAGCTATGGATTTATGAATGTTTTTATAGGATAGGGACC
Source organism: Viscum album (assembly GCA_963277665.1). Lineage (NCBI taxonomy): Eukaryota > Viridiplantae > Streptophyta > Magnoliopsida > Santalales > Viscaceae > Viscum > Viscum album. The sequence goes on from OY728138.1 coordinate 1,418,564,236, forward strand.
GGTAGTACATGATTGAGATAAGTTATTGGGATGAATTTGGAGATATTTTTGGTCCCTTTTTTATATTTTTGTATTACATGTATTATTGTATGCATGCTGACCTATTCTATTTGGTCTTTTTTTGTATAGAATCACCATATTATCATTTTTGTATGTGATAAAATGTGTGGATTATATTGTTAATTTATTAAAAAAATGGTTTATAATATTATTCCTCACTATTATTACTCCTTCCACTAATTTATTTATATATTATCACTATTGTGATCCACTCATATAAAGAGTGTGACACCCCAAGATATTATGAGATATATTATTTTTAATTTCATTTATGTATTTTGTTATACGTTACACCAATATTAGTCTGCACTATACGTAACATTGTATTATATTGAACTATATGCAACACTATTCTTGGCTTGTGTTACACACAAGACTGACCATCCTTGATAGCTTGTGTTGTACGCAATACAGAGTTTCTCTAAACAACAAAATATTATTTAAATATTATTATTTAATGTGATATAAATTAGCCATTATGAATATTATTAACCATATTTTGTATTTTATATAACATTATCTTTCATCTTATATATTTTCTAGACATGATATATTAACAAATTCAATTTTTCGGATAAGAGCAGTATTTTTTTTAAAATGCAATTTTGCCGCCTTTCGATGGCATGCACATTTTAAATTTAATTTTTATCACTTTTATATATTCTATTTGGAAAACTAAAATTCTTATTTGGAAAAGGAACAAAAAATTACTTTTGTTAAACTTTTTAAATTTTCTGATAAAAATTATATTTTAATGAATTGTGAAAAATACTGCAACTTAATTCATAACGGTGTTTTATTCCAATTTATTTATATAGTTAGATTATATTTTTAATTTATTTTAAAGTGTAATTGGATTATTTTTTTATCATTTAATACTATTTTTTAATTTTATGTAATTTCACATTTAAATTTTATATAAACATGTGACAATCTTTTGATAAGTTTTTACTTCTTAAAAACCCAATTTTTTGTTTTAAAAATAGGAATTAATTTTAAATTACTTTTTTCCAATTCTGTGTTTTGAATTATGAAAAATGGATTCCATATTTACAATCATTGGTTCTAAATTATTTTAATAGTTTAATTTTATTTTTTGGGATATTATCAATTCTAACTACGGTAATTTTTATTTAACACGGTTAAAGATAAATCATGTAAATTAGTGTAACAAATAATATAATAAGTAGAATAAAATGATCCAAAAACCTACAAAAATCCTTTTGGAGGAATAAAATTATACCATTGACATCTTAGGCCCAAAACATAGTCATTTAAGGTCCCCTTGACAATGAAAATGACATAGATATTAATAAAACCAATGAAAGTGACAAAATGTAAAACTCACATTTCTTATAAGTATAATAATTTTAATATAAGGATAATCAGAATATATCTTCAAATATAAATATTCCATGGAAAGATAAAGGAATTAAATACATCATGGTAATTTTGTTTTAATTTTAATGAAATTAATAATTACCTTAAAGTCATATACTTTGATGATGTGAAAATTAATTAATTGAAGATACATCCATAAAACAATTTTTATTAAAATACTAATAACCATAAAAAGGCCTAAAAACATGGTAAAATCATATTATTAGAGTATATATAGACCATAATCATAATTTTTTTATAAATTTACCATTTTAATCTTTATATAAGAGATTAGGACAGTTCGTTTATTTTATTTAATGTGATGTTAAAATTGTCGCATTCATACTTCAATATGTATAACATTTTTAATGTTTGATTTACAAAAGATAAATTCTACAAAATATATTATTTGGAAACCTAGTAAATTTATTTTTTTCATATTATTTTATTTAAATTTTTTATTCTTTAAATATTTATATTAAAAATTACACAATATTGATGTAGTTATAATTTTAACAATGGAGATATCAAATAAAATGTTATTAAAAATATTAAGATAAATATAATTTTGGAAAATTAATATATCTAATTAATTTTATATATTAACTTGACCCATTATGTATATAATATAATATATATTTTTAGGATTAAAAAATATCTTGATATTTCTAAAAATCGATGAAATGAATAGTGTCAAAATTGACACAATCGATATTTTTTTAAAATAATGTTTTAAAAAATTATTTAAAAATCATAAAAAAAGTTAAAAATATGTAATAATTATAATATGGTCTAAAAGGTTATAAATTTTTAATTTATAGTATAATTTAAATCAAATAACTAAATATTTCACTGTTTTAATATTTAAATATTTGTTATCTTAATTGAAGTTATATAGAATAACTAATTGTCAATTAAAATTATAATGTTTAAATTGACATGAAAATTTGTATAACTTTTATTGGTTGATGAGATTTAAATATTATTATATATTATCATCTAATATATCTCATTTTAGAGTTATTTTTATTTATTTTTAAATTATTATAAATTAATATTTTTTAGGTTTCTAAAAGTTCCCCTAACATCAATTATAAAAGGGCACCTCCTCCCTTATCTATTCACTTAATTTTTAGCCTTTAATCTCGAACATACCCTTCCATTTTTCCTTATCAACTTCCCTATTATTATTCTAGAGGTTTTGGTCATCTTCAACGACCAACGCTAGTACTCTAAGAAGAGATTTAGAGGAAGCACGTCGAGGATGAGGTAATTTCTTCTATCGATTATTTCAAACTTATTTCTTCTTCTACTTACTCTTCATTATTTGTTTCATTATAAATTTATAACATAAATATCACTCATTTACTGATATATTATTATAAACATAAAACAACCATATTACACCTTCTACCCATCCTATGAAAAATGGAATCACCACGAGTGCGTACGTACGGCTTACTGTCTCCACGCCATTGTGTAATCTGTTTTTCACCACCAACTTACATAGATGGGTATAATGATAGAATTAATAAATATATATATTATTAATATAAATTATATTAATTCTGAAATAATATATACCATATACTTCAGTACCATTCAACAATAATGGCAATGATATCATCGCTCATGCGTACGTACGGCTTACCGCCTCTATAATGCGATGTAATTCGTTCTACATAATCTTCATTAATGAATGATTATATAAATGAATTGAATTAATAAATATGATATAAATATTATTCTTTAAATGATATAATTGTAACCTATGAAGATAAATTGGAACTTATTTGACAAAACATGCAGAAGAACATAAATTAGTTAACACCCGAATAATGAGTAACAATGAAATGTTACTAACAAACGGATGAGAATATGACCATATATGGTATCATAACAATGACTATTATTAGGTAATAAGTAAATAACATTATTTAAATCAATATACTTGAGGTTTAGATTCATATAAAGGATATCAGACCGAAGGGAAGGGATAATTTTTAAATCTCATTTTTATCTAAGATTGTTTATATGTAAGTATTTACTTGGTTATATTTATCATCCACATCCATGTTTCTTAATTATGTAATATTATTATATGATTCCAAAAAATTTTAAATTTAATTTAGACCATTTTTACTTTTTTATTAAAAGTAATTAAAGAAATCTTTATCATTATTCAATTTGATGTACTTTATGACTTTTCCATAAAAAGTATGAGAGAATGTTTTTTTAAATTATATGACATCAATGGATTTTCATAGTTTCAGGAAAACTTATTTACATGAAGCTTCCAATACACAATTTCAATATTATTTTCAACTAAATTTTTTTCTTTTAAAATTTTATGGGATTTTGAGAAAATATAACAATTTTGTAAAATAAATGATATTTTTCCTCAATAAATAAGTTCAAGTGTTTTATCAAAATTATTTTCCATATAAGATTACATAGGTTTCAGTTTCTATAAATATTATTGATTTGATTTGATTTTTTTTATGAGGGAGATATTTTAATGAATTCATTTATTTTATATGGATTATGATGTAATTATGTTAAAGATAACCATTTTATTTCATGGGTTATGCTATGATGAATGATTTATGTTTTTGTGGCACATGTAAGAATGATTTCATTATGAGATGGTTGGAACCTATATATCCCTGTAATGCATTGGGTAAAGATTTATATCTCATGAGATATACCTAGATGCAATTAAAAGTAAATCGGGTTTAGTAATACATGGCTAAAATGGTTAGTAAACCTGGTTCAGTAATGGACTTTATCCACTATGATGGTCTTGGCTACAATGCCTTAGATACTATAGAAATCATATTATGTTCTTAATTTTTTTTCAAAATTCCATGTTTTATGTCAATTCTATTTTATCATTGATAATTTTATTTTATGACCTATTCCTTAGGAACTTCCAAGATTTATTTTATGACTCGTGATTTTGATATTTAAACTTTGTTTTCATGTTTTTCCATTCTTATGTTTATAGTTTTTTTATGTTCTCCATGTTTACCCTTACTGAGAATTTGATCTCACCCTTTTTATTTTTTATTTTCCCCAGGATATTAAGAAAGTTTTTAGGTAGGAAAAAATGGAAATATATTTATAAGAGATGTTGAAGATCTTTCACCAAGTTAGAAGATTATGATCTATGTTTCCAAAGGAACTAAACTAATACGGTCTTGGGTGTCGGTTTGTGTCATGTGTTAATTATTTTGAAAAATAATTTTAATTTCATTGTACATCAATCATGGGTTGTTATAGTTAGTATTAGAGTAAAGGTTTAGATAACCTTTGTAGACTAGGATGCGAAAATTTAGTGAGATCCCTAGAGATATTTCTAAGGTATGTCTAGGGATGCCCCTAAGGGTGAGTCTAACTATTAGTTACAACCCTATAATTATGGAAATGATCATGAATAAACTATGATTAAACCTAATATATTAGAGATTGAAATTAATCCTTGTTGATTATGTTGTTTTCCTAGTATAATTTTTTACCTCACACTATTATTTTTGGGTTTTAGATGATGGTTGGAACCCGAAGGAACCGTGTTAATGATCAATACACTGGTAAATGAAATGATTTTCCTCTTGGACAGCCAAATTTTATGGGAGATGTAATGGAAAATCTTATTTCTATACTTACACAATATATGAATCATTATGGACATCCAAATGAGCAGAGAGAGGAACAACATTCAATTGAGTCCTTCATGGGGAAACATCCACCTTCTTTCAGTGGGTCTTCTGATCCACATGTTACTAATGAATGGATTAGTACCATTGAAAATATATTTTTCATCCTTTGATGTTCAGAACATGAAAAATTCATTTTGTTTGTTCATAATTTAAAAGGTGAAGCAAACCAGTGGTGGACTCTAATTAAGAATAAAAGGCAGAAAGATGAAATTGAATCTGAGGAATGGGACAAGTTCAAGAACTTGTTTTTCAATAAGTACTTACCTCATATTCTTTGAACCAATATGGAAAATTATTTCCTTTAGATTTAGAAAAAGTATGATGAATCCATTGGTATATATGAGGAAAATATTACAAGACCTTCAAGGTATGCTTTTGACTTTATCATCCAACCTGAAAGTAAAGTTGATCGATTATTCAGTGGCTTAAAACCAAGTCCTCAAAGGGAATTAACTATAAGAGACTTTAGTATATACGAATATATTTTGTGTTGTGTTTGAAGGTAGAACTAGAAGTTCGTGTTACATATCCATCTCATGTTTTTGACAAGCAACGAAAGATGGATTTCAAGAAAAAATCTCAAAAAATAGTGAAAAGAAGACGAATGTTTTCTTATGTTCAAGGTGAGGAAATAAGCATAGTAGAGATTGTCTTAATGGGACTAGAAATTTTTTTTAATTTTGGAAAATAAGTTCATCAATTATTTCATTTCAAAATTAATGGAAAAAAGGTTTTTAATGATGTGAATTGAGAAAATACTACAGAGAATGAACTACCCACACTTCAATGCTACAAGTGAAATGAAATGGGGCATTACACTAACTAATTCCCTAATCCAAGGGTTAATGATGATCAATATCAGCCACCTCTTAAGGGTAAAGAAGAAGGTAAATCACATGAGATCATTATTGGTTATGTTGTGAATGAAAACAAAGTGGTGGAATGATTATGTGTTTATGTAATGGGATTCCAAAATTGTGTTGTAGGATCTATTTTATAGTATTATAGAATATTGAAATATGTATGTGTTGTTCCATTTTGGTTTTACATAATTATATGGTACCAATAACCATGAAAAGTGATTGAAATATTTTTGGAAAGCATTTGATAGGCGTATAATAAATGGATAAAAAGATAATGAGATGTTTGATGGTATTAATGAGCTCATGACTGATATAAGGAAAAAAGTGATATCATGGTTTGAGTATGTTGAATTTTTGGTATTTTTGGTGTATGGAAAGAGTTTATTTGAAAGAATTCATTTTTTCAATAAGGTTATATGGTAATTTAATTAATTAACACATTTCAAGAGAATACATGAATCAGTAATTCACATGCTTGGAATGTGACAACCAAGAATAGCTAAATGAGGTATGGGAGACAAATATTAAGTCGATTTAGTTCACCTCATTCTAAAGTTTTATATTTTCATTTTTTGGAAGGATTGTAATGTTATCCATTTATGGATAGTATAAGTTATACTCTGATTGAAGTTTTCTAGATTAATGTATTATCTCACTATAGAGGTACTTATGCATATTTGATAACCCGATCTAACCTTTTTGTCGAAACTGACGGAATGACCTATCATTCTATCGCATGATCGACTAATATTTCAAGAATGAAAAATTCAACTTCATTTATTTAAATAAGAGACGAAGTGGAAATTTTTCAAGGCACAATCAATAGTGATATTGTGCTGAAATCAAGAAAGTTTTTCTTCTCATGAAAAAAAATCATCAACTTTAGGAAAAGGATCTTGAAACCAAAAATGTTATCCTAGTACCTTCTTATCTAATGACACATATGGTCTCCTAAATCATCACATATTTATAGGTTTTGGGTATTTAACTTTCTCCAAACCGTATTCTATATCACTATCCATCAGAACTTGATGGTTAGATTTCTCTTCCATATCCATGTTTTCACTTCCCACATATGTTCTCATATGTGGAAACCCAATAATGAATTTATTTTAGTAACTTTTATATTTCTAACTTTCCTTTTTAAAATGAAGTTTTAGTATTCCTTTTTACTATGTGGGTTTCCATGAACGAAAATTTCAAGTAGTAAACCATTTATAACCCTAATAAATTTCAAGGGTGAAATTCATTTTAAGGGGGGTAGAATGTGACACCTCAAGATTTTATGAGATAGATTCTTTTTAATTTATTTGATATATTGTGTTGTATGTTGCATCAATATTAGATCAATATATATGAAACACAGTATTATCTTGAAGTATACACAACAATATTATTTTCTTGTGTTATATACCAGAGCGACCTTCCTCAATAGCTTGTGTTGTACGCAATACTGAATTTCACTAAACAACGTAATATTATTAAAATATTATTATTTAATTGGATATAAACTCACCGTTATGAATATTATTAACCCAATTTTCAATTTTATATGACATTAAAAACCCTATTATGTACTTTCTAGACATGTTCTAAGAAATAATTAAATTTTTCAGATAAAAGAAGTATGTTTCAAAAAATGCAGTTTTTGTATCCTATTGATGGACACAAATTTTAAATTTAGTTTTTAACACTGTTATCTATTATATTTGATAAAATAAGATTCTTACTTTGAAGAGGAAGATAAAATATTACTTTTTTTTAATTTTTGGTATTTTTCTGATAAAATTCATATTTTAATGAACAGTGAAAAATACTGCATTTTAATTCAAAAAATGCCTTTTAATCTAGTTTATTTATATAGTTGTATTATCTTTTTAATTAGTTTTAAAGTGTAATCGGATTATTATTTTATCATTTAATATAATTTTGATCATTATAAGTAATTTTACATTTAAATTGGACATAAAAACATGATAATCTTTGGATAAGTTTTTACTTCTTAAAAACCCGCCTTTTGTTTTTAACAACGGGAATTAATTTTAAATTACATTCTAATAATTATGTTTTTTCAATTATGAAAAATGTATTCCATATTTTTAATCAGTGGGTCCAAATTATTTTAATAGGTTACTTTTATTTTTTGGATATTATGAATAGTAACTATGGTAATTGTTATTTAATGCGGTTAAAGGTAAATCGGGTAAATTAATGTAACAAATAATATGATAAGGAAATTAAAATGATCCTAAAACCTACCAAAATCCTTTTATATGAATAAAATTATACCATTGAAATATTAGGTTTGAAACATCATCCTTTAAGGGACACTATTTAAGGGCCACTTGATAATGAAAATGACATAGATATTAATAAAACCAATAAAAGTGACAAAATGTCAAACTCCCATTTCTTATAAGTATGCTAATTTTAATATAGGGATAACTAGGTGATATCTTCAAACATAAACATTCTATGTAAATAAAAAATAATTAAATACATCATCGTAATTTATTTTTAATTTATATAAAATTAATAATTACCAAAAGTCTTATACTTTGATGATGTAAAAATTAATTAATTGATGAGAAATCTATAAAAAAAATTATTAAAATACTAATAACCATAAAAAGGCCTAAACACATGAAAAAATCGTATTTTTAGAATATATCTCTACCATAATCATCCAAGTTCTTAGAAAGTGACCATTTGGGGATTTATATAAGAGATTATGACATTTATTTCATTTTATTTAATGTGATGTTAAAGTTGTCACATTCATACTTTAATAAGTATAACATGTTTAATGTTGGATTTTAAAGAAGATAAATTTAAATACATATATTATTATAAAATCTTGTAAATTTATGATCATCAGAGTATTATATTTCAATAATTTATTCTATAAATAAGTATATTAAATAATTACACAATATTGATGTAGTGATTATTTTAATAATGGATATCTCAAAGAAATGTTATTAAAAATTTTAAAATAAATATAATTCAATTGAATTAATTTTTACAATGAATTTTATAGATGACCTTGACTCATTAGGAATATAATAAAATATTTTTTTCACGGATGAAACCTTATATTTTTATTTCTAAAAATCCATGAAATGAATAGTGTCAAAATTGGCACAATTGATATTTTTTTTAAATAATGTTTCATAAAATTATTTGAAATATATAAAACAATTTTAAAAATATATAATAATTATTATATGGTCTAAAATGTTCTAGATTTTTCATTTACGGTATAATTGAAATCAAATAAGTAAATACTCGACCCTTTTAATGTTGAAACATTTGTTATCTTATTTAAAATTAAATAGAATAATTAATTGTCAACTAAAATGATAATGTTTAAATTGAAATCAAAACATGTATAAATTTTATTTTTATTTTTTTGATGATATTTAAATCTTATAATATCATATATTCGAATATATCTCATTTTGTAGGTATTTTGATTGATTTCATATTATTAAAAATTAATATTTTTTAGGTTTCCAAAAGTGCCCCTCACCTCAATTATAAAAGAGAACATCCTCCCTCACCAATTCACCACATTTGTTTCCTTAAATCTCATCAATCCCCTTCCATTTTTCATTCTAAACTTCCTTATTTTCATTCTATAGGTTTTGGTCATCTTCAAAGACCAACTCTAGTGCTCTAATAAGAGATTTAGAGGAATCATGTCGAGGAGAAGGTAATCTCTTCTACCGGTTCTTTCAGACTTTTTTCTTCTTCTACTTAATATTAATTAGTTGTTTCATTATAAATTAATTACATTAGTATCAATTATATAATTATATTTTATTATAATTAGGAAACAACCATATTCCACTAACTACCCATCCTATAAAAATGAATTCCCCATGCGTGTGTATGTATGACTTACTGTCTTCACACGGTGGTGTAATCCATTTTTCACCACCATCTTAAATGGATGGGTATAATGATAGAATTAATAAATATATATATTATTAATATAAAATCATATTTATTCTGAGATAATATACACCATCCACTTTAGTACCATTCAACAATTATGGGAATGATATCGTCGCTCGTGCGTACGTACGGATTACCGTCTCCATTATGTGATGTGTATCGTTCAACATGATCATCATTAATGAATGATTATGTAAATGAATTGAATGAATAAATATGATATATATATATTATTATAACATCATTCAGTAGATTGTATAACTATGACCTAAGAAGGGAAACAATAACTTATTCGACAAAACATGCATAAAAACATAAAGTAGTTAACACCCGAAAAATGAGTAATAATGAAATGTTACTAATAAATGGATGAGAAGATGGCTATATATGGTATCGTAAAAATGACTATGATTCTTGAAAAATTTAATAACATTATTTGAATCATTATACAGGAGTTTTGGATATATATGAAGGATATCAAACCAAAGGTAGGGGATAATTTTTCTATCTCATTTTAATCCGAGATTGTTTATACCTAAGTATTTACTAGGGTATATTTATCATCCAAATCCATATTTCCTTATTATGTAATATTATTATATTATTCTAAAATTGTTTAAATTTAATTTTACCCTCTGGTGAATTATTATTAAAAGGTAATAAATGAATCTTTTTTCATTATTCAATTTGATGTACTTTTTGACTTTTCCAGCAAAAGTACAAGGAGAATGTTTTTTAACTTATACGGAATGAATGAAATTTTACAGTTTCATGAAATATTATTTACATGAATCTTCCTATACACTATTTCAATTTATTTTCCACTAAATTTTTTCCTTTTAATATTTCATGGAATTTTGAGAAAATAAAACATTTTTGAAAAAGAAAGGATATTTTTTCTCCAGAATTAAGTTCTAGTGTTTTATCAAAATTATTTTCCATCTACGATAAGATAGGGTTATTTTTATATACCTATTATTAAATTTATTTGATTCTATTTATGATGGGAATATTTTTATGAAAATCATTTATTTTATATGAATTTTGATGGAATGATGTTTAAGAAATCCATTTTATTTCTTGGGTTATGCTATGATGAATGATTTGTGTTTTTGTGGCACATGTAAAAAAAATTCATTATGAGATAGGTGAGACCTATATCTCCCTCCAATGAATTAGTTAGAGATTTATATCTCATTATATATATATGGTTGGAATGGATAGTAAATCTTGTTTAGTAATACATGGCTGGAACGACAAGTAAACCTTGTTCAGTAATGAACTTTGTCCACTATGATTGTCTTGGCAGCAATTCCTTGGCTACTATAGAAATCATATTATGTGATTACTTTTTTCTCATAATTACATATTTTATACCAATTATATTTTGTCATGGTTAATTTTTCTTTATGATCTATTCCCTTAAAACTCCCAAGATTTATTTCATGACTCCTGATTTTGAGATTTAAACATTATGTTCATGTTTTTACACTATTATGTTTATGGTTTATTTTATGTTCTACTTATTTAACTTTTTTGAGAATTTCAGATCACCCTTTTTATGTTTTCTTTTCCCCAAGATATAGAGAAAGGTTTTAGGTAGGAAAAAGGGGGAAGATCTTTATGAGGGATGTTGAAGATCTTTCACCAAGATAGAAGCTTATGTTCAAAGTTTTCAAAGGAACTAAACTAATACGGTCTTGAGAGTTGGTTCTTGTCATGTATTAAGTATTCCTCAAAAGAAATGTAATGTACATGTATGCAAATATTGGGTAGTTATAAAGAATATATAGCCTCCCCACCATACCACTATAGACACTTGTTGTTAGTCATCAACCTCTAGCATATGGAGAGGCGTTCTTGAGGCCGTGTGGCCACCGGGCTGGCCAAATAAGAATGGTCTAGTCTTGATACATCCCAAAACCAAGGATGATTTTTCTCTAAAATATTCTTAATCAGTTTTTTAAATTTTCCTTCAAAATATTTATAGAAGATAAAATACTCTTAAAATTATAAATAAGCTAGAATTATGGTGAAGAATGATAATAATTATCCATTTTTATTTTGGATTTTATTGAAGAGTGAAACTATTATCACATTTAATAATTTATTTCTTTTGGAAATACAATTAATAAAATTTATTATAGGAATCAATGGAGATAAGTTTTAACCAATGAACATGTGAATGTGGTTCGAGTGATGATTCTATGATGAACCTTGAGTTTCTTTATTAATGACATTGTGGTAGGAAGTTCATTATATTTTTGGGATCTCATTTTCACATGTATACTTAATATTTCTAGGGATATATATATATATATATATATATATATTATGATATCTACTTTCAGGTTAAGTGGTAACCATATAAGGGATCCAACATAAGAAAATAATCCCAGGGGCAGAGTTTATAATTCAAAATAGATAGAATCTGTTGTAAGTCAGTTCATAGTTCAGTCATGCTTAGCACCACCATCTTATCACTGATTCCACTCATCATCTTGACCCCAACACTCGATTACCACCATAAACACATCCTATATAAAGAACCACTGATCACTAGAAACCTTCAAAACACAATGGTCATCCATATACTCATCGTAACACCTTCGCGGAGAACCAGACTAATATCAAGATAAAGATTCACCTGAATCACATCATTCAAGACATCTAAAACTCTATAGATATCTTTCTAGATCAGCATGATCACTTGAAGAAATATCATCCAAACCATTAGAAACCCAAGGAATGAAATTTTTATTAGTCTCACCACTTCGAACATCAGAAAATGATCAAACTACGCATCCCAAAACCTCCAAAAAAATCATTGTACCAGGCCGAATTGGAATGGGAGTGAAGATCATGAAGCCAAAAAATATTAAGAAGCATCCATTTCATAAAAAATTAGAAATGATCTTCAACAGGAACTCCATCCCCATATACAAAAACACTTACAAGAGAATAGAAACTAGATAGACAAACCAATGGGCTTGAAAAAATGTAGGGGCATGATAGTCATGGGGCCTTATCTGGGGTAGCATATTAGGGTAAAGATGGTATGGGATCTTTACCAGAGGCATAGATGGGGTATGATGGTCTAGATTCTTAACTCATTAAGTATTTGGGATAAAATTGTGTGGGGTAATGATCCAAATTGATACCTTAAGACTGCTGGGAGATGTGTTATGAGCCTAGTGAATTGTTCATGCATACTCCTAACATCTTATGTTTATCCAACCAATATAGAGTTGGGGAGCATAAGGATGGGGGTTTTTGGTTGCTTGGATAGCATATGGTTGATCAATACTTGTGATATGATTGTTATATTTGTTATCAATTTATTATTATCAGGGAATACACCCATTATGATATAGAAAAATCTTTAAAGACGCATTTGTTATGTCCTAATAGGTTTATTATCAGGCATTGTATGATGATTTTGATATATGTGTGGACTTAATGCATTGGGATATGAGTAAAGGGAAGGGGCTTGGGGATGATGGATGAGTATAATATCATGGAGACGGTAGATGACTAGAATAGACTCTAGATGATCACACCATTTTATTTTTTTATTTATCTATGTCTTTTATTAGTTTGGTTTGGCTTGAAATTTTAGGATCCCATTTACTACCTATACCGTTGTATGCTATATTTTAGTTTCATAATGTTACATTGATTATTTATTATATTTTTATATGATTATTTTTGTTATTACATGATATTGGGGGTATAGTCTCTCCACAAATGGATTTAGACCCTCACTACTAGTTGGCAGCCTCTTTCATATAGGTGGGTGCACATAACATAATGTGACCCTCCTTATCATACTCGATGGTTTGGGTTGGGGTGTCACAAAATGGTATTAGAGAAAATTTTCATATTTTTATATTTTTGACTAAACTAGGGAATGGTATAAAGTATATAACTATGTGGGACTTTTGTAGGGTTGTTCCATGTTCTTGGCCAGCACACATGTGATGGACCTCTGAGTTACCATTTATGGGATTGTTGTTACTATTTATATGATACATGGGTACATTTGTACATCATGACTAGGAACATTGGTCCACATTCCATATATATATATCTATATATAATGATGAATAGTAGTTCTTTAATTAAATTCCTTGAATTTTGATATCTATTCAATACAGATTCTCTATTTTGTGATATACCTATTTTTCCTTATTGTTATGATATATCTCTATTATAATTAAATATTTTAGCTAAATATATTGTTACATTTAGTATATATAGGATGAATGTGACTAAAATGAAAGGATGGGACCTTGGTTAATGCTTTTAGGTTTATACCTTAGGTAAATGTTGGACTCCAAGTGAAACCTTTGTGTAATCCCTTGGACTAGTTAGGTTATAACATCCATTTTCTAAATTTCTCTCTTCATGTTATAGAGATTACACCACATGGAATACTGATGAGATCGCTAGATAATGTGGGGTAGGGTGTTTTCAGTGCTCCTATTCAACTGCTTATTTTGTATAAGGGTGTTATAGGGAATTCTCCCACCCTTGATCCTATGGTGAAGAAAGTAGGCCCACTCTAACTAGGAATTCTTCCACCTAGTTAAATGGTTGAATACACCAAATACTTCAAGAATCATCTTCCTATATCCTTTCAATTCACCAGTGGAAGTTAGAATGTTGAGGATTGGATGTACATCATCGAGGGTATCTTTTTCCTCATTTTGATGTTTGTAGACAAAAAGGTGAAGTTGGCAGTGTTTATGTTTTTAGGTCCCACCAGGAATTGGTGGGGAGTCATGGGAGAGGTTAGTCGACATAATAATATTTATTAGGAGTCCTTCAAGGACCTATTCTTTGGGTATTTATTTTCTTATATGTAAAAGTTTTACCAAACACAGGAGTTCATTGAGATATAATAGGGTTTCATGCTAGTGACTACCTACTCCCCTCATTTTACTAATCTTCTTAATTTTTTTCCTATTGTAAATTGTAATAAGGCTTAGGAGGCTGGGAAGTTTGATGTCGGAGTTACTCCCAGCATCAGATAGTGGACTCATAGCTTTAACCTATCATTATACCAATAGGTCCAATGGAATTCTTTGACCATAGAGAAGATCTTGGATGTGGGTCGAATCATGGGTATTTTTCTACCCTTCAATTCTCAAATGGTTAGACCTCCTACTACTTCCATGAGTACCTATTTCAATGTAAGAAAGAGTAATTTTAGAGACATATACCATAGTAGTGGTATGAAAGTGAAGCATAGTTTAGTTTTTTTGATTCCCTCAATAGTTAGGCCATGGTGCTTCAACTCTGAGAAGATCATACATAATCATATGGAATGTTTGGAACCTTAGAGAAAGTGAAAGAAATGTGAAAACAGGGTCCATCACAAGAATTTTATCCATATATCTTTGAGATCAATATTCCATAAGGGGGAGGCAGATGTAGTTAGGGAACTAGGGTCATGCGTCTTAGGGATAGGGTTACAGAGCTGAGGGGGGTCATGTGTAGGTAGTGGACCAGATTCCAGCTGATGATGGTGAAGATCCACATAATATTTTAGTTATATTTATGATCACCTATACTTTATCTACTTCCTTATTAAATATTAGTTGTTCCCATTAGTTTATATCTTCACAAGTTTTTTTCCCTTGACATACCAGTCAAGTGATCCTATGAGTTAGTCCCCCTTAATACACCATTGGGAATGAAAGTGGACCACCAAAAAAATTCATAGAGTATCCTATAGTAATCATTAGTTATGAATATCTATAAGAAATTATTATAATAGAGATGAAAATATTTTATGTCATTCTTATAATGGACTAGTTGAACAACTTTTGATCTCCCATTTAATTCAATCAATTATGGGTTTCATTCACTTTTCCAAAGGGAGTGGGGTTCTTGATGACTATATAAAGGGAACTAAGAGTAGGTAGGGTTTTTTGGGCCTAGTGTTTCGTCTTTTGACATTGATGTGTTAATATGTGTTTGGTGAGTTGAAGATGCAGTTTTGATTCTTGGAGAATTATTATCCATTGAAAGAATGTAATTGTATATATGCTTGAGGAGTTCTCCTTCATTGAATTATGATGATTCAAAGTTAGTGACATGTTCTTAGGAGAACACATATTCATTTGCATGCCAATTGTTTTTTGTAAGAATTAAAAATAAAGATTATATAATAGAAATATTTTTTCATAATAATTTGACGTATTCCTTGAAAAAACATAATAAACTAATATCATGAAGAATAATTATTGAGTTATGGTTTTGAATTTTTTTATATGATGAAAATTTCACTTAGTGATTTTCCAAAGTGTTAATAAAAAATTGGTCTGACCATTACAAGCCACATAAGGTCCATCCCATCAAACATACCTCTGGGAACCAAGGCTCAACCATGAGAGAGATCCATATCAAGGATCTAGCATGGAGGAAGAGGAGTGTGGGTGGATTCATAGTGCTTAAGGGAAGGATTACGAGTAAGGGTGGATACATAGAACCAGTAGGGTGAGCATAGTGGTGAACATGGGGGGAGATCATGTAGGATGTGCCTCATGTATGTGTGTGTAAGTGTTCTTGGTTTTGACCCAATTTTTGTGGATAATATCACTAGCATCATGGAATGGTTTATACGGGAGTGTGGGAATGAGCTGAGAAGTGATGTGGGATGTAGAGAATAAACGTTATTGTTCCTATATCATTAAAATATACAAACATTTCAAGATCCATCTGATCTGATTAATCATATTATTCTTATTAGCGTTGACCACTTCATGTTTAACATCATCACTCATACAATAATTATAGTGCACTGGAGTGGATAGTTAGACCACCTTTGAATGAACTGAAGGTCACCTTAGCTATTTTGAGGCTATGATTTTGAGATGATGAGAGGAAGTAAATCCTTTAATGGAATATCTATCTTAAATTTATGAATAATTTTCTTGAAGACACCATTTTTGATGAAATATATCAACATGAAGATCATACAAGGTAGTGTAGATGCATGTGATGATTCATTCTATATTTTCAGATGAATGTGATCACTTCTCTATGAGAAGTACACTAAAACTCATGTATGGGAAGACGCAATTTTTTCCAACATAAGATATTTTAGAAACCATGAATTACATGGGTGAGTTAAAATATTACTTGGCATGGTATATTTTTTAGAGATATTTGATATCCTTAACACAACTATTTTAGCAAATCTATGGTGGTGGCTATATAACAATATAAATAGTGGCAGGGTTGAGAAAGTGCCTACCATATTTTTAGAGAATTTATCTCATTTTTCAAAGAAATCATAGGATCATGATAATATTATGAAAAGATTTCCTTGAATATTCTATATGAAAAAGGAAGAGGATAATCAACATGGGAATTTGACTTGTTCCAAGAACACTCAAACTGTTTCATAAAAAATAAAAGACACGGTGAATATTCTTCTTCTATGAAGAGGAAGATCTCTTATGACTCACTTGCATGACAGATCCCATGGCCTCCTAACCTATGAATCACACACTCATGGGTTTCATGAATAACTGGTTTGTGTGCACTAATATAATATACCATGTACCTTTTTTGTACATGAAGAGGGAGATAGGATATCAGGTTTTCAAGAGGAATTCAATATCTTGTGTGAGAGGCATTACCTCCATGCATGAGCACATGTAAACCATAAACAAGGTAACATGAACTTGGAGTGAATTAATAAATAGATTTGATAATCTATGCTAATAACATCTAAAAATATATACTATTGAACAATCCATCTTAAAGAATTTACATTGAGTTTTCACATAAAATAATAAAGGGATAAAATTTAAGTTTTATGGTTTCACAACTAAACATACACCATGGATATTAAATAGATCTTTATGAAATTTTTTGTGGATTCAAGAAGAGAAGTTTTTGAGATTGTGTAAGATTATTCTTTCATAAAATTTTACTAAATGAATTAGTGTGATCAACTTTTAGGCATCTTATTGAGTTTGGGAATTAAACATCAGCAGTAATGATTTTTAACAAGTGTTTCACTGAATCAAATGATCATATACAATTGATCATAAATATTAATGCAAGACCAAAAAAACTGAAAAGGTACTTAAAGTGTACATGAGAAAGTCAGATCCAGCAATCTCATGGTGGAATATCAAGAGCTAATGTTTTATAGTATCAAGACATAAAGAAACATGGAATTCTTTTGTTTATATTTGGAAGCAAGAGAAGTCACTCAGATGGATTTGGTAGAAAATTCTGTCTTTTATTTGAAGATATAATCATAAGTATTTCAGTTGGATAAAGGATAATTTCATATTTGTGGGTATAAATAACTGAGGTAAATATTTGGATTACTAGGGTATACAACCAGAATAAACTATAGGGTCAATTACTAGGGGTATGACAAGTTTCCTCATAAACCATTATCATTGATAAAAATATTATAGTGTAAAATCCATGTTGGGTGCTATAAAAAACATGGAATGGAGTATGTTATTTCACTAAACCTTGTAAATATCTTGTCTACTTCTCCCTCTCATCTTTTTTACATATGATGTGATATTATGGGAATCACTCAGTGGATTTAGAACATTAAAAATTTCAGTAGGTTAAATTCACGATCAAAATAATTCATAAAATGAGTGTATTACTTGTTCACCCCCCCCCCCCCCGGTGGCACCTAATACAGTCTGGGGCTCTGTAAGTGGGTTAAGATGACAAGTTACCTCATAAAATCTAAGTTAGTATTTATGAAGTTGAGATTTTAGGAAATGAGTGAACTATATTTTATGGATAAAAAATAGGCTACTTATAGGAATAATAATCTATATATTTCTTCTAGGACCCAAAAAATAGAAATAAAAGACAAGAAATGAATCTTAAGAAGAATCTTAATGTAAATGGAGATACACCTCCAACTGAAGGTAATATTAATAGTATAACATAAAATAATTATCTTGATTATGATTCTTCTAATAAATCCTACTCAATATGTGATAATGATGTATCACTTAGTGATATTTGTTCTATATTCAAAGAACATTTGAATAAATTCCTAGAGAAATTATAAATTTAATTTTTAAAGGCATCAAGGTAATTCCTTTTGATAAAGCAAAACTATAATAAGATGTTTAAAAACTAGAGGATGCACTATGTTAGAACTTCAGAAATTTCATCACCCCCACAAAACTAAAAAAAATAAACAGATAAATCAATTATTGATATGAAACAAAATTTGAAAAGATATTCCTATGATATATTTGTTTTTTAGAAAGTGTTTGTGTAATATTTCTATGAACAAGAAAACTTACATAAAGTTTCTATGGTTTTCAAAGTTTCTCAATTATGTTATAAAGTAAAAACTATTAAAAAGCATGAAAAATATTTAAAATAAAAAACATGTATGAAGAACAAATGAAATATCTAAAGGATGATTGGGAAGATATATTGAGATCAGTTGATGATGAAAATAATTCTATCAACTTGAAGTGTTTAGATTTGTAGGTGAGTATGAAGAATCAGGAATCACCATAGACTGAAACATCCAAAATTTATAGAAAATGAGATTCTTTTATACAATCTTGAATTAAGGATCATGAATCTAAGAATATTAAGGGATAATCCTCTAATTTAATGGAAAAATCTTCCAATAATAAGGTATCTCACAACCTGGAAACTATCTTGTGTATTAACGTCACTTCAAGTGCAGGAATTGGTTTTATACCACACTCAGGGAATTTATGGATGGTGAAAAATACTAATAAAAATAACATCAAGGGTGGATGATAAAATATTTATGAATAGGTTTTCCCAAATAAGTTTCCAAAATATTTTTTGTTCCACTCAAAAATAGAAGGATTCACATTTTGTGAAATTTGGAGAGACTGCACCATAAAATAAAAGAATGAGATTAATAGTTTAGTGTTGGTGTTATTGTAAGTTTAGGAACAAGGAATTATAATGTTTTCATTCCATGAAAATTCATGAAAATAATAGAATTTTTTCATTTAGGAGGAGAAAATATGAACAAAATAGAAAATTTTCATGATAGAATATAAATCCATAGAAAATGAATCTTCCTAAAAAGAATATACTTGAATACATTGAAGATTTTTTTGAATATTTTAATATATGTTGTCACTATTATGATGATTGATGGTATGTTCTATTAATTTCCAAATAATCTAATAAAATGAACAGAATACCACACAAAAAAGTATATAGATAAGAAAATAAGGTATTAATTCATTCTTGAAATATTAATAAAAGAAGAAGACAATTAAATAAGTTTTCACGAAAACAAATTCCAATTCAAAACATATATAAATGATTAAAACAAGTTTATAAAAGTTGTAGGTATGATAGATACACAGTAGAAAAGTTAATAAAGAGACATTAAAGAGATATTCCATGTGTTGTAAGAGGAAAAATACGTCAACAGAAACATAGCAGTAAGTCATGTGAAGATCGTGAGAAGATAGAGATTTTCCTGAATGAATTATTAGTTGTTTGTCCAAATTAGATGAAATTGGTTAAGAAATTAGAGAAAGATTAAAATTTTCTAAATTAAAAGGAAATCAATGGCTATAAAAATAGAGGTGTAAAAATACATTTCATATAAATAAATTAGACTTTAACTAATATTTGGATAGATGAATGGCCTTGGTTGAGAGGACTTTCTCAACCCAAATGTTACTCCTAAAAAACAATAAGGACCCTCTTTGTTCTATTATATACATATATATGTGTGTGTGTGTGTGTGTGAATGTATATGTATATTTGTATATGTATATATTCTTTTATACTGATATGAAGTGAATTAAAGGACATGTATCCATCCCTTGATGGGTATCATTTATTAGTGATAGAATCTTGTGTGGTTGTTTCATTACTTCCTCTCACAAAGATCAAATTTAGAAATTATATTTTGTCCCAAATTTTCACTAACTATAAGGGTGTAGTATAGTCGTTGTGTGGGGTCGAATCCATGGGGAGACTACTACTTTTCATGAAGAATTCTTGTCTCTATTTGTGAAAAGGTGTCCTTTCTAGAAATCCTTTGTTTGGGAAATTTGGTATGAGTTATAATTGGAATGAATTAATTTAAATAAAGGATAGATCAGGATCAAGGTGAGTATCTGGGTGAAAGATTACCTATAATTCTAGCATTGGAATGATCTGATGACTTATTCTATGAAGAAAACAGTGGTCACTTGTTAACTTTGGTCTTAGTCTCCTAACTTGACCTAGGAAGTATCTATTCGGTGGTCCGAAAATAGCGGCAGCATAAGTGCATTTATTTTGTCTTTGTTAGATAGAATGCTTCCTGAGCCTCTGGTCGTAGCTCATTTTTCTCCAATGAGGATAGGGTCATTTTTTTATTGTCTCTTGCCCAGGGATGTTCACAGAAATGGAATTTCCCATGAATTAATATTCTAATAACTACTTCAATTAGACTTTCCAAGTTTATATTTAAACGGGCCTTTAAATTATTAAGATATGTTGCTTGACCCCTACCCCTAAAGATCTAGATACTCATGGCCGAGTAAAATGAAATTAAATCAATTAGATATAGCATATTTAATGGATCGATAAACATTAATGGAATTGGTATCATGCAAGATATTTGGTAAAGATAATTTAAATAAACATGCACAATGCAATTCACAATTAAAAGAAGAACTTACCTGAGAAAGAGGAATGGAACCCAAATCTAAATACAATAGAGGAAATTGAACGCATTGAAGAATGAAAACTCAATGACTCTTGGATTAATAAAAATGCAAAAAATATGAAGGAATTGAGAGTTTGAGAGGAAAAAATGGTTAAAGAGTTCACATGGGATTGAGAGGGATAAGAGTGGCTCATTTGGAAGTGTCTCCAATGCTCTACCATGGCTCTTCTTATATAGGTTATTTTTATCACGACATGTACCTATGGTACATGATGTTTACTCTTGATCCACTTCATTTTATTGTGGATCTCTAGTGTGGAATGTGGGCCTTGCACATTAAAGAGTTTGACCAGGTACACAATGTGTAACCATTATTAATGAGTGTAACCTCTATTCATTTTGTTTTTGTGTGGATTCCTCATTGATTTATTTCCTGAGGATTTTGCTAGTAATCACATCATGTATGAGTAAGTCCCAACTTGTAGTGGCCTTTTCTGGTGGCTTGGTCACAACTGGCTTCACGACTTTGAATCGGGTTGTGATCTTCAGTTACACGACATGTTTGGTGGAATCATGACGTGTACTTGGTTGGTTTTGAACTTTTTCTTCCTTTTCATTCTTGAAAACTTGTGAAGACTTTATTCCTGAAAAATTATACACATACCCCATGCATTATCACATATTTTAATGAAAGAAATGGAAAAACAACAACAAAGTGAATATATGAATTATGCTTATCAAATCCCCCCACACTTGAACAATTTCTTAACCTCAAGTAATACATATCAACAATGATTTAAAAAAGGATCATCATTTTGTAAAGAAAGAAATATTCATTATGTCTATGCAATTGAATTAGGTGTCAGTAGAGAAAATTCAATTTCTAGAATCAATCCTGCAGAGAAATTCAGTCATGCCTCCTAGTTCTGATTTTAAAAAAAAAATCTCTCTCTTTAATTAAAATCTTTAAATTGTTCCCTAATTTATATGCTCAATTGTAATTTACCCCAAAATTTCACTCATCAGTCAGGGTGGAAATGTAAGTAGAGTTATGCTCGTACCCTATGTACATGTTCCTAACCATATGCTTGCATTGGTTCTATCATCCCCACTATGTAAAGAAAAGTGTAAAATCAATCTTGGTGGCTTTAATCAATTTGGGTTCTAATGAAACTATGGCTATGGGTAGGTAGGTAAATGTGAAAATTAGTCTCAAAAAGGAGGGTAGGATCTACAGTTCCATGTAAAAATATGTTCAAACAAGTGTGATGTCGTTCCTCCTATTGGCTGGTTAAATTGGGACTTTATCAATTTGGGTTGGATCTATATGTATAGAAAGTATGTAAATGAAAAATAATTTGGTTTCCTTCATTTTATTTATTTTCCTTTTTCGTTTTCTTTTGTATTTCATTTTTCAAAATTTGTGCATAGGATAGATCTCCCAACCATCACTTTACCACATATGATCCTTCGGGGGATTCATCGGTCTATAAAATAGTGATTTTTTACCTTCCTAGTATGAAACCCATGTCAATTTTGTTTCTTTATTTTCTTTTGGTATTTTGAATAGGAACAAAATTTGAATGGAATATAACAAAGGGCTTATGGATCACAACCTTGTTGTCAGGCAAGTGTACCGTACATCTCTGTAAGTGGAATCTTCCTGTGTTGTCTGAATGCCACCCCCACACTAGTGAAAATGTAATATTTATGAATAGTACAAGGAGAAGGGTAGTATGGGAAAAGGCTTGAAATAACATCATTTTAATAGTTCATTCATGGAAACTATGGGATGAATGAAGGAAATAGCTCAGGTGGGCCTCAGGGAAGTGGTTATCGATGAGTAACTCAATCATTTTAATTCTATACATGTTTAGTCATCACTTTGATAAGATCTATGTGAAAATTCTAGTAGGTCTACATTCCCCAGGTATCTCTTAAGAAATATGCTCAGATGAAAAAATGAAATCGTAGGTCGAGATTCCTCATGGGTAATGGGATTCAAAACCAAACTGGAAATCACAGAGAACATAATACTTAAGTAGTGGGATAATTATTCATAATTTTAAATTTTTGAATTTTAATTAATCCTCTAAACTCAGAAATCATTCCAAACAAGTCTACACAAGAGTTAAATATGTCCCTTAACACTTTTCTACGTAAATGTTTCTTTAATTACAAGAACATAATGATTTTTAGGTTTAAATCATGCTTGTATTTTGAAAAATGTCTCCTAGACTAGTTAGAAAAAACAATAATTTAAGTGTATCAGTATTGAAACATGAGAACCCCCCCCCCACCCACTTAGAATGAGATAGTGTTCACACTGTCAGTGAAATACAAGTGGGAGTGGTTTTTCATTTGAGTGTGAAAAGATTTTTAAATGGAATTTTGGTGGATAAAATTTAAATTAAAGGGAATACAGAGCTCCCTAGAGTATGTGGTATGACATGGGGATGATGGAAGTTGTTGTATCATGAAATTGTGACTAAAAATTGTTAGAAAAGGAAATTCTTGTACGGGATAGAAAACATTAAGTCATAGCTAAAATCAGTTTGAATAGAAAAATAGTGGATAACATGCAAAATGAGAAATTGAAAAACATATTTTATTCAATTTTTGGAAGATATATAAAACAATTGCAACAAAGAAGCAAAATGAGAAATAAAAAACATGAAAAGGACACAACAATGATGAATTGATAAAACAAAAGATTGTAAATGGTGGATTTGGACTAATCTTGATGTTCCAGAACAAAATACATGAAAGTTTCCAAAAATCCCAAAAGATGAACATAATTCAGATTAGGGGTCCTCAGCAAAGATCTCCTCCAACATTAGTCCACCGCCGGGTGTCTCGACCAACTGTCCTAATGAAGCAGTGTCAACAGTAGTCAGTGGTCGGGTGGTAGGGGTGGTGGAGGGTGTGAAAATAGATGTAGGGATATGGGATGGTGTGGTTGGTGGGGATGTATTGATCCATACGGGGGGGGGGCATGGATCTGGTAAAAGGAGAAATGAATGTTACCCTCGAAGGTGTAGGATCAGTGGTAAACCCTTTCCCCTCTAGGCCTGCTCTACCAGAAACTCCTACTGGGCGAAAGGGTCCAAGAGATCGGAGGGTAGGTCTGGATGGGTGGACGGGTGTGGTGGAATGGTCGAAGACGAAGGGTCATCCATGGTGGGTGAGGGTTATGGGGTAAAAGAGGGAGGCACAATGAAGGGTAGGGGCATATGGGTAGTGATCTGGTCAAGATTCTCTTATAAACACTAATGAAGATCCAAAAAATGTGCAGGGTGGGATTGGTGGTTGGAGGGGCGGTAGTTGTGATATAGGATGGAATGGGTGGAGGTGGTGTGGTAGATGTGGGTGGCTGGGAAGGTGGGAATACTGTTATAGCTTCGTCCGCCTGCTCCTGAGGTGCAGGTGCATGTACACCTGGCGCCCAGAAATAATGATTTTCCTCCTTTACCAGCATCTTCATCTCATGTAATAGCACAAGATCTATTATCTCTATTGGGACAATGAATATGAGGGGCATAGTGGCCAAAAATATACCAAGATATCAATCCAGTCTGGTGATAAAAGAGCCACCCATGAGTGTGCCCTAATTCTTCTAAGTCATGGCTCTGAATTTGGAAGCAAACTGAGCAGCCATATTTATGGGTGGACCACCCATGGAAGTTGAAAATATAATCATGTCCATCTAGATGATGCTACCATGGGTCTCTCCTTTCACAAACCAACCATGCATCATGTCTTGATGTAATATACACAAATCTAGGCCCCTGAGATGAGTCGACCTCATGAGTCATGGATCCTGATGTGACTGGGGGTCACGGGCTATCAATGGCCATAAATGCATTGATATATCGTGGGGAGACTAGAGATGAAGCATTAGATAAATGTCAGAAACCATAAAATCCTCAATATATATGCCAAGACAGACCCAAACTCAGAATCAGACAACTTTTGTGGGAGAAAAAAATGGATATTTACGATTCCCATTTTGAAGGTTGACAAAAACTCCATAAATAACTCTCATAATTTCTCCTCATAAACTTTGATAATGGTACCAATGTGGATTGTATTGAGGAGGTTATCCATGGAATCAAAAATGTTCAGTTGGGTGGGTGTCTTCATGTCCAAGGTCTTGTTTCTATGCATGGGCTTTCTCTGTAACTTGAGAAGATTAAACCAGTGCACTGGGTAAGACAAACATAAGACGGGGAGAAGGTGTAGTTCATCATCACTGGATGTGATGGTGGTGTTAGACCAAACCTAAAAAGATGGTGTTGCGCGTGCGGGGGAGGGTGAAAACGGTGTGTTTTTGGAAGTCCAAAGACGCTTTTAGGAAGGTCGTTCCTCAGATGGGGAAGATGAGGAGGTGGAAGTCAAGTAGGAGGGAGAGGGTTGTGGGAACTTGGTTTGTGCAATGAAAGCAGTTACGTGGTGTGGTTAAAGATATATTGGATAGGGGTTACTCTCTAGGGAAGAGGGGAAGGGGTTACGTGGTGGTAATGGAGGGTAGAGGATGAGCGGTGCAAAAAGGGTTTGAAAGAGAAGGGGTTGCGAGATATGTGGATGGGTGTAATGGGAATATAGTTTGGGGAAGATGAGGGGTCGGGGGTGTTTGCATGATGCAGGTCGTGACTATTCGGGTCACGACCTATGGGGTTTTTTAAACAAACCTGCCACTATATATAGCGTGTACATATGAGTCATGTCGTGTGTGGGGAGGAAATAGATTTTTTGACCAAAAATGAGTCACAATGTGTACCAGTGGTACACGACGTGTACTGATGAGTGCATGGCCCAATTTACTAATCCTTTCACATATCACATTTTGTTATTCATGAAATTATTAGACGACTATCCTAATATAACTTATCTAAAAACTATTCTACCTTGGGTTACCTCCCAGCCAGTGCTTTCTGTAAACATGGGAGTTTGTCTCCATTAATTATTAGTTGAACTTGAGGCTAAGGACACATCCTTCATGGAATGGTTCATGAAATATCTTTAATCTTTCACCATTGACCTTGAATGATGGTTCTTCATATCATTTAATTTCAACTGTTCCATATGAAAAAACTTGGATGACCTTAAAAGGACCATACCATCGTGACTTCAACTTTCTTCGGAATACTTTTAATCATGAATTAAATAGAAAAATTGTGTTCTCTATACTGAAACTATGTCATGAAATTTGTTGGTCATTCCACTTTTTTGTTTTTTTCTTATAAATCATTGTGATTTCATATGCATCTTTTCTGATTTCTTCCAATACGTTCATTTACAATAATTGTTCCTATTCAGCCTTTTCTAGATCTAGATTTATCGTCTTAATTACCCTGAAAGAACAATGTTACAATTCCATCAAAAGATGACATGGTTTACCATAAACCAATCTAAACAGGGTGGTGCTTATGGGTGTTTTATATGCAGTTCGATACACCCATAATGCGTCATCCAATTTTAGGCACCAAACACTTAGGCTTGTGTTGACAGCCTTTTATAAAATTTGTTTCACCTCCCTATTTGATAATTAAACTTTCCCACTTGTTTGTGGGTGATAGGGAGGTCTGGTGTTGTGGAGAATGCTGTATTTTTCAATCATTTGTCGCACTAGATGATTTGGGAAATGATTTCTGCAATAACTAATGAGTAACCATGGAAATCCAAATCGTGTGAACACATTCTTTTATATAAAATTCATGACTATGTTTGATGTGTCATGGGTGGTGGCTTCGGATTCAACCCATTTGGAAACATAGTCTACTTCCTTTAGAATGTAATTACTACCATGTGATGAAGGGAATAGTCCCATAAAGTCAATTCCCAAGACATAAAAAACATTGACCTCTAGAATGGAGTTTTGTGTCATTTCATTTATTTTACTAATGTTTCTCATTCTTTGAAATCTGTCCCATTAATGACATAATCTCCTAGAATCGTGATATAATGAGGGCCATAAAAATCCTCTTTGTAGGATCTTTTCCACTGTGCACTCTAGTCCATGATGGCCTCCAGTTGGTTATGTGTGTCACATTTCAATCACATTTTTTATCTCTTCATATGATATGCAGTGTCGTAAGAGGTTGTTTGCAGAATTCTTAAATAGCAACGATTCATCCCAAAAGTAGTGTTTGGCATCATAAAGAAACTTCTTGAATTGCTAGTATGAGAGGTCGTGATGGAGATACCATGTGGAAAGATAATTAACAATGCCTGAAAAGAAATGCTGGGTTTTGACACTAAATAATGTCTCATTTGAAAAATATTCTTCAATCTCAGTCTCTCTATCAGCTTTAAAGATGGTCAGGGGTAACTAGGATAGGTGATCTGTAATGAAATATTTTGTTCCTTTGGTGTCCTTGATTACAATATCAAATTCTTGAAGAAAAATAATCCATCATATCAATCTAAATTTTTCATCTTTCTTTCTCATCTAGTATTGAAGGGAAACATGATCTATATGGACAATGGATTTAGATAGAATGATGTGTCACTGGAACTTTTCAAAGGAATATAGGACAGATAGGAGATCCTTATCCATAGTCGTATAATTGATTTGAGATTCATTCAATGTGTTTTTGGCATAATGGATTGGGAAGAATATGGTGTCTATACATTTTCTGAGAACAGATCCTACAGCATGGTCGCTGGTGTCGCACATAAGCTCAAATCCTTTTTCACAGTTTGGTGCAATGATAACCGAAGACACATTCAAACTATGTTTCAGTGTTTCAAAATCTTGTCTGCAATCCTCATTAAATTCAAAAAGAATTTTTTTTACAACAAGTACGTCAATGGACGTGCGACTTTAGAAAAATATTTTATAAAGCATTTGTAGAATATAGAAACCCCAAGGAAACTTCTAATCCCTTTTATGGTTGATGGTTCCAGTAGATCCTTGATGACCTTGATCTTAGGGGGGTCAACCTCAATGCCTTATTTATATATTTTGTTCCCCAGCACAAATCTTCCTTGCACCGTGACATGACATTTTTTTTAATTCATCCTTAAGAATCTCTCCTCACAATGTTGGAGAACTAGTTCTAGATTTCTTAGACAGACATCAAATGATCTCCCATAGAAAAAGAAATTGTCCCAGAATATTTCAAGAAATTCTTTGTCCATATCATGAAATATGTGTGTCATGCATCTTTGAATGTTTCTAGTGCATTGCACATACCGAATGAAAAGAGTCTATACGCAAAAGTACTGAAGGGGCATGTGAAGGTGGTTTTGGGCCAGTCAACAGGGTCTACTGTAATTTGATTGTATCCGGAATAGCCATCTAGGAAACAATATAAATATTTTACCGCTATCCTTTCAAGCATTTGATCCATAAAAGGTAAGGTAAAATGATCTTTCCTTGTTGTTGTATTCAAACACTTGTAATCCACACAAACTCTCCATCCAGTGATGGTGTGTGTTGAAATGAGTTCATTACCCTCTTTTCTTATTACTGTGAGTCCTCCAATTTTGGTAATGAACTATTGGGGGCTCATCTATTTACTATTAGAGATAGGAAAGATTATCCCAGCATCCATAAGCTTCAACATTCCTTCTTGACAACCTCCTCCATTGGTGGTGTGAGCTGACTCTAAGGTTGTCTTTTTGGTTTTTCATTTTCTTCAAGAAACATTTGGTGGGTTCAATCTAAAGGAGTGATTCCATAATATCTTCCACTCCCCAAGAAATTTATTGATTATTTATTTTTAGGAAATCAACTATATTTTCTTTTTATTCCTGAGATAGTTTAGCATTGATAATTATAGATAATGATAATGACTCCCTAACGTATGAGTACTTCAAAATATTGGGTAAAGGATAAAAATACAACATAGGGGGTTGAAAGTTGGACAGGATGAATGGTGTTATGGTGTCTCTGGTAAGTGGTTCAACAAATCTGACTTCCTCAAAATCATAATTGTCTTCCTTGTCTAATCCGGAATCATCTGTATCTTCCTCAAAGGCCATGTACTCCCTGTCTTGAGTGACAGAGATGGCGTGATAGTCTACCGAGTCATCTGGATGTGGTGAAGCTTTTATCAAATTAAACACCACTTGTTCTTCACTGACTCTAATGATGTGTAATCCTTGATTAACATCAATCAAGGACTTCCATGTTTCTAGGAAGGGTCTTCCGAGAATGATTGGGACATCTCCATACTCTTCCATGTCTAAAACTATAAATTTTAATGGATAAATGAATTTTCCAACTTTAACCAGAATATATTCAAGAATACCATGTGGGTATTTGACTGAAATATCAGCCAACTATAATGATAATCTTGTTTCCCTGATCTATTGGAGTCCTAGTCTATGTAAAAAACTCATCAGCATTAGGTTAATGCTGGCTCCGAGATCAAATTTTTCTCTTCCAAATTTTCACTCTCCTATTGCACAAGGAATTTAAAGGCTTTCTGGATCTCTCATCATTTGTGGGATTTTCTATTGTACAACAGTAGATAATTATTCATTTAATGAGATAACTCCTAGATCTTATATATTTATCTTCTTTGATTTCAAATCCATGAGAAATTTTTCATACATAGGCATTTGCACGATTGCCTCAGCAAAAGTAATATTAATATGCAATTTCTTTAACATTTTGAGGAGCTTTTTATACTAGGCCTCATGCCTAACTTGCTTTTCTCATTTTAGAAATGGTTTAACTGGCCTTTGTGGAGGTGGGGATATATAAACAGGTTCCTTATGGTTTATCAGGGATTTCTCCTTCTCAGCTGGACTTGCTTCTGGTGAGATGTAGGGATGACTTATTCTACCTTTTTTGATAGTTTCTTGGGTTCTTCATGTGACCTTGCTTCCATTGGTTGTTATAATTTCAAGACTTTTCTACTCCTCAACACTACATCCTAAGCCTCCACTCGTGGGTATGTTTCAGTGTTACCTGGTAGGGTACTTGGTAATATCTCTAATAAGGTCTTTGAGATTTGACACATTTGAATATCTAAATTTCTCAGTGATGCTCGCTGATTTTTCATCTCAATTTCCTATGTAGTCATCCATTTCTCATATTTATAAATGAAATATATTAGTAGATTTTCCAAGTTTCTTTGGAGTGGTGGAGGTGCCTATTTTGGTCTTGGTTGGGTGGGTGGAATTTGTGGTTGTTTGGGCTTTAGAAAGGGTTTTTTGTTTATTTCTATTGTTGTGGTCATGGTACAAGGTTTATTGGGGGATACCCTGGTGGTCTAGGATTACGAAACTGAGCTTGACCATTACACTACTAAAAATATGCTTGATTTTTCTAAGGCTATAGCTGATAAGGCCTTTTCTATTAAAATTATTGTTGTTTTTGCTATTGAAATGGTTGATTATATTGATTGTAATTAATGTAATTACAATCTTTTGGTTTCTCATATATGGATTTCTAGTCTTGATACTGGTGAAATCCACCGCACATCTCACATGAATAGATCTCCATGAGTGGGGCAAGGGGGTTGTGTGGTAGGTATTTGAAATGATTCATGATTTTGGGTTAATGCCTCAACTTGATATGCTAACCTTGTGGTCTAATCAACTTGGTGGATTTCATGTTGTGGTGGTCCTTGATCCCTTTTCCATAGACTGGCATTGTGGGCTACTTCTTCCAGAATAGCTCTTCCTATTTCAGTGGTTTTAAACATCAAACCCCCATCAACAGTAGTATCGACCACTGTTCGTGCTGCTAGATGAAGTCCTTGATAAACTATTTGCATTTGAATCCCAGTGTCAAGTTAGTGATGTGGACATTTCCTTATGATTTATTTAAATTGATCTCATGCCTTTCATGTGAACTGTCTATCTGTTTGTGAAAAAATATGAATTTAATTCTGAAGTTTACATGTTCATATTGGTGGAAAGTATTTATTGATAAACTTTTTTCAAGCTCATCCCAAGTCATAATGGATTAGAGAACTTATATTTTGAGCCAATATTTTTCTCAGTCTCTGAGTGAAAAGTGGAAAGAATAAAGTCTTATAGCATCATATAACACTCCTTGGTTAAGAAAGGTGTCACAGATTTCCAAGAAGTTGGAAATATGTTTTTGGGGGTCTTCTCTATGAAGACCGCTGAATTTTCCCATGTTTTGGATCATATGTATGACTCCAAGTTTAATTTAAAATGTGTGAGCTTGGATCGGATGGTGAATGATACTTGTTGTAGCCCCTTGGATTAATGGAAACCCATAATCCATGATGGTCATATCCGGTTGCATTGGGTGTTCTATAACTTGATGATTCGGTGGGTTGGGTCCCACATTTTGATGTTGCTTGGCCATTGTTGACCAATTAAGTGAAAGAAGATGCCTTTTGATCTCTGCATCGATGGCCAATGGTTCTTTTTTTCTAGGTTTCCTTGATCATATCACAAAAACTTGGTACATGCACCAAAGAAGACTCAAAGAAGCATCTTTAAAGAAGAAAGAGGATGTGGGAAAGGAAATCCTTAGTCAACAAAAAACCAGAGTTCCTCAAAAATGGTGTTACCTCCCCAACAACAATGCAGAAATTTTATGGGATCCTGCGTGATGGTGTCATTACTTCCTCAGGTGTGGATCAAATTTTGAAATTATATTTTTGTCCCAAACTTTCACTAACTACAAGGGTGTAGTATAGTGGTAGGGTGGGGTCAAATACATTGGGAGACTAGTGTTTGTCTTTAAGACTTATGGTATCTATTTCTAAAAATGATTCCTTTATATAAATCCTTTGTTTTGGAAATTTGGTGTGAGTTATAATTGGGATGACTTAAATTAAATAAAGGAGTGATCAGGATCAAAGCGGGTATCTGGGTGAAAGATGTTTTGTAAGTATAACCTTGTAAAGATCTAATGACTTAGTTTTCAAAGAAAACAGGGGTCACTGGTTGATTTTGGTCTTAGTATCTAAGTTCTACATAGGAATTAGTTTTTCCGTGGTTAGGAAGTAGAAACAGCCTAAGTGCATTATGTTTGGATTCTTTAGACAGAATGCTTCCTAAGCCGGTGGTCTTAGCTCATTCTGTTTCAATTAGGATAGGGTTGTATTTTTTATTTTCCTATGATCAAGGATGTTCATACAAATGGGATAGACCATGAATTAATATCTTAATTACTACTTCAAATAGACTTTTCAAGTTTAGACTTAAAGGTTCATTTAAATTATTCAGATATGTCACTTGATCCCTACACCTAAAGATATAGCTACTCCTAGAGGGGTAAATGCAATTAAATAAATGAGAGATAGCATATTTAATGGATCAATAAACATTAATAGAATTGGGATCATGCAAGATATTTGGGAAAGATAATATAAATAAACATGCATGAAGCAATTCACAATTATAGAAATAACTAACTTGAGAAAGAGGAATGGAACCCAAATCTAAATGAGATGGAGGAAATTTAATGAGTTGAATAATGGAAAGTCCACAGATCTTGGATTAATAAAAAGGCACAAAATATGAAGTAATTGAGATTTTAAGAGAAAAAAGGGTGAAAGTGTTTGTAAGGGATCGAGAGGGAGAAGAGAGGCTCATCTGGAAGTGTCTCCAATGCTGAGGGCTCTTCTTATATAGGTGATTTTGTTCATGGCATGTACCTGTGGTACACGATGTGTACCCTTGATCTACATCATTTTTCTATGGATCTCCAGCATGGCATGTAGGTATTGCGCATTAAAGACTTTTACTGGGTACCCAACTTTTAAACATTGTTAACAACGTGTACCATTTGTTCATTCTGTTTTTGCAAAAATTCCTCACAGATTTATTGCCTGAGGATTTGACTGGTCATCACATCGTGTAAGATTAAGTCCCTATGTGTAGTGTATTTTTCATGTTGGCTTAGTCATGGCTAACTTTGCGACTTAGAATCAGGCTGTGAGCTTCGGGTACATGACATGTATGGTGGATTCACGACGTGTACTCAGTTGGTTTTGCAATTTTTTTTCCTTTTCTTTCTTGAAAACCTATAAAGCCTTTATTCTTGCAAAATCAGACACATACCACATTCATTATCACATATTTTAATTAAAGCAATGAAAAACAACCAAAAAGTGAATATATGAATTATTCTTATTAATTAGTTAAAGATATTAAATATACACTATATACTGAGTATGGAATATATGAACAGCTTTATAAAATTATAAGATGATGTATTCTAATCACTTTTAATCCCCCATTATTAATTTTATTAATAATATCAATTAAGGGGGAGTTCTTATGTTCTAAAAAATAATAAAAAGATAGATATTTGTTTTCTCCACCCATTATTTATAATTTTTTTTGAAGTATGAGCATTATTTTTCATTTTATAGATAAATTTGTTTACTTAATACCCCATAAATAAGAATTGATAATTGATTAGAATGATTTCACAAGAATTGTATTTTATGGATAGGATGTACATCCTTGGTTATATCTCTCTTATATTCTACATCGGGTTAGCCAATTTAGAATTAGAGTTGATTAACTGAATGATCTTTTCTAAGAGAACCATGTGATATCATCCATTTATCTGAAATTTTCAAGAAATAATTTAAAAATGGAGGAGAACGTGATTATGAGTAGAAATATAAGATGATAATACCGCACTTAACCTTTGAATTTTATTTTCAAAAGTGGGGATAATGTTTGAGAACACATATTGATTTTTAAATATGTGAATAAATATTGATATAAAAATACATTGGGGGAGACTATAGGACCCAGTGTTTCGTTTTTTTTAAATGACGTTTCATATGTTTTTTCTGGGTTGAAGATGAAGTGGTGATTCTTGTAGAATTATTATGTATTAAAATAATGGAATTGGATGTCATTCTGGATCTACTCTCCTTGTTTTAATTTTTACAATTGATCGAACTGGTCCTCAATGTAAAATACATATGCTTTTGATAAATAATATTCAACTTTATAAATATTTAATTATGGAAGAATTAAAAATGAGGGGCATGCAATATAAATATTATTGAAAATTGATTTTAATTTTTTCATGAAAAATTAGAAGAAGTAATTGCATGAATAAGAATGATTTAGTTGGAGTTTGGACTTTGTTTTTATATGATAAAATTTTCACTTAACAATTTTTCTAAATGTTAAAAAAAAAATTGGGACAACCATTACATGCCATGAAACGTACTTTCTATTAACCACACATGTGGAACCCCTGGGTCAACCAAATGGTAGATCTGGACCAAGGAGCCAATATAGTGGTTGATGGGTGTTGGTGTACACATAGTGGTTGTTGTTCCTCCATAATTAAAAGACACATACATTTTAGGAGCTATCTGATCCATATTATTAGATCCATCTGATCATCACTGGTAACATTTCCATTAACCTCAACACTCATTCGAGAGTTCCAGTGTTCCATAATGGGTGGGGAGACCTCCTTCAATTGAACCTGAGGACTCCCTATTTATTTTGATTCCATTATTTTCAGATCATGAGATTGAGAACCTCCGATTATGCAATATCTGTCTTTTATGCATGTATAACATTAATTAAAATAAAACTAATTATGCATAATATAAATATTAATATCATATGAATAAGTTTAGATGCATACAATGATTCATATAGTATTTTCACATGCATGTGAACACTTCCTCATGAGATGCACACTTAAACTCATGTAAGGTAAGATTCCATGTTTTCTTAGTATGATATTTGAGAAACAAAAAATGACTCTAGTGATTTTAAATATGCCTTAACACAACATATTTTATGAATATATTTGATAGTCTTAACATGGTTGTTTTATTAGAGCCAAGGTGGTGGGTACATGACTATATAAATAGAGGTTGTGTTTAGAGAGTGGTTGTTGATTATTTTGAGAAGATCTCTAATTTTTTGAAGAAAACATATCACTATGATACATTTTCTCAAATATTACCATAAAGATTTTACTTATATGAGGAATAGAAGAATCACTAGGGTCATTTGACTTTTTCCAAGCACACTTGAACAATTTCATAAAGAAGAAAACACAATGTGGAGCTTCTTCTTATGTGAGGTGGAAGATACCACAATACCATCTTGCATAAGAGATATTGTTTCCTCCAAACTTTTGAATCGCTAACATTGGGGTTTCATGAAGTACTATTTTGTGAAAACCTCTGTGATATACCACCCACCTATTATGGAGTGCGTGAAGAGGAAGATAGGATATCAATTTGAAAACAAGAAGATAGTTTCTTGCACGAGATGCATTTCATACATACATCATGAGTGCATGAAAACCATATTCAAGATAGTGTCAACTTGTATTAAAGTAATAAATAGATTTGAGAATCCATATTAATTGTTTCTAACTATACACACTATATAAAAAGCATCTAGACATTTAGTATTCATATAAAATAACAAAGGGAGAAAATATATGTTCTAGGGTTTCACCACTAAATATTAACCATGCAGATTTCATGGAAATTTGTGAAAAACTTTTGAGGATTCAAGAAGAGTGTAGTTTGAGATTGTGAAATATTATTCTTGCATAAGATATTACATTAATAATTAGTGAGAATCACTTGCACAAATCTTAATGAGGTTAGGATTTCAATAACAGAATTAGGAATAACTCAAGCAGTGTTTTAATGAGGCAACTGATTAAATATAGGTGATCAAAAATATTTAATCATTAATAAAAATCTAAAAAGGTAATTAAGGTGAACATAATAAAGTGATATCCTACACTCTCATGGAGTATGATTAAGATATCATATTTTAGTGGATTAATCCTAGAAGTAATTTGAATGTATTTCAAATGGATCTGGAAGAAAGAGAAGTTTCTCGATTGGAGTTGGGAGAAGAGGAAGTATTTTGATTAGATATGGAAGTAGAAGTCTCTTAGTTGGATCTAGGATCATGATATGGTTGGGGTTACAACCAACCATGTTAAAAGAGTTGGATTATTGAGGGATATAATAATAATAGACAAGGGGGTCTATTACTAGTGTTATAACCAGTATCTCCACAACCCATTGTAATTGATAAACATATTATAGTGGAGAATCCATGTTTGGTGTATAACCAACATAGAAAGTAATAGGTATTTTCACCAACCTTTTAAATTTCATGTTCTTTTATCTCTCTTTTCATTTCTGTATATGAGTTGATATTGTGATAATCACTGAGTGAATCAAGAATTATAAATAATTTCAATATTCTGAATTCAAAAGAAAAATTATTCATGAAATGAGTATACCACCTATTCAACCCCCCCCCCCACCTTAGGGGAACCTAGTCCAGTCTTGGGCATCAAATATTTTATCCATACTTTAATTAACTCGGGATGATCATAGCACAAATGGAAAGCACTGATTTTTTGATAGTATTATTTATATCCCCCTTGACTTTTCCCCTGATCATATATCCCTATTAGGATGTCATTTTGAACAACTTCACAAGACTTACTCCTGATATTGGAGTTAACTTTGAAATATATCTCATGTAGAGTGTGCATCCTATTTTGATACCCCCTTATCACATGTAACTAGTAGAGATGACGGATCTCAAGGTGCATCTTGAAAACTTGGAGAAGAAGGGATTCATTGGCCTTAGTGCCTCACTATGGATTGCACCTGTGTTGTTCACCAAGTAGGCAGATCAAATTCTTCATCTCTAAATTGATAACTAGAAGGTTAACCATCTAATATTGAGTAATAGATATTATTTTACTAGAATCAATTACCTTTTTGATTAGTTATGGGGTCTCAATGGTTCTCTAATATTGATCTTTGGTTAGGCTATCACCAGTTATAGGTTGGAGACGAGGATATCCTGAGGACAGTGTCTCAATGAAATTATGGGTTATAAGTGTACTTGATGATATTGTTTGGATTGATGAATATGTTGGAAGTGTTCATGGATATCATGAACAATAACATTCACCCATATCTATACTCATTCACCATGGTGTTCTTTGATGACATCCTCATCTACCCAATGACACTAGAGTAGTATGTCAGACATTCTAATATAGTCCTCAGTATTATTTGATAACATAGTCTTTATTCCAAGCTATTAAAGTGTGACCTTTTGATTTAGGAGGTTATGTTTTTAGGGAATGATGTGTATAATACAGGTATATCCATATACCAAGAGAAATAGGAGGATTTTATTTCATCAAAAATCGTCAAAAATGTGTTTCAGGTTAGGAGGTACTTGGTTTTAGTTGGATATTACCGGAATTTTATCTGGGTATTCTCTCATTCAACACCTATGACTATACTAAAAAAATAAGGTAGTAATGTTTTAGTTATCCAATTAGTGTGAAAATGAATTCCTTTGAAAGAAGATGAGGTTGACTATAGCTCTAGTTTTGATTCTTCCAAATCCAGGGATTTGTTATTATATATATTATGATGCATTAGCTATTAAATTGGGAGTATTACTAAAGCAGATAAAGTATATTGGAGCTTATAGGTCACTTAAATTGTAGCCCCATGAGAAAAACAACCATACTCAAGATTTAGAGTTGGAACACATGGTTCATCCATTGAATTCTTGGTGACGCTATCTCTTCAGTGAGAGTTTTTGTGTCTACACTAGCTATAAGAGCCTCCATTACATCTTCGCATAGTGAGGACTGAACGTGAGGAAGAGGCCCTAGGTTGACTACATATGGTTTTTTGACATTGAGATGTCCTATGAACCTAATAAAGGTAGATTACATGTATATTCTCTCCACTATAAGATGAAATTTGATTGTGAGCTTGGTGAGAGGCCATTAGTGGAGTAGTGTCCCTTGATGACTTTGTTGGCTGACTGAAGGGTTGATTTTTCTAAAAATTAGGTAACTATGACATGTGATACATTTTTGGTATCATATTCTATAGTATACTAGGTGAGTTATTGATAAGAAACTAACCCAAAGATTGTTGTGATATTTGAACATCTATCTAGAGGTGAATCTATACCTAGTTTGTCATTGTGGGATGATGATGTGATCCTTGTGTGTGGGATATTAGTAGTTCCTTCTTCCATCAGTTATGAGATGATGATGTGATTTCAAAAATCTAAATGGGTGGTACATCCTGGTGTGACAAATAAGTTCCATAACTTCATGTGGTTGTTCTGATGGTCTGAGAAAAAAAGGGACATGACTAGGATTGTTTATCAATTCCCAACCTTCCATAGGGTAAATTAAAAGCATCAACATCCTGTTGTTTTACTACATCTAATTTCAATGACCATATGTAAGTGATATGATATAATTATTTACTTTATGATGTGGTTGCATAGGACCCCAAAGATTCATGACATTGTATGGCCGTCTATCGATTAACTAATAGTGACTTCTAACTTCTTACCGATCAGTGAGACTCACTCAGTGAAAAATATGGTAAATAATTATGTTAAATAGATAGTATAATTATATAGAACACCCTTGAGAAATTTATTTAAAATATATTAACTTTTCACTTCATGATATTGGTAGATCTTACAAAAAAATTAAATAAATAAGCTATGATTGAGCACAGTGTACCATCCTTAGACCGACAGACAGTTTGAGAAGACAATTCACATATCGAAGGATATGATTTGATCTTATATCATATACTTAATTGAACTATTGGAAGATCACATATACATGGTTGAGTTTGCATACAATAATAGTTACCAATATTTGATTCATATGGAACCTTATGATGATTTTTATGGGATGTCAAGTCATTCACCAGTTTTTTGTCTTAAGGTATGTGAGGTAGTGGTTTTGGGGCCCAGTTTGGTTTAGTATACATTGAAAAGAATGAAACTGATTAAAAAGAGGTTGATCACCACTCATAGAAGGAAGAGATCATATGTCGACTATAGGAGGATACCTTTGGATTTTATTGTGGTTGATCAAGTTTTATTGATAGTGACTCATTAGTTAGGAGACTAATGTTTGAGTAAGTAAGGTAAAAAAACAGCATGTTTTTTAGACACTTCATGATCTATGAGCATGTCGTTATAATGGAATACCTTATGGATCTTTCATCTCTCTACCATGTATGCTGGGTGCATTTCATGTGTCACGGAACTGGAGGTACATAGCCTATCCTAGTCATTTCATCGACTATGAGGATTCTGATATAGAGATAGATGTATATTATAATGAGAATTAAGTGTATATTATGAACTGTAGAAAACAATTCCTTTGATGTAATATCCTACCACCTATCCGTATTTGGTGAAAGCATGGATGGATCAAGGATGTGACTTGGGAGGAGGATTCCAATGTTAAATCATAGGGGCCTGAGTTGTTTTGGAAAGAATGTTAGATACGCTTCTCAAGTATTATAAGTCATTATGGGGGAATAATTTTATTATTCCCAGTTATTAATTAATAATTAAACTCTATGACATTTATAATTTATAATTATTTTGTCTGAAATTCTATTTTTCTAGTAAAAATCCCTATTAATTATGGTTTATTGGTGTTTTATAAAGGTAATACTCTATTTGACAGGGTTACATAAGAATAATTAGAGTTTTTAAACCCTACATAAGGGTAAAAGAGACATTTTTTAATGTTAAAACACTTTTACATGTGTTTGGTAAAGTTATATAGAAGTGTTCATGCACTACATATGGATAGAGGGGTTTTTACTTGAGTTGTTCTATGATAACTCCCTAGTTAAAGTGTTGTATAAGGGTCAACCCAATATTGTGTAAGAGTATGTCTATCTTTATTTTGGATATGTAATGGTGGTCTAGCCTTTTCATAAGGGAATCTCATAGTTATTAAATGTTATGTGAGTGTAATTCAAGCACTGCATAAAGGTAAAGAGGACTTTTATAATACTATATAAGTGTATTCTAGGGACACGTAAATGTAATCATGTTTTTGAGACATAAAATAGGGTAAAAAATATTACCCTTACACAAGAAATATGAGTTGTGTAAGGTTGAACCATGTTACCCTTATGCAAAACCCTTTTTGTGAAATTAAATTGTAAAATCCTTATTTTCCTCTCCTTCTCCAACACACTCTTGTAACCTGTTTTAATGATTATATATGAAAAAAATCATAGGAATTCATTCCCATGATTTTCTTAGGATTTAAATTCCATTATGGGAGTTAATTAATAACATTTCATTCAGGATTCAGTAAAAATACAAATTAAATTATTAATTTAATTTTTTGTTTTTGATATTTCAAAAGAACACATAGTTGTTAATTTTAAAATAGTTAAACCCTTGTGGCCTTCATTTTTGGTAATCTTATCATGTATATTAAATATAGAATTTATCTATTCATAATATCTAAATCCTTCTTTAATCCAAATTATTTTTTATATTTTGTTCTAGGTGTAGCAAAAACCTCACCCTCACTCCTTTTTTTGAGTGATGTGTTTTTTAATGATAAAACCCCCAATAATTATTTCATAAAATTCTCATTATTAGTTTATTAAATTATACTTTTGAATATTTATATAAAATGATAAAATAATCTTAAAATGATAATAACCAAAAATAATTAACAATAAGAATAATATTTATTCCCATTTGTTCTACATTATCCTAGATTGAGAAACAGTTATCACATGTGATATTTTATTTCTTTTTAAAAGAAAATTAAAACAATTGTTTCTAGGAATCCTTGTTTAGAAGTTTGAGTGGAGGAACACATGGATGTGGTTTGGTTGATGATTCCTTGATGAAACTTTAGTTTATTCATCAAATACATTGAGGTAAAAAAGTTCTTTTCCTTTTGGGGCTCTCATTTAAACATGTTACCTATATATAATTTTTTTGTTATTGTACCTTGTTTATCATGATTGATTATGATCATATGTAGGTGTTTGTATGTGTGTTTCCATTTAAACCCATTATGATATTCAATTCCATGAGTGTTTTTAGAGTAACGTGTTTCCATGTTTGATTATGATCACATGTCATTATGTGTTGTTATTATTTTCTCATAATGATATGTTATGCCTACCTTATATGATCTACATGATGATATGTGTTAACATTTACTTGGAGTTTTTAATTATTACTTATGATAATTGGACCATAATGTGATGTAAATCCCATATAGGGGGTATTCATGACATGTGATAATGATAAAGATGGACCTAAGAAGAGGGTGGGGCATAATGATGTAGGGTCCTAACCCAAGGCAATGCATTAGGGGCCTCATGGTCTATAGATCGGACCTGAGACATGGATGGGGTATGATGACTTGGAGGTCTATCCCATTATGGAGTTAGGATATGATGTTATAGGGGTCAGATCAAACTTTATTCCTTAAGACCACAATGAGATGTTTTATGATCCTAATGTCTTGTTCATTCTCACTTTTGACATCCTAAGTTTATCCTATCAGTGTGAAACCAAAGAAGTTATAATTGAGGGTTTATGGTATCTTGGTTATTACATTACCATTCATTACTTGTGATATGATTTTTATACTTTTTATGCATTTTTTATTATATAATACACCTATTATATTTGAGAACACTTTATAAAGACACATTAGTGGTTTCCTACTTGGTTTATTGATGACACCATGTATAGGAATTTTGATGTGTGTGTAGACTTTATACATAGGGATCTGAGTGGGTAAGGGGCCCATGGATGATGACAGAGTAGAGGAGCATGTAGTTAGTAGCGGATTGGGAAAAACTTTAGAGGATAGTATAAATTTCATGTTATAACTTTTGAGTATCTTATCAATTTATATCTCAAGTACTTAAGGATAGTTTTTATTATTTCCCAATGCATCTATCTTTGATCAGCTTGATATCTACCAACCCTGATTAAGGGAAAGGAAACATAAAACCTATTACATATCATGGAATACATGATATATCCCACTAATAATTCATAAGGGACTCTACGCATCCTATAAATGTACTTATGTATTTTTGAACACATTTTTTGGATAGATTAATGTTTTTTGAAACTCAAAATAATCCTCTCTTGGATTTTCCATGTTATACCTTTTGAGTAGCTTATCAATTTAGGCAATTTGACTTATCCCAATACTCCTTTGAGATCTATATCATATATCTTAATCTATAGTATATATTATTCTTCTATTAATTTCATCATAAAGAATCATTCATTTAACCATGTTATCAATAACTATAATACTTTCACTTTATTTCCAATTAATAATATTTCGTCAAAATATAATACTTGAACAATTATGGAATTCCCGCTAATATTTTTATAGACATATGGATTGTTTTCATTCTTAAAAAACCAAATTTTTCTTTGGAATAATTAAAATGAACATTCCATGATCATGATGCCTACATTAATCTATAAATGGATCATTGTATGTTAAACTCTTTATTGGAACTCATTGACATTATAAACCCATCGGGTTGTATCATATATATGTCTTTAACCAATATACTATTTAGAAAAAAAAAGTTTATTACATGCACTTTCCATATTTCATAATCATGGAAGGCTATAATTACACCTAATATTTTGATGGATTTCATCATAGTGACTAGTGAGATGGTTTCATCATTTCCAATTCCTTTATGTTTTCTAAAACCCCTCTCAAATAGATTTTTTTAATAGGTATTTACTTTACCATCTATTCCTATATTTTTTTTAAATAACAATTTTTAAAAAATATATTTCTTATTATATAGAGAGTATAAAAAAACCCATACATTATTTTGGTATGTATAATTCATTTCAAAATGTACGTATTCTTTAAATTTGTCATCATCCATTCCATATACGTATCCTTTATAGGTTAAAAGTTCATTATCCTCAAGGAATAATGTGGTACCTGACCCAATTCTAAGAAAACTATATTTATCCAAATATCTAACCTATATATCATACCTACATAGTACTTATGTATTAGAAACATCATCATATCCCATTATCTATTATATAGATTGTTCCCATATCAACTCGTATGCATCTTGAACATCAACTTCATCCAAGTAAATATTTCTCCCACTATTTCCATTGGAAATTTCTACCCTTTTAAGAAATGGGAAATGTATTTTAATAATCCCCTTTCTATATTAATTATTATAGAGGTAATATCCCTTAGTTTTTTAAGATTACCAATAAATATGCACTTATTTCTATGAGATGATAGTTTGTTATTAGGTATTGTCTTGAAAAATTCCGTAGATCCCCATACATATAAATATGATAGAATGAGTTTCTTTTAATATCATAACTCATATTTAATTAAATTTACCATTTTAGTGTATATTCTGTTTTCTTTGGGGTGTATACCCAAAGGATAGTGGAAGAGTTCCATGACTCATTATTGATCTGACCATTTTATGCAAGGTATAATTCCTCTTTTCGCTAACAACATTCCATTGAGATGTATAAAAAAGAGTGAGTTTAGAGACTATCTCACACTCCAATAAATGATCGATGAATCTTAGTTAATATATTCTCTTACATGGTATGAGTGGAGATTTTTAATCTTGTTATCAATAATATACCCATAATCATTATGATATTTCATAAACATGATAAAGGGATCTGACTTATACCTATTTATGTAGTTATATCAATACCTATTAAAATCATTAGTAAAAGTTATGAAGTATTAAAAACCACCCTTCCCTCTATAAAAATGGGCACATAATTTGTTATGGATCAATTCCAATATTATTTTTGTCTTTATCTCTTTCCAATGAAAGGTGATTTAGTTATTTTTCCTTGTATATAAGAATGAAATGAATATCAGTGTTTTAACTCAAAATATTCTAAATACCCTACTTGATGTAATTTATTTAAATTCCATTAATTTATATAACTAAACCTAAAGTTATACAAATAGTTAGGATATGAGTCATTCTTATGATATTTTTCATTGATTTCCAAAAAAAATTAAGTTCAAGTATTTAAAATCCATTGTTAATATGTTTTATAACAAAACATATGGTAATCTTATAAATAGACAAGGT
Organism: Viscum album; assembly: GCA_963277665.1. Classification (NCBI taxonomy): domain Eukaryota; kingdom Viridiplantae; phylum Streptophyta; class Magnoliopsida; order Santalales; family Viscaceae; genus Viscum; species Viscum album. The sequence continues at coordinate 1,418,608,787 of OY728138.1, forward strand.
TTATTTAAAAAACTGAAATAAAAACTCATATTTTATAGACTCAATAATTATATTTTTTCTAGTAATATATGTTATATAAAAATAAATTTTTAATAAAATAACCAAGACACTATGAAATGTCATATCATAATTTTTAATGGACAATGCTACCAGTCTTTCACCATTTCCTTCTAAGATATCCAACTCAACCTTGATAATCATAACAATACACTTTGTTTCAATATTTAAATAAAATTTCATCAACCATATATGGGATCCAATACCCAATATATAAAAATATATAGATTGAATTTGATGACAAATATACCAGAAGCAGATGCATCCCCTTTCTTATTTCTCCAATCCATGAAATTCTTCTTCTTGTGGACTCTGTTTATACATGAAAATTTGACTAATTTATTCTCATTACTCTACCCCAATATATTTGGATTATTGTACTGGAAATATTTCGGTTTCTTTTAATTAGATTTTTCCTTTGACACCTTATCCTGAACCTTCCTCTTCTTCTTCGCTATGAAGTCTGAAGAGTTTTTTTTTCCTCAAATCACTATCATCATGGATAAAAAATCCAATGGGTTTAAGACTAAATTCTTTATTTTATTCACATTATAATTAACAATTAAATTCAATAAACTATTTTTTTAAAAAGAAACAATGAGATTGGTTTCTTGTTCTTTGTTCAATTTAAAACCAAGGGAATACAATCTCTCAATATACCAAACAGTGTTGAGTAAATGGGGTCCTACCTAACATCTTCAACTAGATTAAACCCATAAAGTTCATTTTATATCTCATATCTTTCTTACTAGGGTATTTCGTGGTATAAATCTTGGTTATAAGATAGCATTGTATAGGAATCTTCATCCTCATGCATTTTCTATATCTCACTGAACATAAATGAAAAAATTATTCATTGGATATAAAGATCATAATCTATATTATTATTATATTTATCTTTATCCACCATTTTATCTCATTGAGGAGGCTCTATTGAATGGTTTTATTCCATTACATTTAGCTTCTTTCTTGGAATAGTACTATATGCAAGAAACCGTACCACCCCTGGAAGTTATACTTAGTAAAGATGTTTTTATTATCCAATATAGATCATAGTGATATGTAATTGGTGTAGGTGATTTAAATTTGATCGAAAATAAGTAAATTTTAGTATATTAGTTCTTATATTGTTCTAAAAATTATATACATTATCAATTAATTAATATTTTATTTTATTCCACTATTTTATTGAACCCTAGTAGCCCACAGCTACTAGATTCCAAATATTCTGTCAATTGAATATTCTAGTGTAAAGGATCCTTCAAAACCTATCTTAATAATCCAAGATATTGTTATTCCACTACTATAAGAGTTTCAAGTTATGAGTTTTTATGGCCAACTACATTAGAATATTGATCCTTGACCTGTTGAGTAAAGTCCCAACATCTTTAAATCGTAACCATGATTTACTCAATACTTTGCCTTTAATATTTCAACAAGCAAGATATCATTATTTATTTATATAAAAATTTAGTTAAGTTAACACACCAATCTAATAAAAAATCTCAAATAGTATAAATCTACCTCAACTATGGCGAGTGAGTACATAGAACTTATGTTTTCATTGAAATTTAAGTGATTGAAGGATTTTGGAATAATATTTCATTAAGGGTTTTTAATATTATTCTTAGTGAATGAAATAAATTTCTATTTAACATGATTTTTCTATGTGATATTATTAACAATTGAATCATTCTTAAATCATAAGCATTCACCATAAATTAATTCAATTTTATTTATAATTTCTTATTTATTATTCTCTGTGATCACATAAACATAATACATTAATGAAATAAAAAAGAATAAATAAATAAAAGTGATATGATCATGAGTGTTTTTGTTTTGGTTGATTTATAAAGTGATAATGGATCAACCTATACCATAGAGGTAACTCCTAAATTATAGCTAACTCGAGTTGTAGTTCCCACCCCATCTAGTGCATCTATGTCCCATATGGTATTGAACTACTTCTTAGCATGATGTGCATCTCCTTTAATCCCCATTATTATACATAAATACTCATATATTGGTGAAGAATTTTTTAGAATACATGATACACATAAATATAATCTATCATGAACATTTAGGTCCTTATATATATAATGAAGTATGAGAGATGATACATAAACCATTAATTATAAATTAATTATTAAAAATATTTTCACATTGAAATAATTAAAGAAATAAGTAAAAATATCGTACATTCATTGGTCAGTATCAGATATTCATAGTCAACATGTAATAAACATATAAAATAAAATTAAACTTACACTAAATTATATTATAGGTAATTAATTATAAATTAAATTAAATTACATTAATTTTAATTCATAAAATATTGGTTATAAGATCATGAATATATTTTTATAAAATTTCTTACATTTATATAATAATATTAGAAAATTATAAAACAAATCATGCATTTGGGTATTTTTATAACCCCTATGAGGGGTTCAGGTCTCTTATGAATCCTTGAGAGGGTTTTTAGGTTGGTCTGGGCAATGCACCTTTCCCGTGCATGTATGAGGTAGGTGGGAAGTTGCATCAGTAACAGCAATATCCTTTCTAAAAAAATAATAAAAATTTTAAAAAACATATCACCAAAAACTATTTACCAGCCACTACATCCCACTTTAATGAGGTATTGTGGAAGGGTTCCATGTGGTCGACTTTGTAGACCCTGGTTTTTTTGGTTTTTTTCTAAATGCTATGTTATAGCCTTTAGTTTTTTTTAAATTAATATTCAAAGTATAAATAGAATCATAATTAACTCCCCATGGTTTTGTTAACTTGTGGATAAACAGTATTTGTTTCATTGTTCATCCATGGGTTACTATTCAATGAAATTAAAATATTCATTTTAATTAAATTTAAGACCAAAAATCAGTTCTTTCATCATAAAATGGACATAATTTTTCCATTAGATGTTTGATTGAAACATAGTCAGTCAAATTGTAACTATAATTACACACTCTATTCAAATTCATTAAAAAAAATTTATTGAGGATGAATAAATCACAGAATCTATTTGATATAACTTGTTGGTATCGGATGCATAGTGTAAGCGGACAACATGAGAAATTAAATATTTATCATTAGAGTGATGCCATAGAATTGTATCTAGTTAAGAATAACCCATTTATAAACCCAAGGATCATGTGTTATTTAAATTAATAATGAATAATTAAATCAAATGGTTACCTTATTATATTTAGATATGTAGGCATGTTTCACTCATCTTCAAGTATTTATGCTCAAAGTAACCAACTTTGGATCCCTTTAAATCTTCCCAACAAACTCTAATAGTCTTTTGGTGTGTTAATCATCAATTTTTTAATGCTTTCATAGAGATTTAATGACCATATAGATGTACCAATTCTAATTTTAATAACATTAATATGATATGGGAAGGAGAACATGAATTGGAAATCTCAAAACTGGTTCTTTCTCTCTTGAAGAAATGGGAGAATTGAGAGTATAGATCTCAAACTAGTGGGATGAATATTACATGGAATTTGGGCTTTCTGATGGCTTATATAGGTAGGTATAAACATACTAAAATTAATCTTTGTACTCCATATAAATGTAACCTTCTAAATACCCCATAAACCACTCATGTGACTCAGTACTCAAGTTATAAAAGTCAAAAATATTTTAACACATACATGTAACATTAAAAATATCGTTACATGTTAAAATATGATTCACTAATGTGATATCTTGGAACAACATTCCACTTAATGGGTTCCCCAACCACGGTAGTCCACATGACCTCAAGCGCATATCCCTAAATGCCAAAGGCTTCCGACTAGCATTGAGCACCTAAGGTGTGTATATAGGGAGACTATTCCTTCATTAATAGTGTGTAGCATATCAAATAAATATAAGTAGAGTTAAATAGTAGAAGAAAGGTAATTAAAAAATGTAAACATACGAAATAAATAATGAACAATGATAAGAATAACTGAAATAAATAGAATAAAATCAAAAAACTTATGATGATATGTCAGGTCACTAGAAAACTGGAAAGCATGGATACACGACTGCAAGAAAAAAATGTCCAATAAATGTATAAAGGAAATAAAAGACTATCACAAACATCCTGAGATTCATATCAGTCATCTTCTATTAATATCTATCCTAAATAGTAATCAATCAAGTATTTAAAGTCGTACTCTTTCCTTAATCAACACCTACAACCATGTAATCAACTCTAAGTACCAAACGGCACCCAGAGAGGGTGTGAGATAAATCTTAGTGGGACACCACCAACGATGTCTATAATATATGGCCCGTGTAATGGAAATGTAATAGTGTGCAAGCATGCATATATATAAAGTAAAATAGTATAAAGTAACTCAATTCCCGTGTACCTGCTTCAACCCTAGGTTGGTGTCTGAACATGTAACCAGTTGTTTAATTAATTAATTAACAATTTATGTTAGTAGGTTATCTGTGGAATATATAGCAATAACAACACCTTGTGATAGTATAAATAGTGAAGGTTCCAAGATGCAATAAGGCAACCATGATTTATTATATTTAATAATGAAGTTACAAGGTAATGACCAAGGAAATGTAGACCTCAAGGGATACTAACTTAGCAGTATCTGAGTCTAGATAAGGGGTAAGATTGTAATCCAAGTATCATGTTCCATGTCATTCCATAATAAGGTGCCAACTAAATCCAAGGTGATTATCCAAGGTAGAATGGAGCTAAGTAGTGACACGGCCCTATTGGATGTAACCATGGCACCTACCTATCAATTCTAGATCCAAAAAGTGTATCCAATGTATCATGTAATAGTATGTGAGGGATCATACGGTGTCATATTGGGAATCCAAGAATAGATAAGTTTTGGGATCTAGGTGGGTCAGGACCTAAGAAATCCATATCCTAGAATTGAAATGGGGTTCCCAGGTGCTTGAGGAATTCCTTGATAATGAACCTAGGTGAGATTGAGCAAAGAAACTCCTATTTAATATTGAAGTCATTCATAATTTCAATTGGATCAAGCCTTTAATTTCATTAGTGTGATAAGTCCAAGTAGCGTGAAACATTTATTAAATTTATTTAAGGAATATTCAATAATTAATTTCCCTTCCTCTACCTTTTGTTAATGTGTTAAGGGGTGATACATAAATTCAACCTATCATTTATTTAAATTTAATCCAGTCAAGTCATATACTTAGAATACCATCCAATTTCTATTTCACATTTAATTATTAATTGAAGCACATACCATTGATGGTTCAAGTGTTGAGCATACATGGTATGTGACATTATGAAATTAAAAATATAAATTAATCCATTTAATATAGAAAATATTACCCTTAGAAGGCTCAAACCAAGTCACACCCAAACAGTGACTCAAACGTGTCAAATACTAAAAAACCCAATTATGGAATAACATCCTACATTGGATGGATAGAGTTGTGGGTGTAACCACCAATAATTAATGAAATATATGAAAATATAATAACCATATGGTTATAATTATTATAACAATGGGATATAAATTCAATAAAAAGAGCCTGATGAAATTGGTGGGGCCCACACGACAATTCAAAAATCAAAAAAAAAATGTGGGATGAGTTATAGCCCACCCACCTTAGGGTTGTAAGATCCTTATTATTTGATATCAGCCTCTAACTATTCTTAGAACAAATTATATTGGAGAAAAAGGGGGAAATTCTCACACCTCAAATACTAGGCTGGGAGAAATAGAGGATACGAATGGCTAAAAATGACTCGAGTACTTACTGTTTTGAATCCAACATGATGAACTAAAGCTCAATCAAATATCAAAAAAAAGATATCTTTCAATACCAACCTTAGTCCTTAAAATTTCTCCAAAAGGAAATAAAAATAGTTCAATCCTACATAAACATGGATTAGTAGAAAGTAAGAGGCTTAATTAGATCATTAAGGGAAAATAGTAAAATTGACCTGAAATTAGCCTGTGTGCGGTTTGGCCACATGGTTTTCCAAACCATATTCCAACCATGCTTAGGTACCTAGGAAATGAAGGGTACTTTCATGGTTATCCTACACAGTTAGGTAAACTATGCTCCAACCGTGCGGTAAGACTCTATCCAAAAACATGTTGATCTCATGGTTTTCACTAACTGTGTAGTATTCCCACACAGTTTACTATAAACCATGATCCAGACCTATTTTCCCAAAATAATGGGTTCTAGGGTTCTAACAAGCCCTGAACACCGTTGGGAGATTCCCTAACTCATTAGGAATCCAAATTAGGTCTAAAATAAATAACTAGACTAAAATTTATAGGATTTATACCTTAGTGAAAAACTGGGTTCTTACAATTAACTTGACTCATCTCTTTTGAAAAAATTAAATAAACCATGAACATTTAATATTCATTTAGAAAATATTTTTCTTGCATTCACTTAATGAAATATTAATACACAAAAACAAATAATTCAATGTTTATTATTATAAAGATAATTAATATTGAATTTTTTAATTTCTGGGTGACCGTTTAAACTTGGATGTCACCTAAACTAAGTGGTAGGAACTACCATTCCCTAAACTCAAATTTACTAGAATTTTCAAGACATTATGTTGTTCTTATTTTGTGACCCTAAAGCCCATGTCTTAATAGAAGTGAGTGATACTCACATGCCTGAAGTATTCTATAGAAACACATCATGGTGCTTAAGAGATAAGATATATTCATAGAAATAAAAACTTTTATATGAACATACAAAGTGTAATATAATCTCATTGTCTCATGATATCTCATCAAGAGGGATTCCTAACTTGTGTCACCATCCTTACATGGTTTAATTTTTTTTAGGAACTATATGGATGTACTTACCTCAATTTTCCATTCACATCGATTTAATAAATGTACTACCATCCGGGTTATCTAGGCCTGTGATATTTCATCCAAAACACAGAAGTAAAAAATCATATATTGATAATACCGAACGTAGGCTACCCCACCACAAACATAAATCTCAGGGATTTAGTTTTTTATCAAATTATGAAAAAAAAATATGTATATCAATAATTACATTAATTCATGAGACTAATACACATTATCATAGGTAAAAACATTTAATTACACCCAATATATGTGGTGTTCCAAATGGTCTGTCCATCCTCATGATCTCAACTATCCGAGATCACCAAGTTTAAACATCATGATAATGAGTCTCAATGATTCTGAAACCCTGACACCTGATAATAAAACATCATCTATATCCTATCAATATAATGTATTTGGACCATAGGACATATTTCTAAGATTATTGTTGTAGTATCTCATGGTTCTCATTATAGCTAGGAATTTCTATAACATATTGATATGACATGTAATATAAGGACATTTCCAACTATATAGAACAATAAAATAAGTTATATTTTCATGGAAATATAAAATACATTTATATATCATACTGTATGATTATAATATTAATAAAAAGTTTATAAAGTAGTTTAGTTTAGAGAACCCACTATCGTAATAATGTGATCACTTGCGAAAAGATTATTAAAAGATCATTGTGAACTATAACATGAATGAGTTCAATAAAATTTTACCGAATCACTTGATTATGTTGAAGATATAATTTCAGGAAAAGGGAGGTCTAGGATTTAGTACTACAATTATGGTTTATAAGGATGTGGGTAAAAGTTTTTTTGAGACAGGAAAGAAAATAGGCCATTGAGAGTCCTCTGCACCAACCAAACTGATGAAAATAAATTAGGGAAGTGCTTTCATTATGGTAAAACTAGACATTATAAATGTAACCATCTTTAATACATGAAGGATTTAAAAAAATCTCATATATATTCCACCTTAGGTATTAATGTTATATAATTTTATTCTTTTATTCTAAAGAGTATATGATACCAAATATATATTTTAAAATTTTTGTAAATATATAAAAGTTTAGAAGTGATAAAAGAATTGATGATAGTTTTATTTCCAGTAATGAATAAAAAAGTTACTACATTAAGAACAAGGATACAAGAGGTATATTAGTCTTATATTATTTTGAATATAAAATTATATTTATGTTTCATTTTTCTCTTTATTTATAGAACCTTGCAAACATTGGTTGTTTATATGAATGAGATTATTGTTTTGATATACATGGTTTTTGATTAATCTTACTCTAAAACATTCTTAGAAATATGAGAAAAAAATAAAATAATTTTCATCTTGGATAAGGTGTTTATCCAAGAGTATGGGGGAATATTATTCCACCACTAATAGTGACATATTTGATAAATTTTTTATTTTAGTAAATATTACAAACACATAGAATACCATATATGTTATTTAAATAATAGTTTATTTGTTAAAATATTCTAACTAAAATAAAAAATTTATTATTTCCAAACATAAAGAAAATTTTCATTTTTTATCATGGTTTTCCTAAAAAGATATAGTGTCTATAAGTCAAGTGGCAGTATATTTGGACAATCAAAAGTTCAAAGTTAATAAGTAAATGATTATTCCAATATATGTTAAAAATTAATCATTAAATATCCTAATAGATATTAGAGTATAAAGGTATTGAAAAATAAAAATATTTAAATATATTTATCATAAAAAATTAATTTCAATTGTTATCCTAAAGTAGTTTAGGATATGTTGGTAAACATACAATTTAAATAGTTATAATAGTTACCAAAGTATTTCAAGGAAAATTTTTAATGGAATAGGTTTCAAAAATGATTATGAAGAACTTAGAAAATATCAAAAGTAAAAAAAATATAATTTATTAAAATCATAACACGGGATGTTGTGATATTAATTAATTTAAATATTTTTTATGATGAATACCATTTCAACCTGATGATTTATTACAATGGATTAAATGGAGTGCAATCACTGACCTCATGTACAATGTCTTTTAATGGTCACAAATAGTTTTTGTTCATAGAGCCATAAATACCCAACGGTTCTTATATCCATGAAGACTCATGGACCTAATTTCTAAAGTCAATAATTCAATAGGTAACTTGAGAAAAGAAGCTTAAAAATTCACATTGGTTGAGAATATTGTAATTTAGGCTCATCATAAGATTTTAGGGGGAACTAATGCATATTCTAGGACTCTATTGTAGATTTAAGATATGTTCATGAATCCTTTGTTCATTCCCAAGTATGTATACGTGGATCACCCTGAATTAACAATACATTATGAATAAGAATAGGACTAAAATCATCTATATGAATCTGAGGTTCTCCATTGATGGATACATGTGTATTTATATTAGGTTCTCCATTAATGGTACTCTTTTCATGAACAGATTATATATTCTCTGGTCATTCATTAGGTCAATGCTTGTTTTAAGCCATGTGGTTCGGAACTCTAGATTTTTCCATCATCCAGTGGGGATATGAGTTATTTTAAGGTTTGGATCGGACCCATAAGATGGTATTTCAATGAATCCTCATGATAGAAATCAGAACCCATGTAGTTTGTGCCGCTTAATAGGGCGCATCACCTTTTAAGGTCCTCCGATGAGGACCGACCCATGAAGTTTAACTTCATATATATATGAATTATAAAACAGAGGTTCCTAGTTAAAGTTTGTTTTGGGGACTTATGGAAAAGAGGCCCGAGGGACTCAGAAGATATACGGTCTTATGAGTAGATATGGCCCTACTGGGGATGTAGCTCAGAGAACATTAAGGTGGATTTGGGTTCTGTGTTTGGAACTCATGGAGGCTTCCTATGTATCCTAGTTATTTTTGAATCAAAGCCCACATAGTTTGGTAATTTGGGTATTATACCTTAAAGGATGCCCAAAGGACCCAGAAGAGATATGGTCTCCGGGGTGGATATGACCCTATCGAGGGTCTAGACCGGAGAACATTAGGGAGAATTTGGGTGCTGGGTTTGGACCTCTAGAAGGCTTCCTATGTATCCAAGTTAATTGGGAATTAAATCCCACATAGTTTGTATGTTGGGGATTAAACCTTAAAGAAGGTCTGAGGGACCTGGAAGATATATAGTCTCTCAGGTGGATACAAATCTACTAGGGATGTGGCCTGGGGAACATTATGGTGAATTTGGATTATGGGATTGGACCTCAAGTAGGATTCATACATATACCATTTAGTTAGGAATCAAATCACAAACATTTAGGTATGTTGGGGATTACACCTATGGAGGAGTTCCATTTGAGGTGACACAATTGGATTAGTTTTAAACTCATAAGAATTCTTGTGAGGTGCCTCCTCATTCAAATTGTGGCCCTTTGAAGGTTAAGTCCTGGGTTTGGGGATTATACCTTAAATGAGACCCAATTTAGAGAATGTGGTTGGAACTTACACTCAATGTATATCCATGCGGCTGGGTTTTATTCATGGGAGTGGCCCATTGGAATATTGGTTGGGGCTTACATCTAGGTATAAGGCCCGTTGAGTATGTAATTGTGCCTTATGGATGGAAGTGGCCAATTTGAAAAAAGGTTAGGGCATACCCAGGGAAGTGGCCCATTTTAAAGGAGGTTGGGGCATACACATGAAATCATCCCATTTTAAGGTTTAGGATCATGTAGATATAATTATTTTTAATAACCTCTAAGCCTATGTGATTCATGATTGGTGTGAGAAACAAGATAATGCAATAGATCTGAAGATCACACGATCCACTCTATTCGATGGTGGATGAGGTGCTAGAGGCCCAAGGGACAGAGAGAGGGTGTTGAGTGTGAATGTTTCTTATTTTATTTTGGTAACCTAGATAGTCTCATATATGGATATAGTAGGCTATTTCATAGAGATAAGATGAAGAGGATAAAGACTTCTTAGGGGCTTACTCTAGGAGACATGCCCTAAAATTGGTTTTAGGGGAGGATATCATTCCTTATAGAAGGGAAAATAAAGTGTGATTATCTCTATACCTACCCAGAATGGGGAATTTCATGTGATTACCACAAGTTATGAACCATCATTACCATAGTAATGTAAACTTGAGAACATTTTGAGGGTCTACCTTATTGTGGAGGTTACATGCATGACTCTTATTACCAAGGGTATGTAAACTCGAGAGGACACACTGATATTCTTGATGATATTATAATATATTTTAGGTGGATTTGGAACGGTACCTGTCCTGATTTCATTAGACTATTTGATGAAGGTGGCAACATGGTGGTTGATGAAATGATGAAAGGGAGTGGCGGGAGTTGAAGAGTAGAACACCTTAGAATGCCTGATTCTGTGTAGTATATTATTAGGTGGGATGGGGTTCCCTCAATGTCGAATGTTTCCATGTGGGTAAGGGTACAATCTAAATAACATTGTGCTATGTGTACTTATGTCCCGACCCGTCCTCGGGGCCTGTTTCGTGACTATCCCAGGCCCTCCTTCCATAGGCCAGGGGCTGGCGACTAGCACCAAAGGCGTAAATCCCGATAACTGGGAAGAAATTGCCTTTATAAAAGTAACAAAACACCACAGAGTACAAGCAGAAGTAAAACACCAAGTAAAAAAAAGGAAGTGCTGAAATGTAAATGGGCCAGAATACAAACCCAATCGAAAGTACAGCTACAACTAAAAGAAAGTACAACAAAGACAAGCAGATGGAAGAAGATAGAAGCAGCTCCTGGGTCGTCCTCCTTGGATCCTACCTGAAGGGTAGGTACAGATAGCACAGCTCCTGAATCGTCCACCATGGATCCTACCTGAAGGGTAGGTACAGATAGCCTCCACAATGTTCTCACCAGTCAACTTACTCTGAGTGTCGCCTTGTCATAAAGTCCACCATTGGATACTGTCTCGTCATGAGGTCTACCTCCGGGTACCGTCCAGTCCTCAAACACTCGTCCTCTGTCTGCGTTGCCTGTCGTCTGCAACCAACACAATGAGGTGCGGGGATAGCCCGTGTAGGGGTGAGTATAACAATACTCAGTAGGGACCCCGAGACCCTCAAGGTCTCACTAAATCCAACAAGGATAACCACAAAGAAGATCTCAACAGATAACCTCTACTTAGGTATATGCCCATACATATACAAAAGTTATCAAGTAACCCATCTCAATCATGAGGGATCACAAAGATTATGAAATCAATGGATAAACACTACCCAGGTATATGCCCATACATATACCTAAGTTGTCAAGTGACCCATCTAAATCATGAGGTAAACACAAAGGTCATAGACTCAGCTCAACCAGGATTTTATTCATGATGTCGAAACCACGGCTGCTGGAGAACTCCTCCTCTGTCAAGTACAGTGGGCCTGCCGCTACAACCAAGCACACCCTACTAACCTTGGACTACTGTAGTACTCCACATGTCGAGTACTATGGGCCTGCTGCTACAACCAAGCACTTCCCACCATGGGTCTGCTGCTACAACCAAGCGCTCCCCCTCATAGGCTCCAGAGGTACTCCTTCTGTTGAGTACGGCGGATCTGCCTCTACAACCAAGTGATCCTCCGTCGTGGGTCTTCCACTATAACCAAGCACTCGCCTCATTATCTCCAGAGGTACTCCTTCTGTTGAGTACCGTGGGTCTGCCACTACAACCAAGCGCTCCTCCACCTTGGGTCTGCCGCTACAACCAAGCGCTCCTCCACCTTGGGTCTGCCGCTACAACCAAGCGCTCCCCACTGGGCTATCTGAAACACACCGAGACGATAGATCAGCAGTCGTCAAGTCTCAACCAGCTACTGGGTCTCTGCACTCTGCTAGCTCGTCACCGGGAGGGTCTGATCCATGAGCTACTGGTTGATACTCAAAGTATCTCAATGTCCCACGAATAAGTATCTCAAAGATCTGCCTCATCATAGGGGTCTCAATGCAACAGACGACGCATCAATCGGACACCTGGTCTGTGAGTTATTAGCCTTTTTGTCCCAGGGGACCGGTTGGTTTCGGTTACGAACCAACCCAGCCATATCTCAACTGTACCCAGAACTCTCATAGGGTATACTCATAGGAACCGTTTTCCAACAAGATCACCAACACCACTGACGATTCGTCAAAAGGACGTCCTATCTGAAAGTTATCAGCTTTTCTGTTCCAGGGGCCCGGTTGGATTTCGGGTACAATCCAACCTGGCCACTATCCAACTGCATCCAAATCTCTGGCGATGTATGCCAAAAGTTCTGTCTCATCAAGATAAATCCAACAAAGTTGACGGCACGTCAATCGGACGCCCGGATCTCAAGATATAAGTGTTTCCGCTCCGAGGGCTCGGTTGGTTTCGTATCCGAACCAACCTGGCCATAGTCAAAGTTTTCTGAAACCTTGAGTGTAATATAGAGAAACAACCGTCTCGATCCAAGGATCACATCGTAGCTGATGGTGCATCTATCAGGGGTCCGTAGCCCAAGATATGGGTGTTTGAACGAAAACTGCCCGAGAATAGGGGGTTCGGGCCCGGACCGACCCGGCCCGAGACCCCCCAGGGTCGGCCCGAACCGGGTCGACCCAAACCGGGTTCGGGTCCGGCCCAATAGGGTACGGTCCGGCCTGGTGGGCATGGCCTGGCTGGTTGGCCTGCCGCGCTGCCCCGGCCGCGTGGCCGCTCGGCTGTCCGGCTGAGCGGAACAGGGGGTGCAGTCACCCCTTTAATGAAGTTGCCGCCCCGCGTGGGGGCTGCTCTCTGCCAGCGACCCAGTGGCTAGCACCGTGTCTCCCCTTGGTCCCGTGCGGCAGCGAGACCAGCTGCCTGCCGGGGCGGCTTCAGCCGCGGCGGCCCTTCCCGGCGGCGTGGCGCGCCGGCGGGATCTTCCGCGGACCACCGAACGCGTTCCGGTGGTCCGTTCGGCCTGCCATCTTCGCCAGCAGTCCTCCCGGGACCAGCCCTTCACTACGAAGACCTCATAATGCCTTTACTGCCAGCATCATCATCGTTCGTCGATCCACGCACAACGATCAACCAACGGAGTCTTTGAATCGCCTCCGCGGCCCCGACTCCGGCCGCGGTTTCGTTCGGCCTCAACGGTGTGGCGTGACGGCGATGCGCTTCTTCATCGCATTCTTCCTTGTTTCCGTGCAGTACCGTTTCACAGCGCCGCCTTTGTTCGTGCCGCAATGAAAAAAACAACAAAGGGGGGGGGAGTCGGCCATGTTCGTGCGGTCTGACCTCCTCCCGTTAAGTTGATAACAAGTGGCTCAAAAGATGAAGAACGACAAGGATTTTTCACGAACAAAAAGTAATCAACCCCTACCTCAGGCGTCGTCGAGCAAGGGTTCATCGCGGAAAGGGACGTCGCGGAATTGATTGCCGCAGAAGAAGGTGGATCATCGCGTCTGGGAGGAACGGTGTCTTCCTTCCTTTGATGTGGAATGAAAGAATGAGGAGATGCGCGTCGGGTCGTCAATCTCTGAGGAAGGCCTCTCTCACCGTCGTCCGACGTCGGGGGTCGGCGTTCTTCGTGTTCTTCACGTTCTTCGTCGAGGAAGGAGTGCTTCACGGCTTGAGTGACTTCTCCCAAACCTCTCACAACCCAACAACCCTTAATAAAATAAGAGTTTGTCTTATTTTGTCTCTCAAGCCATGCGTTTAGAAATTCAAAAATGAAACAATCAATTAAGTGAATTAATTGCAACGTTTAAACCGCCAAATTAATTGAGGCGTTTCATAAACAGAAAAACGCAAGGGTTGACTTCCACTTAATAGGGGTGCGGGTGCATTACCCTATTAAAGGAGGGGGTTTAGGAAGAAAAGAAATGGTGGGACTCGTGTGGGCCCCACCTCACAAATATCCTACCTAGTGGGTAGGATATTGTGGGTCCCACTCCAAACACTTAGCTTAGGTTAAACTACAATAAGTAAAATAAAAAATTGGTCGCACCATTTTTATTTTATTCCTTTACTTAACCCAAAAAAATTAAAAACCACACCCAACCAAACGCAACTCCGAAAAAGGTGTTTCTAAGCAATTACTGGCGCTGTGATTCCATCGGTGCCCTTGGAATTCGATTCCGAGCTCCGGTTCAAAAGTTAGAAAAACTCGCTTGTTCATTCACTAAACCTACCCGAGCTAAACTTTGGAAAAATGATTCTGGGCACACCGGGCCTCGGAATTAGGTGCCGTCAGAAACTGCATTCTTGTAAAATCCCAATAAAATTAAGAAAAAAATTTCCTTGAAATTTCCGGGTCTTTACAACTTGGGTTCTACCCATGTATCATGTTGCAACATAGGTCCAAGTTCCTTCTCCATAGTGTGTTGCGACGCAGGGTCGATTCCCTCTCATGTAGGATTTTTCTACATGGGGTAGGGTTCCGCACATATAGATTTTTTATAATAGGTGTTATTTTTTAAAAAGGATTCATCTAATTATTCCTCCACATAATGGTGTTCTCCAAGGGGTTTTGAGTTTTTTTATGTCTTGATGAATTATTATTTCCTCCTTACTATTATGAGGTAGATTTTTACCAGCTAGATATTGATTGAGAGGCTCCAGTTTTTTCATGTTCTTATCACTCATCTCCTTTTACTCTCCCTATTTTGGTCATTTTAATCACTTTTTTGGTCCCCCATAGGGTCATTTTATAAAATATCAGAGGGACTGGATATCTCTATGTCCATTCTTTCATGGTGGGCTATGGGGATTCTTTTGTAGGATCCCAATGGGGATTCCCTGGCCCAAAGATGACTTAGTTGGCAGATAGTGGTCATTTGTAGAGGGGGGTCCATTTTTTTCAAGGGATAAAATCATCATCTATCCCTACAAATTAATTTTATTCATTCATGGGAATCAATGATACATCCTTATCCCTCGAACACTTTTTTCACGAGGATGGTGTTGTTCATAGAGGCGGTAATCATTGTATGACCTCACAAAAAATTATATATTCATTTGTTGGATCTGACAGTACCACCTTTCCCAATGAACTATTTTTTTTGTGGAGAATTTATTGAAAAATTCAGAACATCATGTAGATTGGAGGTCCACTAAGTTATTTGTACCATGTGGGATCACCCCTTAGAACAATTTTCTTCGAGTTCTTATTCGGATCTCTTCTTTTCCTTTTCCAAGTTAATAGAATTTTTGTGTGAAATTTTCAATACCCAACAATTTCAGCCCATCAGAATGGGCTCTGAATGGGATAAATATGAGGCTATTCTAATGTATAAAGTGGTCCTTTTTTGAGTGAAAGAACAAATAATTCTCCATTTTTTTCCTGAGCTAAGTGACTCATCGAGCATAGTTTGAATATTTCTAGGATTACATGATAAACCCTTGCCAAATTCCACTGTGATGAGGGATTAGTGGGCATAACAAGGATTTTTGATAGGCCTCCCTTTGCAGGTTTTCCACCTAAAAAGTATTGTGACCTTTTAGTTGTTTTCTGATATTTTCGTAAACCATGATAAGCATGGGTTTAGTGAGATGGTACTCAACTTTTTTCTAGGGTTACCTTTGTGAGTATTCCTCATGGAGAGTTTTGTGTCTCTTATTGTGGGAAGTTTAGTGTCTTTTAAACTAGACTAAGATGACTAATTCTTTAGTTCGAATAGTTTTGACCATGATTTACATGGCGAGGGCCCCAATAGGGATTACTAACTGAGAATTTCCCAATATTTTTTAAACATGAATGGGGTATTTTTCTTGGACATGGTTTTGTGATTTCTAAATCAGAGACATGATATGGGGAAAGTAAGTGAGGAGTAGTTATAAAAATAGTTTCCATCACAATGTTGTCAAGGCATACAGAGGTAAAAGAGGACACTCTTAGGGATGAATTCTCCATTGGTAGACAGGCCTTTTATTATGTGAAACTTATGTCATTCCAACAGGGGGATATTGTTCATAGTTAAACAATGGTTTACTTAGTACACACACCCTCCTTTTCCAATAGTTAGGTAATTTTTGAAAATTCAGATTCATTAAGTCCATGAAGGGTGTCTTATCATGGGAATTATGACTGAAAAAAGGAGAGGGAATCTGTATAGACCCTATCCATGAATGAGAAACCACTAATACACATATTTGGATTGTTTAATATAGGTTTGGAGCATTGTTGAATTTAATGTTAGGAAACTAATACCTGGAACTTTCAGTTTAACATATTATGTTGAGGAAGTTATGTTTCTATAGTTTAAGATCATTTAGATTTTACTGAGGCCTAAACGATTTACCCTTTTCACAGTAACCTGTATAAGAATGTTACATCATATTTAAGAATTCATAGAGAGTTATTAAATTTTAATCTTGGAGGTTTCTAAATCTGAGGATTGATGTGGGATGTAAACATTAATGGGGAATATGGAAATAGGAAAATCCCCTCCTATGTATGAATCTTTTATTGGTTGACAGGTATTTTTTGTGGGAAACTTATTCAAATCCAACCGTTTCATATTGTGCATAGTCAAACAAATGTTTCCTTGGGACACTTACTCTCTATATCTGATAGCCAAGGAGGTTTATGTGGATTCATACCTTTTTTGATAGAAAGTTTTATTTTTGAAAGTAATGTATAAAAAATTGAAAGGACAACCGCATGTTGAAACTTCCTAGGAATTTGTATAAATGTTTCTTTTATGTGGGTATGAGAAATTTTCTCATGCAGGTATGACATGTTCATAGGGGAAGGACATTTTTTTGGTTTTTTAATGGACTCAATATTGGAGACATGGGCATCACTATGTATCTTATGAGGGTAGGAATCAATCAATACGTAGTTATAGAAAGGTTCCCCCACACGCTGATCAAACTCTAGTGTGGAAAATAAGAATTTCACATTGGATATGAGATCATGAATGAGGGTGGGAACATATTAGACTCTGCTATTAAAATCTTTCTCACGTATAGAAGAGTGGGGAATTTTTTTATGTTTATATTGGGATATAAGATCCAAGTGATGCTACATATCCAATCAAAGAAATAATTAGGTTGTGCATAGTTCTTATAAGGCTCTCCATGTAGGTATCTCCCATGCATAAGAAAAGGTAATTTTTAAATTTTGTTGTGGATGGACCTTTGATTGATTATTTGGGTTTCACAATATTTCTTGTGATGATAGGAGTAAAGCCACGTGTAGTTTTGGTCATTATAAATTTTTAGTGTCAGTAATCTCCTATGCATGTTTGGAATGTACATAGGGAAAAAGAGACATTTGTATCTCATAGATAGACCCAGTATAGAGGATCTGGGTTTCACTATGTATCTCATAAAAACGAGAATCAAGCCAATCATAGTTCTCAGGTATTGTACAGTTTAGTGTCAAGTGACTAGGACACTAGCCACATAGTTTAGCATCATGCAGTAAGGATCCCTTAAGGACTTATGGTTTTGGGTCATATTAATATGAACATATGTCATGGAAACAATGAGTAAAAGTAGGATCATCAGGTTATGATGTTATAACATGCCTCAAGAGAGAGGGAGAACAAAGTGTAAACCATGATTTTGAGGATTCTTAGATTTTGAGAAATGATATGGGGAAAATTTTCATTGGGGATTATGGAGATAGAATAAGCATCACCTAGGATAATATCTATCTTTGGTTGATAGACCATTTTTAGGGGAAACTTATGTAGATCCAACTATAGAAAATTGTGCATAGTCAAACAAAGGTGTTCTTAATACATTGACCCCTTCCATCTATGATGGCTAGAGGAAGATGGTGAAGATCAGAAATCGCTTGGGGCATAGATTATGATAAATGGAAGGAGTGTACTCGAGTATATAAGAAACATTTAGACTATGATTATCCATAGAGTGTATATATATTTTTATGTACATAAGTGAAGTGTAATTTTTTTATTTTTCATTATCTTGTGGTTGGATCTTGGACACATGGTCTATGCATCACTACATATATCGTTGAAATGAGAATCAAGACATATGTAGTTCATTAGGTACCATTAAGTTTCACATCTTATTGTAAGGATGTTCTCCATTTAGTTTAACATCTTTCAATAAGGACATAGTTCAACCAACATGAATGAAGATGTAGGTCATGGATCCATGTAGTTTTACATAATACGGTAAATAAAATTTGTTTTTCATTTAAGGTATTTTTATCAGGAGCAAGGAAACCCATATGTGGATTAATATGCCTTTATCATGCAGAGAATCTATTGACGAAAATCCTAAGCTCGTGTGAGTTGTGCTCAGTGTGAGAAACAAGGGGAGATCAAGGTTTATTCCTCCACACAAAGGTTATGTAATAAAGGATGGGGGTATTTTTCATTTGTGGAATCAAGGCCAAGATATAGAATCCAAGAATCACTATGTATCTCTTCAAAATGAGAATTAATCCATATGTAATTCTTATAAAACTATCTATGAAGATATGACCCACACATAGGGAGGATATAATTTTTAACCTTCATCATGGGTGGACCAGGAATTAGAGATATGGTCATCACTACATATAATGTGATGACATGAATCAAGGTACATGTAGTTGTGAAGAAGAAATTTTTATGTAAGTGTACTCTGTACACAGAGGGGGGATTTTTCTCCCATTGATTGTTTTATTATTGCGGATAGAATTGGGATTGTAGACTTGGGCATCACTACGTATTCTATGTGGGCAGGAGTCAAGCCAAATTCAATTCTAGGACCCTGTGTAGTTTAACTTTATTGAGTGAGGATGAGGGTAACCCAATATAAAAGAGGAGGATTTTGTCATAAATTGGAAATTTCAATAGGACCTACTTTTAAGTCCCTTACACTAATTTATTTTGTATGTCAGGGAGGGGACATTTCTTGTATTTCATGGCTGGGCCCAGGAGATGAGGTCTGGGTGTCATTGTGTATCCCATTGAATGAAAATCAAGCCACGCATAGTTCCTGATGAAGATCTCTCTTTATAGGTATGACCCATACAAAGGGAGGTGAAATTTGTTTTTAATCTTTGGTTGGATGGTCTAGGATAAATATTCAAATCATAGATATGTATCTTTTGTTTGTAGGAATCATATCATTCATAGTTGTTGATGGGAATTATTTATGCAGGTCTGACTCATACATAAAGGGAGAATTTATCCTATTTTTCATCACGTATGGACCTAGAATTAGAGATCTAGGGATCACTACATATAATGTAATGATAGAAATAAATTCACATGTAATTATGGATAAACAGGCTCCCTATATGGTTCTAACTCTCACACAAAAATAGGGGAATTTCATCTTCCTCCCACATAGATCTTTTTCATGTGTAGTGAATCATTAATTAAAATAATGATTCTCGTGTAGTTTAATTCTATGCAGTGGGGAAATTGTTTTCATGATGTTTATTTTCTTATGACATGGACAATGATTTCGTTTCTTTTAAGGTCATGTGATGAAGACACACTGTATAATTTAATTTCATGTAGCTTCGACAGTTTAGCATGAATTTGAACGCCATGCATTCCGGATGAGCTCTATATAGTTTAGCATTATGTGGATAGGATTATTTACCATACAGTTTAATGTCATGTAGTTAGGATGATGTTCCTAGTATTTTAACATCACGATACCAGGATGATTAACTAAGTATATTAACATCATTCGATCAGGATGATGTGCCCAGCTGTTTATCATCATACTACCAAGATGATTTTCCATGTAATTTAAAATCATAAAATTAGGATGATGTGACCAATACTTTAATGTAATTCTACCAGGATGATTTAACATGAATTTTAACATCATGTGATCAAGATGATGTTCCCAGTTGGAGGTGCCCTTATCCTTGGTGGGTTGGGTATTGTAGGTCTGCCTGCTCGCCGAGGATGATATGACACATGTTCCTCCTCTGATATATATTCTATATTGATGGGTTTAGGGTGGATTTTGGTAAATATAAAAGGATTTTATAGTTCCTATTAGACTCTTTAAAGGGCTCTTATATGATTTTCTGTAACATTGATAGTTCAAATAGGGGAATATCAAGAATCTGGTTCTTCCAACAACTACTTCTCCCCCAGTATCTTTAGCTCTTGTGACCTCTTCTTCTGGTTCACCAATTGGGAGTGTAGGACTTAGGTTCATATCCACAATATTCATTAGAAAAAGGATCCATTAATTTAATGAATTTTATAGAACTAGAGATCAACTTCTCTTATGATGTGGAATCTTCCAGACTAACCATTTCTAGTGGTGTTGTTTGGTGGGGTGGTGACTATTATTTTAGATCTGAGGCCATAAAATCTGTGAGTGTCAAATCCAACTTTAGACATGAAGTAGGTTCATTCTTATGTGCTTTCTCCCTATCATTATAGTCATGACACTTTTTGAAAGGCTAGAATTTGTAGGATTGTGGGTTAGATGATGTTGGTTGTGTTACAATGGGAGCGGTTGGGGGCATGGTTAGTTGTTTCAACTATTCTTGGAGAATTCCATGATCTTGATTGATCTTTTTTTCAAGTCATCCAACCGTTAATTTTTTTTCCCTTATACTAAAAACATTTTACCACTCATGTAACACCCCAAGCTTCTATGGTATGTTTCCCTTTGAATAATGAAATAGCTTGTGTTGTACGCAACTTGGATTTTTAACACACCACGACCAATCAAACTAGCCATTATGAATAGTAATACCCAATTTTTGAAATTTTATAAAATTAATTTTTTAAAATGGACTTAATTTTTGGATTCGGAATATCAAAATTATCTTAGGGGGAATTTTTGGCATTTCTCTGAAAACTTTCAATTTTTGATGAATAGTGAAAAACACTCCATTATTGTTTAAAACCGAATGTTTATTTAAATAATTCTTTTTTTATTTATATTTATTTTAAGTTAAAATAGATACATAATACCTATATTAGTTCAATTCAATTCATTGGAGACATTTTATAATAAAATTAGATGTATAAAATTTTATTTAATTTTTTAACATCTTTTACCCACCTTCTTAGCACATTAGCAAATTTGCATAAAACATAATTTTTCCACTTCTATGAATTGAATTTCAAAAATCTGAGAGACACTATTGATATCAGGAACTAAAATTTGGTTCAATTAGATGAAAATAATTTTTGATGAATAGTAACTTTTGACTTTTATTTACCACGGTTAAAAGTAAATAGGGTAATTAAAGGTAGAAATGATATTATTATTACCCTAACACATCTCCGAATTCTATTGGATAAGTGTATTTAGACAAAAATCAACCTTAGTAATAAAACATGATTCATTTGGTCCACATGGATTAGATTAAGTCATTTATTATTATTTTATTTAAAAAAGAGTTAAAAGTGTTATATTCAAATTTTCATAACTAAAGAATTTTTAATATAGGGTTACACATAAGTTAAATTCAACTGTAAATATTCATTATAAATCTAAAAATATTTCATACATAATGGTATTTTATTTATAATTTTTAGAAATTGAATAATAAAATTTATTTATGACACAATGATGATGCAGTAATTAACTTATTAATGAAAGATTAAAATAATTGATATTATAAATATCCAGATAAATATAAATTGAAACTTTTGATGAATTTTAAGAATTTTTTAGGTTAATATGACATTTTAGGGTTTATTAAATTAATTTTTTTGAAGTAATCGAGTTGTTATGACATTAACAAGAATAAAATACTAAATAGTGTCAAAATTGACATAAATGAGTTTTTAAAACAAATAATATATTGTTAAATGATATAAAAGTCATAAAAATCTACGGTTTGGCCAAGAAAATTATATAATAATAGATATTTCATTAATGAGTCACTTTGGGTTCTCTTGTAATTTTATAGTAAGTTTATTAACCATATCATATAAAGATACCCGGAGACATGGTAAATGTTAAACTATTTAACCAAGAGATAAATCTATAAGATATGGTTAATGTGGGAACCTTAACCTATCTAAAACCTATTCGTTTAGAGTTTTTTGACTCATACCTCCCTTATCCATGAAATAAATCATTTTTAAGCCATTATAAACCGAATATGATTGTATAATAAAATAAAATTTCACGCTTTTCCTAAAGTAACCTTCACCTCTTTTAAAAAAGGGTACTTTACCTTCTCTCAAAATCACACAGACAAAGACATTTTAATCGGCCAAAACCTCCTCAAATATACTCCAAACTACCCTCACTTCAACCTAGTGTCCTTACTTTGACCAGAAATCCAACCTAAGGATCCATTTTGATCAACTCAAAAGGAAACACCCGAAAAAGTGGTAATAATTTCACCACATCTTTCAAAGTTCTTCTCTTCTTCCACTTCTGCTTTATTTGTTGTTTCCATCCCAAAATAATAACTCCAGAACCTTATATATATTGTGATGTTATTATAAATATGTTACAACCATATTCATTATTCCATCCATCCTATGAATGACAAGTCACTATACGTGTGTACATACAACATACCATCTCCACGTTGTGGTGTAGTTTGTTATTAAACACTTCATTATTTGGATGGGTAATATAATGAGTATAAATGATGTAAATAATAAATATAACATATTAATTATTCTTTATATATGATATACCATCAAATTACATACGATTTCATCATCAATATAATGATATTGTCGCTCGTGTGTATATACGGATTACCGTCTCCACGAATGCGATGAGATTCATTCCCCATCCAGATCATTCAAGAATAATTTTCATTATATGATTAAAAATAATGCAAAATAACTTAATATAATTATGGATATTAATTAGATACATCTTATCCATAAAAAATATTAGCTTACGTAACAAAACATATACAGGAAAATGAATCAGTTAACAGCGGAAACAATGATACTACTAAAATATTATTAAATTATCAATATTAGAAGATCATATATGATGTCATATTTATGTATGTGGTTATTTTATAATTTAATAAAAATGATTTAAATATTATATAGTAGGTTAAAATAACCTCTATCAGGGAAAAGTACAAGGTAAGGGTTAATTCTACAATCTCTTCATTATCTGAGGTTGTTTATACGTGAGTATCTATTGGGACCTCTTTATCATCCACATCTGTATTTCATAAAAATGTATTTCAAAACATTTTTAACTATTTTCTAGACTGTTGTTTAATTTCATTTATACCCTTGTTTGATTTTTTATAAAATTTTTATAAATTAATCTTTCCGTTGTTTTCCAAACAAGGTCCTTTATGACCTTTTCGAAAAAATTAAAGAATTTTTTTTAACTTATTTAGAGGGTGAAACTATTTTCTACCATTATAAAATCTTTGAATATTCTATTAAAATATTAAAAGAATATTTTAAAAATATATGTTTTCATATATAATTATGTTACTTTTAAATGATTTCAAAATAGAAAAATGCATTTCTATCAAATAGTTTTGATTTTATCTATGTCAACATCCTTTGATGGATTTTACAATTGTTTGAAGTTGATTTATTATGATACAAATCTTCCATATTGTATTGAAGGTTTTGTGATATGTTTTACTGTGGATGTGTTATTTTTATACCATTCATGGTTTATGGTTAAAGTATTAACATTTCATATTCTAGTTTTAATATGAATGTTTATGTTATGTTTCAATTTTTCTCATATGAGGAATGCATTAGACTTAGTAAGTGACAGGTGGATCTCGCAATATATCCTCGATGCATCGGTAGGTCTCATGAGACAAACTAGTGACTTGGAACAAGGCCTTGAAAAAATCTTATTTTTATTCTTGGCACGAGGCCTTGACAATGTGGTTATGAAGTCTGGAATTATGCATTCCATCATTATGAAATTGGATATTGATATTACATGTGATTATTTGACTAGTAGAATATCCATGTGAATAAGTAAATCAAATTATTTGATTTATATTTTCCATATTATGCTGAAGTTTAAGTTTAAAAGGCTTGTGTTTTAGTCTAATATGTTGCCTTAAATTTTTATGCTTATTTATGAAAGTTTCCGCTATATTGTTATCCTTATTGAGCATCTAAGATCACCCCATTATATGTTTTATTTTTCCTAGTATGTGAAGAATTATATTATTACTGACTTATAGGTATATTCAAATGGATATTAATATGTTCAAGGAGACAATGTTATTGTTTTTTTTTCATTTTTTAATGTAATGTAAAACTTATGTATGTATCTATTACTTCCAAGGTTGTTAAACTGATCGGTATTTCGAGATTTGATCCCTTGTGATCATGCCAATGTTAAGTAATAATTCACCGACTCTGGGTAACTAGGTTTTGGGCATTCATTTGGTATCAGAGGAAGTTTAGTACAAACCTTGGAAACTAGATTTTGAAAAACTCAGATTATAGAACATTGCCCTAAGATAGACTTTGAGGATTAATATAGAAGAACTTACAAGAATTTTGGTAATATAGAGATTTAGTGAGTTTTCCAAGAAATACACCTATGTCTGGATACGAGAAGGTAGAGGCATCTTTGGAACAAATATTCCTAGGAGTGAAAAATCTGACAAGGAGTTTCAGGCTCGACCCAGGGTATCCTGGGACATGACAATGGGCTTTTCTTCACTCTTGGTTACAACACTCCCCAGGGATATGCTTAGGATAAGTCACATTTTCTTTAAAAAAATTATGAAGGATTTATGAGTATATACTTCCTCACAGAAAACATTTTTATGATTATGGATTATATCCATAAAATGATTGATTTATGTTTAGTGTTTCACAAGTTTGGAATTATGTATTGTGATTCATAAAATAATCTAGTATATGGCATTGTTTAGAAAATTCACCTAGTGGAATGAATGGAAACTGTATCAAAACACCCAATCCTTGTAGGGATTTCCCTCCTACTCAAGATAATTATAGTGGAGCTGGTGATGCAACTAGTGTTGATCATCTTTTCACCATATTGGGACAACTCACTCAGGTTATGAATAGTAACCTTACCCGTATGGAGGATCCTGATGCAAAACGCAGTGGTTCAATGGTAGATCGATTCATGAGGCAACAAACACCAACATTAAATGGGACTAAAAATATATTTGTGGCTAAGCAATGGATAAGTTCCTTAGAGAAAATATTTTATGCTTTAAGGAGTAGCGAAAGGGAAAAAAATTTCATTGTAGTTTATAGCCTCACAGGAGATGCAGATCAATGGTGGTCATTAATTCAAAACAAAAAGGAAGATAAAAAAGTATCAAATATGGAATGGAGAGAATTTAAAGATATTTTCATAGAAAAATATTTTCTTCATGACCATCATGTGGATATGAAAAGTCAATTTCAGAGTTTGAGCCAAAATGAGGATGGGAATCTCACAAAGTATGAGGATAACTTTACAAGGTTATCAAGGTATGTGGTAGATTATATACATAACCCAAGGAGTAATATTGATCAATTATTTTATGAGATAAAACCATTTCTCCATCGAGCATTAGTCTCACAATCCTTCTCATCGTACAAAGATATTGTCTCATGTGCTATCAAGACAGAAAAGGAATTCTCTAAGTCTTACAACTTTAAAGCAAAGCAAGAGAAGAAGAGATCTGTTGAACACTATGGAAATGAAAATAAGGGGAATAAGAGAAAAATTAAATATCCATCCTGCAGTAAATGTGGGAAGAAACACCCCAGTACTTTCCTGAAGGTAATGATAGTCTATTACAAGTGTGGTGAAAAAGGTCACCAAACTCGTGATTGCAAGGGAATAAAAGAGGCTGTCAATGTTGAATGCTACAATTTGAGAGAAAAGGGGCATTATTCAAACAAATTTCCTAAGTTGCAAGGAAACTTACCTAAGAAAATTCCAAGGGAGAAAGTACAAGCTTATGTGATCACTACTACTGAGGTTGAATCTATGAAAGATGTGGTGGAAGGTAATTTAATGGGTTCCTCAATTTTATCCAATGCTTTATTTGATTCGGGATCATCAAATTGTTTCATATCTTTTTATATTTATATGAAAATTAGATATTTCCAATTTGATTTAACAAGGTATTTTTTAGTCAAAACTCCTAAGGGAAGTATCGTTGTAAAAAAATTTGGTGAATCAGTTCCCATTAGGGCATATAAATGTTCTTTATCTGTTGATTTCATCATCATACCCATGATTGAATTTGATATAATCCTCGGTATGGATTGGATTTCAGACCATGATACAAAAAATTATTATAAGAAGAAGGAGGTTCCAATTTTCGATGATAATAAGGAGTACCTTATCTTTAGAGTAGAAACTTCACCACTTGATTCTTATCTAGATCCACCCCCAGTAGCTCTACTAAATTCAATTATTGGGGAGGAAGAGAATGAAATAACTATGGGTGAGGAAAATAATTTTCAAATAGAGGATGTACCTATTTTGAAAGAATGTTTTGATGTTTTTCCAAAGGATTTACCTAGACATCCTCCATAATGAGAAATTGAGTTTTCCATTGATTTAATTCCAGGTTCAAGGGCCATATCTAAGACTCCTTAAAGAATGGCCATTGTGGAATTAGTGGAACTAAATAGACAACTATAGAAATTGAGTAATAAAGTATTTATTATCCCTAGTGTTTCCCTATGGGGAGCCCCTATTGTTTTGTTAAGAAGAAATATGGATCTATGAGGTTCTGCATTGACTATAGGGAGATCAATGCTATAATAATAAAGAACAAGTATCCCCAGCCTCGCATTGATTATTTATTCGGCCAACTCCATGGAGCTCAATATTTTTCAAAGATTAACCTTTGATCTGGATATCATCAGTTTTGTGTGAAGAAGGAATACATTCTGAAAACAGCATTTCAAACAAGGTACGGGCATCACGAGTTTATAGTAATGCCTTTTGGACTGACTAATGCACCCTATGTTTTCATGGATCTAATGAATAGAGTATTCAAGGAATATCTTGATGACTTTGTAGTATTATTTATTGATGATATCTTGGTATACTCAAAAAATCTACGAAGATCATGAAAATCACTTGCGCACTATTCAGAAAACCCTCAGAAGAAATGAATTATATGGGAAGTTTAGAAAGTGTGAATTTTGGCTTAAGGAAATTTCTTTTCTTGGACATACTATATCTAAATATGGAATCTCTGTTGATCCTTCTAAGAAAAGAGAAATACATGAATGGCCAACACTGATGAGTACAACTGAGGTATGTAATTTTATTGGTTTACCAGGTTGTTATCTGTATTTCGTCCAGAATTTTTCCCGATTGGCAAACCCATTAACCAAGCTCACACGTAAAGAGGTTAAATTTGTTTGGACAAAAGAGTGTGAAGAATGTTCTGAATAAATGAATAAAATATTAATCAATGATCCTATCTTGACTCTACCATCGGGGAACGATGGGTTTATTATTTATAGTGATGCTTCAAAGAAAGGACTTGGTTGTGTCCTTATGCAGAATGGTAGAGTTATTGCCTACGCATCATGAAAGCTAAAAATTCATGAAAAAAACTATCCTCTCATGATATTGAGTTAGAAGCTGTAATATTTTCTTTGAAGATATTGAGACACTATCGCTATGGTGAAAAATGTGAGATATATACCAATCACAAGAGTTTGGAATATATTTTCTCACAGAAAGAACTCAACATGAGGCAAAGATGATGGCTTGAACTACTCAAAGATTATGATTTCACAATACACTACCACTTAGGGAAGGAAAATAAGGTGTCAGATGCTTTGAGCAGAAAGGATCATGGCGTTTGGAATAAGATGAGAGTTGAATGGGATCCTATATTCATAGATCTAGTAAAAATGAATATGCGCATAATCATTGAAGGTGAAACATCAATAATTTTTAAAATGGTTTCCAAACCATCTTTAGTAGAAAGGATAAAAACTTCTTAGACTGGTGATGAGAAGTTTCAAAAGAAAATTAAATCAGTGAATAATGGTAGATTGATTGACTTCATATATGAAGATGGAATTTTGAAATTTGGGAAGAGACTTTGTGTACCTGACATACCTGATCAAAAAATGGAATTGTTGGATGATGCACATTGCTCCAATTTATCTATACACCCTAGTAGCACCAAGATGTATAGAGATTTTAAGAAACATTTTTGGCGGGACAACATTAAGAGAGATATTGTTGATTATGTGTCAAGATGTATGGTTTTTCAACAAGTGAAAGCAAGAAGGAAACATCCTGGAGGAGTCATGCAACCTCTTCCCATACCTGAGTGGAAAAGGGATAATATTACAATGGACTATGTCATGGGTCTACCAAAGACTCCTAGAAGGAATGATGCAATATGGGTCATTTTTTATCTTCTTACCAAGTCAGCTCATTTTCTTGCTATAAGAGAAGATTTACTACTTGAACGTCTGGAAAGACTATATATTAATAATGTTGTAAGACTTCATGGAGTACCCCTATCGATTGTTTCTGATAGTGATCCCCATTTTACATCAAGATTCTGGAAAATTATTCAGAAGGCCTTGGACACTGAACATCATTTGAGCACTGCCTACCACCCTCAAACTGATAGACAATCAGAATGGACTATTCAAACCTTAGAAGACATGTTGAGATCTTTCTCACTTGACTTTCAAGTTATGTTGGATCATTATTTACCTCTGAAAGAATTTTCCTATAACAATAGCTTCCATTCAAGTATTCATATGGTGCCATATGAAGCGTTATAACAAAAGAGATTTCTCACACCAACTTGTTGGGATGATATTGGTGAAAGAAAACTCATAGGCCCAGAACTTGTTGAGGAAACAATGCAAAAGGTGAAGATTATCGAAACCCACAACAAAGCAGCTCAAAGTAGGCAAAAGAACTATGCTCATAACCGAATGAATGATTTGGAATTTCAAGTAGGTGATCATCTTTTCTTGAAGGTATCTCTATGGAAGGGTGTTATATGTTTCTGTAAGAAGTGTACATTAAGTCCCAGGTACATCGAAACTTTCAAAATTCTTGAACGCCTTCACTATGGAAAAATGTGTATTTAGCGGTGGTTTTTTTTTCCGTTTCAGAACGGTTTAAACCACCACTAATTAATTCTACGATGGTTTTGAAAAAACGCCACTAAATCGTGCGTTGGGAAAGCGGCAGTTTATTTGAATTTTTTTTCAGATTTTTTATTTTTTTTAAAAAATTTTGTAACTAAATTTTATTTTATTAGCGGCGGTTTTTTTGAATATTTTTTAAATTTTTGATTTTTTTTAAATTTTGTAATTAAGTTTTATTTATTTATTTAATTAGTTATTTATTTATTTATTTTATTTATTTCTTATTTATTTTATTTATTTCGTATTTATTTTATTTATTTATTATTTATTTTTTATTTCTTATTTATTTTATTTATTTCTTATTTGTTTTATTTATTGGTTATTTATTTTATTTATTTCTTATTTATTTTATTTATTTTATTTATTTCGTATTTATTTTATTTATTTTATATTTATTTTATTTATTTCGTATTTATTTTATTTATTTCGTATTTATTTTATTTATTTCGTATTTATTTTTTTTATTTCGTATTTGTTTTGTTTATTTCCTATTTATTTTATTTATTTCGTATTTATTTTTTTTATTTCGTATTACTTTATTTACTTTATGCATGCTCATTCCCATGCTCATGCAATATAAAGAAATTCTACGTTTGGTGAGATTTGAACCCCTAACCTCTTGCATATTTTTCAAAGTCTTTACCACTCGAGCAGGCTTGTCATGTGGTTAATAAAAAGAATTTAATATACTTATATATACTAATTGAAAAAACAAATAATACATAACTAATAGATATAAACTCGATAATAATTAAACAATAAGCAATAATCAATAATCAATAATCAATAATTAATAATAAATATTTATTTATTTATTAGTTATTTATTGAGTTATTTATTTATTTATTATTATTTACTATTTATTATAATAAATAACAAATAAATTGTAATAATAAATATATAAATTATAAAATTATGAAAATAAAATAATAAAATAAAAAAATTACGAAATTAAAATAATAATAAAATAAAATAATAATACAATAAATAATAAACAACAAACAGGAAACAATAAACAATAAATAATAAATAATAAATAATAAATAATAAATAATAAATAAATAACAATAAATAACAAATAATAAACAATAACCAATAAATAATAAATAATAAATAATAAATAATATTAATAAATTATAAATTATAAATTATAAATTATAAATTATAAATTATAAATTATAAATTATAAATTATAATAAATAATAAATAATAAATAATAAACAATAAATAATAATAAACAATAAACAATAAAAAATAAATAATAAATAATAAATAATAAATAATAATAAACAAATAATAAATAATAAATAATAATAAATAATAAATAATAAATAATAAACAATAAATAATAATAAATAATAAACAATAAATAATAATAAATAACAAATAATAATTAATAATTAAAAACAGTAAATAAATAAATAATAATAATAATAATAATAATAATAATAATAATTAATAAATAGTAAATAATAACTAATAAATAATAAATCATAAATAATAAATCATAAACAATAAATCATAATAAATCATAATAAATAATAATAAATAATTATAAACAAATAATAAATATTAAATAATAAATAATAAATAATAAACAATAAATAATAAATAATAAATAATAAATAATAAATAATAAAAAATAAAAAATAATAATTAATAATTAAAAATAGTAAATAATAATTAATAAATAATAAATAATAAATAATAAATAATAAACAATAAATAATAAACAATAAATAATAATAAATAATAATAAACAAATCATAAATCATAAATCATAAATCATAAATAATAATTAATAATTAATAATTAACAATAAACAATAATAAATAGTAAATAGTAAATAATAAATAATAATAAATAACAAATAATAATTAATAATTAATAATTAATAATTAATAATAATAAGTAATAAATACTAAATAAAAAATATTAAATATTAAATAATAAATAATATATAATATATAACACATAATAAATAAATATAAATAATAAATAACAAATAATAAATAAAAAACAAAAAATAGAAAATAATAAACAATAATAACAATAATAATAAATAACAAATAATAAATAATTATAAATAAATAAATAATAAATAATAATAAATAATAAATAATAAATAATAAATAATAAATAATAAACAATAAATAATAAATAATAAATAATAAATAATAAATAATAAATAATAAATAATATACAATAAATAATAATTAATAATTAATAATTAAAAATAAATAATTAATAATAATATATAATTTATAATTTATAATTTATAATTTATAATTTATACTATATACTATATAATTGATAATATATATAATAATAATATTATTATTATTATATAATATATAATATATAATATATAATATATAATATATAATATATAATAAATAAATAT
This sequence comes from Viscum album, assembly GCA_963277665.1. Classification (NCBI taxonomy): domain Eukaryota; kingdom Viridiplantae; phylum Streptophyta; class Magnoliopsida; order Santalales; family Viscaceae; genus Viscum; species Viscum album. Next base: position 1,418,641,087 of record OY728138.1, read on the forward strand.
AAATATTAAATATTAAATATTAAATAATAAATAGTAAATAATAAATAATAAAACCAGTAACAAATAATAGATAATAAATAAACTAAAGTATATTATAAATAATAAATAATAAATGAAACACGTGAAAAAGTTTGAAAAGGTGGTATAAGGGATGAAAAATCATGAAAGCGCATGAAAACGGGTGGAGAAACATGAAAAAGCATTAGAAAGAATGAGAACGCATGAAAGCTCATGACAACCCTGGAAAACCACTTAAGAATTCAACATAATCATCATAATAACCCCCAAAAACCATTGATAAAGATAACAAGTCATAGAAACCCAAATAAACCGTAATAAATAGAACAATCATTAAAACCCGTCAAAACGGTCAGAAAATGACAAAAACATTGGACTCGCATTAATGGAGATAACTTATGATCTGAGAGTCCATTCCAGATCTGTGAGTAGTCAAATCAAAGATCCAGAAACAATCTTCAACCTGATAGGTGAAAGCGACTGAATGGACAGGCAGATCAGAAGTTACGACCGTTTTAAAAAAAAATCTGGCGGGGAACAGGTGCTAGAAACCAGGCATCGAAAAACATAGCAAACCCAATACCCACTAAAAGGCCATAACATATGATCCAGGAGTCCATGTGGCTGTCATGACCAATCAAACTGAAGCTCATGAAACGAACTACGGTTTGGAAGGTGGAGGAGTCTAAACTGACATGCAGATCGAAAGTTAGGTCTATTTGAAGACAAGTTCGACGGGACACCGGTGACAGAAACAGGGTTTCGGAGGCCTTTAGAGGGGTTTTTCTGGTCAAAAAACTCAACAGAATCTTTCTTGTGTCAACTTGGTGTGTAGCTCTCTTCACTGTCTTCGATTTGATGTGTGGTAGAGCCCAAATGGACACCCGGAGCGAAAGTTATGGTCGTTTGAAGTTGGAGAACTTATTTCAATATTCTTATAACTCTCATATCTTTTTCACCTTAGACCGTATCAGTGTTTTGATTATATGTGCTACTATATCTTTTCATTCTCTTTGATTTGACTGGTCGTGGCGCTCCAATGTACGCTTGGATCAAAAGTTATGTTCATTTTAGTGATTTCAGGGTTTCTAATGTTTTTTTATTTTTTTCCTTTCTTTTCGTGGCGGTTTCACCCAAACCGCCGTAATTTCGCGGTAGTTTTTTTAAAAAACAACCACTAATCCTTGAAAAAATTAAAAAAATTATAAAAAAAAATTAACACATTTCGCGGTGGTTTTTAAAACGCTATGAAAAAACCGCCGCAAAATACCAGTTTTCCTGTAGTGCTTTGTGTTGTAGCTTATCATTTGGAAATACCACAAAGTCTCTTCAAAGATCAGGATGTGTTCAGTGTATGACTATTGATAAAATACATGCCTTCCCCAATGCATGTACTAACCTATGAAGAAATAGAACTAGAACCCAATCTTTCTTATTGTGAAGAGTATGTCAAGATTCTTAATACCATAAAACAAGTGTGGAAAAACCGGACGACTTGTTTGGTAAAAGTTCTATAGAGAAACCATAAGATGGAGGATGCAATGTGGGAACCCGAAGAACTTATGATGAAGAACCACCTAAATCATTTTATGCAGTAATATTCTTGAAATTTCGAGTATTAAATTATTTTAAGGAGGGAAGAATGTAACACCCCAATCTTCCACGATGCATTTCACTTTGAATAATGCAATAGCTCGCGTTGTACGCAACTAAGAATTTTAACACACCACGACCAATCAAACTAGACATTATGAATAGTAATACCAACTTTTTGAAATTTTATAAATTTTATTTTTCAAAATGGTCTTCATTTTTTATTCGGAATATCAAAATTATCCTAGGGTGAATTTTTGGTATTTTTCTGAAAACATTGAATTTTTTATGAATAGTGAAAAACACTGTTATTGTTTAAAACCACATTTTTATTTAAATAATTATTTATTTTATTTAAATTTATTTTAAGTAAAAATAGATACATAATACATATATTAGTTCAATGTAATTCATTGGAGTCATTTTATAATAAAATTAGATGTATAAATTTTTAATGAATTTTTTGACATCTTTTACCCTCCTTCAAAACACGATAGTAAATTTGCATAAAATTTAATTTTACCACATATGTGAATCGAATTTAAAAAATCCGTGAGACACGATTGATATCACTAAGTAAAATGTGGTTCAATAACATGAAAATAATTTTTGGTGAATAGTTACTTATGACTTTTATTTACAGCCGTTAAAAGTAAATAGGGTAATTAAATGTAAAAATAATAATATTATTACCCTAACACATGTAATAATTCAATTTGATAAGTTTATTTTAACCAAAATCTACATTAGGAATAAAATATGATCCTTTTGGTCCACTTGGATTAGATTAAGACATTTATTATTATTTTATTTAAAAAAGAGTTGAAAGTGTTAAATTAAAATTTTCATAACACAAACATTTTTCATATAGGGTTACACATAATATAAATCCGACTATAAATATTCATTAGAAAGATAAAAATATTTCTTACATAATTTTATTTTATTTATAATTTTTTGACATTAAATAATTAAATTTATTTATGACACAATGATGATGTAGTAATTACCTTATTAATGAAAGATTAAAATAATTAATATTATAAATATCCACATAAATGTAAATTGAGACATTTGATGAATTAAAAGAATTTTATACATTAATATGACATGTTAGGGTTGATGAAATCAATTTTTTCAAATTAATCAAGTTGTTAGGACATTAAAAAATCAAATACTAAATAGTGTCAAAATTGACATAAATGAGTTTTTAAAACAAATACTATATTATTAAATGATATAATTGTCCTAAAAATCTAAATTTTGGCCAAAGGACTTATATAATAATATATATGTCATTAGTGAACCACGTGGGGTTCTCTTGGCATTTTATAGTATTTTTTTGACCATATAATATAAAGATACAAGGAGACATTATAAATGTTAAACTATTTAACCAAGAGTTAAATCTAAAAGATAAGGTTAATATGGTGACCTAAACCTGTCTAAAACCTATTGATTGAGAGGTTTTCGACCCCTACCCATCTTAGCCTCGAAATAAATAATTTTAGAGCTGTTATAAACTGAATATGATTGTATAATAAAATAATATTTCAATCTTTTCCTAATGTAACCATCACCTCTCTTATAAAAGGGTACTTCCCCTTCTCTCAAAATCACACCTCCAAAGCCATTTTTCTCGGCCAACCCCTAATCAAATGTCCTCAAAACTACCCTCACTTTTCCCTATAGGCCTTAATTTGATAAGAAAGCCAACCTATGGAGCCTTTTTGATCATCTTAAAAGGAAACACCTGAAGAACAGGTAATAATTTCACCACCTCTTTCAAAGTTCTTTTCTTCTTCAGCATCCTCTTTATTTGTTGTTTCCATGCCAAAATAATAAATCTTATACCTTATACATATTGTGATGTTATTATAAATATGTTATAACCATATTAATTATTCTATTCATCCTATGAATGATAATTCACCATATGTGCGTGCGTACGGCTTTCCGTCTTCACGTCGTGGTGTAGTTTGTTATTCAAACACTTCATTGTTTGGATGGGTATAATAATGAGTATAAATGATGTAAATAATAAATATAACATGTTAATTATTATTTATATATGATATAACATCCAATTACATATGATTTCACCATCAATAGAATGATATTGTCGCTCTTGTGTACGTACGGATTACCGTCTCCACGAACGCGATGAGATTCATTCCCCATCGTGATCATTCAAGAATAATTTTCATTATATAATTAAAAATAATGGTTAATAACTTAATATTATTCTAGATATGAATAAAATACATCTTCTACATAACAAACATGGCTTACGTAACCAATCATATAAAGAAAATTGAATCAGTTAACACCCAAAAAAAATGATACTACTGAAATATTATAAACAAATGAATATTTTAAGATCATATATGATATCATATTTATGTATGTGGTTCTTTTATAATTTAATTACAATTATTTAAATATTATACAGTAGGTTAACGTACCCTCGATTTAGAAAAATTACAAGGTAAGGGTTAATTCTACAATCTCTTCATTATCCGAGGTTGTTTATATGTGAGTATCTACTGGGACCTCTTTATCATCCACATATGTATTTCATAAAAATGTATTTCAAAATTTTTTTACTATTTCCTTGAATATAGGTTAAATTAATTTATAACCTTGTTTTACTTTTTATAAAAAATTTATAAAGGAATCCTTCTGTCATTTTCCAAACAAGGTCCTTTACGACCTTTTCGACAAAATTAAGGAAAGAATGTGTTTTTAACTAATACGGTGGGTGATGCTATTTTCTATCATTATAACAAATTTGAATCTTCCTTTATAATCTTATAAGAATAGTTTCAAAGTTAATTTTTTATTTTATAATTATGTTACTTTTAAATGATTTCAAAATAGAAAGAGATATTTCTATCAAATAGTTTTGATTTCATCTTTGTCAATATCCTCTAATGGATTTAACACTTGTTTGAAGTTGGTTTATCAAGATAAAAATCTTACATATTACACTGAAGGTTTTGTGATATGTCTGACTATGAATGTGTTATTTTTAAACCATTCACGGTTTATGGTTAAAGTATTAACATTTCATATTCTATTTTTAATATGAATGTTTATGTTTATTTTCAACCTTTTCATATGAGGAATGCATTGGACTTAGTAATTGATGGTTGGAGCCTACTATATCCCCTTGATACATCAGTGGGTCTCATGAGACAAACTAGTGTCTTGGCACAAGGCCTTGAAAAAATCTTAGTTGTAGTCTTGGCATGAAGCCTTGACTATATGATTATGAAGTCTGGAATTATGCATTCCATCATTATGAGATTGGATATTGATATTAAATGTGATTATTCGACTAGTATAATTTCCATGTGAATAATTAAATGGAATTATTTGATTTGTCTTTTCCATATTATGCTGAAGTTTAAGTTTAAAATTCTTGTGTTTTAGTCTTATAATTTGCCTTAAATATATATGCTTATTTATGAATGTTTCCTCTATATTGTTATCCTTACTAAGAACCTGAGCTCACCCCTTTCTATGTTTTATTTTTCCCAGGATGCGAAAGAGTATATTATTACTGACTTGAAGAGATTCTCTAAGGGATATGAATGTGTTCAAGGAGAAAATTTTGTTGTTGTTTTTCATTTTATAATGTAATGTAAAACTTATGTATATATCTAGTACTTCCAAGGCTACTAAACTGATCGGTATTTCAGGATTTGATCCCTTGTGATCATGCCAATGATATGTAATAATACACTGACTCTAGGTAACTGGGGTTGGGGTGTTATAACTCACCACCTTCCTCAAGGGCAATGGTGGAAACATAATCCACTTTTTATGGTGGTATTCCAATATTTACTTGTTCGGGTTCTATCATTTCTATAGGAGATATTTGAATAAAAATCATTCTTGAATAGTGTGTCCCAGTATCCGATGAAAGGGGAAATAATCCTTCCGGTCATTAAGAACTACCTGGTCAGCCCTTTTAGGCACGAGATGGTGAATTAATTCCTAGTCCATAATGACTATAAAATATCCATGAACATGATCATATTGGAATGAGTAAACTTTATTTCGTCACACATTAAATTGATTCCACCTGGGTCCCATCTCCTCTTCTTGGTGAGGTGGGGGTTTTTATTGATTCCCCAGGGGAACTGCATGATACAGTATAGTATTTAGAACTAGAGAAGGTGGGGGTGGATTAAGTGTGAAATATGACTCCTTAGACATTCCCACGCTTTTCCCCAGGACTACTATAGATATCCATGAATTGAGTTTACTCTAGTATATGAGGTTTTCTATTATTTGGGAAGTATAAGAGAAATCCAGAAACAATCCTATATATTTCACCTAGATGAGCATCATTAATATCTCATTGTGAATATTATCAATTTTGATGGAAAGAATATCCTCCTATGTAAGTGGTCAGTTTGGGGAATATGTCATCCCATTATATCTGAAAATGAAATTCAATACTCTCTCATTTTCTTATTGTATGCAGTTTGATAGGTCATTGATTATCTTCTTTTGTAGTGTCGAGCTGAACTGGAAGAGAAACTACTGACAGTGTTCTTCCCATCCCATGATCAACTGAGTTGGTAAACTGGCGTACCATATAATGGTTGACCCTTTCATGTTTTCCATGAAGTATTTGAGTTTCACTTGTTCTTATTATTCAAAAGTTTCCATCATGGGATCACAATGGGATGCATAATAGGTTAGATGTTGTTTTGTGTCACTTGAGCCATTGAATATCAGAAATGTAGGACTCCTGAAATTTGGTGGGGTGGGGTGTCGCACACCCAGTCGAGGGAAGGTTTCTATTCGGGCATCATTGGTGCATGATGCTCCTCCATAGATTCCAATCAGGTTTCCAATGACTCAATGGTGCTGTGAAACCCTTGATGGGTGTTCAATTGAACCTAATCATAGATTAGTGTAGTAATTAAAAAGATCTAGTGTTGTGATTCAACCACTGTTTAAGTATGATATCTAGTTAAGGACATCATTTAAAGTTTTTCCAAAACCTATTCCAAATTTCTCTTTAGTGGAGCTAAATCTTGGTATCTGTCCATGATCTGGTCTAGGTAAATTGAAGGTCCAGGCACCATTCTAGGTGGATGTCTTGGCCTTACTTCAATTGTTGGGATAATCCCTTGTGGTTTAGGTACACCTACTAGAAGTGTGTATTGAGGCTCATCTCGGGGAACATATTTAATAGTAATGATTCCTTAGAGAAACCTTACATTGATTCATCTCTACTATTTCATTTCTTCCTCCTGTAGAGTGAATATTTCTTTATGCATAGGGATCTCCGTCTCATCAAGAGGGGGAGGATATTTTCACAGGACCTTGATATTGTTATTCTCTCTAATAGAGTTCTATGAGGAGGCAGTGGGGGATTGATTGAGGGAGCACACAAATTTAGGGTGAATCTCTGATTCAGGGTGGACACACCTTCTTATAAGTGTGGATTTCATCCCAGATAGAACCATCCTCTCCTTTCACTTTTGTATTTACATTATTTCATATGTTGTATACAAGATTGACATCTACAAATTTCACTGATGGGTAATGAATTGGAGGCATCATACTAGATTCTGTATGATAGGAGGGTTATATGAATCTTTTTTTGGATCACTCCATTCCTTTTCGGGGTCCTCTTTGAGCTTCTTGGTGAAGGGTGACTCTGAGGGATCCTTTAGGGATCATGTTTGTATGCTTCCCTTCTAGGAGAAATGGGTCACAAGATGGGTTGAACTAGGAGACCTTAGTGCTTTTTATCCTTCCTAAACAAGAAAATATTGACTTCCATTGAGGGTGTGGTTAGGGTAAAAATTACCCCAACCCTACAGGTTGGGGTTTCTCCTATTCTCTTATTATTGTACCTTGGTACAAATTTCTTGGTCTTATGAGGGAATTCTGTGTTGAAAACTCCCCCATCCCTATAGGGTGGGGTTGATCCCATATTGTGGAAGCTTTTACTACTGTCACCACTTTCTTTATTTCATTCATCCTTGTTTGAGAATGATCCAAACATAAGGCTGACTTTGCACATGAAATATTTGATTTTGAGGATATTGGCAATGCTTGGTAATTGGATTCCCTTAAGAGAGAATCCCATAGAATGTTCTCAATTTCCTGATTTAGAATTTTTTTCAATGGATTTATCTCATTGTGATTAATGCTTTTGAGACTTATTAAAGGCCAATTATTGTTGAGTGATCCTCTAGTCTAGAGAAAGGGTTCTACTTAATAGCCTCCTTGGGATAATTACATTATCGTATTCCATTTTGTGTGGGTTCTGATGAACTAGGCATGAGGTTAAAAAAATTGATCCATGCCCCCCTCCATACTTGGATATAAAAACTAGGAATAGAATCACCAATTAAATGATGCAACTTATGCAGTGCATTGAGGTAGGTCTGTTGGAGATCGTTCTACCACCTCTTTGATTATGGTCGTCGCATAGATGGAAGGGATTACAAGTTTATTTGACAAAGAATCTCTTCCAATATTTTTACATGGCCCACATACCCATTGTAATGTAATAATTTTTTATTTAGGAAAGGTAAAGTTTTCCAAAGTTTGAGATGATTTTTATGTATTAATTATTCTAAAAATTACTTTAGTATGTCGAACTGAGAAGTGATTGAGGTCCAAAACATAATAGGTATGTTTTTTATATCAAATTTTCTTCTCACGATAAACATATCATTTTTTTATTATTCAAGATACTCCACTACTTGATCTTCTTAGAACAGGTGCTTCTTGACAATTTTCTCACAAGTAGCAGGGCTAGTAGGGGTCTCATTCGTATGTGAATGGTCTGGGGTGGCTTAGAGGATGATCATTTCCCTAGTCCATCTCTTGGTTGAGAAAGTATGTTACTTATCATTGATATGGTATATAACATGTATGACCCCATATTTTCAAGTGCCTCAACATATGATATATTTCTTTTGTTTGACTTGGAAAGAGGAAGAACTTCTTTCTAACATGAAATGTTATTGTGTGTAGGACCTTCGCAGTGGGTTCTATCATGGTGAGGACTACCATCATAGCTAGATGTCTAACTACAGGGAGAATTTATATAGTGTATACCCTTGGGAGGACCTTCAGGGTGGATGAAAGTAAGGGGAGTACATTACTGTTGTTCGATCTTCTACCCTTGAGGAGGGATATCTTTTTTCTCAAAAGGAGATATGATCTCATGATTGGTGTCCCTGAAGGAAACATTTTTGGTATGTTCTCTAGGGAGGACCTCTAGAACTACTAGTAATAATGTTGTTGTGAGGAACTTTCCAACTACTACCACCACTTCCATAATTTGTTAACAGATCAATAGGATCTAGATCCACCATTGATAGGTGTTTTATGGCGTCAATAAGTCTAGATTCTAGTAGAGGAGGGTCATGAACCTCCTCATTATCTTTTAGTTGCCTTTAGCGCAATTTCCTTCTTGGAACTCTCTTTTTGGATACTAGGTCCAACTGTTATAGTTGGTGTCCTTCATATATGGGAGCATGTTTGAGTGGATCTAATGGTGCTTCCAAGATTCTAGGGAAATATTCTTGAGATCTGTAAGGGATATATGCATTCCCTGGAGTGTCCACCGAAGTATATCGATGCCCCCAAATATAAAAGGTGTTTTTGGCCAATCCTATTGTTCATTTATCTTGGACTATTTATAATGACCCTATTGGATGAGAGTAGGGATGTATGTCTACTCTGGTATGACCTCCTTAGTGTGTGGATGAGTCACCCCACGTAGGAAGGCATGGATGTGAGTCTGGGTCCTTTTTTTTCTATGGATGTGATTACATCTTGGAAAGTATTTAGTATATGGTCAAGAATTGATTTTTGATCCTCAAACATTTATAAGATGTGTTGAGACATGTCCTTGGTGGGAAATGTAATATATTCTCATTATGATGTTAGAGAAGAAATATGTTCATGTTCTAGTCCTCCATTTTATGCTAGTAACTATTGATAGTCCTTCTATGCAAGGGCAGAGGTGTGAGTCTTCCCATGAATTATGAATCGAATATGCCAACAGTTTTCTCCAGTTGACATCATATTTGACTAGTGGGATTGATATGAAAGAGCATGTTTTTTTATCTGTTCATTTTCTTCCATGGTATTTTACTAATGGCCTTGATATGAATCCATAGAAATTTTCCTCTACTAGTAGTTGTTTTCCTCCCTATTTGGATGATGGAGTTCATATGCATTAGAATTAATTTACATCTGATCATATTTGGTTTCCAATCTATTTGTATGATAGAATAAATGTTCCTTATATGGAATGTTCATTTTCTCATAGTTGGATTTCACCCTATTTTTCTAAAAGGATTCATGTTAATTGGCATGGATATGAACATTCTCATAGTTGTTTTCCTCCCTATTTGGATAACGGGATTCACGTGCATTAGAAGGGATATGTGTCTGCATGTATTTTTCTAACATATTTGTATGGAAGGCTTGGTGATCAGTGGAGGTAATTTGTGTCTGCTCGTAATTCTTCATTGTATTTGACTAATGGGATATATGAGAAGGATCAAGAATATACATATACCCATAAGTTTACACTCTATTGAATTAGAGGTATTCTTCAGCAGGAATGAGGATGATGGCATGTTCCTGATTGTATGATTGTCACCCTTTGCGGGCCACCCAGGTGCCTGGGTTTGTTTATCTTAGGATGGTCCCCCCGAGGAAATATCCTCTTCATGGAAAGGATATTAGGCTGCATAGCATTAGTGGTGATTATTTCCGAACAGGGCCCTTTGGTGGGACCCCAATGTTGTTGGCATTAATTTATTGGTGATGAGTTCATAATCCTCCTTGAGGTAAGGTAGTAACTCATTATCACATTCTAGGGACAAGATCTTGAAATGGTTGGATATGGTTAGTGGGTTCATATTGTTTTGGACCACTGGCTTTCACTGGGCATATGGCTGGAAGAGCATCATGGACTGGAGGGCCTACTTAGCTACCTCTAGGGTGGGGAGAGTACCATTTATATGGTACCCCCTAATCAGTGAATTTTAAACCCTGTGTTGAAGATGTTGGGTGCCTGATGGATTCCTCCATTTGGTTGAGGAACCATTTGGTGTAGTGGATAACATGAATCTTTTCAAAAGTTGGTGAGATTTCATTTTATTAAAGAGATATCTAAAGTCTTCCTGCAATCATGTGACAAATAAAGACAAAAAAACTCATCAAATATCATCTCATCGCCACATGTGTAATATATAGTCTTGTCTATCTTTATTCCATTTTGGATTCTAAAGGGGCCTGACCCAAGGTAACACCACCATCTTGGTAAAGAATTCACATCAAGTTCAACATTTGCTTTCTAAAAAATATTACACTTTCCTATTAATTGATATTAAGGGTTTGAATGGTGTGTCGCCACTAAAATATGGTAAAAAATCATCGAACGGTCTCCAACAGTTTTTGTTCGTGGATCTAGAAACTCTAATAAGTTCTTATTTCCATGAAGACTCATGGAACTACTATCCAAAGGCAGGAGTTCATTGGTTTACTTGGCCAATGACACTTAAAAATTCACATTGGTTGAGAGGATAGGAAGTTAGGCTCATCACACCCTTTTAGGGGGGACTATTTCTTATTCCGGGACTCTATTATAGAGTTATGATATGTTCATGAATCCCTTTTTCATTACCAATTATGTATACACATATAACCTTGAATTAATAATAAATTATGAATAAGTATGGGTTTGTAATCATTTTTATGTATCTAAGGTTCTCCATCAATGGAGACATCTATATGTATCTGAGGTTATCCATCAAGAGTACCATTTTAATGAATGGAGAAGAGATTATTTGGATGTTTATTAAGATGATGATGGTTTTAAACCATGTTTTGAGGTGCTCTAGAATTTAATGTCGTCTAGGAGGGATATGAGTTTTTTTAATGTTGGGATCGAACCCATAAGATGGGCTTCCTACGTATCCTCGTGAGAGGAATCAGAACCCACATAGTTTAGTGCCACTTAATAGGTTACATCACCTTTTAAGGTCATGCGATAAGAACCGAACTATAAAATTTAATTTCATGCATCAAGGATGTCTAAGAGGAATGTCACTAGTCAAATTTTAGTGTGGGACTTACACTGAGGCATCCCGAGGGACCTAGAAGAGATATGGTCTTTGGGGTGGATATAACCCTACCAAGGATGTGGCCTTGAGAATATTAAGGTGGATTTTGGTTTTGGGTTTGGACCTCAGGTAGGCTTCTTACATATCCCAATTAATTGGGAATCAAAGACCATGTAGTTAGGTAAGTTGGGGTTTATACATTAAAGGAGTCATGAGGGACCTGGAAGAGATATCATCTCCTGGGTTGATATGACCCTATTGGGGATGTGTCCTTGAAAACATTAGGGTGAATTTTGTTGTTGGTTTTGGACCTAATGGGGTCTTACTATGTACTCTATTTAGTTGGGAATCAAAACCCACATAATTCGGTAAGTTAAGGATTACACATTAAAGGAGTCCTCAGGGACCCAAAAGTAATACGGTCTCTTGGGTGTATATAACCCTATAGGGGATGTGACCTGTGTAAGTCCCAGATTTTTCTGAATGTATTTTTTTGTTTATATTCCAGTTTAAACCCCTTTTATGGTATAAATAGGTGTTTCCCCAGTTCATGGGAAGAATCAGGGGTGTTCTTTGGGTTCAACACATGAAAGAGAAGAATAAATATTTTCTGGGCATGTTACACATTGTCCACATGGTTGGGGAAAACCGTGTGAGAATCCCAAGTAACTATATGAGGGGGTGATTTTAGACAGTAGCATCTGCATGATTTGTGCATAATTTGGAAAACTGTGTGGGTAAACCATGCAGCCCAGAAACATTGGTAAAATTAAAAAAATGCCATTATGGGATTTTATACCCAACTTAGTATTTCCTCAATTTCTCCTCCCTTGAACCCTAGAAGTGATCCATGTTTCCAAGATCTCCCAAGAGGTGATTCTCCTTTGATTATTTGTCATTTTGAGTGCCATAAGTTATGGATCAAAGATCCGGGTGAGGCTAATCCCACTCTTTCTTCTCTTTTTGGTTTAGGGATTTCAACTTTTTCTTCTCTCCATCTAAAGTACTAAAAACTGTCTTTTCTAGATATATTTAGGTTTAAGCTTCAAAGGGTGGTTGAATCTGGATCCAAGGCCATGATTAAGAGTGAATTCATCATCAGATTCAAGGTAGGTGGTCTATAAGTATTATCCCATAGTTTTTTTATATTTCTACATGGGAGTTTTTGTTCTTGTTTTCCCTTTTTTGTGTTCTTGGTTCCATTGGAGTGTTTGATAAAAAGGGGTGTCTAAGTGACCAATTAAAACCCTCATAATCCCCATGGGATGCATAGAGTATGACTTGACCATTCTATGTCCACCCCTAGTGTTCACTGGATTTCCCACACCAAGAAAATGGTAGTGTTAAGTGAAGGGTTGTCGAGTGACAATGTAAAACCCATTTAGAACATGTGTTTAATGGTTGATCGTGTTGTAAATGGAATGATAATAGAGATTCCTAGGGTGATAAGGCATAAAGGGTTTTTTGGAATGAATTAAAAATAGGAGAATTGGGTTGAATGGGATTATGTTAATGGTTTAACAAAATTTGGTTAGAAATGCCTAAGAGGATTAGGGAATATTAAATGGAGAACTTATAATTTTATGGTGGAATGGGAAATGGAGAGTTTTTTAATGGTATGTAATAAGGGAATGGTTGAATATGTTTAATGGGTTAATACATGGTAATTGTGGTACACCTAATGGTTTAATGTAATATGTGGTTGTGTTATGAGATATGAGATATGTATATGAAATGAATAAGTGGGTAAATGATAGTGAAATGATAAGTGGGAAAAATTGGTAAATGTATTGTCATTGAAGAATTTGGATAAGGCATAGTGGTTGTTGAATATACTTATGGTTTTAAGGAATGAGAATGGGAATTTGGATAAATTTATATGAATTGTAAATGGAAAATTTATTAAAGGGTTATGGCATAGTATTAATTCCCATGTTGTTTGTTATGTATTGTCATATCCAATGGAATTGTTTATGCTTGGTTATGTTATGGTATGGTTGTGTTGATTGGATAAATAATCATGTACACATGGCTTGGTATAGTGGGTTATTGACCTGAGGTTCTATGCCCATGGGTCGAGTTTGACTGAGTCTCTAAATTCCACCCCAAAAATGAAAGCTTTAGGGAAGGGGATAGAGGCTCTATTACCCTAATGATTTCATTCCACCCAGACTGAGGCTTTGAGGTGAGGATGATGTGTTTATGTGAAACGTGTGTCCCTAGTTAGATAGTTACTTGACTTATTTCCCCTATTAATTGTTATTTATTTCCTTAGACCCTTTTGTAGATGATATATATGCCTAACCCAAATAGCATGTTATAAAAATGAATTATGTAATAAGAAATGAAATTGGGATAAATTATAGGAATTATTTAAATGAACCTTGTTAATGGATGGTACCCTAACTATTCCTTGTTTATATACCATTTATTTTTTACTTTCATGCACTATATATTAGACTGGATATTTTGTAGACCTCAATGGTGGTGGCCTACTGAGTTTTTTACTCACACCCTGCTCGGGCCGTTGTTGGGTGCTCGAGAAAATATCTAGGATGTAGGTCAGGACAAGGGAAAAGGATATACTCTAAGATATTGAGTTGGGCTCGAGATGTACTTGGATAAGGATCTAGACTTAGAGTTAGGACCCGTTTAGGGATTTTTTTCATTTGTATTATTTTTTGGTTTTATTCACTTTGAACTACTAGTATCTGATGACATAATTAATGTTGAATTATGATTTTTAATGAGTTGGGAGATGTTTGAATTGTATTTTTATTAGTTGACTCATATTATTCTTCTATTTATATTGTTTTCTATTGTGGTTTACTCTAGTAAAGAGGTTGTAGTCTCCCCAAGTGACTCATTAGAACCTCACCACTAGTCAACAACCTCTGGAGTACGGGGAGGCATGCTTGAGGTCATGTGACTACTCGACTCGGGGCATCGGTTTAGCAGATCCCAGGTTTTGGAAGTTACAAAGTGGTATTAGAGGAGTTATTTTCTATTTTTTACTATTTCAGGATAATAGACATGATATTTGGATGTTTCGGGCCATGGTAATGTGCTCATTCTTGGTAGTAGCTAACCCATGTACGAGGGAAAACCCATGTCACCCTGGGTGGTAATTTTTTTTTTTGATGTGTGTTGTTATAGTTGAATTATATTTCACTATTGGGTGATGCACATGTTGTGTTATTTAACTGATTTATGATATTTTTTCCATTTTAATAATTGCAGGAGTTTGTGCATTCATGCATCATTTGAGGCACCTAAGGAAACAGGTGGCATGCATCATTATAGGCACACACATGGGATGGGTGTGCGGGGCATAGAGAGTATAATTAATTTTAATTCCTTGATAAATATAAAAAAAATGTTTCCTAAGAATGGTAAAGAAAGTTGGTTAATGAAAATAATGCAAATGAATAGTTAAGGAATATCGTCTACAAAGAAATTTTTTGACCCAATTAAAGTTTTGGGTTGTGGTAAATTGTAAAGGTTGATTCAGTGTCTAAAAGAGAAATATTGCATAATAACAACCAAATTGTTAATGAAATCTTACTAATGAAGTGTGTAAATGAGTTAAAATAATGATTTAACATGTTTTGAAATGGAAAATGTGCCTAAGAGGAAGGTTTTGTTTTGTAAAAGAAGAATTGGTTTGAAGAGGTGTTGATGAAGGACTTGTGATTTAGTAAATTGGTTGCCCCAGGATGACCATGACCTACAGTAGGTATGGTAAAAGGTAGATTTCTAAGTGTGATGATGATTTTTGGGATAGATAATGAATAATGGTTTTTTAAGGTTTTTAGTGTGGGATATTTCCCATCTGTGTTTTAATTTCGTTAGTTATTCTTCGAAGAGTTCACTACTACAAAAACGGCCTATATCAACGCTAAAAAAGGGCTTTAACATCGCTAAAAAAGTTCTATAAATCTCAGCGCTAATATAGGGGGTCCCTTTTATCAGTGCTCCGAAAAGCGCTGATAAAGGCCGCTTTTATCAGCGCTAAAAAAAGCGCTGATAAAAGACACCTTTATCAGTTCTTTTTTTTAGCACTGATAAAAGGTGCCTTTATCAGTGCTTTTTTTAGCGCTGATAAAAGGGGCCTTTATCAGCGCTTTTCAAAAGTGTTGATAAAGGTCAAAAAATTAAAAAAAATATGGGGGGAGTACTTTTATCAGTGCTTCACACCCCTTTTATCAGCGCTAGGAGGTCTCTCGCGCGTTTCCCTTCCCGCGCATCCCCCATACGCACGCACCCCCTTCCCGCGCATCCCCCATATGTGGGCACCCCTTTCGCTTCCTCCCGAAATTGAACCCGGGACCTTCCCCCTTTCGTGGCCGCACCTTTACCACTATGCCATTTCATTTTGTTCTCTATTTAATGATATATCTATATATATAGTTATATTTATTCATATTTTGATATAGATTCATATTAATATAAATATATTTATTCATATATTAGTATATATATATATTAATTCTTATATTAATATATATATATATATATATAGTTATAATTTATTATGCGTATATTTATTCGTATATTAATCTATACTTATAAGATTAGTTTTAAATACATTTATGAAAAAATATGTTTTTTATGTGTGTTTATAAATAAATACATACATACATACATATATAGATATAAACAACACACAAACACACATAGAGACACACACACACACAAACACATATATATTTACGAATAAACACATATATGTGTGTATTTGAATAGCCATAGAATGTACTTATAAGATTATTTTTAAATACATTTAAGAAAAAATATGTTTTTTATGTGTGTTTATAAGTAATTAAATAAATACATACATACATATATACATATATAAAACACACACATAGACACCCACACACACACACAGATATATATTTACGAATAAATACATATATATGTGTATTTGAAAATCCATAGAAAGTTAAAACGACCATAACTTATAATCTAGAATTCCATTTCAACACCACAACTAGTCAAATCGAATAAAATTAAACAATCTTCGATATGATATGTGGTACAGGCCTAACGGACATCCGGATCAGAAGTTATACATGTTTGAATGTTAAAAAATATGGGTATCCCAACTAAAAACTCAGTTTTGGAGGCCTTCTAGGCCTTTTTTGGGCTTGAAAAATGTGACATAGGCTTCTCCTTGTTCATTAGTGCGTAGATCTCGTCGCAGGCTTCGATTTGATATGTTGTAGAGCTCAAACGGACACCCGGATCAAAATTTATGGCCGTTTGAAGTTTGAGTTACATTTTCAACATATTTTAGATCTTTTATTAATCATTTTAATTTTTTGTGTCCTCAAATTGTTATTAAATGATTTTTAATCGATAATAATTAGAAAATTATTAATTAATAAAAAAAATTAAAATATTTTGAATCCATTTCCACTAAATTTATTATATATTAAATGTAATAGTCTATTTATACGTATCTATAACATATTTAAAAAATATATATTGTATTTATATCAATATAAATATACTTATATAACAAAATATTATTTTTCATGAAAAAATATTTTTTTTGAAACTCAACATTTATCAGCGCTCAGTAAAAGTGCTGATAAATCCCCCCTTTATCAGTGCTACTTAAGGAAGCCCTGATAAAGGGATCCCCTTTCTCAACCCTCAAAAAAATCGTTGATAAAGGGGTAGTGCTTCCCTTGCCAGTTTTTGGCATAGTGAAGATGGGTGAATGGTAAGTTTAAAATGAGACTGATTGAGTTCAAAGTTAGGTATCCCACGTGTTATTGGTTTTACCCTTATATGTGTGGTTTGGGGAATTGCTATTTCCCTAGTTTTCTAGACTGGATTTGGATTGTGAGGCCTTTTGGTGATGATATGGCCAAGGTGGTGTGTTTAGGGAACCCTTGGTAGGGTTGTGGCCTTTGGGTTGTGAGGAGTTGTTCATTATTGTTGATTTGGAAACTCTCATGCTTCGTGACCGTACAGAGTGCATGATAGATCTTAAGGATGGTGCCTAGGTCTTCATGACCTTGTGAGTAGAGACCTTATATGTTTTTTTTGAATCTTGGAGAAGATGTTTGGATCATAGTCCTAATGAATGTGTACACCTTTGATATAGAACCAAGAGTAAATGTTTGTTTGGTGTGCTAGGCATAGTGTTCATTAGAATTGGTGTGAGAGTTCTATTCAAGAGCATTAATTCATTCATTTCATGATATGTATGGTTTGGAGAGAGTACCAGTGGATTTTCCTAGTAGTGAATCTAGTCTAGGGAGTTGGTATCATTCAACCTTCAAGGTGGCCAATGAGAGAGGTCAGACAGGTTTTCTAGTGCTTTGGGGTGTGTGTCGCACATGTAGATGTTTTTGACGTTGATAGTGGGACTCGTAGTTTTGTATGGTGTGGGTTTTTCCAAGAGGGATAAGTGGGCAGCTTGATGACTGATGGTGCTACTCATGTTGTGGTAACGTGCTGATATTTTCATAAAATCAAGGGTGACCTCATGGGAGGTTATCCCAATGATGTAGGTATCTTGGAATATGATTCATGGGAGATACTTCAGAGGTGGTTTCAATGTATACTAAGTACAACCAAGTTTTAGTAAATGGTATAGTTGTACTTGGATATTTCATAAGGGAAACATAGTGTTTGTGATAGGATGTAAGGTTTTTTTCGAAGGGCTGTGTCATATGGATTCCTGACATGCCTATTTGGATGAGGATTAATGGAGGTGTCGAAGTTGATTTTGAGTGTAAGAGACAAGGGTGACATAAGTGTGGTTATATTCTTTTTCTTGATGGAGATACTTGAGGTGAGGGTGGTCACATGGCTGAACTTGTTTGTATGAATGGTTTGGTTGTTGGGTAAAATGTAGAGGCCATATCAGGGATAATTAGGCTAACAAAAAAAGATACATGGTTAGGTAAGTAATCAGTTACACAGGTAAAGTTTATTTGTGAGAGACCATTGGTTTGATTGATGTGGTAGAACGTGTTCTTTAGTTTTTAGCAATCAGGGATGCATCGGAAGAACTCAAGCAGTGTGGTGGAAGTAATTCCACCTGAGATGTTTGTTCATGGATGATTGGTTATTTGCTCATGGAGCGGTGGTGATACTTGGTTGGAAATAATGCCTGATTATTAGTGGTTGAGTGTTGATGAGATTCATTTGGAAAGGGAGCCTGATATCCTTTCCAAGTCATGGTGTCCCATAGATCTATATTAAACATGGATAATTTGGTGGTGGTGTTCTTCAACAACGTTTAATCATACCTCAGCTAGTGATGATCCTACCCAATATCTTTATATCATCCCAGTTAAATTGAGAACCTATAGATTTATGACAAGCGACTTGAAGGTGTTTGGTTGGATGAGTGACATCATGGAGTTTACGCTCATGGAAACAGTACATGTAGAGCATGATGATGGGATGTACATCCTTGGTGGCTTTGGGTGATGTCAATGGGATGGACTGAATCTCAAAAATTACATGGGTTACATTCACAGAAGTCGATAACAGGAACTTAGTGATGTTCATTTTTTTATTTTGTAAAAAATATAGATAGCCATGTTTCTGTTTTGGGGTTTGGATTATGATTGAGTATAAGACATGGTGGTTGGAATCCTTCTCGGAGATAAATGGTAACTACACTCATAAGGTGTGGAGTGATAATTCAGTCATGTATGCAGAATGAGAACAACGAGTTGATGTAGTGACACTATGATGCCAATGAGGAACCTTTGAGGTGCATGTTAGGCTCCTCAAAGAGGCCATGTGGGACTTGGATGTGGTGACTGATGAGCCAAGTGGTGGCTTCAATCTCAGGTTGAGATCCAAGTGATTCTTGTGATGTCTGTATTGAAGTCATAAGAAGGGAATGGTTCTATATGACAATAGGTTCTAGCAAGATAGGTTGGGTTCTATAACTCCAATAAAGATCAGGGTTATAATCATGTAACTTTATTTGTGTGGTATTGAAATGTATTAGAGTTGAGGTCACCTTGGCTATGTGATGTGGCATCATGTCGTGGGTGAAGCCTGATGACAGTCTGGAGGGTAGTAATGGAGTGATGATGGAATTCTACCAGAATTTAGGGAGTGACATTAGTGGGTGAATAGGATGATAATGACAGGCATCAAGTTAGTAACCACCTTAGGAAGGTGGTAAGGGGGTAGTGTACCATCGGTGGAAGGTGGGTGTTCTGGGACAATCCAGTCATGGGCAGTCCGACTTGATCTGGTAAACTTAAATGGGTGGGGTGAGAGTGGCCCACCTCTTGGTTCAGGTTGTGGAGACAAGTTCCTTTTTGAAATTAATTTTTATCTAATTAAGGTCAAGTTAATCTTAGTCCGTGAATGGATAGTGTAGGGATGTCCTCCCAAATGGTTTCAATGGTGTTTATGGATTCTAATGTAGGGTAATTTCCTATGGATGTTTGGACATGGTGAGTAGGAACACATCAGGTGATGTAAAAGTTGAGTTGAGAATCAGGTGATCTTTCCTCGATAGTGGTGAATCGACATAAGTTATGAAATGTGTTTGAAAAGACCATACATTATCCTTTGGGAGATATTGAGTTCGGTCCCTGTTAGAGTTGGGTAAATCAGAGGAAAATGATGCTAAGTGATTTGGATCAGGATTTGAGAAAAGAATCAGACTGATGGGGTTCCAATTGATTTCCTAGGGATGAGATGATTTTGTGGGTAATTTTTCTCCTTCTTTGAATTAATAATTTTTTCCTATGTTTTCTTTAAGATGTTTTAGTGGTTTGGTGTAGTTAAATTCAATACATTATTGAAGAGTTTTTAGTTTGTTTTGTGGTGGTGGCAAGGAAGAATTATGAGGCAAGCTTGTTCCCTTGATCTGTGTTTACTGGGCATTGTGATGTGTGACCAGAAACATGGAAAATGGGAGTGTATAGGTTGGATTAGTAGAATAATATCTAGTTATAGAAGATTAGTGATTCTTGGAAGAGTTGCTCGAGGATGATACATTATTAGGTGGAGAGGTTGTAAGGTCCTAAATTTTTCTAAAGGTGTGTTTTGTTTATATTTTAGTTTAAGCCCCTTATTATATTTGAAATAAGTGTTTCCCAAATTCATGAAAAGGTTGGGGCTGTTCTAAGGGTTTGGGAAATTAAAAAGGATAAAAAAAGGAGTTTTTGGAAAAGTGGCATGGTTTGTGCACAGTTAGTCAAAACTGTGCGAGAATCCCAGGTAATCGTGTGAGGGTGGTGATTTTGGATAGTAGCATCTGCATAGTTTGTGCACAGTTTGGAAAACCATGCAGCCCAGTAACTTTGATAAAATTACAAAAATTCCATTATGGGAGTTTATAACCAACTCATGATTTCCTCCATTTCTCCTCCCATGAAACCTATAAATGATCCAAGCTTCCATGATCTTCCAATAAGTGATTCTCATTTGATTCCGGGTTGTTTGGAGAACCGTCGGTTATAGATCTAAGATCCATGTAAGGCTAATCCCACTCTCCCATCTCTTTTTTGGTTTAGGTATTTCATCTTTTCCTTATATACATCTAAAGGTATAAAACCTTTATTTTCTAGAGAGATTTAGGTTGAGTATTCAAATGGTGGTTGAATATGGATCCAAGTCTAGGAGTAAGAGTGTGTTCATCATCAGATCTGATGTAGTTAGTCTATAAGTATTATCCCATAGTTTTATTTTAGATTTTTTTCATGGAAGTTTATGTTCTTGTTTTTCACTTTTTGTGTTCTTGGTTTTATTGGATTTTTTGGTAAAAATGGTTATCTAAGTGACCAATTACAACCCTCACAATCCTCATGGGATGCATAGAGGGTGATTTGACCATTCTAGGGCCACCCATGGGGTGTGTTGGCTTTCCCGTTCCTAGAAAATGGTAGGGTTAAGTGAAGGGTTGTCAAGTGAAAATGTGAAACCCATGTAGAACATGTTTTAATGGTTGATTATGTAGTAAATGGAATTATAATAGAGATTCTTAGGGTGATAAGTCGTAAGGGGTTGTTTGGAATGACATGAAAATGGGAAAATTGAGTCGAATGGGATTATTTCAATTGCTTAATGAAATTTGGTTATAAATGACTAAGAGGAATAGTGCATATTAAATGGTGAACTTATAATTTAATGATGGAATGGGAAATGGGGAGTATGTTAATGGGGTGTAATAAGGTAATGGATGAATATGTTGAATGGGTTAATACATTGGAATTTTGGTACACCTAATGGTTGAATGTAACAATTGGTTGTATTATGAGATATGAGAAATGTACTTGAAATGCATAATTAGGTAAATGATGGTGAAATGATTAATGGTCTAAATGGGTAAATGTATGGTCATTGATGAATTGGGCTAAGGCATAAGTGTTTTTGAATACACGTAAAAGTTTAAGGCATGAGAATGAGAATTTGGATAAATTGTTATGAATTCTAAATGGTAAACGTATTAATGGGTTATCAAATAGTAGTAATTACCATGTTGTTTGTTATTTATTATGATATCCAAAGACATTGTTTATTCTTGGTTGTGTTATGGTGTGGTTGTGCTGATTGTACAAATATGTATGTGCACATGTCTAGGTAGAGTGGGTGATTGACAAGATGTTCTATACCCACAGGTCAAGATAGACTGAGGCCCTAAACTCCACCCCAAAAATTCATGGTTTAGGGAATGTAACAGAGGCCCTATTCCTCTAAAAGTTGCATTCCACTTGGACTAAAGCTTCGAGGTGAGGATAATGTGTTGATGTGAAATGTGTATCCCTAGTGAGATAGGGACATGACTTATTTTCCATCTTCATTTTTATTGATTTCCTTATACCTGAGGATATGTATTCCTAACCTAAAGAGCATGTGTTAAAAATAGATTATGTAATAAATATGGTATAAGAATTGAAATTGGGATAGATTCTAGTCATGAATTAAATAAACCTTGCTAATGAATGGTACCCAAAATGGTCCTTGTTTACTTGCCATTTATTTTGTACTTGCATCCACTATCTATTGGACTGGATATTTTGTAGACACCATTGGTGGTGCCATACTGAGTTTTGTACTCACACCCTACTCAGGACGTCGTTGGGTACCCGAGCATATCTCTTTGTTGGTGGTCATGATAAAGGAAAAGGCCATACTATAGGATGTTTAGTTGGGCTTAGTACGTACATGGAGAAGGATCTGGACTTAGAGTTGGGACCTATTTTGGGATTTGGATTTTTGTCTTATTTTTGGGTTTTATTCACTTTTCACTACTAGTATTTCATGACATTGTTAGTGTTGAATTATGGTTTGTACCCAGTTGGTAGATGTTTGACTTTTATGTTTATTAATTATCTCATACTATTCCATTATTTATATTTTGTTCTATTGTGGCTTACTCTGGTAAAGAGGGTATAGTCTCCCCATGTGACTCATTAGACCCTCGCCGCTAGTCGGAAACCTTTGGCGTATAGGGAGGTGTGCTTGAGGTCATGAGACGATTTATCTCGGGGCCTCAGTTTCGTGGCCCCCGGGTCAGGGACGTTACAACTTGGATAACATTAAGGTGAATTTAGATGTTGATTTTGTAACTCAGGGAGGTTTGTAACATATCCCAATTATTTGGAAATCAAATACCACATAGTTCGGTATGTTGATGATTACACCTATGGAGGAGTCCCATTTAAGGAAAAACAATTGGATTAGGGCTTACACTCAAAAGGTTGTTTTTTAGGTTCCAATTTATTAGTATTATGGACCTTTTAAGTTTTTTAGTGGGTTCGGGGGTTATACTATATATGAGGCACAATTGAGTGTATGTAGTTGGGGCTTACACTCAAGGGATTCCCATGTGGCTGGGATTTATGCATGGAAGTAGCCCATTCAAAATAGAGGTTGGGGATTACATATATGGAGAAGGCTAATTGGGCATGTGATTAGGGATTATGCATGGAAGTGATCATTTGAAAAGAGATTTGGTCTTATTCTTAGAAGCAGGCCTTTGGAAAAGAGGTTAGGTCTTACACCTGGAAGAGACCCATTTTAAAGTTTGGGATTATGAAGATGTATTGATTTACAATATCCTTTAAGTCCACATGATTCATGCTCATTGTGAGAAACAAGAGAAAGAATTAGATATGAAGATCACACGATCCACTCTATTCACTGGTAGATGAGGTGATGGAGCCCAAAGGGAGTGGAGAGTGTGTTGAGTGTGTTCATTCCCTCTTTATTTTAGAAACTAGGATAGTCAAATTAGGGGATCTATTTAGATGTATCCCCTGGATAAGGTGAAGAGGAGTAAGAGTGACACCTCCTAGAAGAAGGGATAAGGGTTAATCCAGGAGGGATGCCCTAAAATTAGTTCTAGGGGTATGATCACATTCTATGTTGAAGGGAAAGTAAATAATGATCCCCTCTATCGCCACATAGAATGGGGAGGTTCATGTAAGTACCCTAAGGTTGAAAAAATCATTAACACGGTAATTTAAACATGAGGTCATTCTAAGGATGATCATTACTGTGAAGGTTTCACATATGACTCAGATTACCATGGGTATGTAAACTCAAAAGAACAAGTTGATGGCATGATGATCTTATCAAAAATATCAGGTTCATTTAGAAGGGGTCTTAGCCTGATTCCATTAGACTAGTTCATGATGGGGCCAACATGGGGTCTAATGACATGAAAAAAGTGAGTGATGGGAGGTGTAGAGTTGAATTCCTGAGGATTCCTGCATTCTACGTAGGAGGTTATTAGGCGGAATGGGTTCCCTCTGCATATCATGTTGTCATGCGGATAAGGGCATCTTCCATGTAGCATTGTGTTATTCAGACTGATGTTCTCTTTATGTAGTGTGTTTCTATGTGGGGACATGTTCTATCTGCATAGTGTGTTGATACATGGGGTTTAATTTTTCCCATGTAGAATTTTTCTATGTGGGGTAGGGTTCCACCCACATATAATTTTTTCTATGTGGGATGCTTGTTCACAGAGACATCCATTTATAACCTATGAAATGGTGTTATTAAAGGGGTTTTGATTTCGTAGACGACTGGATGATTTATTATTTCCTCCTTACGGATATGCATCATATTTTTACCTACTAGGAATTGATGGAGAGGCTCCAGTTTTTGTGTTGCCTCATCAATCATCACCTTCAGCTATCCTCGATTCAGTCTAATCGTTCCCTTTTTTGGTCCCCTGTATGTTATTTTTATAGAGGATTAGAGGGACTAGATATTTTCCTAGCTGGTCATCATTGGTGGGCCATAGGTATTCTTTTTTAGGAGCCTAAGGAGGATTCCCTGGCCTATAAATGACTTATTCAGTAGGGAGTGGTCATTTATATAGGGGGAATCATTTACAGAGCCAAAAAACATTGTTTTGATCCACAAATGACTTAGCTTTGTTTTCAGGAACCGATGATACCACCCCATCCCACGAATTACTTTGTTCATCAGGGTGGTTTTGTTCGTGGGGGAAAGAATCGTCATTAAACCTCAAAAATGAGTCAGTTTTCATTTATGAGAGCTTGTGGTACCACCTTTCCCCATGAACTATTTAATATTTTATGTGCTTTATGAAAATGATGGAACATCATGTAGAGTGGTTGTCCATGAAGTGACTTTTACTTTGGGTGATCACCCCTTTGAATGTTTTTCTTTGAGTTCATATTCATATATCTTCTTTTCCTTTTCCAAGTTAATGGAATTTTCTTGCATAATTTTTAGGACCCAATAAATATGTTCTAGGATTTTAGCATTATGAATGTGTTTTTAAAGTCTCACCAATATTTATACTAGATTTCTTCATATATATTACTCACTAAATAGTTTACTAGTGGGCTTTATCTGGTGTCTAGTAGTGATTTGTCAACAATTACATAAAGTTATAATGAGTTTAAAAAAATCATTTACTATTTAGAGAATATAAGGATGATTTAGTAATATCACATATAATATTATTGGACGATACATAAGTATGGGTTTTGGAATATATTCTTCAAGAGTTGAATAATATAAAATGTATCATATAATATAAAATGAAATTATTAATTATTAATTATTTCATATTGGTTGTATATGTGTCTATATTGATATGAATTTCTTAAAGTGTAATGATAATTGTCCTATAAAAGAATGAATTTGAGTTATCCCTAACCAATGTTTATCATGGTGTATTATAGGATATGATAAAATTATAATAGGTAAAATTATTGTATCGGGATATGAAATATTCTCCTGAGGCCCAAAATTGGTTTTTTTCACTTGATATGCCACAAAGTACACCACATGGATTTTATTTCAATATGTAGTTGGTATGCTAGAGGTTCATAGTTTATATTTTGATTCCCTGCTACCTCAAGTTAGTGATAAAACAAGCATGAGAACCTTTATACTCTGATAGCTTAATTACTTAGGCCTTGAGGATTAGATAATCATATGGTGGTTGGGTATGTCTCTAATTTTTTTTTTCTATTGCAGCTCAACCAATATGGTATTTTTCCTCTCCTGTGATTATAATGAAATATATGTCCTTAATTGAGATAGATTAAGGAAATGTATTTAAATACTCAAAATATACATATGATGTTCTTATATACTTGGATAAGGGGAATGTGATGTACTCACATGAAAAGTGAATGACATGTGATGTATTGATCAACCTTGTTAGTCAATACTTAGAGGGTTGAAAACATATGTGGATGATATATATTATTGAAATACTCTATATCTCATGGTCACTCAATGTCTTGAACAAAGGGATGATATGAAAATTTATACTTTCATATGATGATGCTGGTGGAAATATGTATATAGATATATGTGTTTAATATATATCAAATCAGATCCCTTTATATCATTAGTTTCATTGATTATTTACTAGAGAATAAACCTTGATTAAATTTCTGGATCTTGTGATTTATAATTATTTTTAATTCTACACATGATAGTGGGGTTACATTGTTTTGTTAACAGAATGGGGATTTATTTTGACTCAAAGATATTCACTAAGAATATTTTAATGTTTTATCCAATAGGAGTATTGGATGATATTTTATCCAGGTATTGTATATGACATAATATAAGTGGAAGTTAAAGATATATTCAAAAAAGTGTTTTACAATATTTATGAATGTATTTTTGGATATTATTTCACAAGTAATTGTATACAATACAATATAGGTCAAATTTCACAAAGCCCGCAAGGTATTAGTGAAAGTGGGAGAGTGAAAATAATATTCTTTAAATTCAAATGATATCATATGTTATGATATGTAGTGTTTTAGAGTATGTAATACATATGTAATAAGACAAATTTTATGTATTTATACTATATTGTATTTTATGATATATATATATATATATATATTGTATAGGCTTCCTTTGAAGAGTCATATTATATGACCTCATTAAGTCATGGAGACTTGATTCTTATGGTTTGATTCATTTTGAACTAATGTGATTCATAAATTTTTTATATAATTAACTATCTAACACTTGAATGTTATATACATTGGTTTTCATTGATTATCCATTTCATAAGATGAATCAAACTGGAGGGTTAACGGACAAGGGTTACATGAGATATAAATATAAGAATTACTCAGATTCTTATTAAATGTATGATAAAATTCAATTGATTGGGAAGTATTTGGGTACCCTTTATAAATTATTATATTCCATGGGTCATATACACACTTGTGTGTGAAATCCTCTTGAAAACCTTTTGCTGATACACTATCCATTATGAAGATATATTATTTCATCCTCATTAGCACCTTGAGGTACTAGCATATAATGTGGGTTTGGAAAATCTTTCCTAAATCATTTGGGTGATTTAGTGTAACCTATTGATACATCTCGAATGTAATATCCTTTCAGATATTACTTATTGATCTTTATCAATCATTGAATGAAGGTATCGATAGCGTATTACTATGTTTTAA
Source organism: Viscum album (assembly GCA_963277665.1). NCBI lineage: Eukaryota > Viridiplantae > Streptophyta > Magnoliopsida > Santalales > Viscaceae > Viscum > Viscum album. The sequence goes on from OY728138.1 coordinate 1,418,668,751, forward strand.
GGTATATGTGCTTTTTTAAAGTTTTATATGAATTTCAGTTTGAAATTCATAATAATATTTGGTTTCATGGTTTCTAAATTCTTATACTCCTTTTATTAATTATTAATATCACCTTATAAAAATTTCAAATTAAAAATAGAAATCTCCTAAATCATCCTCCACTCATCAACAACATAATAATAAATATGACCATGCATATTTCAACTCTATGTATCAGCTATAAAATTATATTTACCAAGAGTTTAAAATATATTAAATCCATATTTCTATACAAACTCAACCCAAATCCACTTAAATAAATTCAATTCCCAATATGAGAAAATTTATTGAAAGTTATCATGATATGTGAATATTATGATGTGATATCCAATATTGTAATGCTGAAAAATTTTCAAGGAAAACACTACAAATAGAAGCTCAAGATCATACATGGCATAACTAAATTCATGATGAAATAACTACTAAAACTCATAAGATATCAATCCTATATATTTTATTAAAATACATCCCTGAATAGTAGAATAATCATTTTAATAAACCACAAATATAACTCCTTTAGGAAAATGAATAGTGAGAAAACCGATAAATTTCAATTTTAGATATTCAAATTCATCTCGATACTAATATTTCTATAGTAAATCATGGTTATTTTTATTCAAAGTAATAAAATGTGTTTCAATCCAATAGAAATAAAATATTTACCTCTTATAAGTTCCTAAAGTACCAGAAAACAACACAATTCTATAACATTCTTGGGTGTTTACCAAGAAAAAACTACCTCTATTTTTGAAGGATCGATATTTAAAACCTATCGATACATGTTAAATTCAAGGAAATAAACCTCATGTGTATAGAACTTATACGTGGATAGATTTATATAAACATGATTTCAATAAATTATCTCAAAAATAATACTCAAATAATTAGAATTCTCTTCCTCTATCATCAAATACACTAGGATCAATGATGAAAACAAATACAAACATGCCTAAGAACTCAATAAAAATTTATTCCATTGGTATAATTAAAAATATAACAATATTAATGACTCTTTAAGTCATAACTATGAACTCTACAAGTCTATATAAATATTTTAATGAATTATTATGAAGAACATCCTCCTTCAACCTCATGTAATGACTTCCCAAAGATAAATTAATCTTCAAAAACCTGCTAGATTTATTAATTTAATTGAATTTTTAAAAAATCCTTATAAGTGATTATCTATTCTTGAACACACCTTACTTGAATACTGATAAATAACTTACACCTACATAATATAATTTTCCATCTTTGAAAACAACACTGGGACTTTCTAAGGAGATGCACTATTCTTGATGAATCCCTTCTGTAATAGATAATCAATATGAATTTAAACTCTCCTAAATTTGATTTATTTATCCTATAAGGATCCATAAAAATAATGGCACTTCAAGGTAATAAATTTATCCCAAAAATGATATCATGTAAAAGGGGTAGTTATATAACTTCTTTAAGAATAATATTAGGAAATTCATCCCAAACTTACAAAAAAACCTCCCAAAAGCACTTCTTGTGAACTTAATAGTATTTCTGATAGATGAAATGACATATAATTAATACTTATAAAATCTATTGGATCATTTTAAATTATAAAAAACTTTACACATTCACCATAAACATCCTAGAAAACCACTCTCCCTAGATAAAAATTAAAGATAGCTTGAACAAAATACAGCCAATTCATTCCAAGGATACCATTTAATGGTCATGTCTATTATAAGAATAACTCTCCAACTAATCAATACAGTCCTATCATTATCTCAATTATTTCATTAATTTAGACTATTTTCAACAACATCAAGGGTGTAATGTCCCCAACTCAGTGTCCTTTAAGTGACCAAGTTGGTTGTCTACATGATATTAGGCACGCCTCCTCATATGTCAGAGGTTTATGAGTAGCAGGGAGGGCATAATGAATATAGTGGGGAGACTATACCATCTTCTAAAGATTTTTAATGAGAGTGTAAAATAATATCATAGTAACAAAAAATAGCATAAAAACATAAATAAATAAATAGAAAACCAAGCTAATAAAATATTAAATGACTAAATGAAAATAATAATATAATAATGTAATGATAAGATAAATGTAAAAAAATGAAATGTTGAAAGTAATACAGATAAAATACTAAGTATTCTCAATTAAAGACAGAAAATACCCCAGTCTCAAACCCCATATCAGTAATATATCCCTGCTCCAACACATCCATCTTGCAAAAAATCAATAATAGTAGCCCTTTCCCATATCCAAACCATCATACATGAAATCTGTCTGGGTTCCAAATGGTGGCCCATCTTGGGTGTGAGTACAAATCATAAGGTCAACCCCACCATGTTCAAAAAAAAATATGGTATTATAACTATCATGTAACACCCCAGGTAAATAAAGAATATGACATTTTCATATTTATCCATATTTGTGAATAAAATATTAATATGTCTTTAAATGGGATGCTATGCTCGATGGCGTACCCAACACGCAATAATGAGTTTCTTGGGAATCTTACGTTGCACTCTAATAATAAAATTATATTATTTTAAATGGTAGTTAACATGTAGCCGTTGTATTGGCGGGAATGGATATAAATAACTAAAATATGATTATATATGTTTTTAAATATTTTTACATTTATCCAATAAAAGATAAAGGCATAAAATACAGAAAGAATTCAATTTTAGGCGTATATGCCCTAGTTTTCACTAAAGGTTCACTTATAGCCTTTTGATGGCGGACCGTCATTAAATATAGTTTTGTTCACTCTTATAAATTCTTTTAGACCAAATAAAACTCTTCTTAAGAATTGGGACATCAAAATTTACTTTGTGTAAATTTTTGGTATCTTTCTGATAATGTTCATTTTTTAATGAATAGTGTAAAATGTTGTATTTTAATTGAAAACCTATTTTTAATTTAATTTATTTATATGATTTGATTATCTTTTTAACTGGTTTTAAAGTGAAATTAGAATATATTTTTACCATTAAATCCAATAGTGGTCATTGGAATTAATTTCACTTTGAAATCAGACTTAAACTAATGTCAATCTTTTGATACTTATTGTTTTATAAAAACACGCTATTTGCTCTGACAGTGGGAATTAATTATTAAATTAATTAATGTGACTTATATGTTTTGAATTTTCTAAAATAGACTTCATTTTTGAATTAGGAATATCAAATATAGCTTAGGGTGAATTTTTGGTAATTTTTTGAAAAACTTCAATTTTTGATGAATAGTGAAACCACTAAGTGGTACTTATAAAAACTGATTTTCCGTTTAAATGAAATTTTTCCATCATTGTGTTTTGAATTTTAAAAATCCAACATACATGGTTGTCATTAGTATGTAAAATGTGGTTCAATGGGATGAAATTAATTTTTTGGTGAATAGTAATTTTTTCATTAATCGCGATTAGAGGTAATTAGTGTAATTTAAGGTAAAAATGATATTATAAAAATATGAAAACACCATGACACTTGTCCTACCCCTATTGTATGAGTCATGGACGACCCAGACAACCCATCGGTCGATTTAGGGGACCCTATGGAGCCTCTTGGGTGAGATAATGACTTTAATGCCTTTTTTTAAATAAAGGTGAAAATGACACTAACATAAATTGTTTTACTAAAACAATTTTTAGAAGGGGTTATACTAATAATAATTTTGTCTATAAATACTATTTGGAAAGATAAAAAGATTTCCTACATCAGGATATTTTTGTTATAATTTTTAGACATTAAATAAATTAATTTAATTATGACATCAAGATGATGCAACGATGACCTCATTAATGAACAGTTTAAATAAAATGAAACGATAATATAAAACCTAAGACCTACACTTGTCCAAAAACTATTGTATGGGAATATTTCGAAGCTTTATCATCTTATCTTAGAAATATATCAATGTGGGACCTTATAAATTCGAAACACTTTTGAAAATAAAATAATAGTTTCATGATTTGAAAAAGTGCCCCTCCTCTCCTCTTATAAAAGGCCCCCACCTCTACCTCATTTCACACACTCCTCAAGCCTTTGGCTCGGCCATCCCCTACCCATTTACTCTCTACACATCCCTCTACTCATCCTAGAGGATTCCCTTTGGGAATAAGCCTTTCAAAGGAAGCCTTTAGGCTCGAATCAAAAGGAGTTACACTTTTAAAGGTAATTCATTCTCTCATGTTCATTTGTTTTATTTTGCTTCTCCAACCCCCTAAACTCTTTTTATTTACTTATTTTGTAACAAAACCAGTATCTTAAATATACTAGGATGTTTTTATAAGATTTATTCTAGCTACCCTTTCACACAACTATATCAAGTGGTTAAAGAACATATGGTTTCCATGGATGGCGAAATTCTGCCTCCCGAAACGATGATTGTTCAATACTCATTTAACACCTTCAAAGGTGGCCATTATAATGTCACTATTTTTATATATGATATATAATATGTTTATTCTTTCCTTAAGCTTCTGTATTTTTCATTTATGGCATACCATTATTGTTTCCATTATGGGTAAACACGATATCTTCATTTTAGGAAGTGTGGACTACCGCCCCCTGAAAGTGATTTGATTCGTTAATACCATATGTGGGATGTTTAAAGGATAAAGTTAATGATATTATATATGTTATTATACTGGAATTATAATATACTCTTATATCATTATGATTCCATTCCAGAAATACGAAATAGAAATGGAAGCAGCGTTCATGCGTACGTACGGCTTACCGTCTCCATGAACGGTGCATTTCATTTCTTACCTCTAAATGTGATGTAATATTATAAATACATGTATATTCTGAATATATATGATATATATGTTATCCAAATCATTAATATCATTCTGGATATAACGAACCTTTGACCAAATTAACAACATGCAAGTGTAAGAAGTCTATTTTTGACTTAAGAACCAAATACCGACAAAATGAACATTATTAACTTAAATGATTACATGATGTTCATAACATGGTATAAAAGGAATAATGAACTTGAAAAAGGTTCTTAAGCAAGTAGAGATTAACTCAAGTTTATTATTCAGAAGATTAAAGAACGGTCGGGTCAAGTCGGATACGAGGTAAGGGATCTTACTCCTCTCTTTCTTTTTAAGTACACTCTTTTATGTCATTCCCTCTAAAGCTAATATTTCTTGTTATTGGGATGTTATTTTATATTACACTTACTGTAATTTTTATGTTAATGTGATTAGAGACACTATTCTCTCTCATCAATCCACTTTGGAAGTTTTGAATGGCGTCGTTAGGCTGCCGAATTTTCGTAAGAGATCTAACTTCTCTCTTTCTTTTTAAGTACTCTCCTTTATGTCACTTCTTTTAAGCTCATCTTTGTTATGTTGGGGGATGTTCTTTTATATTCCTCTTTCTATAAACTTTAAGTTAATATGATGAGATACCCTATTTTATCTCATCAATCCATTTTTTTAAGTTTTATGAGGCGTCGTTAGGCTGCCGAGTTTTCATAAGGGATTTTTCATCTCACTTTTATTCCCGTGAGATTTATGCTACATTTGCCACAATTTCCTTTGAGTGGTGTATGTAATTCCCATTATTCTACTCTTTGTGTAATATACTTTAGTTTATGAGTATTTACATCAAGGATTTATTGTCCTTCTTTCATGGGGTGTATGTTTTGAAAGATACCCAAGTCGGTAAGGGAACCTTTCACCCTCCTCTTTTTTAATAGACTTCTTTTGTTGGGTCTTTTAATTTACATATTTTTATGTTGGGATATGTTCTAATATATCCTTATTGATGTAAATTTTATGTCCAAGTGATGAGATACACTTTTTATCTCTCATCAACTCATTTTCATGTGACGTCGTTAGGCTGTCAAGGGAACTTTTTAACCCGATTTTGATTTCTTTGGGTTCAACATGTAGTTATTGAATATGTCATCCTTTGAATATGTGTGAATGACCTTTGATTATTTTAAACTTAATATCCACTTATATTTGGTGTATTAGTTTGTCGCACATAATTATGTAATTGATTTATCCTTAAACCAAGGATACCGTCTTTGTATGGGACTTCGTCTCAATCTCCTTTCATTGAGGCATATTTTGTTTTATACACAACCTTCTTTTATACGGTGTATAAACCCCTTTCAATTTTACGTTTATCCAAAAGGAATCTTTTTTATACGAAGCGTTTTACTAAACGACAAAAGGGAATGTTTTTGTCGTACGTATGCGGAGACAACAACTTCTCCGCCGCCGTGACCGTTATTTGAGTTTCGGCTTCCTCTACAAGCCATACCTTCTTTTAAAAAGAAAAATAAATACCATGTTTTAATTTTCTTTTATTTTGGTATTGAAAATGGTTTTCATAATGTTTTTATATCAATGTGTTGTATTGATATCTTGTGATTGAAAGGTGGAAATGTTATGTTTCCTTTAAGCATGTTTTATGTGATACGATTATGTTGAGGTTCTTGGGCATTATTATGAAGACGGGTGGTTCTGTGATAAACTAAGGGCGGGTGAGCCCGATATAGCTCTCCAATGCATTGGGTAACGTGAAGGAGTGAAACGTTAAGGTTTCTCTGAAGAGATTTTAGGGAATATACTGTGATGGGTATTCCAAACGTAAGCAAGAGGGTTACTCCCTACGTAAGAATGTTATGAATGCCTCAAGTTACCTTTATGCCTTATGATTTCTATGATTTATTCATGATTTGATGAGGTATGTTAAAGTGCCTATGTTTTATGGGTAAAGTATGATTTCATTCTTATGTATATATGAACTCATGTTTCCTTTCCATATTTTTTATAACCCTTGCTGAGCTTTTTATGCTCATCCCAAGTTTTTGAAATGTTTTTCACAGGTCAAGGGAAAGGTACATGATGTGATGATAGTGTCAAGGATGTGTCAAGAAAGAATCCGTGTTTTATTTTAAATATGTTTCCATTGATGGGAAGAGTGAATATTGTCTTTTATGTAACCACTTTTCTTTAAATGTGGAATGTAATGCAATTTTCATGATCTAATTCTCTAAAACTCTAAACCTAAAAATATCTCCAATGTGTAATCTTGTATTAACTCAAGATTAAGTAAGGTTTAAGGCTGGGGCCTTATATATCGTGCATGAAATATAGTAAGAATAGTGTATTAATTTAATAAATTAAGATTATACATAAAGTAGACATGTCGATCCCCCAAGCTTTAAGTTGATACACAGGGCCGTCCAAACTTGTTTTTACTTACTGTTAGGTATCTTTGTCTAAGGGTGAATCCTCCTGTATTAGGATGAATTGCACAATTTTGTGACAGATTCTTTTATTGAGGATGAATCAATCATAACATCAAAGTAACAAAAGACCTCTTCTGAGAAGAAATCTAGATTATCTCCCTCAAGAATCCAAAGACTGCGAATATGGTCCTCATACATCTGATATAATCCTATAATCTACCCACATGCATCTAGTACCAGTGCTCCTATTTCTTATGTAGTACAAAAATCAGGCACCAGTCCCACAGGAATAATCATAAATCATGATTCATATCCATACAAACTCAACATGCCACTAAGAATACCAAACTCAGAAATCGATCATAATTGATGTCACATGAGCTCAACAGATAATAAAAAAATTCATAAGGCCAAAATAAAACATAGAATATATACCACACCAAGGAATAGTTATCAATTCATAAAATTATCCTTTATCTTTCCAGTCATGTTTCATAAAACCAATATTTCAATTATCCTAAAAAATATATCAAATTTTTCCATTTATCATTTAACCCTAAGTTCATTAACATATTAGTTAACTAATTTTAACCAATTTTAATCTAACTTGTGAAATTACAAAATTAACATGTTATTCTAATTCATACGACTAATATAACAATCAATCATTTTTTTATATATCTCAAGGATTTAATTTCAAGCTGACCAAGTCTCAACAAGGTCAAAGGGTGGAACACCAATTCGCTAGTCACAAGTCTCAGTATCCATGCCTATGGATCCCATTGATGGACAAAAATAAATTATTATTATTTAACTGGGTTTATCTACTTAATTAAGATTCACACATGATTTTATTGTGTGATCAAACATATTACACATACTATGGATAATTAAATCCGAAAAATGGGATAGTTTTTAGGCCATTTGCCTTAATTTGGAGATCAAAGAAATCCTCTTTAGGGAATTAAAATGAAGAAAAACAGAAAATGGAATCATAAGGAAAACCTAGGTCACATATTAATCAAGATCAAACCCCAATTTAATGATGATCAAGGGATCACACCCCAATAATAGAGAAAAGTGGAAGAAAAGAGAGATCTAAAGAGAAGAAACTCACCAGAGATCAAATGGTGGATCAAGAAATACATAAAGGGATTAATTAATCCAAAATATACCAGATTCCCCCTAGGGTTTAATATAGGAGATTGAATGGGGATGAAAATAAAATCATACACACAATGTGGTTTAAAACTATTCATCCTGAGATATTCATGATGTGAACCCCTATCACAATATAAATTTATCAATTTATAAGATATGATAAAAAATGAATCTTCTAAAGCTAAAATAACATTGACAGACTATTTCAAAACATGAACCAATTTCATAGTGTATAAACCTTTCATGATCAGAACCAGTTCATGCCTTATTCCTAGTAACATGTTCACGTCATGTAACCCATTCATGATATGAAAATGTACTGCAGGTAGATTAAAACCTAGATTTTGCATAAAAACCCAAACCACCTCTAAAGATTTATAACCCCACAAATAACCCTCATAGGACATTGACACATTTATACATCAACTCCATTAATTCATAAAAACAAACATCCTTGAACTTTATGTCATTTTCCCTGAAAAGATATATCCATCCCCAAAAGAAACTCGGAAACTAAGGTTTAAGAAGAAAAGAAAAAGAAACTAAAATAGGTTAAAACTAGAAAGGAGAATACCTTAAAAAATATAGGATCTTAAAACCACCCCACCATATAAAAACTGTAATGAACCAAACTATTATAAATAAAATTTTCCTTTACAATTTAATTAAATGTATTATTATATAAAACACTTGAAATTATTTGGTTTAATTATATTTTATCATATTTAAATGACCTTTAAGAATCTTTACCATTATTAATATAGTCATTTAATAATGATTACATGATTAGTATAAATACAGGTTTTTAACAAATTCAATTGACACTAAAAAAAGGAAGTGATAGCCTCAACCAGTAGAAATGTACCCAATGAAGCCCATTTATTAGAGATTCCAAGGGAGATAGAATCACTGGGAAATTAAATTGACCAATCCCAAGATGATATCCAATAAATTAATTAGGATAAAAACTTTTTATGGGAGAAGTTCAAGATTATCGAGATCACAGCTCACACCCTGTACGTCGAACCACCCCATGAAAGTCTCATAGTCGTACACCTTACTCTTAGGGTGTTTTCTAGTGTATTAATGGGATATGTATGAAGACCCTATAAATTTTATTATGTACATAATTTTTTATATAATGACAAATATATTTTCATCCTATTATTATTACACTATAAATGATTTTTATTTGATAGAATAAAACAAAAATAGTGTTTTTGGGAAGTATTCAAATCCAATTAAGAAATTATTTTGATGAATTAAATTATTTTTGAAATAAATAATATTTTCATAAAATATTATTATTAAATAATTTTTATTAAATATGAATTATCATATAATTTTTATAAAGTCAAATGTAATTTTTATAGGGGTTTGAAAATTGTTATTTTCAAAAAACCCAGCATTTCTTAATAAATGTTGATTTTATTTTAAAAGTGATAATTAAAATATTTATAGAATTATTTACATAAAATAAATATTATTTTTGGAATTATAAAATCAAAATTATTCAATGGAGAATTTTTCATAATTTTCTGAGACGGTCGATTGTTTGGGTAAAAATTAAATATCGTATAAATATACTTTGTGTATTATGACATCATAATGACCCCAATGTGATGTATTAAATACTATAAAAGGTATACATGACTATATATATGTTTTATATGTAAAATAATAATATTTTAATTTTATTTTATTAAATTTATAAGTCGATTATGAATCCTCCAAATCAATTAATATATTTCAAGGATTTCAAATCATTTCTTTAAAAATATTAACCGCCTCCACATAAGAAAGTGTATTATTTTATTAATATTGGACCTTGGAATTATAAAATAATTAAAAACTTTCACATTAAGTAGAAACCTTGGGTCAAACCATGTGAATGTTTTTTGGTTTTGGTTATTTTATTATATAGATTCGAAAACCTATGTTTGAGAAATAATAAAGAAATGCCCAATCTTTTCATATATAACACCACCCAATATCCCATATATTTTCACTAAAACTACTTTTACTACTATATTAATCTTACTTACCCTCTATATATTCCTCCCAAGGTTCCCCTCAGTTTTAAAGAATCATCTCCCAAGCATTTGGAGCCATACTCTCAAGTAAGGGGTCCTCACCTTCTCTTCTTTATTCAAGTATTCTTATTATCCTATAAATTATATTTTCAATTTCTTATGTTTGGATATGTATTTAAATGTAACTATTAATTAATATTTTATTTCCAAATGATGTGATACCCCTTTCTCTCTCATCAAACCTTTTTATGAGTTTTTAAGTGACGAGGTTATGTTGTGGAAATTTCACCGCAATTTTCCCTGCCAAAACAATTGTGTAGTGAATACCATACCCATTTCCTATCAATTTTTTTTACCTTTATACACTTATAATTATTTGATTTGGGACTTGATTTTTTTTATTACACACTATTTTATCATGGAATAAAATTTGATGATGAATGAATCCATGTTTTATGATCTATGTGGCACACTTAAGCATGAGAATGAAATGAATGTGATGGGTGCGCCCGAAATTATATAGTACTACAATGAATTGGGTAATTTTTAGTCTCATGAGGTGTAATGTTAGGATAGGGAGTGAACCTAATTTATTTATAATACTTTTTAAATCTGATATCTTAGTAGTTATCCTTGATCTATGTTTATGATGTAGTGTTTTAAGTTGTTACCACATTTCCCATGTTATGATTATCATGCTATATCATGCCTTGTTATTCATGTTACTTTTATTACCTATTTTTATTTCTATTTTATAAAATTTATATCCTTATTTTGTGTTTATTCCTTGAATATTATTTATATATCACCCCATTTTCATGTATTTCCCCAGGTTATCCCATACAGTTTTAAGTTCGATTGAATATTATTACAATGTTAAGGAAGTTTTCAATAAAGACAATGTATTCCCAATTTTAATTTGTTATGTAATGTACCTAATTCTCAAATAACCTATAATATTATAGCTTCCTATTTTTATTAAGTGTAATAATATGTAATAAATAATGTATTAATGTGAAATAAATAATAGGGTTGTTGTAGTTGGTATCAGAGGAAACGTTTAGTCATTTTTTGGATTAGAATTACAAAACTCTTGAGAAATCCATAAGGATAATACTAAGTATAAGAAAAACATCCCTAAATTGTGTTAAGTACATAGTAAGTGGTTTAACAAGAATATAAATCCTTATATAGATACTACAAGTTGGTGTGAATCTGGAACAGATGTACCTAGGGGTAACAACTTCGACAAGGTGTGTCGGGCCTAACTCGACGTAACCTGGTACACGACAATGATCCTTAATATGCAGTTGTTTTAACAATCATATGGGGTATAATTTGGTAAATTAATAATCTAATTACAAACCATTATTAAGGGAAAAAATTCCCATGATAATATATGTCATAAAATAGATCATGGAAAACATTGATTGAATCCTAGAAATTCATAAGTTAAGGAAATAATTAGAATTTTTAAGTTATCCCTTTAATTTAATTGGATTTTATTTTATGTGTTTAATAGTTTAAAATAATCATCCCTAATTTTAATTTTATTCCAGACACTGGTCGGAATTATGAGGAATTGGGTTAACAATCAATGTAACGAGAAATGTGATGATTTCCCCAATGAGATTCTTATCCCAATGGGAGATGGAATTAAGAAATTTATGGTGCTAATCTCTCAGCTGAAACTAGTTTTGAATAGAACTTGAGCCTTAGCCCAGTTGGTGAGGACTCTCTAAGTGCATCCATGAGACCCAGGTTTAAAACTAGGCAGAGGCATAATTATGGGGCACTATAGTAGTACTGCAGCAAATACTGTAGTATAACTGTAGCAGGTATTATAGTCGTTACAGTAGCAGGTAATGTTTAGTAATGTAGCAGCCAGAACTATTCACCTTGGGCCACCAGTTTGGTCTTAGAGTCCTTAAGGCCTTTAGACCACCTAGGCCTTCGGGTCAGTAAATCTTTTGGGACACCTTAAGGCCTTTAGGCCACCTCAAAAAAGACCTTCACGACCACCTAATATGCAGTTGCCTAGACAGATTCTACATAGAACTAGCTCTAGAAGAGTAAGAGAAAGACACATTCACCAGAGTAGGGCTAACAGATTTGGAAGAATGAGAGGGTATGGCATTTCTATCGGTATCAGGCCTGTGCATCTCTACATAGGATAGATTACCAAACAGTGATACAAAGGTGGAGAGCTGATCACGTTGCAAATGCTAGGGAGGGGCAATTTCAAGTAGTCATAGTTTGTTTAATTTTCTTAAGACCTACAGGTCTTGTAATGTCTCTAAGCCTGCATGAAATGTAATATTTAAGCCTATGGGACTTTTAAGGGTCCCCCATCATCCCTTTTAAGGGGGTTATCAAAAATCAATAAAAAAGCTCCTTTAGGCCATTCAGGAACAAGTTCTGAATAGACTCATAGATCAAGAGGAACTTCAAAATCACCCTAAGAGAGAATAAGTTGTGATTGAGTGCTTTATGTGACAAAGACCTATGATTTTAAATGGATCATTTGATCTATTAATCATGAAATAATGGATCAACTCCATTTAGAATATCTTTTCCATCCTTCAATGTTTCAAAAAAGAGAAGTTTCTACTAAATTTTTATCATATGAAGAGAGAATCTTATCATTGGTTAACATTGATCATGAATATGAAGCCTGAGGAAGAGATCAAAGTGATGAGGTAAAAGGAATTCTGGAAAAAATCAATAAATACTTTCCTCACACTCTCGTATTAAAATGTTAATGAATTTCCTTTACCTCAAGAAAAAAGATGATAGATCTATCAGGGAATACAATGAAAACTTCACAATGATTTCATGATACACCTAAGACTTTTTTGTTACCCCGTAATTCAACATTGACCACTTCTTTGGTGGGATAAAACCGAGTCTATGAAAATCCCTGGAAATATGAGACTTTGACAGATATGAGGAAATTGTCTGATGTGGCCTCGAAATAGAAATGTAGATCGGTGCATCTCAAGGGTATCATGGGGATAATAATTTTAATGTGGATTTTAATTCTATCCATTTGATAGATAAATCTAATAGTGCTACTAAATTTTAGAATCCACTTTTCAAAGGTGTGGAAAGAATAACCTCAAAAATTTCTTGAGGTGGTGAGGAAATTCTTTAGGTGTGGGAAGGAAGGAAAACTAGATAATGATTGACGAAAATTTAAACCAATTATTGTGATGGAGGGTAGGAATGCTCTGGTCAACCCTCGGTGCATTTTTCATTGCTTAAACTACAAGGAAACAAGGAACTTTACAAATCAATTCACTTATCCAAGGGTTTTCAGAGACAACCAACAACCTCCAAGGCCAAAAGATACAGTTTTTTCCATCACAATCGTTGAGGTGGATCTTGAAAATGATATGTTAATAGTGAAACTAGTCAGTCATTTAGTAATATAGAATATATTGTTTTATTCTGGTTCTATGAATTTCTTTATATTGTGAAATATTGGAATAACTATTCAAAAACCACCACAAATCATGGAAGTAGAGCTGTTGATGAAAACAGAAAATGGAGAAATTAGTTCATCTTAATTTTATAACTCATACCCTATAACAATTTTCCGGCCAAACATCCCATTTATCCTTTTCATACCCCCTTTACTATTATTTTTTGTAATTTTTAGCATTGATTTTTGTTCCCAATATATATCCAACATAAATCATTGTGAGAAGTAAATCACTCTCTGTATTGTGAATTGACCCCGGATTTTGTATAAGTGAAAGGATGAGGATTCATATTTTTTAGCACTAATATCATAAGAATGGATATTATTTCCCTACAAGATTGTGTATCTAGCTCAAATTATTGAGTATAAGGAAAGAACAATCCTCGAAGACATGAATATTGTGAGGGAATATGATGATGTGTTTCTCAATGATTTGTCTAGTCTTTTTCATATCCAAGAGGTTGAATTTTAAATTAAGATTATACCTAGGTAATTTCCATTATCCATGAATCCATATATAATAGTTGTTGTGTAACATTAGGAGTTGAAGAAACTACTACAACAGAATCTGGATAAAGGTTTCATATGCCCAATTGCTTCCCCATGGGGTGCACCATTCCTCTTTTTCAAGAAGAAGAACTGGTCAATGCGCCTTTCAAATGTTTATCATGAGACTAATAAGATCATGATAAAGAATGAGTATCATATGCCATGAATTAATGAATTTTTCAATCAGCTATATGGAGAACAATACTTCTCTAAGGTGGATCTACGGTCAGGGTGTTACCAAGTTAGGGTGAAGAAGGAGGATATCCCATATACTACTTTTCAAGAAAGGTACGGGTACTATGAGCTCATAGTAATGCTATTAGAAATCACTAATTCTCTATAAATTATCATGGACTTGATGAATATAGTCTTTACATATTACCTAGATAAATTATGATTAGTATTTATAGATGGTATTCAAATATACTCTAAAACCAACGAGGAGCATGAGGATCATCTAAGCACTGGGATAAATATGTTATGAAAAGATAATATTGTTTTCAAGTACAAAAGATCTAGGTTTTCATTGAAATAAGTCATATTATTCGTACATATCGTCACATAAAATGGAATATCTATGGACCCTTAAAAATAGAAGGAATTGAGGGATGGTTGAGGACAACATCAATGACAGATATCCATAGTTTCCTTGGATTATCTGGGTATTATCATTATTTTATGAAAATTTTCTCATGCTTTTCAAACCCTCTAACGAAGATAAATCAGAAGTAAATCAAGTTTTCATGGAATGATGAATATTAAGAGAGATTAAGGGAGTTAAAAATTAGGCTTATAACTACCCTTTTTCTCAATCTACCCACTAGTGGTGAACTTTTCATTATATTCATAGATTCTCTGAAGAAGGGATTGGGTTGTGTGTAAATTAATAATGGAAAAGTCATAGACTATGCTACAAGGAAGTTGAATGTTCATGAACAGAACTACCCAACACATGATCTGGAGTTCGTTGAAGTAATATTTTCTTTGAAAATATAGTGGCTTTATCTCTTTGGGGATATGTATGAAATATATACAGATCACAAAATCAAAAATATATATTCACACAGAAAAAGTTGAATATGTGCCAACAAATATGGTTAGATCTAATCATGGACTATGACTGCAAAATCCACTACCATCTTATTAAATAGAATAAAGTGGAAGATGCCTTAAGAATAAAGGATCTAGTAATTCTAGAATTGATGAGAATTGAGTTTGATTCAATCTTCTTATATTTGAAAAGTATGTGCATGGTAATCATAAAGGAAGGACCATAATCAACCCTTTCAAAAATTATTTCTCAACCATCCATTTTAGTAAAGATAATGTATTCTCAAAGAAATGAAGTCGGAATTTAGAAGAATGTAAAAAAACTATAAGAAAATGGAAATCCTATGAATTCAATGTTAATGAATAATTATTTGTGATATTTAGTTCAATACTATATGTATAATCAAATCCTGGGTTAAATAAGAATCTGTTAGATGATGCACATAGATCAACCTTCTCTGTCCACCTAGGAAGCACAAATATGTATTGAGATCTCTGAGAACACTATTGGTGAGACAATTTGAAGAAGGATGTCACAAAATATACATCAATATGTATGGTATGTCAGAAAGTGAAGTCTTAAAGTAAAAAATTCTAATAGGGTGATGCGACCATTACCCATACCGACATGGAAATGGGAAAACATCACCATGGACTTTTTCACCAGACTTCTAAATAAATATATAGGAAATAATGTTATATGGGTTGTGGTGGATTTTATTTCAAATACTGAACACATCATTTTAATTTGAGATGATTTCTCACTGGATTAAACTGAAAGGATATACATTAGATAATCGGTGGGGTTTCATGGAACACCACTATAAATTTTATCTGATCGAGATCCAAGGTTCACCTCAAAGTTCTAGAGGAATCTCCAACATTATCTGAATACTGAGTTGAAATTCATCATGGATTATCACCCTCAAATGGATGGCTAATCTGAGTGGACTATCCAAAAACATGAGGACATGTTGGGAGCATTCTCAATTGACTTCAAAGGAGGATCATACTAACATATTCCCCTAGTCTAGTTCTATTAAGAAAATAATTTCCACTCAAAAATCCAAATGACACCCTATAAATATATTTATAGTAAGAGGTGTAGAACAACTTCATGCTAGGATGAATTTAGGGAATTAAAACTTCTAGTTCCAAAAATGGTCGAGGAAATTGTGGAAAAGGTTAAGATCATTCAGCAACACATCATGGATTCTCATATTTGATAGAATATTTATACTTTCAATCATCAATGAGACCTAGAGTTTAATGTTGGAAACATAGTAATCCTCAACATATCTTCATTGAATAAAGTGGTGAGATTTTTGAATAATAAAAAGCTTAGACCAAAATACATCATCCCCTTTAAGAACCTAGATCGCATTAGAGTGGGGGCCTACCAACTTTAACTCCCATATAACCTATCACAAGTACATGATATATTCCACATATCCCTCTTAAGAGAGTAAATACCTAACCCCTCACATGTACTCAATCCAAAGGTGGTTCCATTGGAGAATGACCTTTCCTATGAGGACTAGACGATGAAGATCTTAGATTTTAGAGACAAAGTTCTACTAAATAAGACAATGCACTAGGTCAAAGTGTTCTGGAGAAACCAAAATTTTGAGGAAGCAATGTGGTAACTAGAGGAAGTTATGAAACAAAGTTACCATTATCTGTTTTAGTATGGAAAATGAAAAATTTGAGGGTGAAATTTCTTAATCGGGAATATTGTAACGACCCAAACCGTTATAAATAAAATTATCCCTTGAAATTTAACTAAATGTATTATTATAGAAAAAACATAAACTTATTTGTTTTCATTGTATCCTATTATATATAAATGAACATTAATAATATTTACCATTTATAATATATTCGTTGAATAGTGATCACATTATTCATATAAATATAGGTTTTTAAAAAAATCCAATTGAAACAGAAAAAGTAAGTGATGGCCTCAACCAGTAATATTGTACCCTATAAAGCCCATTTATCATAGCTTACAAGGGAAATAGAATAACTGGGATTTACCCTCGACTAAGCCCAATCTGAGATCAAAAAACTTAATCATGAGAGAAACTGTTTACATGAGAAGTTCAAGTCTATTAAGATCATGACATAAAACCATTTCTCCAAACTACATCATGAAAGTCTCACTTTCACGCACCTTAGTATTAGGGTGTTTGATAATGTATTAAATGGATATATATTAATACCCTAGAAATATAAGTATATAAATTATTTTTAGATAATGATGAATATATTTTCATCCTATTATTATTACTTTATAAATGGTTTTTATTTTGATACAATAAAACACAAATAGTATGTTGGGTAATATTAAAATTCAATTAAAGAACTTATTTTGATGAATTAATGGATTTTTAGAATAAATAATCTTTTAATAAATTATTATTTTGAAATAATTTTTATTAAATAAAAATGATCATATAATTTTTATAAATTTGAATCTTAATTTTTATAAGGGTTCGAAAATTGTTACTGTCAAAAAACACAACATTTATTAATAAATGTAATTTTTATTTTAAAAGTTAAAATACACATATTTAGAAAATTATTTATATAAAATGAATATTAATTTTTTAATATTAACATCTAAATTTAACAATGGTGATTTTTTCATAATTTTCTGAGAGTTGAATTTTGGGGTAAAAAGTAAATACCGTATAAATATACTTTTTGTATTATGACATCATAATCACCCAAAAGTGATATATTAAATAGTATAAAATGTATCCACGACCAAATTTGTGTTTTATATTTAAAAATATTATAATTTAAGTTTATTTTATTAATTTTATAAATCCATTATCAATCCTCCAAAACCATTAATATATTTCATGTTTTTAAAATCATTTCTTTAAGAGTATGACTCACCACCACATAATCAAGGGTTTTATTTTATTAATTTCAGACCATGGAATTATAAAATAATTAAATAATATCCCATTTTTTAGAAACCATGGTCAAATCCATGGTAATTGTTTTTGGTTTTGGTTATTTTATTATATAGAGTCCAAAACCTATGTTTGAGAAATAATAAAGAAATCCCCTCCCATTTCCTATATAAAACCATCCAAGATACAATTTACATTCACTAAACTCATTGGATCACATCCTTAATCTTCTATAGTCTCTATATGGTCCTACCAAAGTTCCCCCAAGATCTTAATAAGATCCTCCCAATCATTTGGAGTCACACACTCAAGTAAGGGATCAACACCTTCTCATCATTATTCAAGTTTCCTTATTTTCTTATGCCTAATATTTCAAATAACCAATGTTGGGATTTGTATTTCATGTCCATATAACTAAGTATTTTATTTCAAATGATGATAGTCCCCTTTCACATTCATCAGCATTTTTTATGAACTTTTAAGTGACGTTGTTATACTGCCGAAATTTCAACATGATTTTCCATGCCAAAACAATTATGCAGTGAATACCATACCCATTTAATATAAAGGGTGTTCACCCTTATACAATTATAATTATTTGATATGATACTTACATATGTTTTTTATAAACTCTATTGTTGTGTAATAAAATATGATGATGAATGGCTCCATGTTTTATGAGTTTTGTGGCACACTTAAGCATGATATTGAAATGATTGTGATGGGTGCGCCCAGAATTACATAGTCCTCTAATGCATAGGGTAATGTTTAGTCTCATGAGAAAAAAATTTGGGTAAGGGAGTAAACCTAAATCATTTATTATAATTTTTCCATCATGATGTCATGGAATTTAGCGTTGACCTATATTTATGATGTAGTGTTTTAAGTTGTTCCCACATTTTCCATGTTAGGATTATCATGTTATATCATGCATTATTATTCATGTTACTTTTGTTAACAATTGATATTACCATTTTATAACGTCTATTAAATTATTCCATTTTTATTCCCTTACTGGTCCTTCTATCTCACCCCATTCTTATGCATTTCCCAGGTTATCCAATACAGTTTTATGTTTGATGGAATATTATGATCATGTTAAGGAATTTTTCAATAAAGATGATGTATTCCCTATTTTTAGTTGTTAATTAATGTACCTATTTCTCAAAGAAACTATAATTATCGATCTTCTAAGTCGAATTAAGTGTAATCCTATATAATAAATAAAGTATTTATGTGAAATAAAGGATAGGGTTTTTATAATAACTCGTCCCCGAGATGCTCCAAGAATCATTGTGGGGTCTCTATGAACAAGTATAGCCACTGTGCTCATGTATCATATTCCTTCTCCCAAGTATATACTTTAAAATTATCATGATACTATTTTACTCATACTATAATTATTGTATTTACCTAGAGATACTTCCTGCTAAGGTCTATAGTCCTTATCAAATGATCCTCGAAGGATGCATCTACACCAAGCTCAATGTGCTCGAGTATCAATGGCTACCATATGAAAAGGGTTCAGATGATATCTTTGAAGTTTTGATATTTGAAAAAAATGTTTCTTGTAACCATATAACTATAGAAGGGAAAATTGGTATTCCACTGTACCAACCCTTTCCACTATCTCAAATGCCTTGATGAACCTGGGTGCTAGCTTTCCCTATTTTATAATATAGTGTTTCCCCAACCTAGGTGACACCCGAGGGAGACCATGATGACCAAACTAAAACACCATAGGTCTTATATGATGGTTAGAAAAATATTTTTCTCTTCTATTTGTGGTCACCAACCACCACATAATCAACTAAACCTGCTCAGATGTATCCTATAAGAGACTATCTTCAACAAGGGTTGACTCAACTATCACCAACCAATAAATAAGGCAACAACACAATCTTATATACAAGTCCTATAAAAAACCATTTGTATTGATTCATGGAATATTTTACTATCCAAAAACTCTATTAGTTTCATATGATACCCAAACAAACCACCAAAATCCCAAAAAACAGGATCATAACATATTCTCCAGAATTTTAATCGTTCGTTTGGATTGAACGTTAGTATATGGATAATAGGGTATACTTAGAAGAATCTGTGATCCTAATACCTTCTAGATACCCTTCCAAAACCAATAAGTAAAATTTGGATCTCGATTATAAAAAATTATTCTTATAACACCATGCAACCAAATTATTTTTTGTATGTAAATAAAACCTAGATCATCAATGCTAGAGGTATCCTTGATAGGAAAGAAGTGAGATACCTTATTTAGTCGATCAAAAATCACCCATATTAAATAATTCTTAGGGGTTTTCTGGGTAATCCTATCAAAAAATATATTTTTAAAATATCCCACTTCCACTCCATAATGGGAAGAGGCTATAATAGCCTAGCAGGCCTACAATTCTTCGCCTTCACCTAAAGAAAGGTGAAACATATCGCCATGAATCTCACTACCTACTTAATTTCTAAACACCAATATTGTCTACAGAGATCATGATGCATATTTATCATACCTGGGTATACCACCCATCTAGAAACATTTAATACACTCATCATCTCCTCACACAAGGCTATAGGAACCCATACTCATCCATGGATAATAAGAACATTTACACTAAAAATAGATCATCTTGGTGGTGTCTCTCCACCATATAGGTTTTCCCTAAAAGTTAATACCTCTAGATCATGTAGATTCTATGTCTTGATCTGATCAAGAATCATTGGAATAACATTTTTCAAATTCAGTTTTACCCATCCATAGGTCTCTGGAACATCTAGATGCATGTCTATAAAAACTTACATCATTTACTACTCATCGCAATACTGCTACACTATGTATTTCTACATCTTTCAAATCAAGGAATCAGCAATGGTGTTTCCCTTTCCCATGGTATAATCTATCTCAAAGTCAAAATACTACAAATAATCAACCCATATCCTCTGCCAAAGGTTCAGGTCTCACTAAAATAATATGTACTTGAGGCTCATGTGATTCGTATACACTACAAACCTATATCTCAAAAGATAGGGTCTTTAGCATCTTCCAGTGTGTACCAAAACTACTAACTATAGATTTTGAGTAGAAAAATTCCTCTCATGCGATCTCAATCATTTTCTGCCATAATCAACCACTCAATCAATCTTATTTAGAACATATCTAAGTCCAACTCTTAATGCATCATAGTACTCAGTATATGCCTTACCCAACATAGGTAAGGTGAGTATTGGTGTTGAGGCCAACCTACTCTTTAGCTCTTGAAAATTTCCCTTTTAAGAATATAACCAAACAAAATCCACTATTTTTTTGGAAAGCCTGCACATTGGAGCTGCTAGATGGTTGAAGTCCTAGATGAAGCACTAGTAATAATCTTCTAGACTAAGAAAACTCTGAATCTCAATTGCATTCTTGGGTATCTCTGAAGATATCATGGATACAACCTTCTCTATGACCAATGACACTCCATCCTTTGATATGACATGTACTAATAAGTGCACTTTATCAATCCATAAAATGTATTTTGATAGCTTGGAATAAATATGACACACTTATAGTGTACTCGGGATGATATCAAGATGTTGGGCATGATTTTCTACAGACTAGGATTATACTAAGATTTCATCAACAAAAACTACCACAAACTGATCCAATAAAGCATGAAATGTCTAATTCATCATGTTCAGGAATACCACTGGTGCATTATTTAAACTAAACTGCATCACTATAAACTCATATAATCTATACCTAGTCCTAAAAGTATTCAAAGTTATGTCGGATGGTCTCACCCTCAACAGGTGGTATCCTGATCTCAAATAGATCTTGGAGAAGATATTGGAACCTCTTAGTGGGTCAAATAGATCATCAATGTGTGTGAGGGGATATAGATTCTTAACTATCATTTGGTTCAATCTTTTATATTCCACACACAAGCACTGAGTCCCATCAATCTTCTTGGTGAAAAGAACTAGAGAACCCCATGGATATGTACTAGGTCGTATGAAACTCATGTCTTCAATATCTTCCAACTAAACTTTTAAATTATGAATATCAATTGGTTCCATCCAATAAAGTGAGATACAAACTGGATCATCTCTAGACACCATCTTGATCATGAACTCAGACTCCCACTTGGGTGTTAATCCTGATAACTCTTCAAAAAAGATATCCTAAAAACATTCTACCACTGGTGGAAAAGTATCCTGCTATATTCTACCATTATCTATATAAATACCTAAAATTTGATCCATGAGACAATCTAATATGCACTAAATTGTTCTTGAATGTCCATTCTGAAGATCAAACTAACTGAAGTGAAAATAGATTCCTTTTTTAAGATATAGAAAGGTAACTCTTCTATGGTAACAACCTATATGAGCCTAGTATAGAACCAACCAATAAATACCCATAAACAATTTTAAACATTTCATTTACAACACAAAATGATTCCCAAAATAAATTATAACCACCAATTTTAGGATAACATACCTTGCAATGCTTGAAATTATATGACTGTACACCCAATGGTGTATCAATGGTCAAGAAGCCATCTAAGATTTCCACAACCAAGACACAACCATTAAAAAAAGAATAAATAGAAATAAATGTGACTCTTTTGTATCAAACAATATGAAAGATAAGGTAGATGACACGAGGATCATACCTCTAATGGTATAAGGTCATCCATCCAAACTAGTCAGAGTAGACTATATAGTATTCATTTGAATTTCCCTTTTTCCCTAGGCTATAGTATTTCTCTCATGTGATATTCTCTCTTATTGGTATTTTCTCTCCAACACTGGGGTACCATTTCCCCTTCCTCATCCCGAATAGCCAGTGGAACTCCATATATGAGTCTTCTGAGGGGTAGTTGAGCCCCTCCCAGACTCAGGTGTCTATCTTGATCCCATGCAACTTCTCTACTTTGGAAAGTTCCAACAAAACTTCTAAAGATGACCCAACATACTATAGACATGGTACTTCACTACGGGGTGAGGACATTGTGGACACTTTTGTCCCAACCTGACACACTGAAAACACTACATCAAACCATAGTCCTAAGGTATAATTTCTATCCCTTGTATAATTTTTCCACTACTAACCTAGAAATAACTTTCATAGTTGTTTTTATTTTTACTAGAAGAAGGGTTCCCAGATCACACTTATAAAATGTTCTAGCCACTAATTGAGGCCTCACTCAAATTCACTTCCATGATCAGTACATGATTCATCATATCATAAAGGATACTCATGTGAAATATGTTCATGTATGACTTAATATAATAGAGAATCCAATATTGAAAATACCTTGCCCAGGAAATTTCATCAGATTCCAAAGATGGAACAAATTGTTGTAAGTTATTTAAACATCCAACATAGTCCATTAATGAAAAAACTCACCTATGTTAGATGAATGAAATATCAATACTTATTATCCATAAACACCTCAATATTGAAGTGGATCAAATAATTTGACTTGAATTCTTTTCAGGATAACTCTTCTTACTACCCAACTTACTCAAGAATGTCCCAACAGTGCTCAACTACTCCATGAAGAATCTATGAATCAGTATTCACCCCCTATCTATGGGTGTCTCAAGGTCTTTAAAGATTATCTGGACTAACTCAATCTAGAACTCAACTTCCTAGGGGCCTCCCTCCCTAGTGAACATAGGGGGATATTGTAGCTGGAACTCTCTTGTTATCTCAGGTATTGATGGTAACATGTGAACAGTATCTCTCCATCGATCAAATGAACCTCGGGAAACTATCATGAAACTAATCATCCATCTAATTATCATGATATACAAGAATCTATAGTTTATATTCATTGTGATATTATTAATATCCTCTCTCTTGATGCTTAATTCAAATATGAAGAGGAGGAATTTTCTCTACAAGAAAAATGACCTCCTTTGAACACTAGATGACAACAAGTTCAACCTCAACAGGTGACAAAAAAAAGGACCGTTGGATCATGGTATCTCCAAAAAATACTTAAAAAGTGAATTGGGAGGACATAAATGTTCATGTATTTTTTTATCAGATATAAAAAGCATCTCATTTCTGTGTTTATAAAATAAAATATATAACACGCAATAAATATGCCCCTATCATGAACAATGCATGTAAATATATATCACTATGTTCCTATCATTATACATGAATACCCATATCTCACAATACCATTCCATGAGTATAAATCTCAAGAAACAATGATATCACACAACATGTGAATCATCCAAGGTTAAATAATATCAAATATGACAAGTGAACATCTTCAAAAACAATCCAATCCTTAGGAAGTCAGATTTTCTTACATACAAGGGTCAGCTACTCCCATGAAAAACCTTATTACCAAGTCTTGAAACATCCTAGTATCCTTTATAATATTCCCAAATAGTAAATCAACATAAAATAAAAACCTAATCAACCTATGATGCCACTTTGTATTGTTCATGACTCAATGCTCACTCAAGTGACCAAGTCGATTGGTTACGTGACATCAGGCGCACCTCCCTGTATACCAGAGGCTTCTGAATAGTAGTGAGGTTATAAGGAATACATTTGGGAGACTATACCCCCTTGTAGAGGGTATAATGAGTGCATAAAATAATAGTAGAGTAGAGTAAATTGCATTAAAATATTAATAAATTAATAAGAAACCATGTTGAGAAGAGAAAAACTGAATAAATCCAAATAATAATAAATAATTCAATGAAAATCTGAATATAACTAAATTAAATTCTAAAACTCATATAGGTAAAGGAAAAATCAACCTAAATTAATTACTCAAAGGACCCTAGTCTTAAACCCCATTTCACTTTTGTCTCCATTCTCCAACTCGTCCAACTAGCCACAAATCAATAACAGGGTCCCTTTCCCTTTTCCACACCTACATCAATTAAATTTTTCCATATACCAAATGGTGGACCTTCTAGGATGTGAGTACAATTAGGTAGGTCGACACCACAATTTCTAAACAAATCCATTCTAAGAACAATAGAGCATGCAATATATAAATAAACATAGTATTAATTTATTAAATAAATATTATACATAAAGTAAACCTGCTAATCCCCTAATCTCTGAGTTGACACACAAGATCACACAAACCTTCTTTGACATCTGATCGGGTATCTTTTCATAATGGTGTATTATTCTACATGAGGATGTATCACCTGAGTCAATGTAATATTCTCCTGCTTAGTATGAATCACTCATAACATCAAAAGAACAAAAGGCCTCTTCCCACGTGCTATCTAGGATCTCACCCTCGAGCATATAGAGAATTTTTATCTGGTCCTCAGACATCTGATCTAATCATATACACTTCCCACAATCATTTAGTACTAGTGATCATATCCCTCAAGTATTATGAAAATCATACACCAATCACATAGTTTTCAATATAAATCACGAGTTGTATCCAGACAAACTTAACATGCCACTTAGCATCCCACACTCGGGAATTGATCACAATTGATGTCACATAAGAAAAAAATATTAGAAACAATTTAGAAGGACAAAATAAATCATACGAGATATATCACAACAAGTAAAAATTAATAATTCATCAAATTATCATTTTATTTCTAATTATTCTTCATAAAACTAGGTTTCCATTTATCCTTGTGAATATATCAAATGTGTTCCATTTATCATTTAACCCTAATGTTATTAACATATCAGTTAACCAAATTTATCCAACGTTATTCTAATTTAATCAATCATGCAATTTACATGTTATTCCAATTCATAATATTAATATAGAAATAAAAAAAATCAATATATCTCAAGGATCAAATTTCAATATGACTAAGTCTCAACAACTTACAAGGGTGGAACACCAATTGGGTGGCCCCAAGTCTCAGTATCTATACCTATAAACCCAATGGAATCCAATGGATGGTTTAGAAATAAAGTATTGCTATATAACAAGGTTTAACCAATAAATTAGGTTGTGTTTGTGGAATACCAAAGCGATCTCATATATTTCACATACTACGGATAATTAAATAAGATAAATGGGATAAGTTTTAGACCACCCACCTTAATTAGATGATCCAAGAAACACTCTCAAGGGAACATCATGGAATAATGATGATGAATGACATCACAAGGAAATCCAATATTTTAACGACCTAATGTTTTATCAATGGAAATTCCTTTCTTATAAATATGTCATATAATCACATGAAATCACAACAAAATGAACTAATAAGTACTATGTGACCTTTGAACATAATTTTGACACTTCTGTGTTTTCAATTTTAAAAATCTAACATACACAATTGTGATCAGTAAGATGTTTGGAGTCTAGCAAGAAAAACTTTTTTGGGTGAATTGTAACATATCCTTATAAGTAGTTACCTACCCTTATGAATAGTAATATGAACCTTATGAATAGTACATCATCAAAAATAATACTAACCTTGAACTTGATTGTATAAATAAAATTTAGGCATCTTCTAAGTGATAATATGACCATAGTAAAAGTACTGGTATTTTTGTAAGTAATAAATAATTAATTACAATTAATTAATTAATTTAAAAGAAAAAATATTTTTCTAAAAGGTATTCATAAATTAAAATTTTAATGTCTTCTAGTTTTTAGATAATTTTATAAGACTTTATATAATTTCTGAAAGCAATATAAAATCAGTTATAGTATTAAAACCCATATTTTTTAATTAAATTAAGATTTTAACTAAAAATTAAACTAATAATAATTATAAAATTTTGTTTGTAAAATGGATTTCATTTTTATATTTTACATGTCGAAAAATAGTTAGAGTGAATTTTTGGGATTTTTGTAAAATAATTGAATTTTTATGAGTAGTAAAATATGATAATTCACGATAAATTCTAAAACATGAATTTCTGCACCATTCTTGAGTCATTAATGATGTAAATGCACATTGGTTTAAACTCACACGCACATATTACTATTTTTTTCATAAGAATCATTAATATTTCTTGTCTTATGAAATAATAATAAACTAATGATTAAAATATTAATAAAACCCTCCTCCTCTCCACTATAAAAACCACCCACACTCCCCACTTCTATTCACTCCTCTAAAGACTTTTGACTTCCCTAAATTATGCCCAAATCTATCCCAAATCTCCTAACCCATGTCCATCAGACCTTGGTATCCTCAAAAGACCAAAATCTTCCCCCATTAAGAGGTTCTCAAAGGAGATAAACTCAAGAGGTAAATTCCTCTTTCCAATTCTTTTATTTTCTTTCAAGTTATTTTCTTTTTTTTCTTTCCTAACCTCCATTAACCCAAATGTTATGATAACTCCAGTAACATAAATGTACTATAATGATGTTATGATAATGGGATAAATCAAAATAATCTCTCTTTTCCCCTTCTTCTATACGAAAGAAACAAAAACATCGTCCGAGATATGTTAATGTATCACATTCAAGGACGATGGTTTATCAATTTATATTACCATCTTATATTCTAGTCATCATACCATTTTTATAGTTGAACTAGACTATTAAATATGTATTTTATCTTATGTGTTGTTATATAATCCTTTTTCAAACATGATGTTAAATAATAATAAAAAAACATGTTAATTATGAACAAAATCGCCAAATTAATCCAAGTATTTAACATTAATGTTTTATATAATGATTCACCTTCAATCCAAATAACCAAATGAATTTTATAACCATTTATTCTTCTTTATGATCACTAATGTTATATAAATTCAATTTTGTACATCTACCTTCATCATATATGTGTGTCTGAACATGAATATAAGTGAACTGATCATTAAAACCATGGAAACAAACGAACCCAAACAATGAAATTGAACCTCATAACCAATAAAAAATGTTATGAATAAACTCAAAAAGGTTATTATAAATCATTTAAATGTAAAATATGTTCTTTATTTATTAATTAATTGACCTAATTTGATTATTCAAGTCATTAATATCAAGTGAATAACACCATCAGACTTAAGGTAAGGGATCCTCTCTTTCTCACATTTATTCAAGAATCTTTTCTATGTTATGACCTTTTACATATAATTCCTAAATATGGGGTATGATTTCACACCTTCCCCATAATACCCTCATTATGTAAAAAATATTATAAATCTATTTATCTCTCATTAATACCTCCTATGTACACCTGATACCATGCTGATATTTTGTAAGAGATTCTACTTGAACCGACTTTATTCCTTCGGGTGGTTCTATCTTTCTTTTTACCCAAATGAAGTTGAATTTTCTTTTTATGCATAAATTATACATAATTTTTATATGCTACAAACTCAAGTTTCAATATCCTTCCTTCATTCTCTTCCAAGGATATACTTGGTTTTATGTGATTCCCTTCTTCGATACTTCCCAATAAGCAAACTCGTTTTAAGGGACCTTCCCAGATTTTAACCCAATTTCAAGTGCACTCTACCATTTGTTTTAAGCCACCATTTTTTTTATAAAATCAGTCTTTTTATTATGAAAACCTTTTTTTTTTACTTCTAGTTTTTTATAAAAGATTTTTCAATTTTTGATTTTAAATGCCCTTTAATATTTACCTTAAAACGACACTAAATTTTTTTAATGATAAGAATTTCCTAAATACTCTTCTTACATGTTGTCACTTATGATTCACAAAACTTACCATGATATATGCCTATTTTACCTTATTAATTTCCATGTATGTTTTAATTACTTTATCTCATTAACACTTTTATGATATGCTCATTCATTATACATTATGACATGAATGTGTTACCCATTTCTCCCCATGGGTTCCCTTATGTTTATGTATTCTTGATTATGTATGATTATTTACATGGAAATCATATTCATGAACATGTTAATATGGGTGTGACTAGATATTTATCAAATGCATTGGGTAATGTTTAGTCTCTTGAGATGTTATTTGAAACGGTCTTGGAGGTTAGCCTTGACTCGTGCTAACATGTGCAACGATCTCGGTGGTTAACCATGACTTGTGCCCCTCTATATGCAATGAGCCTTGACTCGTGATAAAGTCAGGATTTTTGTTGCTGCCACATTACTATTAATTCATGTTTATATGATCCCATGTTTATATGTTATGATTATATATTCCATTTCATATCATTATGTCATGATCGTTAACCCTTGTGCTAAAGCCTTATTCTTATGTTTATTCCCTTACTAGTCTTTTAGCTCATCCCTTTGTTCATGTGATCCCCAGGGTACCCTATACAGATGTAAAGGCCCAAATGAATTTAGGATATCTTTATGAAGATTAAATAAAGAAGTTTTTTTAGTCCCTTGTTTTATTTTGTATGTACCTGGTCTTCAAAGACACTAGACTTCACAATCCTGGGCTTGTACTCTGATGTTTAATTATGCTTATAATAAGGTAATGTTATCTGTAAAAGGATAGGGTCTCTATAGTTGGTATCATAGGATGGTCTAGTTATTTTTGGAGATTAAGAATAGAGAACATTAGTAAGAACCTTATGGATGAGACTAAGTATAAGAAAATACCCCTAAATTTTGGTAAGTATATAGTAAGGGTTTTATCAAGAAAATACATCCCTATCTAGATACAAACAAGTAGAGGTGGATTTGGTATAGATGTATCTAGGGGTAAAACCCAAAAACACCTCTTTGAACTAGACTTGAATGAGAACTGTCAAATGACAATGATCCTTTTTTCACTCTTGTTTTGACACTCCCGATGGATATGATTTGGTAAATTAATAATCTTGGTAGAAACCATTTTGAAGAGAATGAAAGAAAGCCTATAAGAACATAAGTAAATAAATAGATCAAGGATAATCTAGATTTAAACATAGAGAATCATAATTTAGGATATACTTCTCCTTTACAAGTTTATCTTATTATGTTCAATGTTTCCTTTTTATGCTCAATAGCTAAGTATTAAAGCCCTCTAATTGTACATTCTTTTTCTTATTTAATGGTGGGAAATAGAAGAACACGTTCCAATAATCAATGTGATAGATATTATGAAGATTTTTCTAATGATATGCCTGATATGATGAAAATGGGTACTCAAAACTTCATGATAGTACGTGCTCAGTTGGCTCGAGTTATGAATAATAACTTGAATCATGTGGAACACCATCTTCCTTCAAGGAAAGAGAAAGTTATCATTGAATCCTTCATGAGACAAAGGCCACCCATGTTTAGTGGATATTCTGATCCCCTCCACACAAAACAGTGGATTAACTCCATTGAAAAGATATTATCTATCCTCCAGTTCTTGGAAGAAGATAAAGTCATACTGAAGGTCTGTATTTTTTATGGAGAAGCTGATCAGTGGTGGAAATTGATCATGAATAGAAACTCCCAAGAAGAAATTGATTCCATGGATTGGGAGGAATTCGAGAGAATGTTTTTAAATAAATACTTTCCCTGAAACCACCATCTCAAGATGGAAAGAGAGTTCCTTAGACTCATGGAGAAGGAAGATAGTTCTATGAGGGCTTATAAATCAATCTTCACAATGCTTGCAAGCTACACCTCTGGATTTGACTTGAACACCGAAAGCAAGGTAGATTGCTTATTTAGTGGACTAAATCAGAATCTATGAAAATTGTTGGTGATTCAAGACTTTAAAATTTATGAGTAGATTGTTCGTTGTTACCGCAAGGTTGAAATGGATATCAGATACTCTCAGTGGTATCATGGTCCCCGTGATAATAAAGGGAAAATGGAATCTAATGTGGGTGGTTCTAAAAATAAATTCCATGATGGAAAGAAGCCTTAACATCTCATGTGTCAAAATTGTGGGAAGAATCATCTTGGGAACTATCTAAAGGGAACTAGTAATTGCTTCAAATGTGGATATTTGAGACATCTTACTAAAAACTACCGATGATATATAAAGAATCATGTTAATGTGGAAGAAGAAAGGGACGTTCAGATCAACACTCAGCATGTAGTGTAGTGTTATAACTGCCAGGAGCATGGGAATTATGCGAACAATTTTCCTAAGCTGAGGGTTGTTGGTGGCAATCAACAAAAACCTCCAAGAAAACAAGGAAGGGATTATTCTAACACTAATATTGAGGTGGATCTGGAAAATGATGTTCGTTCCACTAGTTATTCATTCAATAAAATAGAATATACTATTTGATTTTAGTTCTACAGAGTCTTTCATATCTTTCAAGTTTAGTATAACTATTCAAGAACCACCTCAAAATTTGGAGGATAATTTCTATGTGAGAATAGAGAATGGGAGAATTATTGCATCCATGGTTTATAACTATTACCCAGTTAATGTTTTTGGACTAAACCTCCCATAAAATATCACCATACTTACTTTAGTGGAGTTCGACGCTATCTTGGGTATAGATTGGCTATATTTATATAAATCCAACATCAATTGTCGGGAAATGGAGATCACTCTTCACATCCCGAAGAATACTCTAATTCTTTACAAGTGTGAGGATGAAGATTAATATTTTTTAGAATCAGTGTCTCAATTTTGAATATTAATTCCTTATGAGCAATAATTTCTAGCTCAAATGATTGAGACAAAGGAGAGAATCATGCTTGAAGACATGCCCATCATAGAGGATTACACTGATGTATTCCCTAAGGAGTTTCTCGGTCTTCCTCATGATCGATAGGTTGACTTCTCAATTGAACTTATTCCTGTATATTTGCATATATCAAAGACACCTTATAGAATGGCCACCATAGAGCAGGAAGATCTGAATAAGAAGCTACAGGAGAATCTCAAGAAGGGTTTTATATGCCTAAGTGCTTCACCATGGAGTGTGATAGTCCTCTTTATCAAAGAGAAGGGTGGATTAATGTGCCTCTACATTGATTATCGTGAGCTCAATAAAATCACAATAAAGTACAAGTATCCCTTACCATAGATAGATAACTTGTTCGATCAGCTTCGTGGGGCTAGTTATTTCTCTAAGGTGGACCTTCGATTGGGATATCGCCAATTAAAGGTGATGAAGCAATATATTCCCAAGAATACTGTTTGAACTAGGTATATACACTATGACTTTATAGTGATTCCCTTAGGACTCACTAATTCTTTAGAACTTTTCATTTATTTAATGAATAAAGTCTTTAGATATTACCTCAAAAAAATTTTGGTATTCTTTATCAACGATATTCTGATATTTTCCAAGAACAATGAGAAACATGAAGAGCATTTGAATACTGTGTTAAAAAAATTTTAAAGGGATAATTTGTATGAAAAGTATAATAAATGTGAGTTCTAGATGGAGGAAGTATCATTCTTGGGGAATTTTATCACCATAAAATGGGTATCTGTTGACCCTTCCAAGATAAAGAAAATTAAAGAGTGCCCTAGGCCAACATCTGTAACAGAGATCCGCAGCTTTTTGGTTCTATCTAAGTATTAACGGTGATTTGTGAATAACTTTTCATGATTTTAAAACCCAATTACCAAGATTAAATAGAATGGAGTAAAGTTTTTTTGGACGTAGGAATTTGAAGAAAGCTTTAAAGAGTTGAAAACGAGGCTAACCACTACGCTAGTACTCACACTCCCAAAAAGTGTATAACTCTTTTTGGTGTACAAAGATGCTTAAAAGAAGGTATTAGGCTATGTGATGATGAAAAATGATAATGTGAAAGCCTACGCCTCAAGGAATCTGAAAATTTGTGAGAAAAACTATAATACGCATGATATAGAGTTGGTGGTTGTGATCTTTATGTTAAAAATCTAGAGGTATTATATCTATGAGGAGAAGTGTGTGAAATATACTGATAAAAAGAGTCTCAAATATGTATTCACATAAAAAGAGATTAATATGAATCATGGAATATGGATAGAGATCATCAAGTATTATGACTGCTCAATCCACTACCATCCCGGTAGGGCAAACAAGGTGGCAGATTCTCTATGTAGAAAGGATCGTGCATATTTATCAATGAAGATAATTGAAAAGGACCTAATATTATTATATTTGTAAAGGATGGACATAAGAATCATTAAGAAAGTAACATAATCAATCCTTTATAATATTATTTATCAACTATCCCTCATGGAGAAAATAAAGGATTCTCAAAGAAAAGATTTGATAATTCAGAAAAGTGTGGAAGCCATTAAAATGGGAAATCCATAGAGTTCTTGATTGATGTGGAAGGAGTTGAAAGATTTAGGTCATGATTATGTGTACCATAAAATCTAGAGATAAATAAGGATCTTATGAATGACGAACATAGCTCAACCTTCTCTATCCACCCAGGGAGCACAAATATGTATCGAGATATCCAAGAGAAATTTTGGTAGGATAATATAAAGAAGAAGATTGCTCAGTATATATCAAATTTCCTAGTATTTCAAAAAATTAATCCTGAAAGACATAACTATAAGGGGATTATTCAATCACTACCCATACCAACATGGAAGTTGGAGAAAATCACCATGGACATTATCATTAGACTTCCAAGGACATCCAGAGGAAACAATGCTATACGGATCATTGTGGATCGTCTTAAAAAGACAGATCACATTATCATGATTTGAGAGGACATCAAATTAGATAAAATTGCATGGATATATATCAAATAAGTGGTAAGGATTCATGGAGTTCCACTATATATTGTATCTAATAGAGATATTAGATTCACCTCAATGTTCTAAAAAGTCTCCAGCATGCTCTAAGAACTGAACTAAACTTCATTACGGCCTATTATCCTAAAACTAAGGTCCAATCTGAGTGGACTATTCATACACTAGGAGATATGTTGAGAGAATCTTCTATATAATTCAAAGGAACATGGGACCAACATCTTCCACTGATTGAATTCTCCAATAACAACAGTTTCCACTCGATCATCTGAATGGAACCATACGAATCCATTTATGGGAAAAGGTGAAGAACACCAGCCTGTTGGGATGGAGTCAGTGAGCGTAAGCTTCTAGGACATGAAATGGTCGAAGAAATGGTAGAGAAGGTGAAAACCACTCAACATCACATCAAGGACGCCCAAAGTCAACATAAGACTTATCTAGACAATTGTTGATGAGACCTTGAGTTAAAAGTTAGAGACATGTTGTTTCTACACATATCTCCATGGAAGAAGGTCATTAGGTTTGGGAATAAAAAAAAGCTAATTCCCAGGTACATCAGCCCCTTTGAGATTCTTGATCTTGTTGGAGTTGTAGCCTATCGACTAGCACTTCCACCAACCATGGTAAAAGAATATGATGTATTCCATGTATCCCTCTTAAGGAAGTACATACCAGACCCTTCACATATACTCTCTTCAGAGGGGTACAGTTGGAGAATGATCTTTCTTATGAGGAGTAGCCAGTGAAGATCTTGGATCATAGAGATAAAGTTGTACGTAAGAAGACTACTCACTTGGTCAAAGTAATGTGGAAGAACTATAAGTAAGAAGAGGTAACGTGGGAACTGGAGGAGGTAATGAAGAAACCAACCCCTATTTATGGCTTAGAATGTAAATTGAAATTTCAAGGGGAAAATTTCATAAGGGGGAATAATGTAAAGACTTAATTTTTTATCAATGGAAAATACTTTCTTATAAATATGTCATCTAATCACATGAAATCATAACTCAATGAACTATTAAGTACTATGTGACCTTTAAACATAATTTTGACACTTCTTTGTTTTGAATTTCAAAAATTTAACATACATGGTTGCGATTAGTAAGATTTTTGGAGTCTGATAAGAAAAACCTTTTAGGGTGAATAGTAACCATCCCTTATGAATAAAAAATTACCCTTATGGATAGTAATATGGCCATTATGAATAGTAAATCATCTAAAAGAATAGTAACCTCACCCTTGATTGTATAAATAAAATTTAGGCATCTTATAAGTGATAATATTACCATAGTAAACGTATCGGTATTTTTTGTAATTCATAAATAATTAATTAAAATTAATTAATTAATTTAAAGGAAAATATATTTTCCTAATAGGTGTTAATAAATATAAAAAATTATGTCTTCTGGTTTTTATAATAATTTTATAAGACCTTATGTATTTTTTGAAAGCATTATAAAATTAGTTGTAGTGTTACAATCTATAATATTCAAGTAAATTATGATTTTAATTAAAAATTAAATTAATAAAATTTATAAATTTATTTTTGAAAAATGGATTTCACTTTTGGATTATGCATGTAAAAAAATGGTTTGGGTGAATTTTCGGTATTTTTCTAAAATACTTGAATTTTTATGAATAGTAAAATACGATAATTAACAATAAATGCTAAAACCTGAATTTCTGCATCATGCTTCAGTCATGGATTATATAAATTGCTATTTTTTAGAACTCACATGCACATATTAATTTTTTTGGTTTCAAGATTCATTATTGTTTCTTGTCTTATGAAAAAATAATAAACTAATGATTACAATATTAAGAAAACCCTCCCCCCCCCACTATAAAACCACCCACACTCCCCTCTTATCTTCACTCCTCTCAAGCCGTGTGCCTTACCTAAATTCTGACCAAATCTAACCGAAAGATCTTTTCCCTTGTCTAGAATCCCCTTTTATCCTTAAATGACCAAAATCATCTCCTCTTAAGAGGTTCTCAAAGGAGATAAACTCAAGAGATAAATTCCTCTTTCTGATTCTTTTATTTTCTTTCAAGTTCATTTGTTTTTTTCCCTTGCCTCCCTTATCCCAAATGGTATGATTACTCTAGTTACACTCATGTACAGTAATTTTTTAATGGTAATGGGATAATTCATTATCATCTCTCATTTTACCTTGTTTTATACTAAAAAATGAAATCAACATCTGAGATTTTTTAATTTATCACAATCAGGTACGATGGTTTATCAATTTCTATTTCCATCTTCTATTTTGGTCATGAAACCATTTTTATTGTTGAACCAGAATATTAAATATGTATTTTATCTTATGTTTTGTTCTGGAATCCTTTTCACACTTGATGTTAAATAATAATACAAAACAAGTTAATTGTGAACAAAATCATTATGTTAATCCAAGCGATTAACATTAATGTTTTATATAATGATACACCTTCACCTAATATAACCAAATGAATTTTATAACCATGTAATCTTCTAGATGATCACTAATGTTATATAGATTCAATTCTGTATAACCACCTTTATCATACATGTATGTATGAACATAAATATAAGTGAACTGATCATTAAAACAAAGGAAACAAACGAACCCGAACAATGAAATTGAACCTCGCAACCAATCAAAAAAGTTATTAATTAACTCAAAATGGTTATACTAAATCATTTAAATGTAAAATATGTTATTTAATTATTAATTAATGAATATAATTTTATTATTCATGTCATTAATATCAAGTAGAGAACACCATTGGACTTATGGTAAAGGATCCTCTCTTTCTCACGTTTATTGAAGAATCTCTTCTATGTTATTCCCTTTTACATATAATTTATAATGATGAAGTATGATTTAAAACATTCCCCATACTTCCCTCACGATGTATAGAATATAATAAATCCCTTTCCCTCTCATTAATACCTCCTAAGTACACCTGATACCATTTCGATATTTCGTAAGGGATTTTACCCGAACCGCCTTTATTCCTTCGGGTTGCACTATCCTTATTTTTACCCAAATGAAGTTGTCTTTTCTTTTTATGTAAAAATTATACATAATTTTTATATATTAAAAACTCAGGTTTCAATATCCATCTCCCATTCACTTTCTGGTATATACATGCTTTTAATTGATTCCCTCTTTAATACTTCCCAATAAGAAAACTCGTTTAAAGGGAACTTCCTAAATTTTTACCCAGTTTCAAGTGAACTCTACCATTTGTTTTAATCCACCATTGTTTTTATAAAATTATTATTTTTATTATGAAAACATTATTGTTTCACTTCTGGTTTAATATAAAATATTTTTCCTTTTTTGATCTTAAATACTCTTTAGTATTTTCCTTAAAACCGCACTAAAATATTTTAATGCTAAGAATTTCATAAATACTCTGTTTACATGTTTTCACTTCTATTTGACATCAATTACCATGATATATGCCTATTATACCATATTAATGTCCATGCATGTTCTAATTAATTTCTCTCATGGACACTTTTATGATACGCCCATTCATTATGCTTTATGACATGAATGTGATACCCATTTCTCTCCATGGGTTACCTTATATTTATGTATGATTCATTATGTATGATTATTTATGTGGAAAGAATATTCATGAACATGTTATGATGGGTACACCTAGATAGCGCTCTGATATATTGGGTAAATTTTAGTCTCATGATACGTTATGTGCTACGGTCTTGGCGGTTAGCCTTAACTAGTGCTACCATGTGCAATGGTCCTGGTGGTTAACCTTGACTTGTGCTCATCTATATACAAAGAGCCTTAACTTGTGTTGAAGTCATGATTTATTTTTCTTCCAAATTACTATTAATTCATTTTTATATGATCTCATGTTTATATGTTATGATTATACATGATGTTTCATATCATTGTGTCATGATATCTAACCCTTGTGCTAAATACTTATTCTTATGTTGCTTCCTTTACTAGGATTTTAGCTCATCCCTTTGTTCATGTGATCCCTAGGGTACCCTATGTATATGTAAGAGCTCATGGAAGTTAGGATCTCATTATGAAGATTAAATAAAGAAGTTATTTTTTAGTCT
The DNA here is from genome assembly GCA_963277665.1 of Viscum album. Lineage (NCBI taxonomy): Eukaryota > Viridiplantae > Streptophyta > Magnoliopsida > Santalales > Viscaceae > Viscum > Viscum album. The sequence goes on from OY728138.1 coordinate 1,418,706,864, forward strand.
CGTGTTTTAAGTTTTATGTACCTAGTCTTAAAAGACACTATACTTCACGATCATTAGCTTGTACTCTGATGTTTAATTATGTTTAAAATCATGTAATTTTATGTGTAAAAGGATAGGGTCACTATAAATATCACACACATATCAATATAAAAACCTGATTCAATGATAGAAAATATATCACACTATGATAATAGGGAAAAGCGGAGGGAAGGAGAAAACCTAAGTGAAGGAACTCATCGTAGAACAAATGCTAGACCAAGATGTCCCGAAAGTAAGTAATCACTCCAAATTTTTATAGCATCTCCCTAGGGTTCTAGATAGTAGGTTTCATAATAGATAAAAATAAAATCATATGCACAGCATGGTTTAAAACTATTTTTCCCTATATATTCATGAGGTGAACCCCTTTCGTGACTAGAATTTATTGATTTATAAGATATTCTATAAAACACATCTCCTCAGGTTAAAATAACCCTGAGAAATTATCTCATGATGTGAAACTGTTTCACAATGTGTAAACGTTTCAAGCTCTAAACTAGTTCACTAAGTATTCTAGGAAACACGATCATGTTGTGTAACCCGTTCATGATGTGAAAATATCTTGTAGACATATCACATCCAATATTCAATAGAAAAACCCAGACCACCTCTAAATCTTTCCAAACCCATGAAGAAACCTCTAGGACTTTGAAACATGTATACCCAGACTCCATTGAATGAAAAAACATATATCCTTGAACTTTAGTTCATTTTATCTAGAAAAGTATCTTCATCCCAAAAATAAACTCAACCCCCAACATTTAAGAATAAAATAAAACCCATATAAAAGAGGTTTGACCAAAACTCAAGAGGGATGTACCTCGAAAAAGATAGGATCCTACCAATAATATAATATGTATATCAAACTTAATTCACAAAAATTAGATTATTTCTAGTGTGATGATGGTGTGTAAAGATCGTATGTTTATAAAATCATAAAATAGAGCATAATATAAATATATGGCACGTGGAATTATCTTGAGCACTCTTAAAAATGGAAACTCATCACATGTAACTATTTGTGTCCTACACATATGTATATATACCCCTAATGTTGACCACCACCTCATCCATACTCAAACTAAGGTCCCAAAGTATGGAAATTATCTCTAGCCTATCATCTGCCTACTCTATCACACACATGAGTTTTGGAATCCTGAATAATATTATATATTTCATATGGTTGATGAGGTAACTACTGTAAAAACTATCATGATCATTCCATTACCACACCAATAACTCCACATTCACTATTTATAAAGTTCACACACCAACACTATCAATGTCTTCATATACTATAGAAGTAGAAAAATAATCTAGAGTTCTTTTTTAATTTTCCAGAACTACAGACTCCAAAGAATTGAGAGAATGAGGGTAGAGGTTGAAACCTTAATAGTTGAAATCTCGACTTACTTGTGAAATGAAAACATAAATAAATATCTCCAATCATCATAAAGATTTGATGAATTCCATATCAAGGTGAATTTATCCATTCTAAAGTGTTATCAACCACTTCAGGTTATTATAGCACCTCAGTATACAATATAAAAATGAAAGGAATAATATAATGTTAGATATTTGAGTGAAAATAAAAATACCATGGACCCACATCATCTTCTAGTAAAACATAAGAAGAATGGTATATGTGTTTTATAAACCATTATCTAAATTCTGGCACATTTTATATCACTTTTTAGATGGTGAGAAACTCTCACCATTTTTTCAGCATCAAAGATAATAACTTGGTCTAGAACTGACACATGAACTTCTCCCATGTAACATACCAGACTATATAAGCCTATTAAATTAAATTTTTTGGTTATTATAGTAATATATGGGTAGTTTTATGGTTTTCTATAGGTTTAGTATAGTGTTCATCCTATTTTGTGGTCCACACACTACAGTGGTATGTGTGGTGGTGATATTTTTGAAGTAGTGGGCATGGGGAGTAAGAATTTTGAAGGATCTAGTTATATATCCATGTTGTTTGAAGAATTGGGTTCAACATGGGGTATGAAACACCCATGAGGGGGATTTTGTAAGGTAAAATTATCTATAGGAAATGGGTAGGATAAAACAATTGGGATGAAGTCATGGGGATGGTCGTTTTGGAGTTCTCCATAGGGTTAGGATGTTTACTTTGAAGGATTGTAGACCACAATTTCTAAAATAGAAATGGTGTGTGGTGTTTGGTAGGTGTTATTTCCCTTTCTAGAACTAGGTTAGGCTCTACAATTTGGTGAATTGAGTGAAGCATTTTGAGGTCTTGAGATCCTAGAGGTCTTCTATGGATCTAAGTGAAGAACACAACACAATAGTTGTGGTTTTTTTGGATGGAATAGTGGATTTAAGTGTTTCATGGTCTTCTATATTGGAAGGGGATGGAAAAATGGATTTATTTCAAACTTTGGTGTTGCTACTGGGTGATGAATTCAAGCAGAGTCGGGTACACAAGGGGGAGAATGAAAAGGAAGGATGGGGTCACCATACTATGTTCTAGGGTTTGGTGGATGGATTTGATATTTATAATTTCTTATGATAAATAGGGGGCATAAAAAAGTCAAGTAAGTGGTTTTGGTGTTTATTCATGGATAGGGAGTTGAGTAGGAGTTGGTTTTTATGGGAGATCTAGAAAAGTGATAGGGAATTTTCCAGGTGTTGTGGTAGACAACATGGTGTTTTTCTGGTCGTCCAAAATTATTTGAATAATGCTTTTACACTGTGGTGTTTCCCATGGTGGAATTCAACTATATCTAATCATATGAAATTACCTCTGAGAAATAGGGGTATCTACATAGTTTTAATGTGATGATAATATATCTATCTTTGATCACGGCCCACCACTTCCATAGTGGAAGTATCTACATCATGGTGTGGTTCGGTTGAGTTATATTATAAATAAGGGTCTTCCATTATTATTGGTTTGACTTTTCCTTATTATATAAAGCCTTACCCAATTCCAAGTCCTCCCTTTAAGAGAATATAGACGTCATTTTAAGTATTTTAATATCCTTGGATTTATGTCATTAATTCTTCTTTGATCTGAGGACCTTTATTTGTTGTATTCCCTTATTTCTTCTTGATCAGTTATCTAGATAAATGGTAGTAGTGAAAATGATTTGTTATTATGTATTATTTCCAATATTCTAATCCTATATGTGATGATATGGTTGGTGGAAGCTATTTTGGATTCATTTATTTTTGAATTAGATTCTTTTTAAGTGAAGTTGTTCATTATTATTGAGGTAGGGGATTTCTTGTCTTACTTTGATCATCTAAAATTCTTGTGATTTTTATGTTTTTGATTAATTTAGGTTTCCTTTTGAACCTTAAGTCCTATGTTTATACCACCATAAATAAAATGATCATAATTATCATAATTCCTCTATGATTTTTATCCACTTAAATTGAATGATTGGATCCACTAACATTTTCTTATTGAGACCCATCTTTTAAGTCCCGTAATCTAAATTAGTGTACCACTTTAATATTTGGAAACTCACCCATTATTGTTATTATATCATTAATGATAAGTATAACTAATCCCTTGGTCCTATTATTATAGTAGAGATATGTTATGGGGTAAGGGTTTCTCTAACCTAATTCAGTTCATTTTATAACTCTTCTCTCGGGCCAGATGTTGTGAGATTTGTCTTAAGAAAAGGGGATGTTGTATACTTCATATTTGCATTATTTATTTTTTTATTCCTTTATTGATTATTCTAATTTTCAATTTTTTTTATTCAACATATGTTATTTCATGTGTTTCTATGAAATATGCTAGGCATGTGGGATGATATGGTCTATAAAACTTATAATAGAAAGGTGAACAGATTGTTTGGCCCTATTTATTTCTTTAAGATATGAATTTTGAGTTATATTTATAAATGATGTTGTTTTTTAATGATATTGATAGTTGGGATGAAATATATCTGAAATATTAGTAAGGGGATAATCATGTAAGTCTAGAATTAAGTAAATGAAATTGAAAGAATTTTTTAATGAAAGAATGAATGAAAAGTAATCTAAAATTGGAATTAAAATGAATAACGGCCATGAAAATGGAATTATGATAAAAGGGGTGACCTGGAATTTATATTGAAAGTTTTTTAATGTATTTTTTATATTTGTGATTATATTTTTGGGGTTTCACTTAAGTTTTCTAAGTTATTATTTCCTTGTATATTGTTATCCCTTGGGAGATTTTTAGGTTGGGAAGTTATTTCTTTTCATATAGTTCTAATGGGTTAGTTTGTAATGGTTATAATATAAAGATTATATTGGGCGTGTTTTTAAATTCCTTTAGTGTGTCTATTATCTTTTTACTCTCAATATTATTTAGAATGTTGCATTAAATATTGGGTTGTATAGTGAGAATCTATTAGTCCTTTATAGAAATAGGTTTAGTGTCCACTTAATAGGGTGATTCCAATAAATATGGTTAGAATTCAAGTTTAGTAAGCTATTGAAATTGGAATTGGTAATAATATAGTGTTTTCCAAGGAGTTAGGTAGGTCTAGGAGAAAGTGATTGAAGTTTTACTATCAAGATATAAATGGGACTGCCTGTTAGATTTTATATGTTGTGTGAGATTAGTGAGTTTCATATCTATAATTCATGTTGGGGTTGTCCTTGAGATGGTATTATAAGATTTAGGTGAATTTGGTAGTTTTCCAAAGATATAGGCTATCACTTTATTAACTTATTGGAAGTAAAGTTGTGTTATAGACATTTAACTTCTTCATAATAATGATTAATAGTCTCATAAACATAAATATATTTTAGAATGGATGGTATAATTCTTAATAAATGAATAGAATCCTTCACATTATAATGTTCCTTAACTGATAAATAATGGTAAATTTTAAATGTGGGTGGAGTGTTTTTAAAAAGATAAATAATGGAATGAATGTAAAGATAAACTAGTTATGGATTTAAAATATGAAAGTAATAGAGGTTGATGGCTGAAAGATTTCATTATTAAATGGATTGAGATGTTATAAACTAATAAATATGAGACTATTTAAGATACATCAATATAATTGGGATAAATTATGACTCTGAATAGATTATATAATTAAAGTATGATGTGTTGAGTAAATAAAGTAATGTGTTAGATGGAAACCTCCCTATAAGTGAAGTTATTTCTTAAATAGAGATATGTGTCATTATAGTAGTGATAAAGTATTTTTTTCCTTCACACTTCCAGATTATTAAATAATGTTCATTCATTTAGATGATATTCATGGTGTTTTAATTTCCATATTTGATATGATGTGTTGTTTGGATCCTTTTATTTGATGATATTTAGAATTGGGATGGAGGCTTGTTTTAGGGGTAGAGGATAAAATTTTTATAGTTGTATGGGGAATATGGAATGAGATGGATTTTATAGTCAAATAGGGTTTAGGGTATGATGGTAATGTGGTGGCTTCATAGGGTGTAAGATATGATGATTATATGATGAAATAGAGGATGATTAATAAGTGATTGTTGTTTCCTTCATGGATTCTTGATCATTATGTAAGGGTTCCTCATACCAGATCAGACCAGTTTTGATGGGTGGACAATAGTTGATAGGTATGATCCTTAGGATTATGTTTGGGGGGGACTTTCTATGATATATACTATTGTTATTTTCTTTGTTAATTGATAGCTATATTTCATTGGAAATGGGATGGTTTTAAATAAAATTATAAATAGTGTAAATCATATTTATTCAATGTATGGGGCATCTCTCTTGATTATGATAGTCCAAGTGATGGAGATTTGTTTATGATATAGGAAATCATTCTTATTTTATTATTATAGGTGATTTTAATGAAATTTGTGATCGTGAATATATTCTTATATGTTTTATTTCCCTAATTATTATTTACATCTTGTCTTACTTAGCTTTTTCTCATATATCTACCCTAACACATTGATTTCACATTGATAGTTTTTTGTTTTCAAATATGATCCAACTAAGTACTCTCAATTTCTCACCCCTCTACATAGTTTTTGAGTTGTTTTATATGATATTTAATGGATGAATTAGGACACTATTATTTTTCTCTCAATCAAACTTTGATCGCTTGATTCTCAAATAGAAGGCCTTTAGTGGATGATTTTTTATTGTTTTGTGTTTGTCTCATTGGATTTGAAAGATCAGGCTACCGTGAGATTTTTTGATAGTAAGAACATCATGATCCAGTTTTCTTCAAAAGATGATTTTATAAAAACTTAGTAATTTTCTCCCCACAATTGGAACGGGTCCCACTTCTTCCTCTTTAGATGGACCAATGAATTTTACTTGAAACACGATTAACCCTCATTCCCGATTTGGGTAATCTTTCCTAGCCTCCATTTACCATTTCAAAATACTTTGATATTTAGGATGCTAGGGAACCTTGTTGTTAGGTTCTTATGTTCTAATATCCATACCATGGCTTTTTTCATCATTTTAATCCTTGTTCTTATGTGGAAATAGATTCCACAAGAAAAACTTTTGATTTTGTTTGGATAATAGTGGGAGAAGAGTATTGTTTTAGATAGCAAGTAATTTATGAATCATGGGTTGATTTCTATTCGGTTTCTATAAAAATGTTTCATTCTTAACTGGTTTTTAGGAGGGTTTCTAGATAGCCTACTATTAAATTTGGTATGGATATAGTTGGCAACGACCAGGCTCCTATGACCTGTGTTATTGAAGGCTCCTCCGGTCCGGGGTAGGTGGATGCGAAGACAATAGAAAAGGAATTCCAAGGTGAAACTCAGGGAATAAATCCCTAGGTTAGTGACATATTTATTTGGATGAGGAGGGACATATATATTCCTCATCCTTATGTGGTTGATTATTTGGAACAAAGGAGACCATAGATAGGGAAGGAGGCTATTGATTTAGAGCCTCAAATGGTGGATAATAAAGATTTCAAGATTACCTTGGGTGCATCACATGAAAATTTAGTGTGCCTGATGATATGTATTAGTGGTGGAGGCTAGGTAGAGGCCTCTAATAAATATATTGAGGTTAATTCTGTGGGTTATCATGTCTTGAAAAAAGATTTATGGGGTGAGGACATGACCAGGTTAAGCCCTATTAGGGAGGTGGCAACCATTGAGTTGGGTAATCGCTTTGAATGATTTACCATTGATGAACTGGTTAAAGAGTTTGAGGGTGACCTATTTAGGCTCTCCTTGGATGGTTAGAAGGACTGTGTGAGTGAGTCCAGTGTAGGTGAATTAGAGGACAAGGTTCAGGGAGATAGGTCTCTGAGCCCGAAGAAAATCATGAGCCATAAGGGCATTCATAAAAAGAATAAATGCTACTCCTTTTTACTACTTACAATGGAGACACGATCAGTAAATAAGTTGAAATACAAGTATTTAAAAAATGACATCTCTTATCATCATAGGAAGTCACATGATGGTTTTAGGTAGTCCTTGGAATTTCTTATGAGCACGGAATAAAAATTGGTTGAACAGGTTATGTCTCTCAATACTACTAAAGAGGAAGCTTCCAGAATGATGGGGAGGTCATTAAGGGTGACCCTCAATGAGAAAAAATATAATTGGATCAATAATAAGGATATGATTACTTTAGGGGGATTAAAAATGGTAAGATTATCCTTGAGGATTATATCCAGTCCAGGGACAAGTTGGCCTTTTGGTTTGAAGATCTTCTAACAGATGAACTAGCCACTCAGGTAACTAATATTTCTTGGAAATTGATTGGGGAGATTAAATTTGGTAGGCTTAAATTTTTCTTCAATGGCTCTATCGTCTATTTTTTTGGTTGAACTCCTAGTTTCTCACTTTTCCTTAAAGGTTTTTAAATAATAAAAATTTAATTTTCAGTCAATTTGAGGGTAATGACTCCCATAACTATGAAAAATACCCTTGGGACTAGTCAAAACCCCATATCCTTTTAGAGGTTATACTTAGGTGTTATCCTCATCTTTAATACCAGACTAAGGAGGGGTACCTATGGAGGGGTTCATGACAGAATAGTATTGGTGCTCGTGGTTGAGAGATATGATAGGGTTTGAAGTTAGGAATATGTGAGGATTTTATGGGTCTAATATGGAAATACTGTCATTTGTACCTAACATGTGATATATGTAGTGGAAACTGACTAGGACACAAGTACTTAGGTGCCTTTAGGATCCAATGCAAGAACCTTTTTTTACAAATAAAAAAATTAATTGGGAATTCACTAATTTCATGGTATAAATTTAAGAAGGTATCATACATCATTCTCATAGGTTTAATTATAATCCTTGATTTTTATTTATAATTATTCATAGCATGTTTAATTATGCTAACTTTCATTGATATAGTATGGTTCTTATAATCATGATTCATTCCTTTTGTTAGATTGGTTCATTCTAGTTTAAAACATTCCTTCTTATAAGTTGATGGTAGGTTTTGGTACCTTT